>CM077150.1:76918681-77666952 GCA_039583875.1 Platanthera guangdongensis | reverse complement strand
TGCATCCTGGATGGGCGACGAGAGTAGACACGGATAAGAGGTGGAGGAACTCGAGGAGGAACGGGGGGAGAGGACGACAAAACGGCGTGACCGGGACGGCAAGCCGAGGAATAGAGGGACAGAAGCCGAGGTGGTGCTAGGTAAGTGGAAGGGCTGGTCTTCGCAGAATGTGACATCCGCAGAAACAACAGTTTGCCGTCAGAAGGAGAGTAACAGACGTACTCCTTTTGAGTGCGGGAGTAGCCGACAAACATATATTTGCGGCTCGAGAAGCAAGTTTATCGGTAGGAGGACAAGAAGGTGGACATAGCAAACACACCCGAAGATCCGCAGTGTGAGAGAGGTGAGGTTGGTGAGGGAGAGAGAGTTGATTTGGGTGAGGCAAAATTAAGCACAAATGAGGAAGGCGGTGATGAGATGACATGCTGTGGATGCAGCAAAATTCCAATATTCGTTGGAACGTGCATTTAGAACATAAGGGAGCCGCAACATCGAGAAGATGACGATTTTGCGTTCCGCCACCCCGTTTGCTGAGGAGTATACCACATGAAGTCTGATGGATGACACAACAAATTCGGTGCAGAGATTGGAGAAGGTGCGCCCGTATACTCGCGAGCATTATCAGTGCGAAGTACTTTGAGGGGGGTGGCGAACTGCGTACGCATCTCAAGTAAAAAAAGCGAAACACAGAAGTAAGTTCAGTGCGATCATGTAATAAATAGAGCCACATGGTACGCGAGTAATCGTCAATGAACGTGACAAAATAGCGAAAACCAAAATACTGGGACTCTATAAGGCCCCCAACATCAGAATAAACTAAAGAGAGAGGAGTACTACTCTTGTACATGCAGTGGGAAAGGAATGCTGTGTTTTCCGTAGATACCATTCCACATGAGAACTCCCGAGAGAAACATCAGGAAGAACCCGCTTGAGAACCGGAAGGGGAGCATGCCAACGGCGATGCCAATCAACAGTGGAGACGGTGGAGAGAAGAGTAGGTGGGAGATTCAAGATGTACAACCCCATTCAGCAGCTGTCCCTTACCAATGGTACTCCCGGTGCGGCGATCCTGCATAAGAAATGAAGAAGGTGAAAAGGTAATGCAACAATCAAGGTTGTGGGTGAGACGACTAACAGATAATAAATTGAAAGCAGACCCCGGAACGTGAAGAACCGAGGAAAGAAAAAGGTGCAGCGTAAGCTGAAGAGCGGCGGAGCCAGAGACCGGTAGGGTGTCACCGTTGACCACAATGATGCAAGCAGGATGAGTTGTCTGTAGGTACGCTGTGGGCTTCTGGAAGGTAATATGGTGAGTAGCGCCGGAATCAACGATCCAGCAAGGATTATGAGAGAGACAGGTTGTACCTTCCGCAACAGAGGACAAACAGAGCCGGAGGAGCGGCTGAGGACACCCTGAACTGTGAAGTTGGGTGCGGAGCTCATCGATGTCTTGGCGGGTAGTAGTAGCCGGATCAGTGGCAGAAGAACCAGTGGGAGGCGAGCAGTAGATACAGTAGCAGTAAGATGAGGAGGTAAGCCATGCTTGCGGTAACAGGTAGCTTCAAGATGATTATCCCGGCCACAGTAGGTGCATTTCATAGAAGAGCGACTACCACGTCCTCGTCCCCGAGACGGGGTCGCCCCCTCGAGTGGAAGATCCACGAGGAGGAGGTCGAAAGGAGAGGCTGTTGAAGAAGAGCCGGGGCAAAAACCGAGGAGCCTCAGAGGGAGGCGTGACTTTGAGCAGCATGGAGCTGACATCAGACAGGGAAGGAGTTGTGGCGGATGATAGAATTTGGGCCGAATACTATGCAGGTGGGGAGGAACTCAGAACATCATCATGTCGATGGCGACAGCTTCTTTCTGTTTCATTGAGTGGTAGATCGGTAGTAGCGAGGCTGATGTTGAATCCAAGCCTCTGCCAAACTCTTGTCTTTACCACGAAGAGAGCATATCACCAGGAGCACCCGGGGTAAGATTCTGAAGATCGGAAATGATATCATATAGGTGCTGTAAGCTGTCATGGCCAGAGTAAAAAGCGTGAAGCTCCTCCACATGGACTTAGCCATGTCATGATACATGACCATCCTGTAGGGCTCGGGACAAAGAGTTTAGGATCCAGGACTGAACTCGTCCATCATCGCGAAGCCAGTCATCGGAGGGAGCAGTGAGAGTAGCGCGGGTCAAGTGGTGAAGAAGACCCTTCGTCTGCAGAACTCGGCGAACGGAGTGAAACCCACTCAACGAAATTCCGTTTTCTAGTTAGAGAGATAGTAGTAATCTGTAACTCATCATGAAGTTCGGAAGACATGGCAGCAGCACGGGCCTGTGGAGCAGAAGTAACAGTAGAAGTATCAGAAGCCATGAGACTAGCAGAAGAGGCCGGGCGAGTAGAAGAAAGAAAAAGGGCGGCCTGGAAAGAAAGCCGGGCGGATAGAAGAGGTAGTCGCACGGTCTCGGCTGGCAACCAGCGACCATAAGGTCGCGACCAAAATGGCGACTAGAGCAGAGGGAGCAGACAACAGCAAGAAGAGGCCGCAACAGTCGCGCAGCGAGAAGAGCTGAGACCAGGGAGTCCACTGGGAGTGCAAGCAAAAACAAACAGCCGCGACGACTAAGAGGAAGGTCGCGGCGGATAGAAGGTCAAGCAGTTCGGCGAGCAGGAGCTCGCAAAAGGGAAGAGCGAGCGAGCAAGAATAGGCCGCGGCGACTAAGAGAAGGTCGCGGCGGATAGAAAACGATCTCACAGGGCGCGAGGGAGAGAGAGTCCGCGACGAACTGGAGCAAGCTGTAAGACGACGGCAGGCGAGGAGCAGTTCACAGCGGACTGAAGCTGTCGGCACGCCGCAGCGGACTAAAGCAAGAGCGAGCAGACTGAACAGTCGGCAGGCCGCAGTGGTCTGAAGCAGGAGCGACGGGAGGAGAAGTAGAGAGCTCGCAAAGGCAGAACCTGCAGCAGACGAGAGGGAGCCCGCGACAGATAAGAAGACACGAGGAGCAGTTCGCGGCGGACTGAAGCAGGTGCAAGCGGAAGGAGAGTAAAAGCTCGCCGCAGCGGACTGAAGTAGTCGGCAGGCCGCAGCGGACTGAAGCAAGAGTGAGCGGATTGAAGCAGCAGAGGAAGCCCGCAGCGGATAAGGAAGGCAGCCCGCAGGCGGCAGGGATAGGTGGGCCCTTTAGGACTGAGAAAAGAGGATATAAAAGAACCTGAAGAGAGGTGGATCCACGGAGAGAAGAAGAAGCGAGTAGGAGAAGAGGCCGCAGAACCAGCCGGGCTAGGCAAGAAGCATATAGAAGCAGGCTGCGAGGAGACAAGTGGCCGCGAGGCGGTTAGGAGACCAGGCCGCAGGAGGAGATGCGGACAGAAGAGGGAGTCCGCTGGAGGATACGTGTGGCTCTGATTAGAGATGTCACGGTTCCGGTTCGGTTCCGGTTCTACTAAAACTATGAACCGAACCGCTAAGGTAACGGTTCTTCAAGTTAGAACCAAAACCGTATATGGTTTGACCGGTTCCGGTTCTGCTTCCGGTTCCATTATAATTTTTGGAACTGTCGTGTTAACGGTTCCGATTCCGGTTTAGCGAGAACCAAAACCAAACCGGTCACTAACGGTTCGGTCCGGTTCTATGCGGTTCGGTCCGGTTCCAATCGGTTCCCACTAAACCAAATTTGACAGAATGAAATGAATAAAACGGTTTGCAAAAAACTCAAAACGCCTTCAAAATAGAAATAATTAAGTTGCACACTGTTCGACGATCTCTTCCACGATCGTGGGCTAGTATATGTCGTCTTTTCATTGGTGGAGGTTTTTGACCCTGAAAAGGTATGCACACCTATACCTATACATGTCTTCAATTTTTGACCAAAATCTAGGGTTTGAATTGATATGGATATTCATACATATAGCAGAAAACTACAGATCACAATAATCCGAAATTCCAGACATTATGTTCACTGTTATTTAGTTTTTGGTAATAGATTTATAAGGTGTGCAAGCTCTGACTATTATCATTCATTAAATTGCAACTATTAATGTTTGATCAAGAGTTTTATTAGCATATTCATAAATTACTGACTCGGGTGGAAAGATTATTTTATATGCATACATTATACTAATTATCTCTTGTTGTAGTAATCTAAACAACATATAATTTTGTATGCTAACGAGATATGCTAGCGCCACAGAGTTCATAAAGAAAATACATGTCAACTGTTGCGAACATCCGCTATCACGGAGCATGAGCTCAGAACAAACGACAGTATAAATTTTCGGCACTTCAATAAACTCTATTTCATTTGTGTGTTCTTAAATTAATTTGACTAATTTGAAAAGTTAATCTTACATATTACTGCAATGGAGATTATTGTTGAGTTTCTCTATGAGGATGGCACAACGCTTGCACGCAGCGGAAAAATAAAACATCAAGAAAAACCCAAAGAGATGTGGATCGGCTATGAACTTGAATCAAGATTTAGCAAAAACTAGGCAAAAATTAACTCGGTGGCGTTGAGTCACAACTCAACGGAGAGCTCCAAATTTCTCTTCCTGCTAGCGGCGAGTTCTACGTGGAATAATGTCCACGTTTCTGCAGAAGTCCACACGAGCGGAGAACGCCGATCTATCCGTCGCACAGATTATCGGGAAGGAGAAGACCGCACCTCTGCTAATCCACGGACTGCTAGTCCGCGCCAGAAAGAGCAACACCAGCGACAGTCGCCGGAGAAGAGGAGGTCGACGGAGCGAACACGGCGGCGGCGGAACCCTTCCGTCGCGGCGGGATTCGGGATCGGCGGAACGATCGCGGAACGGAACTCTTCCGTCACGGGTTTCGATCTGCTACAGGAAAAATCGCGAGCTACTTTCCCGAAAACCCTAAGTGTTCTATTTATACCAAGTTATAAATAAACCTAAAAAAAAATCGCTATCCGCAGACCACCCAAGAATGAGGTTCAGAATCGGCGAGTATCAATCGGTGGGAATCGGCGAGAATCGGCGAGAATCGATCGACGAGCATCACCATGATCGGCGAGAATCAGAGTACAATACTCGACGATTCTCGCCGATCGTCAGAGCTTCACTTGACGATACACGTCGAATCTTGTAGACCGCGTCGATCCGCGGTCGAAGATACATGTCAAAGTCGTTGATCGTCGAGAATCAACATATTGATTCTCGACGATTCTCGTCGATCAGCGAGAATCAAAGAGATGATTCTCGTCGATCGGCGAGAATCAGAAAGACGATTCTCGACGAATGCAATCGACCCTCAGACGACAATCTTACCAGCCCTCCAAGGCAACATTTACCCAACCCGATGATCCTTAAGGCAACACTTTGCCCACAACCCCATTCAGGTCGGTGATTGACACCTTTACCAACACAGTCAGTTATCCAACTTCTCCATATCTCTTATGTGCGACCCTGCAGGCTCATATCGCGTTGGCAGTGAGATTACATTTTGATCACTTTCAGATCATCATGGTAACTCCAACAGACTCCCACTTGATCTCGAAAGTATCAAAGCAAAAACCTCACAAACAATGAGCGGCATCTAGCAATGCATCATTGCTCCCCAAGCAATAAGAGTTTATAACTCATAAGCCTTTATGACCAATGTATCAGCGTTGTCTTTGTCCATTTGTCCCTTACATCCGGAAAGAACTAGAGGCATGGACCGTGTCACCCTCGTAATAGCTCAATCCAAGTTTCTTGATCCAGGACGGACTTCCAGAGAATGGTGAGTCCAATATCACATATTGACTCAACTAAGCTTGGTCATGCATTTCTCAGTCCAGTTCCATCAAGGGGCCCATGGATGCAACTCCTGTCATACAGGAGGACAAATCCCATATCTGCTCACACACAAACACCCAAGTGATTTGTAACATGCCCAACAACCACCCTTATCATCAACCTTTCTCAAGGACGACTTTAGATGACATCAAAACACGCTCTTCCTCACTTGATGAATGCTGTGACTTCAGGTTAAAGGACTACACAACACCATTGTCAATTGAGACCTACTCGTGACATGATTGGATGACAATCCACAGAGCAGTCTCAGGTTAGGTCTGTCCAGTACAACTTGTTCACTAACAAGTACCCACGTGATGACTTGATATCACAATATCATGACCTGTGAGAACCGGTCATCAGTCAACACACGTGCTAGTCTTCATGTACCATCATCACCCTTAGCTTCTATGATGATACTCGACCAGGGACCTTTAAGAATGAAGCTTCAAATAAATCATGGGCTCTCACATTCAAGTCACGTACTTGATGTCCCATGGAAGCGAACATTCTAAGGGTATCTATTATGTTAACATTTAACTATCATATAGAAAAAGACATAATAAAAGAACTTGCCATTGATTATAAGAGAAAAATTAGGTACACAGTTCATCATATGAACAAACAACCAACAAAATATAAGATTACATGCAACCCACAAGATTCTCGCTAGAGTTGATCATTTAGGTATCGTATACTCATCGATCTAGTATGACCATCATGCTTTCTCTGCGCGAGAGGCTTTGTCAGTGGATCCGCAATATTCTCCTCAGTCGGCACTCTGCAAATGTTTACATCTCCTCGTTCGACAATCTCACGAATAAGATGAAACCGCCGAGTATGTGCTTGGAGCGCTGATGGGATCTAGGTTACTTAGATTGTGCAATTGCACCATTGTTATCACAGTAGAGAACTACGGGACCAACAATGCTAGGAACTACATCAAGCTCGCCGATGAATTTCCTAATCCATACAGCCTCCTTCGCCGCATTAGCTGCTGCGATATACTCGGCCTCTGTTGTAGAATCAGCAACTGTCTCTTGCTTGGAACTCTTCCAGCTCACAGCTCCTCCATTCAGGCAAAACACAAAACCTGACTGAGACTTGGAGTCGTCTCTATCAGTTTGGAAGCTAGCATCTGTGTAACCACTTACAACGAGCTCTTCTTCTCCACCATACACCAAGAACACATCCTTAGTCCTTCTTAAGTACTTCAGGATATTCTAGACTGCAACTGTGAAACTGTCCAGTGACATTCACCGGGGTCTGACTGATACCTGCTAGTCATGCTCAAAGCAAAGGAGACATCGGGTCGAGTACATAACATCGCGTACATGATTGATCCAATTGCCGAAGCATATGAAATCAACTTCATGCGGTCCTTATCTTCACAAGACTTTGGACACTGGTCCTTAGAGAGATTCACACCATGAGACATAGCAAAAATCCTTTCTTGGACTCAAGCATGTTGAACCGCTTCAACACCTTTTCGATGTACGTACTCTGGGTCAAACCCAGCAACTTCTTCGATCTATCTCTATAGATCTTAATACCGAGTATATAAGTCGCTTCACCACCCAAATCCTTCATTGAAAAGCAGTTCCCTAGGTTGTTCTTAACAACTTTCAGGGTAGGAATGTCATTCCCAATCAACAGTATGTCATCTACATACAATATCAGGAAGACAACAATGCTCCCACTGATTCGCTTGTAAACACAAGACGCATCTTCATTCTTGATGAAATCAAACTCTTTGATTTTCTCATCAAAACGAAGATTCCAACTTCGAGAGGCCTGTTTCAGTGCATAAATGGACTTATTCAACTTGCATATTTTAGTGGCTTCATCTGGGGATACAAAACCCTCGGGTTGTGTCATATACACTTCTTCAAGGAGGTTTCCATTAAGGAAAGCCGTTTTGACATCCATCTGCCAGATCTCGTAGTCATAATACGCAGCAATAGCAAGCAATATCCTAATGGACTTTACCATGACAACAGGGGAAAATGTCTCATCATAGTCAATACCATGAATTTGCTTGAAACCCTTAGCCACCAGTCGCCCTTTGAATGTCTGTACATTCCCATCCATGTCGGTCTTCTTCTTGAAGACCCACTTGCACCCTATGGGTCGTACCCCTTCAGGTGGTTCCACCAAGTTCCAAACTTGGTTTGCATACATGGAGTCCATTTCGGATTTCATAGCCTCAAGCCATTTGTCGGAGTCCGATCCATTCATAGCCTCTTGGTAAGTTGCTGGTTCATCATCATGATCCATAAACAACACATTACCTATTTGAGACACGAGAAATCCATATCTCTCAGGCTCAAACCTCGGTCTACCAGATCTACGTAGGACTTGTGTTCCCTGAGCAGGTTCTCTAGCTACAACATCTTGTAGTCCTGTCTCAGAATCCAACTCTGGTTCATGCACTACATGTGGTACTTGAACTTCTTCAAGCTCTACCTTTTCAGTCTTTCTTGATAAGAACTCTTTCTCCAAGAAGACACCAGTCCTTGCGACAAACACTTTGCCCTCAGACGGTAGGTAAAAGTAATACCCTTTCGTTTCCTTAGGATATCCCACCAGATAACATTTATCCGATTTGAGTTCTAGCTTATCAGGCATTTGACGTCTCACGTATGCCTCACAGCCCCAAATTTTAATGAACGACATACTAGGACGCTTCCCAGTCCATATCTCATATGGTGTCTTCAGAACCGTTTTCGTTGGAGCGCGATTCAACGTCATTGCAGCAGTCTTTAAAGCAAAACCCCAAAAGGAAACAGGCAAGTCTGCATGACTCATCATCGAACGTACCATGTTTAACAGAGTACGATTTCTCCTCTCAGACACACCATTATGTTGTGGTGTTCTAGGTGGAGTGAGTTGTGATACAATACCACACTCTTTCAGATGATTACGGAACTCATGACTCAGGTATTCGCCACCTCGATCAGATCGGAGTGCTTTAACCCTTTTACCCAGCTGGTTTTCTACTTCATTCTTGAACTCTTTGAACTTTTCAAAGGTCTCGGATTTGCACTTCATAAGATACACATATCCGTATCTACTGAAATCATCAGTAAATGTAACAAAGTAGAAATACCCACCTCTAGCCATGGAACTCATGGGTCCGCATACATCACTATGTACAACACCCAAGAGATCCTCAGCCCTCTCAGTATAACCAGTGAAAGGAGCTTTAGTCATCTTGCCTAACAAACAAGACTCGCATCGCTCAAATGATTCATAATCAAATGAGTCCAAAAGTCCATCTCTATGGAGCTTGGATATGCGCTTCTCGTTGATATGACCCAAACGACAATGTCAGAGATACGTAGAGTTTGAGTCATTTGTTCTTAGTCTTTTATTGTTTTCTACATTACAGATCAGATGGTCCAAGTTCAAAACATAAAGACCATTAAACAATTGGGCTACAGCATAACAAACATCATTCTTAAATATAGAACAACAATTGTTCTTAATTATGAAAGAAAATCCAATCATGTCCAAACATGAAATAGATATAATGTTTCTAGTTATGGCCGGAACGAAATAACAATTATCAAGTTCTATTACAAGCCCACTGGGCAAAGAAAGACGATAAACCCCTACGGCTACAGCAGCAACTCTTGCTCCATTGCCGACGCGGAGGTCCACCTCCCCTTTACTCAGCAATCTTCTCCTTCCCAGTTCCTGCACATTTGTACAAATGTGAGAACCACATCCGGTATCCAATACCCAAGATGAAGGAGCAGAAAGGTTTATCTCTATAACGTAAATATTTGAAGCGGAAGTCATACCTCCCTCAATTTCTGCAGACCCTCAATGTACGAAGGACAGTTCCTCCTCCAATGACCAGCCTTGCCACAGTGGTGGTATTTCCCTTCCTTCACCGTGCTCTTCTTCTTCATCAGTGCTGAAGACTTGGGCTCAAGATATGACTTAGGTCCCACCTTCGTCTTCTTGGAACCTTTGGCTTTGCCCTTGCCCTTATGCACCATCAGTATGGGGCTGACAGGCTTGACCTTCTTCATGTTGATTTCGGCAGTTCTCAACATGCCTAGGAGTTCGGGCAGTGTCTTGTCTATCTCATTCATGTTGTAGTTCAAGACGAACTGCTCATAACTGTCCGACAACGATTGCAGGATCAGATCCGTGACCAACTCTTGACCAAGAGGAAAACCCAGCCTTTCAAGGTTCTCGATATACCCAATCATCTTGAGTACGTGAGTCCCTACTGAGTCTCGAACTCCCATCTTGCACTGAAACAACGCTTTCGTGATGTCGAACCTCTCTTGACGAGCCTGCCCTTGAAATATTTTCTTGAGATGCTCGTCAATCTCCTTGCACCCCATGTTCTCATGTTGCTTCTGAAGCTCAGAGTTCATGGTGGCAAGCATAAGACATTCGACATCCAAAGCATCGTCAGTATACTTCTTATAAGTATCCTTCTCAGCACTGGAAGAGTTCCCGGTCGGCACCTCGGGGCTTCTTCTTCCAAGACATAGAGCTTTCGCTCCTGCCTGAGAACAATTCTCAGGTTCCTGTACCAGTCCATGTAATTTGTCCCACTGAGCTTATCCTTCTCAAGGATGGCTCTCAGAGACAACGTGGAGTGTGAAACACTTGCCATGGAATTTTACAAGAATTTATGCAGAATAAAATCAGTACCAAATTTCAAATACAATTTATTTTAATTTGGACTTCAATTAAAATACTCCCACTATTTTATTCGAAATGATAGCCCTCACTAACAATTCGGAGAGTTCATGCGAGCTACTCTCTTAGTGGACAAGATCCGTATTTCACCAACACTATGAGTCCGCTTTGGCGTTCCTCTCACGATGCGGTTATTTAGGTAGGCAACGCTTGCCAATTGCATCCTCATGCAATTCTTGTATGGTTGGTGAATAACTCCTTATTCGCATCCATCATATGGTGCATGTCAACCCTATGCCTCTAGACACTCAACCTTTGAGGTCACCTAGTTAAGAATTACCCGATGTCGACAGTGAGATATCACAATTATCCGCTCGCACCCTTACCAAGATAGATTAATGCACCTTGCTTTGGCAAGCCCACACTTTCATCGATCGAGGCAGGAAGAGTGTCATCCATCGGAAGGCATCCGAACACTTAATATTTGATGAAAGGATTTGAACTATAGGTTAACATTTAACCATGATCAACATTTGATCAATGTGCACATCCAAAGAAAAACAAAATTTCTAAACCACATGCATCCCTTATGTGCACATTCTGACACCATCAACATTTGATAGAAGGAAGGGCTAAATCTGAACATCCGGAAACTTCCAAATCCTCAGATTTACATGCATTGGACAAAGGCAAAGACAACTCAACTTAAAGCAGTAGACAAGCTCATCTCTCTATGT
Source organism: Platanthera guangdongensis (assembly GCA_039583875.1). Lineage (NCBI taxonomy): Eukaryota > Viridiplantae > Streptophyta > Magnoliopsida > Asparagales > Orchidaceae > Platanthera > Platanthera guangdongensis. The sequence goes on along the minus strand of CM077150.1, from coordinate 77,655,756 downwards.
TGGATTCACAATCCAAAACATACTCGAGGGATGGTTACTGCTAAGGAGACAACAATTTCTAACACTTAGAAATTCCCACGCAATTCCAGACGTTCTTGGCGGGAACCAAGACTAAATCTAGACATTTAGAACACTTCTAAATCCCTAGGTTTACACACACTGGAATAACAAACTTCCAAAACAACGATCATGGCCGAAACCTCGCTTTGATACCACTGTTGGGTTTCTCTATGAGGATGGCACAACGCTTGTGCACGCAGCGGAAAAATAAACATCAACAAGAAAAACCCAAAAAGATGTGGATCGGGCTATGAACGTTGAATCAAGAAGTTAGCAAAAACTAGACAAAAATTACCTCGGTGGCGTTGAGTCACAACTCAACGGAGATGCTCCAAATTTCTTCTTCCTGCTAGCGGCGAGTTCTACGTGGAATAATGTCCACGTTTCTGCAGAAGTCCACACGAGCGGGAGAACGCCGATCTATCCGTCGCACGGATTATCGGGAAGGAGAAGACCGCACCTCTGCTAATCCGCGGACTGCTAGGTCCGCGGCAGGAAGAACAGCACCAGCGACAGTCGCCGGAGAAGAGGAGGTCGACGGAGCGAACACGGCGGCGGCGGAACCCTTCCGTCGGCGGCGGGATTCGGGATCGGCGGAACGATCGCGGAACGGAACTCTTCCGTCGCGGGTTTCGATCTGCTACAGGAGAAAATCGCGAGCTACTTTCCCGAAAACCCTAAGTGTTCTATTTATACCAAAGGTATAAATAAACTTAAAAAAAAAATCGCTATCCGCAGACCACCCAAGAATGAGGTTCAGAATCGGCGAGTATCAATCGGTGGGAATCGGCGAGAATCGGCGAGAATCGATCGGCGAGCATCACCATGGATCGGCGAGAATCAGAGTACAATACTCGACGATTCTCGCCGATCGTCGAGCTTCACTTGACGATACACGTCGAATCTTGTAGACCGTCGAGCCGCGGTCGAAGATACATGTCGAAGTCGTCGATCGTCGAGAATCAACATATTGATTCTCGACGATTCTCGTCGATCGGCGAGAATCAAAGAGATGATTCTCGTCGATCGACGGGAATCAGAAAGACGATTCTCGACGAATGCAATCGACCCTCGGACGACAATCTTACCAGCCCTCCAAGGCAACATTTACCCAACCCGACGATCCTTTAAGGCAGCACTTTGCCCACAACCCCCATTCAGGTCGGTGATTGACAACCTTTACCAACACAGTCAGTTATCCAACATCTCCACATCTCTATGTGCGACCTGCAGGCTCATATCGCGTTGACAGTGAGATTACATGTTTGATCACTTCCAGATCATCATGGTAACTCCAACAATTATTAGATTTTAAATAAGACGATCTTTCATCCGTCATCACTACATTCAACGTTTTGTAATTATCCTAAAGTTTTGATAATACAATAGCATAGCGACAAACCTTAATTTTTCTAACATAAATATTATAGATAGATTATAAAATTATAACAATATTATAATAAAATTAATAGTAATAAACGGGTTGCGGTTCGGTTCTACTTCGGTCCGGTTCGGATCGGGTCCAAAAATCTGAAAACCGCTTGAGACTTGTATGTTGCGGTTCCGGTTTCGGTTCCGGTCCGAATAATAAAATGTAAGAACCACACCCAAACCAAAGTTGTTCACGGTTCCAAAATTCAAACCAGAACCCGAATAATTTGCAAACGGTTCGGTCCGGTTCTTTGCGGTTCCAGTTCGATTCCGGTTCGGTTTACGGTTTTCGGTTTTAAGTGACAGCTCTAGCTCTGATACCATGTAAAGAAAAGCCTCAAATCTTGTATATACTTCTTCAATAAATAGTTACAAGTATACATACACTTATATTGGAAAAAGGAAGAAGAGAGAAATCCTAATATATGACGTGGGACTAATACAAGGAGAGAGAAATAAGAAAACATGGGCCCTAATTGGGCTTTTCTAACAATTACAATCATTCCTGCTACTATGTTCTGGAAATTCCCCCTAACTGCCATCACGAGCTGTTGATTAGTTTAGATTCACTTTTGCTGGTACTTAATTCTTTGTTGATGTAAATCTCAAAATCGTTAATCTTCCAAAACTTAAAATATGTGTGCTAAGTTGACATTCTAAAATATGACATTTTAGTTTGATTTGTTGTTGTAGAAGAAATGAATAAACCAATGTAAAAGCCCTTGTAAAGGCCTCTCTCATGCATAAATTAGTCTCATATCTTGGATTGGAGTTGAGATTTCATTCCTCTATATTATAAATTTATGTTCAAATTCTATTATTAGGACTTTGATAAGAGAAAAAATAAAATATTTTTCTGCTCCGCATTCCAATCTCTACATGGTATTAGAGCCTCTCGATTCCAATCTGTAGACTCTCGACGACTGAATTCTCCTCTTGCCAAATGAGTCCTCCTATTTTGTTTCTTTTGGTCCAGGTACTCGCTGCATCTGTTGGGTACTCGCCCTCTTTTTTCCCTATGTCGCCTCCACAACTAAGCCATCCCACTCGCCTTTTTATAGGCACACCGCATACCAGTATACTCGTTGTTGCTACTTCTCTCTGCCAACGTGCACACAGTCACCGCTTCCTGAGGCACTAAACCCGATGCTTATCTCCCGCGGCTTGCGACTTCTGTGTTTTCATGATCGACGCCGCTAGTCTCCTCAGACTCGCAGAATGTGTTCTCCTGTCCTGCGAAGAGCTCGGGTTCTCGTCGTTCTGTAGCAGGGAAACAATCCTTCATCTCCAGCTCAACTGTCGATGAACGTGCATTACCTGCGCCAACACTCTCGTCTTCGACAAACCCCAACAGCCAACCAATTGATCGACTCCGTCAGCCCTCGCCAGCGCACACAAAGGGTCCCTGTGCTCCAACGTCTTCCAGTGCATCCGTTGATCGCGCCTCTTTCGACTCCAGCTCGCGGGCGCATCTTCTGTGTCACGTGCCCATAACAATGATCGTTCATGCTTATCTTTTCCCCATTCGTTCTGTGCACACACACACATTTTGTCACGATATTCCTATGGGAATAACATTCCAGGTTCACACACCATCTCTCCTGAAGCTCCAATCTACTCGGATAGCTCTTGCACTGCCTTTTTCGAGCTCTCCCCCGTCTCTTGAGCCCCACCAACAGAGCATAAGTCAGAGATATCAGACCTTTAGCATTTCAAGCCTTTTATCTTCTTTCAGTTAGCTGCCTCCTTGATGCTTTAATTGATTAATCAATTAATTGATTAATTAATTGTTACTTTCAAAAAATAATAATTAATTTGATTATTTCAAATTAATTACAATATGGGTGATGTCTCCGCCAATGTGATTAAACTTCAGGATCAAATGAGACTTACAGCTCAGACACTAGGTCCTACAACTCAGTGATCCAAAGATCACCTACCTCAGGCTCAAAGGCCCTACAACTCAAGCTGGGAGGACAACCCTACCTCAGATCCAAAAGGATCCTACTGCTCAGACACAAGTGCCCTACCACTCAGTGATCAACTGATCACCTACCTCAGAGCAAGTTTGCTCCTACCTCTCAGATCCACAAAGGATACTACAAGATGGAAGTGGGTTGTTGAGGTTCTTGATTGGACACAAGAGGAATTCCTTTGTGCCAATCTACCTTGATTGAGTTAGACTCAGCCCAACTTTAACACCAGGAATGTTCTCCTGAGTCTACTTTTCTGGACTAAGAACACCTTAGCCCCAACTACTTCACAGCAACAAGTATATCCACTTGAGCTGGAAGTGACTTGTAGAACACTGTTCTGCCCCTTTCTGAACTGAACCAAAAGCTCAGCCCTCTCTTTTTCACAGCAACAGTGATGTAGATGCTTTGACTTATGTTGGAAGCAACTTGCAGATTAGCTTCTCTGCACCTTTCTGAATTGAGCCAAATACTCAGCCCTATCTCATTCTTCACAGCTCCCCAAGATAATGTTCTTTAGGATTTGTTGGCTGGATCTGTGAAGCACCTGCAGCAAGGGTCGACCCTAGCTGCTATCTCTTTCTCAATGAATCACCCTGAGCTTGCTAGCTGGTGTAGATGAAGATGACACCAACAATCTTGCTGTTGAAGATGTTGATATCAATAGCTAACTTGATCTGCCTCTAGACTTGCTTGTCTTGGGCTCTCTGTTCTTCAGCCACATCCACAACAATGGCGATTGGGAAGAACTACTGTAACAGCTCCTCTTCCTGCAAAGAGCTTCTCCTTTTATTTAATGTAACCCAACAACTCTTTTAGCAGTGGATCCCACTCCATTAATGCTGGCTGCATTCTTGCTTTAACACCTAACTGTCGTACAGTAGGCCTGCGGTGCCTTTTGTCATGTACTGTGGCTTTGCCGCTCACAATTTGAATATGACTGATTTTTTGACTTGCTGACATCAGCACCTGAAGACTTAGTCAAAATTCAAGCTTCAGCAGTATAGGCGTTGAGTGAATGAGCTTCACTCAACGCCAAAGTATACCCCAGTTGAGGACGCCCCAAAAGTTATTTTTGGCAGTTGATATAGGGGAATCACTAAATTCTACGGTATGATTACTTATGGTATAGTCTCTTTCACAGACGTGGCGTTTGTTAAGGGATTACAACATAATCTCATTAGCATAAGTCAATTATGTGACAAAGGCTATATGGTAGAGTTCTACAAGGATAAGTGCCTGATAAAGTCATCTGTTAGCTTAGAAACTATTTTAACAGGCACTCAAAATAGAAATATTTTTTGTTTGAATTTTCTTTGTTTAGAATTTTCTACACCAGTATGTTTTTTAGCAAAAGATAGTACGCCTCTCGATGACCAATGACACAGGAGATTAACGCATATTAATTTCAAAACTATTAATATGTTATTTTCTCACAACTTCGTGCGTGATGCTTCTACTATTAAGTACATAGAGAGACCTTATCACTCATGCTAAATGGGTAAGCAGACAAGGGCTACCTTTAAGAGCATTGTTGGCAAAGATTCTACTAGATGTTTATATCTGCTCCATATATACTTATTTGGTCCCTTGCAAGTTCGTAGTTTAGGAGGTAAAGCTTATACGTTGGTTATCGTTGATGATTACTCACGGTTTCAGTGAGTGTTCTTTCTGAAACACAAGTCAGATACATAAGACTCTTTCACCAATTTTGTCAGGAAAATTCAGAACGAATTGAACTGCTCTATGGTCAAAATCAGAAGTGACTATGAAACAGAATTTGAATTTGTTAGCATGACAAATTTCTATAAAAGTCTAGGCATCTTTCATGTGTTTTCCTCTCCTCACACTCCACAGCAAAATGGAGTCACTGAGTGAAAGAATAGAACTCTCATAGAGGTATACAGAACTATGTTAAATGATTCTTCTTTACCAGAGTATTTTTTGACAAAGACCGTCAACATTGCTTATCATGTGCAATACAGAGCACTCATAAATAAGAACCACCATAAGATACCTTAAGAACTATTGAAGAGCAAGAAACCAACTATCTTATTTTAGAATTTTTGGCAGCAAATGCTTTGTACTTAATAATGAGAAATGTTGCAAAAGTAAGTTTAGTGGAAAATATTTTGAAGGTATTTTCATAGGCTGTAATAGTCATAGTAAAGCTTATAGAATTTTCAATAAGAAAACCCTGGTAGTAGAAGAAACTTTTAATATTATATTTGATGAGACGAGCATGTTTCATATCAACTCCTTTAATGTATTTGTTGAAGATGCAGTTACAAGGTTAAAAGAGTTGAGCTTGGAAGAAATAGAATGGAAGACGCTCCAAGCCCAATCAAAGTCAACATTCCAAGCCTGGTGGAAGAAAAGCTTCAAGATGAAGAGATCCATCAAATTTAAGAAGATGCACCAAAAGTAACAAATCCTCTCGGTGGCATAGAGGATGCAAGGAATCCAGTGATCAGACACTCAAGAGATCATCCAGCTGATCAGATTATTGGAGACCCTCGTGATAGAATAAGAACAAGAAGAGGTACAGCTAACAAAATTCTGCACTTAAGTTTTCTCTCGCAGATTGAGCCAAGGAAATTTGAAGAAGCAAATAAAGACGCTTCATGGATCATTGCAATGGAAGAAGAGCTCAATCAATTCTAAAGCTGTAAAGTTTGGGAGCTAGTACCAAGACCCAAAGGACACAATGTGATCGGGACGAAATGGGTCTTCAGAAACAAGCTAGACGAAGATGACATAATTATAAAGAATAAAGCCAGACTTGTAGCCCAAGGGTACAAACAAGAAGAAGGGATCAACTTCGATCAAACATTTGCTCCAGTGGCCAGACTCAAAGCGATCAGCTTGTTCCTTACATATGTTGCTCATAAAGGGTTCAAGGTTGTTGCTGTATGGTGATCGGGCAGTCTGGCGGTCTGCCCTTGGACGGCTTGAATACCGCACGGTCTGGCGGTTTCTCTCCAGCGGTTTGGTAGCCGAGGTGTTGCTGGTTGGAGACCGGGCGGTCTGGCGGTTTGACGCAAGCGACTTGAAGACCGGGCGGTCTGGCGGTTTGACGCAAGCGACTTGAAGACCGGGCGGTCTAGTGGTCTCCCCTAGCGGCTTGTCTTCTCTTTATTGTTGTTGACGGGCGGTTAGCCTATTCGTCTAACCGCGTGACTTGTGCGGTCTGTTTTCGTATAGCCGCTTGTACCTGTAATTATTTGTCCCACATTCTTATTTGTAATCTCTCCACTCTCCTCCATTCTATAAAGGAGAGTCTATACCTTTGTAGTACTTACTTTTTTGGATAATAAAAATTCTGTTATTCCAAATTTCGGTCTATTCTTTCTTGTTCGCACATGGTATCAGAGGGAGGTTCCTTTCCACCTGATTCTATGAGCTTCTTCTGTCCGCGCGGTTTACGGTTTTCGGTTTTAAGTGACAGCTCTAAGTGGGGCCCTCTCCCACTTCTCTCCCGTGCGGTTTCCTCTCTACCCGCGCAGTTTGTTTCTCTCTTCCCGCAGCGAGCTCCCCTCTTATCTCGCGGCTCTCTCCCCGCTTTTTTTCTTCTCCCGGCGGCTTCCTCGCTAACCGCGCGGCTTTCTCGCTAACCGCGCGGCTTCCTCGCTAACCGCGCGGCTTCCTCGCTAACCGCACGGCTTCCTCGCTAACCGCACGACTTCCTCTCTTCCGCGGCTTTTCTATCCGCGGCGATTTCCGCACTTGGTCGTGACATCTTCCCCTGCCGCTGGTGTACTCACTTTGACCGTGCAAACTTCTTGTGTCCGGCTTCTTTCTCGTGCGTCCTTCGGGTCGGTTAGTCGCAGCGGTCTCCCTAACCGCTTTGGGCTTAACATCGTGGTCGCGGCTTCTTGCCGCTGGTGGCTTATCACCAAGATCGTGCGGCCTCCCCAGTTCGCATTCTGTCCGCTCGAACTCTTCTAGTCGCTGCCTCTTCTGCTTTAGCCGCTGCCTTGGTACTGTACGTCTTCTCGTACGACCTGCCTGCTATCTGATTCTGGTCTTCCCGTGCGATCTCCCCGTCTATCCACTGTTTGACCTCTCAGCGGCCTAGTCCTTTGCCCGCCTGGTCATGGGGTCCTCTATTAACTCTGCCGAACCGGCGACTTCATCTGCTAACCGCCCAGTTCTTGCCCCCGAAATCCGTGATGAATTGCGGATTACTACTATCTCTTTGATCAGGAAGAACTTTACGGAGTGGGTGCACTCGGCTCGCCGTGTGCTGCAATCAAAAGGCTTTCTTCATCATTTGACCAGGCCGCTCCCGTTCCTCCCACTGATGATTGGCTACGCAACGATGGTCGGGTGCAGACGTGGCTCCTCAACCCTCTAGATAGTGAACCATACCGCATGACTATGTATCATGAAACCGCCAAGGTCAGTGTCATGTGGGATGAGCTCCAGGCCCTCTATTCTGGCAAAGATAGTATCCAACACCTCTACGACATCATCACTAATCTTCAGAATCTCGATGTTGGCGGGGCCTCCGACCTCACATCCTTTGTTGCTCGCGCCAAGACACTGGTCGAAGCATGAATTCAGCATCAACCTCCCACGCTGGATCTCGCTGCACAACGTGCTCAGAAAGAAGCTGTCAGTGTGACCATGATGATGGCTCGTGTCCCGCATCATCTTCAGAGCATTCATGCACATATTCTCTCCTCTGTGGCTAACCCATCCCTATCTGAGGTGTGTGCCATGTTGCTCAAGGTTTCGCCTCCTGATTGTTCTGCTCCCCCGTCACTGGCTCTACTACAACAGGCTTCGACACCCTTACTACCTCTTCCCCCTCCTGCTTGTGGGGGACGTTCTGGCTCCCGGGGCCGAGGTCGGGGAGCTCGGCCTCGACCAAAGTGTTCCTTCTGCGGGAAGGACGACCACCTCGAGGCTGTTTGCTTTCGAAAACATGGGTTTCCCCCTCGCCCGCAGGCCACTGTTGCTTGCCACAGACTCCTCCGCTTGTACTGACCTTGAACAGGTCTGCCTTCAGCTACAATAACTCCATGGTCTGCTCACTCGCCCACCTGCCTCGGTTGCTTCTGCTTCCTCCATCTCACATGAAGTTATCGCTTATCTCTCTACTAGTCCACGTTGGATAGTGGATTCCGGTGCTATTCATCACATCACCTCTCTGCGACCACAACAATACCTGACTTCTCCTCATCCTAAGTGTATTACAGTGGCTAATGGGGACACTGTTCCTGTCTCTGGCTCGGCTGATATCCCTCTCACTTCATCTCTCTCTCTTCGCTCGACTCTTCATGTTCCGGGCTCCCCATTTAATTTGCTTTCTGTTGGTCGCCTTACTACTGATTTAAACTACTCGATAACCTTTACTTCTTCTTTTCTGATATAGGATCAACGAACACGGACTATCATTGGTAAAGAGCGACTGCAGAACAGGCTCTTTCTCCTTGATGTCCCTCCAACTATCCTGTATTCTGTCTCCTCCGTCGATTGACGTCGTCGTCTTGGGCATGCCCCTTTACCTGTCTTCCAGAAGGCTCTTCCCGATGTATCTTTACCTTCTTTTCAGTGTGAAGCATGTATTTACGGCAAGCAGCCGCGTTCATCTTTTCCGTCTCATTGTACCCGGAGCACTGCTCATTTTATTTTAGTACAGTCTGATATTTGGGGACTGTACAGAGTTACTAGCATTTTTGGTTATCGTTATTTCCTAACCTTTATTGTTGATTACTCCCGAATGACATGTCTCTACTTACTTCGTGATCGCTTCGAGCTTCCCCGGGTCTTTCAGGCTTTCCTCCTTGAGACCCGCACACAATTCTCCACAACTATCAAAACTATTCGCACGGATAATGCCCGAGAATACACTGGCCACAAATTTGCAAACCTCTGCTCTAAATTCGGGGTTATTCACCAAACTTCATGTGCCTATACCCTGCAACAAAACAGAACCACTGAACGTAAGAATCGACTTCTCGATATGGCTCGCTCTATCATGCTTCAGATGCAAGTTCCCAAATCTTATTGGAACTTCGCCCTCTCCACGGTCTGTTTCTTGATCATTCGTCTTCCTTCCCCCGTAATCCACAATGCCACTCCATTCAGTCTCATGTTCCCTTCTACTCTGCCATTCTCACTTACCCCCCGCATCTTTGGATGCGTCTGCTATGTCCACACTCTTGGTCCATCCATGGACAAGTTGGATCCCCGGGCGGCCAAACATATCTTTGTTGGCTATTCTCGGACCCAAAAAGGCTACGTATGTTACTCTCCGGCTACCCGAAAAGTGACTGTATCTGCTGATGTGACCTTTCGGGAGGATCTCCCTTTCTTCTCTGCCTCAGATCCTACACCTCTACCATCAACGGTCGTCCGTCCTGCCATTCCCGTTACCACTCCTTCACCAACACGATTTCCTGACAAGGCTCCCTTGTTTCCAAGCCATCTGTTATACGTGTTTACAATCGTCTCCATCCTGCCTCTGTTGCCCCACTGCAGTCGGCTTCGACCTCTGACGCTCCGCGTTCTGCTGATCCGGCACCAGACTCTACCGCTCATCCCATGGCGAACTATGTATCCTTACATCGCCTATCTCCACCACTCCACACTTTTGCCACTTCATTATCCTCTATTTCTGTACCTAACACTGTGTAGGAGGCTCTCCAACATCCTGACTGGCAGGCGGCCATGGAAGAAGAAATGACGGCTCTCTAGGCGAACCAGACCTGTCACCTCTCCCCCCCGGTCAGAGACTCGTTGGGTGTAAGTGGGTCTTTGTAATCAAACATGCTCAGGATGAGACGATTGACCGTCTAAAGGCCCACCTGGTGGCTCATGGCTTCACCAACAAGCACAGTCTTGATTACGAGGAAACCTTTTCTCCAGTAGCAAAGCTTAACACCGTTCGTGTCCTTCTCTCAGTGGCAGTTCATCGCCAATGGACGTTACACCAACTGGACATCAAAAATGCTTTTCTGAACGGCGACCTCCATGAAATAGTGTACATGTAGAAACCTCCCGGGTTTGAGACCACGAGAGAGTCCTGAGTTTGTCATCTGAAGAAGTTCATCTATGGTCTCAAACAATCTCCTCGGGCATGGTTTGACAAGTTCTGTAAGGCTGTTCGGGAAGTCGGTTTTACTCAAAGTTCAGCAGATTTTTCCCTCTTTACACGACACTGAGCAACGAGAACGGTTCTTATGCTAGTATATGTTGATGACATCCTGATCACTGTAGATGATTCAAAGGGCATCCATGTAGTTAAACAACACCTTAGCTCGGTCTTCCAAACGAAAGATCTGGGTCACCTTCGGTACTTTCTTGGCCTTGATATCACAAAGCGACCAGATGGTCTTGTCCTGTCCCAGAGAAAGTACTGCCTGGATCTCCTTCAAGATGCTGGTTACCCTGGATGTAAGCCTACTACTACTCCAATGGATGCAAATCATAAATTGTGTGCTCATGCTTCCGACGCAGATCTTCCTCTTCAAAATCAGGAATACTATCGACGACTTGTTGAGAAATTGATCTATCTAACAGTTACAAGACCGGATATATCATTCGCTGTTGGAGTGGTCAACAGGTTTATGCATGTCCCGTGAACTTCTCACCTTCAAGCCGTTGAAAGCATCCTCAGATACTTTAAAAGAGCTCCGGGTCAAGGATTGGTCTACAAGACCTCATCTTCTACTCCAAGATTAGTTGCATATTCTAATGTTGATTATGCTGGTTTCTTGGATGATCATCGATCAACCAGTAGTTTTTGTACCTACTTTGGAGGTCATCTCATTTCCTGGCGAAGTAAGAAGCAAGCAGTTGTGGCTCGATCCTCAGCAGAAGCAGAATACCGATCAATGACGTCAGTTGTCTCTGAGCTAACTTGGCTTGAAAATCTTCTTGTCGACCTCGGGGTAAAACTTCCCTCACCTACCCTCATGCTATGTGACAGCCAAACAGCTATACACATTGCAAAGAATCCAGTCTTCCATGAGAGAACGAAGCATATTGAAGTAGACGGTCATTTTATTCAGGAAAAAGTTCAAATGAAGAAGATAGAATTAAAGCATGTTCCGGGCACTGAACAAGTTGTTGATATCCTCGCAAAGGCTTTACCAAATACCTTATTCTATCAGTTTTTGTCGAAGCTTGGTGCATACGACTTGTACGCTCCAGCTTGTGGGGGAGTGTTAGAAAAGCCCATGTAAAGGGGCCCATATTGCCCATGTATTTGTTTATTTTTTTATCTTTCTCTTCTGTAGTCCCACATCATGTATATGACTTTCTTCTTTCTTTTTCCCTCCTATAAATATGTATTTATACTTTGTATTTGAGTAGAGAGAAAGTATTTACAAGTTTGAGTTTTCTCCACATTCCTGATCAAGGCGTCTGCTATCACATTCGCTTTGCCATGATGATATTGAATGTTCAGATCATAGTATTTAATGAATTCCAGCCAACGCATGTCGTAAATTAATCTCTTTCTGGTCAAAAATATATTTAAGACTTTATGATCTGTAAAGATTTCACACCGTATACCATATAAATAGTATCGTCAAATTTTTAGCGCAAACACAACCACTGCTAATTCCAAATCATGCGTCAGATAGTTCTTTTCCGCATCCTTCAATTGCCTTGAAACAAAGGCAATTACCTTTCCACGTTGCATCAATACGCAACCTAATCATTCATAGGACGCATCACTATAAATCTGAAAATTATCTGATCCTTCATGAATCACCAATACTGGAGCAGTTGCTAATCTTTCTTTTAATGCTTCAAACGCTTGCTGCCAATCTTCTTCCCATCTGAATGACACATTCTTTCGAGTTAATTGTGTCAGGGGGAGCGCTATCTTCGGAAATCCTTAACGAATTTTTTATAATAACCTGCTAAGCCCAAGAAACTTCGCACTTCAATTATAGATTTCGGTTGAGCCCTGTTTACAATTGCCTCAATTTTTGCTGGATCAACTGACAAGCCTTCTGGATTAATTACGTGGCCCAGAAATGCCACTTCTTTCAACCAAAACCCACACTTTGAAAATTTGGGCAAATAATTATTGTTTTCTCAAAGTCTGCAACGTTAGACGTAAGTGCTGGGCATGCTCTTCTTCTGACTTTGAATAAATCAAAATATCGTCGATGAAGATGATCACGAATTGATCGAGAAATGCTTTGAAGACTCGATTCATCAAGTCCATTAAAGCTGCAGGAGCATTCGTTAGACCAAACGACGTTACAATGAATTCAAAATGCCCATACCTGGTGTTAAACACTGTTTTGAAATATCATCTTTAATTCTTAGCTGGTGATAACCTGATCGAAGATCAATTTTTGAGAATACGCGTGCACGTACCGGCTGATCAAATAGATCATCAATACGAGGGAAAAGATATTTACTTTTGTTGGAAAAGCCCACTTAACATTAGGCCCATTTGTATAGCATTTATTGCTTTTTCTCTCCTCTCTTTAGTCCCACATTGTGTATAGGACTTTTCTCTCTCTTTCTCTCATCTTATATATGTACTCATTCTTTGTATTTGTATCAAGTGGACATATATACAAGGTTGGCTTTCTCCATTTCTACATGGTATCAGAGCCAGGTTGCTGACTCCTGCGGACTCCCTTCTCCGTCCGCCCTGCGGCCTGCGACCTCCTGCGGACTCCCTTATCCAGTCCGCAACCTCTCCGTGGAACCACCTCTCCTCTGCGACCTGTGACAGTGTGTCCGCTCCTTCTAGCCGCTTCACTCCTGCGGCCTTCCTTGTCCAGTCCGCAGACTCTCCTCCCGTGGAACCACTTCACCTCTCGTCTTCTCCTTCCTCCTCTTGCCCCTTATTTATAGCCATCCTGTGGGGTCCACTGCTTTCCCTTGTCCGCTGCGGACTCTTCCTGTCCGGCGCGACCTCTGCCTTCGCTTCTTCTCCTTGCTCTTCTCAGCTCGCCAGCTCGCCAGTTCGCCAGTACGCCAGCTCGCCAGCCCGCCAGCTCGCCAGCCGCCAGCTCGCCAGCTCGCCAGCCCGCCAGCTCGCCAGCTCGCCTCCTCCTCTTGGTCTTCTTGGTCTTCTTCTCAGCTCGCCAGTTCGCCAGCTCGCCAGTTCGCCAGCTCGCCAGCTTGCCAGATCGCCAGCTCGCCAGCTCGCCAGCTCACCAGCTCGCCAGCTCGCCAGCTCACCTCCTCCTCTTGGTCCTCTTCGGCTCGCCAGCTCGCCAACTCGCTTGTCGCCAGCTCGCCAGCTCGCCAGTCGCCCGCCAGCCAGCCCGCCTGCTCGCCAGTCAGCCCCGGCTTCTCTTCTCAGCTCTCCCGTCCGCCGCGGCCTGACCCAGACCGCCGCGACCTGACCCAGACCGCAACGACTTCCAGCTCGCCGCGACCTCATCCAGGTCGCCGCGTCTCTCCCAGTCCGCTGTCTGCTTCCTCTCGCGCTGCCTCCAGCCCGCAGCGGTCTCCTCCAGCTCGCTGCGGCCTCCCGCCCGCTGTGGTCTCCTCTAACTCGCTGCGGCCTCCTCCATGTCTACCTCTGCAGACTCCGTTGTACGGCAGTTCCTCCTGAACGCCCGCCCTCTATACCAGAAGTCCGCGACGAGCTCCGGATCACTACTATTTCGCTCACTGGCAAGAAGAACTTTGTGGAATGGGCACACTCAGTTCGCCGTGTCCTTCAGTCAAAGGGCTTCCTTCATCATCTGACCCAGACCGTTATTGGTGTCCCTACTGAGGAGTGGTTACGCAATGATGGACGTGTGCAGACTTGGCTCCTCAACTCTCTCGATGGAGAATCTTATCGCCTGGCCATGTATCATGAGACGGCCAAAGGCATGTGGGACGAGCTACACACCCTCTATTCTGGCAAAGATAGTCTCCACCATCTCTATGATATCATCACCGCTCTCCAGGCCTTGACAGCAGTGGCGCAACCGACTTGACGTCCTTTGTTGCTCAAGCCCGGTCTCTGGTTGAGGCTTGGATCCACCATCAGCCTCCCACTCTAGATCTCGCTGCCCAACGTACCCAGAAGGAAGCTGTGGGTATCGCCATGATGATGGCTCGGGTACCCTCTCATCTTCACAGTGTCCGGGCTCACATCCTCTCCTCTACTGTTACACCGTCCTTTTCCGACGTGTGCTCAATGCTTCTCAAGGTCTCCCCGCCTCCGGATGTTCCCGGCCTTCCTTCTCCGGCCCTTGTTCAACAGGCACCCGCTCCCTTATTGCCTCTTCCCCCCTCTGCCCGGGGTGGCCGCTCTGACTCTCGCGGCCGGGGTCGCGGTGGCCGATCTAGGCCTCAATGCTCGTTCTGTGGTAGAGTTGGTCATCTGGAGGCCACTTGCTTTCGCAAACATGGCCGACCTCCTCGTCCACAGGTCTCTGCTGCTACTACCGATTCTGCCTCCTCTCGCACTGAGCTCGACGAGGTCCGTCTTCAGCTCCAGCATCTTCATGGCTTGCTCAGCCGTCCGCCTGCCTCGGTTGCCTCTGCTGCCTCTCTCTCCAATGAAGGTATCGCCTGCCTATCCTCTGGCACGCGCTGGATCCTTGATTCTGGTGCCACTCATCATATCACCTCTGTTAGGCCACCACAGTACTTGTCTTCACCTCACCCGAAGTACATTACTGTTGCTAATGGGGCGTCGGTTCCCGTATCTGGATGTGCTGATATTTCTCTCACCTCTTCTCTCCTCCTCCGCTCGGCTCTTCATGTTCCGGGCTCTCCTTTCAATTTACTCTCTGTCGGTCGCCTTACTACAGATTCTAATTACTCAGTAACATTTACTTCTTCTTCTTTTCTCATACAGGATCAGCAGACGCAGACTATCATTGGTAGAGGACGGCTGCAGAATGGGCTCTATCTTCTTGACGACTCTCCCACTGTCCTCGCATCTATCTCCTCTTCGGATTGGCATCGCCGTCTGGGACATGCTCCTCTTCCAGTCCTCCGGAAGGCTCTTCCTGATGTCACTCTCCCTGCTTTTCGTTGTGACACATGTATTTTGGGCAAACAGCCCCGTTCTTCTTTCCCCCCTCATTGTACTCGGAGCTCCTGCTCCTTTTATTTTAGTACACTCCGATATATGGGGTCCGTACAAATTTACTAGTATTTCTGGCTATCGTTATTTTCTTACTTTTATTGATGATTACTCTCGCATGACGTGGTTATATCTCCTTCGGGATCGCTCTGAACTTCCCCGCGTATTTCGGGCCTTCATCCTTGAGACTCGCACTCAGTTCTCTGCACCTATTCGCACTATTCGCACTGACAATGCGCGGGAGTACACCAGTCATACGTTTGCCACCCTCTGCTCTGAGTTCGGCATTCTTCACCAAACATCCTGTCCGTACACACCACAACAGAATGGTGTCGCTGAGCGCAAGAATCGTCACCTTCTTGATGTCGCTCGCTCGCTTATGCTTCAAATGCAGGTCCCCAAACCATACTGGAACTACGCTCTCTCCACGGCTTGCTTCCTCATCAACCGCCTCCCGTCTTCCGTCCTCCAGTATGCTACTCCTTTCAGCCTCCTCTTTCCCACAACTCCGCCTTTTCCCCTTCCGCCACGGGTGTTTGGGTGTACCTGCTACGTTCACCACCTTGGTCCCTCCACGGACAAGTTGGACCCTCGTGCCACCAAGCAGATCTTTGTCGGGTACTCCCGCACTCAGAAGGGGTATGTATGTTATTCGCCTACTACCCGCAAGGTTACTGTCTCGCCTGACGTAACTTTCCGTGAAGATCTTCCATTCTTTCCTGCTCCGGATATCGCTCTGCATCCCGCTCCCGTCGTTCGTCCTGTCATTCCTGCTCCTCACTCCTCAGCCCCCCTCCCTTCCCCGCCTCCGGTCCGTCCCCCACCACCGGTTATCCGGGTCTATTCTCGTCGCTCTCCTCATTCTGTGGCTCCTCTGCAGTCGGCTTCGCCCTCTGGTGCTCTGCTCCCTGCTGCTCCGGCTCCCGTCTCCACCGCTCATCCGATGGCGAACTACGTCTCGCTCCATCGCCTCTCCCCCTCTCTTCTTCACTTTGCCACCTCCTTATCTTCTGTTTCAGTCCCTAACTCTTTGCAGGAGGCACTTCACCACCCTGGCTGGCGGGCTGCCATGGACGAAGAAATGACGGCCCTTTGGGCCAACCAGACCTGGGTCTTGGTTCCCTTACCTCCCGGTCAGCACCCTGTTGGATGCAAATGGGTCTTCGTCATCAAGCATGCTCCGGATGGCACTATTGCCCGACTGAAGGCCCGTCTTGTGGCCCGTGGCTTCACACAACAGGAGGGCCTCGACTATGAGGAAACATTTTCTCCGGTAGCCAAGCTTAACACTGTCCGCGTTCTTCTCTCCGTCGCGGTGCACCGCCGCTGGCCCCTTCATCAGCTTGATATCAAGAACGCCTTTTTGAATGGCGACCTTCAGGAAACTGTCTACATGCGCCAACCGCCCGGGTTTGAGACCACGGGGGAGTCTCGGGTCTGTCTTCTCAAAAAGTCCATCTATGGTCTCAAACAGTCCCCACGGGCGTGGTTTGACAAGTTTAGCAAGGTGGTTCGGGACATGGGGTTCACTCGGAGCTCTGCAGATTTCTCCCTTTTTACCCGACACCGGGCCACTGGCACCATTCTTCTATTGGTTTATGTTGACGACATCATTCTCACTGGGGATGACTCAAAGGGGATTCAAGACGTCAAACAACACCTAAGCACTGTTTTTCAGACTAAAGATCTGGGGACACTTCGCTACTTCCTTGGTCTCGAAATCGCCCGGCGGCCGGACGGGTTGGTACTCTCCCAACGAAAGTACTGCCTCGATCTTCTCAAAGATGCTGGACAGTCTGGTTGCAAGCCTGCGTGTACCCCGATGGAGGCAAATCACAAATTATGCGCTCATGCTTCGGATGACGATTTGCTTCTTCCGAACCCGGAATACTATCGACGCCTGGTGGGCAAGTTGATCTATCTAACA
This sequence comes from Platanthera guangdongensis, assembly GCA_039583875.1. Lineage (NCBI taxonomy): Eukaryota > Viridiplantae > Streptophyta > Magnoliopsida > Asparagales > Orchidaceae > Platanthera > Platanthera guangdongensis. The sequence goes on along the minus strand of CM077150.1, from coordinate 77,638,349 downwards.
GTCACAAGGCCAGATATATCATTTGCAGTTGGGGTTGTCAGCAGGTTCATGCATGCCCCCCGGGCTTCTCATCTCCAAGCGGTTGAACGGATTCTCCGATACCTTAAGGGAGCTCCAGTCCAAGGGCTGGTTTACAAAACTTCCGACTCTGCTCCCGCATTGGTTGCCTATTCTGATGCCGACTATGCGGGTTCCCTGGACGATCGAAGGTCAACTAGTGGGTTCTGTACGTATTTTGGTGGGCATCTTATTACTTGGAAGAGTAAGAAACAAGCTGTGGTGGCTCGTTCCTCTGCAGAGGCTGAATACAGATCGATGGCCTCAGTTGTTTCAGAACTCACATGGCTTGAAAGTCTCCTTACTGACCTAGGAGTAAAACTCCCCTCCTCTGCTGTTCTATTTTGTGATAGTCAAGCCGCCATACACATCGCAAAGAATCCGGTCTTTCATGAGCGCACAAAACATATCGAGGTTGACTGTCACTTTGTTCGTGAAAAGGTTCAATTGAAGAAACTTGAATTAAAGCATGTTCCAGGAACTGATCAAGTTGCCGACATCCTCACAAAGGCCTTATCAAGCACTATGTTCTACCAATGTTTGTCCAAGCTGGGTGCATATGACCTATACGCTCCAGCTTGCGGGGGAGTGTTGGAAAAGCCCACTTAACATTAGGCCCATTTGTATAGCATTTATTGCTTTTTCTCTCCTCTCTTTAGTCCCACATTGTGTATAGGACTTTTCTCTCTCTTTCTCTCATCTATATATATGTACTCATTCTTTGTATTTGTATCAAGTGGACATATATACAAGGTTGGCTTTCTCCATTTCTACAACTTTTAACCGTCAGCTTATTCAATTCGCGATAATCGACGCACAGACGGAGGGAGGCATCTTTCTTTTTAACAAACAAAACTGGAGCTCCCCAGGGTGAAGTGCTCGGTCGAATAAAATTCTTATCTACCAGTTCTTGCAATTGCTCTTTGAGTTCTGCTAATTCCTTAGGCGCCATTCGATACGCTGCCTTCACCACTGGAGCAACTCCTTCTATCAATTTAATTTCGAATTCAATTTCTCTGGCTGGAGGCACACCAGACAATTCTTCTGGAAATACATCCAAGTATTCCCGCACAACGGACACAGCCGTAATTTCTTTCTTCTCTTCTTTTGATTCTTTAATCATTACCAAAATCGCCTCACAGTATTTTCGTACTTTTTTCCACGCCTTCATAGCCGAAATCATGATTTTTGCGACTTCCCCCAGACCTTTATACACAATTACACTTCCATCTGGGCACTTGAATGCAACCTCTTTTGTCTTGCAGTTGATTACTGCTTCCCGATTCGAAAGTCAGTCCCTACCGAGGATAACATATTCAACCAACGGCAGAACGACAACATCCGCTTCAATTTGCTTATCGTTAAAGGATAATGAGACTACGACTCGCTTTTGCGTCATCAGAACGGTATTATTCGACATCAGTACATTTAAAGATTTTGCAATTTGGTATTGTTGCGAACGAATCGAATCAATAATATATGCCAAAATAAAGAAATGACTGACACTAGTATCAAAAAGAACTTTAAGTAATTGATCATGCACATGTAGCATACTTGTCACTATAGTCTCATCTGCTTTTGCCTCTTGTTGTCCGAGGTTGAAAGCTCGAGGTTGGACCAGCCTGTCATCTTTGTCCCCTTCAGTGGGTGCAGATGCAGTCGACTCCCCTTACCTGGAAGTCCGTATATGATAAATCTTCTGCGTAGGTAAGGCTGGAGCTCCTCTCGAACTTTCATCCCTATGCGGCTTCTGACAATCTTTGCGCCGATGCCCCGACTGGCGACAATAAAAACACACCGGTCAAGCATTCCCCTTTATGCATCCTGCCACATTTGACGCACTTTGTCAACGTCGACTTTGAAACTTGAGTGCTAACCGTAGACGCAGATTGTTACTGCTTCTTTTTCTTCCACGGGGCGTCACCTGATCTACCAGATTTGTCCTGACTGACACCTTCTTTAAATCTTTTCTTCATCTCTAACCTTCTTTGCCTTTTCTTACTATCCAGCTCGACCAATCGAGATTTCTCCACTAAAAGTGCATAATCCGTAAGATCAAACGGAACCACAAAGGCGCGAATGTCATCCGCAAACCCTCCTGAAAACGCAGACATCGCGCTTCCTCGGTTGCCACCGCAGACTCTGCATAATAGGCTAAGCTGGAGAATTCCACCTCGTACTGAATTACGGAGCGGTTTCCTTGCACCAAACGCAAAAAGTTTTCCTGGAGTTGCCTCTTCTCGGTTCTCGGCACGAACCATTTCATAAATTCACGGATAAACTCTGTCCAAGTGACAGTTATCAAGCCTCTGACAGCAAACTTTCCTTTCATCATGTTAACCCACCAAAGTTTTGCTTCTCCCTCTAGCAGGAAGATAACCAACTCCAATTTTTGCTCTGCTGGACACCGCATTACCTCGAATATCGTCTCAATCCGCAGAATCCAGTCCTTTGTTTCAATCGGAGAAAGGCCACACGAAAGGTTGGCAACTTTAATTCTAGAAACTGCTTCATATCAATATCAAACAAACGAGGCTGTTGTAATTCTACCGGTACTGGAGGAGGCATAGCCGACATAACTGGTGGTACTGCAGGAGGAGTGTCACAGACCAGCCTAATAGCTTCAGCGATGGCTTGGGCAATGTCTACAATTTGCAGTGGGGCAGATTGATGCCCACTATCACTTTCGTCTGGCATAGCTTCCATGGTACCTTCAAGATCTTCTCGAGCCTCTCGCAGTCTGTGACTCAAGTATACTTGAAGGGCTCCTGGAATAAGACGAGGGATTTTAGTATATTACCACCATAGTTATTTATGTTCGCCATCTGGTACCCTTTGCGTCACACGCATTGCAAAAACTGGCTCCGATATCACTTAATTGTAACGGTCTGAAGTCCGCAACAATTTAAATCTATATTCTGAGTAACTTTTCACAATTAAGGTAACACAACAGATATAAAAAAAAATTAAGCACGAGAGTGGTGCCAGGAGAACTATAAGTAACTTTTTATTTCATCCAGATAGTATACATCATGTCTGCTATAATACAGAAAAACAAATACTACACATATTATATCAAAAACACTAGCTAACCCGTGGCGAACCACGCCTTCTCTCTGACTTCGATCTGCCTCCGCTGGCATCCTCCTAGCGGGGTCTGGTATGCTGGCGGCCTGATCCCAAAAAAATTAACGATCAATTAGTTTGGAAAATTAAGTGAGTTCCTTACCTTTTCAACCGCACTGCAATCATACAAGAAGGTCGACAGTTATAAACCGTTATTCAAATCTGTATCAAAATAAGCATATATCTAAGCAAGAAAAGCACGGTGAAACAAGAATATTTTTTCTTATTTTTTTCATTCTTAATCACTTCTGTAATCAATTCAGTTCGCAGTTCATATCAATCGTTGATTCGAAATATTGAGGTCATCTTATTTTCTTCAAATCTGGACCCGTCGGCCCATCACATCAATGTCCGATTTAGGGCGCTCACACGAGCAATTGGCTTCCACACCTCCTAAATTGGACAAGTCTATCTCAAATTCTGTAGGAGTTCAACCCTTCCTACGAGGTGTGAGAGTTCTGCCCCCTCATAAGGTGTAGAAGTCTGTGGCTTTACCCCCCCCACCACAGACACACACAAGGTTGACCTTTAGCATTTCGATGCGTCGAGTCGTTTTCGATTCCATGTTCTTTTCATATTCATTTCATATGCATTTTGAAAAATAAGAATTAATTATATTACTTTCCCCTCAGAGTTTCTATTGCTCGCTAATAGCATTTAGCGATTTCATTTTTTTCATATTCATTTCATATCTAGGACAATGTCATTCAAATAAGTAGCTCGGAGTAAAAGAGTGTAAAACAAAATATTCGTAATCAACGTAGTAAAACTCACCCTAAGTTTTCTTTTGCCCTTGTCCCTCATAGGATTCTCGTCGCATCTATTGCCGGATGTCATCCTCTGCAATATCAAGAAATCATTTACTTTAGGGTTGCGCCAAAAATAAACACGAGTGGACTTCTAAGACGGTCACAACTACGATCTCTAGGAGTTGCTTAGGGAAGGACTAGCTTCGGTGACACAATCCAACCAACAACAGACACAAGGACAACAGTTTGGGCAGTCAATCAAAACAAAAGTGATGTTAGCCGCACCTAAGGATGCCCATAGCAGCACCAAAGGCTGCCAACAACAACATCAAAAGCTGCTAACATATCCCCTCTAACAACAGCCGACCAACACAATACCCAACCAACAAAAGGGGCAGCGATCCCACTAATTTCCCTTATCGAAACAGCACCAACGAGAGCCCAAACATCAAGCAGCAGCAAAGGAAATAGAAAAGGACAGCAACCTACACATCCAAGCCAAATCAAGGAAACCCTAGCCGAAAAACATAGCAAACCCCCAAATCGGAAAGCCCTCAGCTTATCCCTTCCAATTTTCAACTTAGAAGCTCATAAATCCACAAGCATGTGAACTAGAAAGGAGAAGGAAGCTCACAATGGAGAAATCTGCCAGCTGCAACCGTCCAAAAGCACTAGCCGCTAATAGCAGAACCACAGGTGAGATAGCAAGAGACAGCAACAGGTTCCCTCTCCCAGCCTTGTCGACCAAATAGGAGCATCTACGAAGCAAGAAGAAGGAGAATCGACAAGCCCTAGCATCCCCGTCGCAAGGTCTAGACGAAATGCATGAAACAAAAGTATCGGCAGAGAGAGATAAATATACAGGAGAAGGATTCCACTGCCTTATATATATAATATATATTCCAGCCCAACAGCATAACCCAAAATCCCAATCAGGAACAAAAACCAGCCGGCCCACTAAGGGTCCAAAAAGCTCGTTAACTCAAACATTCCCATTCAAGTTAAATTCGTTAGGCATAGACCCAACAAACACAAATGGAATCTGTCACCATACAAACTTCATACGCAAAATTAATTGCAATGACAAAATTGAAAAAAAAAACGAAATGATCGTCGCAAAATCAGTCGGAAAGCTCGATCATCGAAAATAAACGTACGACGTCGAATCGGTGCTGAAATTATTTTCATCATCGGAGAATTCTTTCCTTTATCAAAATCCAATTATTTTTTTATTATACAAATCGAGTTCGAGTCTTACAGTATGGGCAGGGGAAGATTGGAAACAGACATAACCTTTGGCACTATGCACTGAGTGCTTCTCTCAGAGGAGAAAGACCTAACCTTTGACAATAAATGCACAAAGTGGCTGCTCACAGATACCACTGAAATAGTGGCCCCTATACCGTCACGTTTGCTGCAAAATCATTCCCTCAAATTAAAGCCAAAGACATCAGAGAAGACAGACCCAAAAATCCATTTTGATTTATGTGCACATAACCATGCTTCTTTCATTCAGCATCCAGAGCATTGGCCTTGCACAATCTATCAAGTTAAGAACAACGACGACATATTTTTATGTGCACATTTTGAGGATTTTTGGTGCTGAAACCAATATAACTAATTTTCCTCACCACCTCACTATTACTACCCCCCACTAAATAACCACTCATTAATCGTCCAAAACTGCTTGTAAACGTAATTTTTCTCGGTTTCTGTTAAGGTCCTAGCTTGGAGGTTGTCAGCAAAGACAAAATAGACTCAAAAAATATTTCTTGTGAAAATTGAGTCTTCTTAGGCTTCTCAGCAAAATAGCCTTCACTGTCTCAGCCAAAATCTTGAATGATTCTGTCTTTAGTAGACTTGAATCGGGCTGACCCGGAGCTCTGAGATGTTCTTGCTCTGAAATAATTGAGAATGATGAACCTTGAGCAAGCTTGAAGAATTAGATGAATCTTGAATTAATCTCCTTCAGCTTCTTGTTCTTAGATGTTGAAGAACTTGTCGGCAACTTTTTGATTTTCTAAAGAGAAGCACTGTTCTATTGCAGTCGTCACTTAGAAGATGTCAGATCTACTTTTCCTTAAAGCTCTGATTTGATTGACGCTAACAACGACAACAAACTTTGAATTTCTGCGACTTTGAACTGTCACAATGATATTCTAATTGTCTTGACGACATTTCATTTTATCTCGACGACATCTAAGTTTGTCTCGACGATAATTCATTTCTTTGTGACGATGCAAACTCTTATATTTTTTGACCACTTCTGTCAAAGTGTTGGCTATCATGACGATAAAGCTTCTTCTCAGCGGTACTTGTGGTCTTCACGACGATCATTATTCTTATCACGACGACATTTTATTTTGTCACGACGATAAGACTAAGGCTTTATATTCTGAATTTTCTTTAGCAATAGGGGAGCCATATCATGACGATATGGACTTGGTCATTCTCAATTTAACATACTTTTGAATTGTTGCTAGGGCTTCTCGACGATAATTCACTTGATCTCGACGACAATTGACTTAGTGTGATTTCTTCTTCAATGAAAGGCTTCACAACGATATAACTATAACTTATCTTTGTCACAACAATACTGTCTTCAATTGACTATTATCACGACAATATATCTGCTCTTCCTTGTCAAGATGGTTTAACTAAGTGTGTCTTCACAACAATGTTGGGATGATCTCGATGATATATCAGACATATCACGATGATATTTTACTTAGAATGGTTCTGTGAATTTATTATGTAATCTTTGAACCTCTATTGATTTCTTGACTTACTGAGAATGATTAATATTTGTTTATAGTGATCCTACACACATCAAACAGATGATCATCAAATATAAAATGCATTTATCATTGGCTTGAGGACTTTTTCAAATCAGAAACATTGTGGGCAAAGTTCTCAACAATTTCTCCTATTTGAAGAAGTCAGAACATCAATCAGTGATACAATACATAAGAAAAATAATAAGCATGATCAACACAGAAATTGAAATATAACAACATTCACATGATAATAGAGAATAACATCCAAAACATTATATATAAATTTCAGTCAATTGTTTTTAACAGGTAATTGAATTGCATTTGCATTTAGCCCATCTGAATCTCATCGTTCTTCAAGGAACCTTCTTCTTTCCCACATATTTCTCCTTTTGCCTTTATTTCTCAAAATAATTGAATGACTTGGGAAAGTATTTGTGGTGGAGACCAACCCCATCGGGGATGATTGCTGAACTTCTGATTGTTGCTGAAATATTGAAGATTGAAATTGATTTTGTGTACGATTCCCGTCGATGAGGACGATGAACAGTGCGATGTTCCTGTGAGAGCCTGCTGTGTTTCCTGTAGGTGTTAGGCGTGAATTAGGCGTGAAGGCTGGTGCCTCCTGTTAGAGTTAGGTAGGGAAAAATATAACCTGTTGAAGCTTTGCTGCTACCCGTGTCCTGTTGATGGAGTTGCAGCCCTGTTCTTGTGTTTCCTATAGGAGTGGATTTAGGATTTGCTGCGAGAGCTTCTGTGTGAAGCTGTAGGAATTAGGTGAGTAGATTAGGAGTATTGTTCTTGCTGTTGAAGTTTTCTTTTAGATTTCTGTTTAATGAGTGAGAATATTCTAGTTGTTTGAGACTGCTTGCGATTCTAAAATCTCCTTATACTGCTTCCCGTTAATGATGATGAACAATGTAATGTTTTGAGTTTTATTCCATGAACAGTGAACATTAGATATCTGCTAGTGGGTTGTCTAGTGAACCGTGAAAGGCCAAGTGCTAGTCCTGCATTCGTGAGGTCTCGTGGAGCCACCGCAAGTGTTTGAGATTTCGTGGAGCCTCTAGTGTGAGAAGCGAGTGAATTTAGGTGTATTAGGTTTGTGGCTTCCTTACTTTGTTGAGAGAGTTCGTGGAACCACCTCGTGTGAGGGAGTGAATTAATTCCTTGGTGCCCGTATGCGATAACGGCCGACCTCGGAGCGGAGTTCGAAGGTGACGAGAAGTTCCTCGCGTGATCGCCATCGACTTCGGAATACGGAAGACGCCTCTTCCGTGGGTAATTGTTTTTTTCTCCTTCCCGTGTGTGTGTCTAAGTTTTCTCATTAGGATAATTAGACTCATTGCTGAGTTTTCGCCCGAATTTTGTCAGCAAACGCTACGTCGAAAACTCCAACGGAAACGTATTCGTAGTTTACGATTTCCGTTTTGCTACGACAAAAGGGAACGGAACGAAAGTGCGAACTTCTTTCCCCGAATTAAATTTGAACCATTTTTTTTTGAAAGTCATTTTAAAACAAAATAGCGAATTTTGTGCTTTATAAAGAAATTAGTTGCTTTAATCTTAAAGTCTGTGCAAATTCCGCTCTAAAATTTTAGCAAAATTAATATAATAGTTGCATTCAGTTAGGGTTTCCTAGAAATAGCCGACATGCGCGTAAACCCTAAGCGCCGTCCTGCATCAAATTGGTATCAAAGCGAGGTTCCAAAATTTTTCTAAGTTTTGGGATCCGACCTGTGTAGAATAGGAACCCGCATATCATTTTGAATTTTTCCAAAAAAACAGAGAAAAAATTTTAATTGCATAATCATATCTTGCATTTAATTTTTGTTAGCATGTATCGACGTAGTGATAGAATGCGTCAAACTGAATGTGGTTACCCGAGTCGTGGACACGAAGGGAATGAACGCCCTAGTGGTTTACACCTTTCGCACACCAACTAACGACCTTAACTGAGAGTACATACCGGATGCGTGAAAGGTTAGAAAACCTTAGAGGTAGGGTGAGTAGTTTAGAAATACCCCCTCAAACGTCAATGCCGCATCGAATTCGATATGAGCATTCTGTCCGTGCACTTTACGATGTTCCTCATCACTATGTAGAAAGATCTACATTTAGGAGAAATCCATTATATGAGGATCAGGACTACACTATCACCCACCCCCATAGTGATCTATCACGGAGATCGTTACGATATTTTGATGACTATACTCGATCACCGTATACCACTTCCAGAGATCGTGTTGACCCATCAACACATTCACATTATGCGAGAGACGATCAGTACGATGACTATCATCGTTATTATCCACGTACTCGAGAGGATCCTAGTGGTCCTCCTGCACCATATTATGAGGATAGAGCCCAGTATCCCTCTAAATATCGATACTACACGTCTCCTTTATATGAGGAATCTGAGACTACATATGTGCGACCATCACCGTACGTTCGTAGGACACATGATCATTTACGAGCACGACATGATTATCTTATGGACGATCATCATAGAGGTCACTATCGTCAAGAGTACGTCTCACTTAGTGATCCTTCTAGTGTCCCGAGGACAAACATGATGATAGACATTAAGGGTCAACATGAGCATTCCACTGCCCACACTAGGGAGACGTCACCCACTCCATCTGATGTTCTAGTACAGGATGTGTGGAGTCAAGCCCCATGTGAGTCGGCTCCACTTAGAACCCGTCCTTGATTCCATCTCTACTAGCTCTATTTTGAGTGTAGATTCCTTGCACACTTCACCTAGTGGCGCACCGAGTCATATCACCACACCCGATGACGACTCGAGCTACATCACCACACCTGATGGCGCACCGAGTGACATTACGATCGGAAGCCGAGAGCTGAGTAGAGACCTCGAGGTAGTCACTTCTACCCTTTCTGGGAGTATGACCCCTTCTGTCGGTTCATTTCTGGAGGACCATCACTCGACTGATGAGTCATTTGACGACCCTCTTATTGAGCCTCCAGATGAGCCACCACGTCCATGTGTAGATGAGCTTATTCTGAGTAGTACACTTGCGAATTTTAAGACATGGATACCTGCTCCATTGTCTCACTTGATGTCGATAGTGCTTGGGTATAACCATCTAGTGACTTGCACTCTAGATGAGTTCTGGGACGTACCACTTGCTGACCATCGTATTTGCGATGAGTTCTTCTATGTCCCACCTGGTGAGCCTCCTGATGCCTCACTCTTCCTTAGCACATTCATTACGGTTGTCACACTTCGTGCACTTTTATCTAAGAGCGCTCCATCTGTTGTTGGGGCCTACATTTGCACGCGCCGCATTTGCGACGAATTTTATTATACCCCTCCCGATGAACCACCAGATGATCCGCATATAGGTTCACCACACATTTGGGATGTTTCCATCTTTAGAGACACAGTCGAGTTCGAGGGTGCACTCGCTGATACGTTGATATTGTATCTGATCACTGATGTCTCAGGTTTGCACTTGCGTGTCCATCGCTCCCGCGATGAATTCTTTATGATCCATCCTCTGAGCCTCCTGATCATGTACCTCTCTCAGGAGTTGCTCTTGATATCTGAAACCATCGGTTTGTGGTGTTCGTTGTATTAGTAGCCATCTTTGCATTTGCATGATTTACATAAAATATATTTCGAGCGGAAATTGCATAGTATTTATGATTTTATGCAACTCAATTTTAAAAAGGCATAAAATAGCTACTAAATTTAAAATGAATGACTTGATTATGGTTCGGCTAAATCCGGAACGGCTACCTTCTGGTACCGTAAAGAATCTAGCTACCGTAGAACTGGACCCTTTCGAGTAGTAAATCGGATTAGGCAAAATGCGTATGAACTTGAGATGCCTTCCGTTTGGGGAGCAAATCCCGTTTTAACGTAGCCAATCTGACTTGATTCTACGATTACTCGCATGAGTCTTTAGAATTTCCATTGTCTTCTCCTCCATTTGATTCTTCTGGGTTGGTGAATGAGATTGAGAAGCCACATTCAGGACGTACCTACATTCATTCCGCTACTGACACTTCCATTGTAGTTCCTTCTATTTTCAAAGTCAGTTTCAGGTTGAGCATGAGACAACAGGAGAATATTCTATTCCAGTTCTCGAGCACATATTGGACAGTGACCACTACTGATGGTGGTTTTCAGAGATCGTTGGTTCGTTGGCAAAGATGTTGATCTCCTCCCGTACTAATACTCTCGGAGCACTCACCAGAGATGAGTGATTTCGAGAGAGGGAGAGTTGGTGGAGACCAACCCCATCGGGGGATGATTGCTGAACTTCTGATTGTTGCTGAAATATTGAAGATTGAAATTGATTTTGTGTACGATTCCCGTCGATGAGGACGATGAACAGTGCGATGTTCCTGTGAGAGCCTGCTGTGTTTCCTGTAGGTGTTAGGCGTGAATTAGGCGTGAAGGCTGGTGCCTCCTGTTAGAGTTAGGTAGGGAAAAATATAACTTGTTGAAGCTTTGCTGCTACCTGTGTCCTGTTGATGGAGTTGCAGCCCTGTTCTTGTGTTTCCTATAGGAGTGGATTTAGGATTTGCTGCGAGAGCTTCTGTGTGAAGCTGTAGGAATTAGGTGAGTAGATTAGGAGTATTGTTCTTGCTGTTGAAGTTTTCTTTTAGATTTCTGTTTAATGAGTGAGAATATTCTAGTTGTTTGAGACTGCTTGCGATTCTAAAATCTCCTTATGCTGCTTCCCGTTAATGATGATGAACAGTGTAATGTTTTGAGTTTTATTCCATGAACAGTGAACATTAGATATCTGCTAGTGGGTTGTCTAGTGAACCGTGAAAGGCCAAGTGCTAGTCCTGCATTCGTGAGGTTTCGTGGAGCCACCGCAAGTGTTTGAGATTTCGTGGAGCCTCTAGTGTGAGAAGCGAGTGAATTTAGGTGTATTAGGTTTGTGGCTTCCTTACTTTGTTGAGAGAGTTCGTGGAACCACCTCGTGTAAGGGAGTGAATTAATTCTTTGGTGCCCGTATGTGATAACGGCCGACCTCGGAGCGGAGTTCGAAGGTGACGAGAAGTTCCTCGCGTGATCGCCATCGACTTCGGAATACGGAAGACGCCTCTTCCGTGGGTAATTGTTTCTTTCTCCTTCCCTTGTGTGTGTCTAAGTTTTCTCATTAGGATAATTAGACTCATTGCTGGGTTTTCGCCCGAATTTCGTCAGCAAACGCTACGTCGAAAACTCCAAACGGAAACGTATTCGGAGTTTACGATTTCCGTTTCCCTACGACAAAAAGGAACGGAACGAAAGTGCGAACTTTATTCCCCGAATTAAATTTGAACCATTTTTTTAGAAAGTCATTTTAAAACAAAATAGCGAATTTTGTGATTTATAAAGAAATTAGTTGCTTTAATCTTAAAGTCTGTGCAAATTCCGCTCTAAATTTTAGCAAAATTAATATAATCGTTGCATTCAGTTAGGGTTTCCTAGAAATAGCCGACAGGCGCGTAAACCACTAAGCGCCGTCCTGCATCAAATTGGAAGGAGGTTTAGGAGGAATAATGTTATTTATGTTGTCCTTAAAATGATTTCTTCTCTTTATTTCAAGTTACTGGTACTTGGATTATTCTGCAGAGGGGTAGATCTAGTTTATGTTCTTTCTAACGTTCCCAAAATTTATCCATGTATTTAGGATAATATTTTTTGATTTAAGGCTCCAAACCTCAAAGTTTGGATCAATGGATCTCTCTTTCTCTCTCTTCTTCTTGGACATAAACTCCTCAGGTGTCAACAATTCCCTTTGCCTTTTCCCGTGACTGCTTGACTCGACAACATATTGCACTTCTTCCTCAGAGTAATCTGACCTCTCCCTTCTGTGAGCTAGATCTTCTCCAGTCGGTTCTTCTTAGTAATCAATAAGAGGAAGATTAAGGGTATGTCGAATTCCCTGGAGAACCCATATTGCTTATTCAACACCTATAATCTCCCTCATTCTGACTTCTTCAAAGAATGTTTGTTGAAGATCAACCTTGCTGGCTTCAATTCTACTTATAAGATTTTGATTAATGTTTTCTTGGTCTTGGAGGATTTCGTTTGTGTTAATGGTAATGTTGTTATCCACATGTGATATCACTTTCCATATTTTGCCTGCTTGACTGATAGATCTCATTGATGTTGTGATCAAGAGCAAAGTGGGCTCTCTGATTTCCATTTACAGCTTGAGCAGCTCTTGTGAACCAACTTGTTATTTGACTGCTGACATCATTCATGTTTTCTTTAATGATGTTTATTTTTGTCATCAAGTCATCCTTCACTTCCTTAATAACTTTTGACACATGTTCTTCAAAATATCTTCTTTGCTCGCCCAACAGAACCCTCATTTGATTTATAAGGGAACTTGAAGATTCTTCTAAGAAATTTTCCCCGGAGGTGCTGGGAGCTTATGGGTCTTTCACCGTCTTTTCTTCTTCAGATTTTCAAACATGTCAATCACGTCAGCATCATCATACATAGAATCAAGAGAGTCTGATGCATGCACATGAGTTGACTTGATATTTTTTGCAAGAACAACTTGTCCTTTGTAAAGTACAATGTTTCTGCATAGACATTCCTCCACTAGTTCATCAACCATTGTCACTGATTTCCAATGGCCTTGATGGTCCTGTTCCTCAGGATTAGCATCATCCTTTCTTGCCGAAAGGTCCTCTTGGTCCTTTTGGACAGCCAACCCATTGAAGGTGGCTTCCTCAACCTCTTGAACAGTAGCCATAATCTCCATGTCTTGAGCATGGAGCTCAATGCGAGGCTCCCCCCAACAACAGTAGCAGATTGTGTCAACTCCTCGGTATCTTGGGCTAAGAACTCTCTTGGAGACTCCCCCTCAACTAGAACACCTCTTTGAATAGTAGTGTTAATCTCTGAAACAACTTCATTGATGATTTCTTCAGGATTGGTCTCATCCATAGTTGTTGGTTCTTTAGGAAGGAACACATCAACCAAGGGCTCTCTCGATGGTTCTGATAGCTGTTCCGAAGCAATCCCTTGAATTTCCTCCCCCTTAGTGTTTGCAGGGTTTGGGCTTGGTGTACTGTCATCACTCTCAGATGAGCTATCCTCTTCCACAATAATTTTCTTCTTTTTCCTGATTTCCTTTAATTGCTTAGGAGCTTTAGGGATTACCTTCTCCCACTTTTCCAGAATTATAATGTCAATTCTCTTCATGTAGTAGATGAATGACCCCAACTTCGTGTTCAACTGATCTAGCAGACTATGTAGAAAGTATATGGACATGATCCTTCCAAAGTTGGGTGTATTTAAACTGTCCTGGATTTTATCAAATAATAACTGAGCCCAGTCTGTTTTCTTGCACAAAATAACTCTTGTCATGATCTCATTGTTGGAACCGAAAATCGGTCATCTGTGGAGTTCACCTTTGGGGAAGGGGTGATCGCGCACCTACTTCGCTCCTGCAAGCAAAACAACAAGGGAAACAAGGAAAAACTGACCCAAGGGCTCGGCGGGGAGGACCCACCACACACCCAGAAGATCTTAGAGCACTTCCCCTCCTTAGCCAAAGGCCGAACTAAGGTATCCTCAGAAAGTGCTTGAAAGACGGAGCAAGAGAGCACAGGAAGCCTGCCTTCTGAGGTACCCCTTGGGTCCTATTTATAGATTTCTGAAAATGGCCTGCAAAGAGCTAACTCCCGCTGTCCTGAACGGCTATGTGCAGTCCAGATTGGCCTGCCAACAGCGTAACTCCGCTGTTCTGAAAGGCTATGGGCAGGCCAGCGGGGGCAAAATAGTAAAAAGTAACTCATAGACCTGAGCGAGCTCGGCCACCCCTGAAGATCCTGCTCGCCTGCTGTCTGCCGAGCTCCATGGGGCGAGTGCGAGCTGGCTACGGTGCTCGCCCTTCGATTTGCCTTCATTAGTCGAGCTCAGCTCGACGAAGCCCGGGCCTGGCTTGGCGAATGCCGGGCTCGGGGTCGCGACGAATACCGAGCTCGGGTTCGGCTCCTCCATGCCGAGCTCGCCTGCTGCTTGAACGATCTGAACCGGCCGGCTCGGGGTCGCGACGAATCCCCGCTCTTTTTGAGCGTGGCAAAGCTCGGAAACAAACATCCAACCACAAGTGTTCGGCGAGTGCGGGGTGAACCAGAGAGAATCTTCGGGTGGGGTCCACCTGTGGCTATATATATACACCTGCATATCTGCTTGACTCTTGTCATTCCCTTTGCTCTAACCCTGCCAAGATGCCGATCTCAAAGGAGATTCAAGAGCGGCTCGCGCGGGTTCGCCAGACCTCAGTTGCTCGCGTAGCTGCCTTGACTGCGGTTCCGCCCGTTGTCCCGCAGGGCGACTCTGCCGAGCCCAACTCCAAGAGGGCGAAACCGTTTACTCAAGCGGCCGAGCCCATTTATGATGACCTGAGAACCACCTTGGAGCATGAGACCGGCTCCTCCACTCTGCCTGCCCCTGAAAAGGGCAAGAAGGTTGTTGTCCTCTGCGACGGCCCGGACAGCCAGCTTGATGGTATGGGGGACGCCACGACGCGAGATTCCACCCCGCGAGCCAAGACCACTCTTGGGGACTCGCGATTCATGACTCCGGAGAACCTTCCCCGGGACCCGTCCCCTCCCTTTGGGACCTTGGGGGTGAGCTCGCAGAATCCGAACTCGCCGGTGCGCGCCCCCTCCCCTCAGCGAGCTATTGTGACCACGGGGGCGGGTGTGGAGACCATCCCCATCCCGGGATTCGAGCTCCTCTCACCGGGAACGCGCGGCCCAGGGCGCGGGAAGGACCTGAGGTTTGTCCCTCCCCGCACCTCCTTTGAGTTGCCGAGCTCGTCAGGTAAATTTGGCCTTGGATCCTTGTCATGCGATTTTCCAGCACACCTCCCCTTGCTGATGTTTCTGTCTTCACAGCTCCCCCCAGCCAATCCGCTACAGAAGAATCTTCGCGGGCAGCCCATTACTCTCCCCTCCCCTCCCCGAGCTCGCTGGACTCTTACCTAGGCCCCGAAGTGGAGCAAGGCGAGCTGACGAGGAGGGGGGTCAAGCTTTTTAAGAAACTGGTGTGCGGGCTGCGCGAGGTACAGGAAGTCAACGAGGCTTTACAACGCGACTACGCACGTCTCGCTGACGAGGTGCGAAGAGGCCAGGCTGGCGAGATGACGTCTCCTTCTCGGCTCCTGGATGAGATAGACGACGACCTCTCGGTGGCGCAGAGGAATTCAGGGAGGATTCACGAGCTTCTCCGCGTGCAGTAGTCTGGGGGACGGGGGATGCGAGGCCGGGGTAAATAAAAGGCGGCTCCCTTGCCGAGCCGACCGGTACTCTCCCCCTGCTCTCCCCCTGCCCGCGCGCCCCGCTTTTTTATTCCTGCACTTGACTGTTGTAATAAATAACTAAACATTCTTAGGTATGCGGTATTCAAATAATATATTGCTTTTTGTTTAGCATGTCATGAGATGAAATGCGCCGGAAGTCGGCGAGCTCGGGGTTGGCGAGCTAGGACGGCGAGCTGGGCCGATTGCACAGCTTGACCACAAATTTCGTTTTCTATAAATAGGCCCCCCACCAACACCGTACTTGCGCCTTAACTGCTTGTTTTCTCTCTCCCTGCGCTTTTCTCTTTCTTATTCGCGCCTCACCACCTTTTTGCGACCATGGGCAAGACCAACCCTGACGCCGATGGCCGCACCAAGTACGCCCAGCACTTTACTGACTACTGCTTCTTTGAAGGGAACACCAGCGAGGCCGAACTCGCCGAGTTTGTGGGCGACCATGTGCCGCCAGGTTTCGAGGCGCGCCGACCGAGGCAGGGGGAGGCCATCAACACTTTCTGTGACGACGAACTCGCCTTCCCCATCTCGCACTTTGAGGTGGGGTTGCGACTCCCCATTTTGCCGGAAATCCGCCAAATCTTGAAGTACTATGGCGCAGTGCCCGCGCAACTGAACTCGAACGCCATCGCCATGATGGTGGCGTTCACGTGCTACCTCCGACGGGAGAGGATAGAGTTCAACCTGACGGTGTTCAGGAAACTCTTTTCCTACAAGGCGACGCCGGATGGCGTTGCCTACTTCACGGGCTCGCTGATCAAGGTTCGTGAGATCGCGAACAAGCATCACAATTGGATGACGAAGATCGCCTTCATCAAAGGCAATCTCGGCAACATCTCTTTCTCCCCCCAGCAGAAGGCCGAGGAGGTCTACCGCCCGCTGGTCGTGTCCGGCAACGATGTCGACCTCCACAAGTTCTTCCTCCACAAGGACTTTGAGGCCGCCTTCCTGCGAAGAGGCCTTGACGCGCTCCTCCCCGTTCTGCCTGGTGAAGGTATTATTCTCTCCCCATTGCCGAGCTCGCCACATTATCATGGAAATCCTATAATTTTGCCAAGTTATTTCATGCAGGAGAGCGGCTAATCCCCGTGAACCCGCCGTTTGCGGACTCGGGGTTGCATGCGGACCCTCTCGCTCGCAAGAAGGCAGCGGCGGCGGCCTGCCGCGACGAGGCGGCTTTCTCCAAACCCTCCTCGAGCAAGAGGCGACCTGAGGATACGGGGTCGAGCCCGCCCCATCGCCAACAATTACCAAAAAAGATGAGGAGAGCCGTGCTAGCTCTGCGGGCGAAACAACATCAACAACATCAACAAAGCCCTTTATACATAAGCTCGCCCGAGACCATTCCCGACGGGTCGCCGGAGAGCCCGCTCAAGGAGATCACCAACAAGGGGAAGGAAGTTGCTGAGACCCCTGCTCCTCCCGCGACGACCTCTACTCCGCCCGCGACGAAGAAGGCGGCTCGCGAGCCCACCTCGCCAAAAGAACACCCCCTCTTCGGCTTTGGGGGGAGGTGGAAGGACTCAGCGGGCGAGCCTATGGTCCAGTGGGACGAGCTGACCCACCGAGTCTCCATATCCACCCTCCACCCCTCCTGGGTTGACCGCGAGCCCGCCACCGGTCATACCTATGCACTAGGATTCGGCCTATATGGCCGCGAGGACGTCGAGACGTACAAAGGCGTCCCCCTGCGGCAGCTGGGACATGAGGGTCTGCAGGCTCATATGCGGGCTATGGAGCTCCACCACATGGTGGTTCGCCGCACTTTCAATCTCAGCAACCTCCTACAGAAGGCCGAGCAAGCTCGCGACGTCGCCAAGGATAAAGTCGTCGACTTGGCGAGGCAGCTCAGCATTGCTGAGAAGCTTCTCATCCAGGCTGCCGGCGGACTGGTAAGCATCGGGATGTCGCCTACCCTCCTCCCTTTTTACTTGGATTCTTTTTTTTTCTGTTGCTAATACACTTCCCTATCAGGATGCCAAGGCCGCTGGAGAGTTGCGAGCTCGCGCCGCTGGACAGGAAGAGGAGATTGGTCAGCTGCGTGCCCGCCTTGCCGAACTGGAGGGGATGAACGCGAAGCTGACGGAGGAGAACACGAGCCTCAGCCGCAAGGTCCGCCGCCAGGTTGAGATCTTCTTCCCGGCCGGCAGCGCCGATCCTTCCCTCCCCTACAAGAGGCCGAGGATCTTTGGCAAGGCCAACCTCGCCGAGAGGCTGCGGATCAACTCCATCCAGGCCGCCGAATGCACCCTCCAGATGATGAAGGACACTGGAGTGCTGGTAGAGGGGTGCGAGGATATCTCGGCCCGGGACTTGATGCCGAGCCTCTTCCCGGCGACGCCGCCCAGCGAGAAGGAAGACAGTCTTGATGCGCTATTCGGGAAGGGCTTCCAGGACCTGTCCGGCGGAGGGGAGGAGGATCATCAATCCGACGAGGGGGGCAAGGGCTAATTGTATATTTCTCCTTTTTTTTTGTAATCTCGCCAAGGCGAGCTCCATCTGTAAATATTACTGTGTAATGGAATACATTTTTGATTATAACCTTGTCCATTTTTTCTATCTTTTTTCTGTCTTTGCTGTGTCTTGCTCGCTCGCGAACCCTTCCCTTGGCGACCTCATGTAGATAGATTTTGCGAGTAGGGTAGTTGTCAGAGCTCGTTTCTGAGAACATATTCTGAGAGCTTGCAAATTCTCAGGACTCGCTCGCGAGCTGCCCATAACCTTATCAATATAAGACCAAATTCACTAAATTTTCCCAAGTAAAATAAACTGGGGGGGGGGGGGGGGGGCGTCCTGGCAGGATCCGTCTCCCTTCAGCGAGGTCCAAGGGCCTGGCTCGCCACCCTTTTGCCGAGGCCAAGCTGAGTTGGCGAGCCCGGACTCGCCTATGCAGAGCTCTCTCCTCTTCTCAGAAGAAATGACAAGAGTGTAGGACACTATCTGGAGAGTGTAGGACTTCCCCGAGCGACTTCTAGCCTTGTCAGCTAGGTGAGTGCCTGACAGCTGGATTCGCTCGGGGTCCGGGGCTGACACCGAGTGACATCCAGCCCTGTCAGCTAGGTGGGAGCCTGACAGCAGGATCTGCTCGGGGTCCAAGGCTGACACCGAGTGACATCCAGCCCTGTCAGCTAGGTGAGAGCCTGACAGCGGGATCTGCTCGGGGTCTAAGGATGACACCGAGTGACTTCCAGCCCTGTCAGCTAGGTGGGAGCCTGACAGCGGGATCTGCTCGGGGTCCAAGGGTTGACACCATCGAGTGACATCCAGCCCTGTCAGCTAGGTGAGAGGCTGACAGCGGGATCTGCTCGGGGTCTAAGGGTTGACACCATCGAGTGACATCCAGCCCTGTCAGCTAGGTGAGAGCCTGACAGCGGGATCTGCTCGGGGTCTAAGGGTTGACACCATCGAGTGACATCCAGTCCTGTCAGCTAGGTGAGAGCCTGACAGCGGGATCTGCTCGGGGTCTAAGGATGACACCGAGTGACTTCCAGCCGTGACAGCTAGGTGAGAGCCTGACAGCGGGATCTGCTCGGGGTCCAAGGATGACACCGAGTGACTTCCAACCCTTCCAGCTAGGTGAGAGCCTGACAGCGGGATCTGCTCGGGGTCCAAGGATGACACCGAGTGACTTCCAGCCCTGTCAGGTAGGTGAGAGCCTGACAGCGGGATCTGCTCGGGGTCTAAGGATGACACCGAGTGACTTCCAGCCATGCCAGCTAGGTGGGAGCCTGACAGCGGGATCTGCTCGGGGTCCAAGGGTGACACCGAGTGACTTCCAGCCCTGTCAGCTAGGTGAGAGCCTGACAGCGGGATCTGCTCGGGGTTTAAGGATGACACCGAGTGACTTCCAGCCCTGCCATCTAGGTGGGAGCCTGACAGCGGGATCTGCTCGGGGTTCAAGGGTTGACACCATCGAGTGACATCCAGTCCTGTCAGCTAGGTGAGAGCCTGACATCGGGATCTGCTCAGGGTCTAAGGATGACACCGAGTGACTTCCAGCCCTGCCAGCTAGGTGAGAGCCTGACAGTGAGATCTGCTCGGGGTCCAAGGCTGACATCGAGTGACTTCCAGCCCTGTCAGCTAGGTGAGAGTCTGACAGCGGGATCTGCTCGGGGCAAGGTTGTAGATGTCGGATGTCGGGTTCATGTCGGTTTGGGTTTGAAATGTCGTATGTCGGATTACAGGGGATATATCGGGGATATTTTACAATATCGGATTGTAATATTTAAATAAAGATAACAGTATTTATAAACACATTTTTTTGCAAATAAGTAAAAATATACAAACAAATAACTATAGCAATGTACAGACAAATAAGTATTTATAACATTTTCTTTAAAATAATTTTGAAAGATAAAAGCGAAGTCCATGTAATTATGCAGAGTTGGAGGGGAGTTTTTCATAGCTATTGCAAAAATCATTATAGCAGAAGTTAATAAAATAATGTTAACATAAGTTAGAAGTGCACAGGAGAAACAAAAAACACTGCAGATTTACGCAAGGAAAGGTATAAACTTAGCTATTGCAAGAAACCTAACTATAGCACAAGTAAGAAGCTTACAATAACATAAGTTTAATAAATTTTTAGATCTTATGACTTGATCAATATAACTCCAAATAAAACTTTCAATTGTCGCAAAAACATGAAGGAAGAAGAAAGAAGAAGGTGACTTACAGTGGAGTGAAGTAGTAGAAACCCTAAAGCCCGGCGTCGACTCCTCGCCTGCGATGCCGATTCGTAGAAACCCCGACGTCGTCGTCTACTCCTCGCTTGCGATGCCGATTCGTAGGAGCCCGACGTCGTCTACTCCTCGCCCGCGATGCCGATTCGTTGCCTCGTCGTCGGAGAAGGAGCTGTCGAGTGTCGACCACTCCGCCAGAGCGACTCTCCCGTAAAATTTAGGGTAGAGCGAGAAATGCTGAATGCGTGAAATGGACTCATGAAGTAGAAAAATATGGGTCTCGTGAACTTTGTTTTTTTATATATTAAACGTAATAACCGAAATATCGGGTTACAGATATATCAATATATCGGGATATATCGCCGTTTTGATACAAAACGATACTTTTATAAAACAAATCGGTTTCGTTGCGGTTTTCACCCAAAACCTTTATGTCAGCCGACATGTCGAACATGTCGGCCGACATTTACAACACTGGCTCGGGGTCTGTCAAATGAATACATCCTATCGTACGAATTACCACAGCAGAGTTGATATATCAAGAGACTTCATTAAGAACAAAACACCACTTTCATGTCTCAAGGATAAAAACGCTTCAAGTCATCACCGCTCCAGGTGAGACTTAGAGTCTCGCCCTCCACATTTCGGAGTCGATACCCTCCTGACCTCAATGCCTCTTTTACAATGAACGAACCTTCACAGCTGGGGTTGAGCTTCCCCACGTTTGCCGACCTTCTCGCTGCATCCACCTTCTTCAGCACCAAGTCCCCTTCCGCAAACTGTTTGACTCTGACGTGCTTGTCAAAGTACTTGGCCATCCTCCTCTTCACTTCTTCCTGTCGGATGGCGGAAAGGTCACGCAGTTCCTCCACCATATCCAGGGAGAGCCGCAACTCTTCCTCGTTCTCGCCTTGACATTCTTCCCTGCCTTCCCCTGCTGCGACAACTCGAGGCGTTTGAACTTCAAACTCCACGGGGAGTACTGCCTCGCACCCATGGGAGAGCTTGAAAGGAGTCTCCCCTGTTGCTGTGTTGGGGGTGGTCCTCAGGGCCCAGAGAACCGCGGGAAGTTGCTCCACCCAGTTCCCTTTCATATTTTCTACTTTCTTCTTCAGGAGGTTAACAATGATCTTATTGACGGCCTCCACTTGCCCGTTGCTCCTGGGATGGTGGACCGAGGCAAACCTGAGATCGATCCCAAGCTGCTTGCAGAAACTAGTGAACTCCGCGCTGGCGAACTGGGGCCCGTTATCCGTGACAATGGCCTGAGGTAGCCCATGACGACAGATGATCTCTCCCCAAACAAAGTTTCTGATAACCTGGGAGGTCACCTTGGCCAGCTCTTTCACCTCCAACAACTTAGAGAAATAATCGATCATTACCAGCAGGAACCTCCTTTGCCCACTGGCCTGGGGGAATGGTCCAACCAAGTCCATCCCCCAAATGGCAAAGGGCCAGGGGGCTGTGATACTCTTGAGTCGCTGAGCCGGCTGTAGCTGGAGGGGGGCAAACAACTGGCACTTGTGGCATCTTCTTGCGAACTCTGTCGCATCGCGGCCTAGGGTAGGCCAGAAATACCCTTGCCTGACGATCCTTCCTTCCAGGGTCCGACCCCCAGAGTGACTCCCACACTCCCCGAAGTGGATTTCTTTTAAGATTCTTTGTACTTCTCTCTCAGCCACGCAACGAGCCAGCATCCCCGAGAGAGTCTTCCTGTACAGCTTCCCGTCCCGGAGGAGGTAGTACGCCGATTTGTACCTGAGCTTCTTCTTGTCCACCCCCTCCGGATACTCTCCCGTGGAAAGGAAGGTTGTGACCGGGTCCATCCATGAGGGCCGCTGATCTATCTCCATGAGCTCTCCCTCTTCGATGGAAGGGTGAAATAGGTCGGTGATAGTCCCCCCCACCCGGGGACCATGCTTCGCTAGTTGGTCGACCTGCCCGTTCTCCTCCCGGGGCACGTGTCGATAGAAAAAGTTTGGAATGTGCCGATGACCCCCTTCACTTTGGCTAAGTACAATCGCAGGGTAGACTCTCTTGCCTCAAACTCCCCGTTGATCTGGGAAGCTACCACCATGAAGTCGGTAAGGACCTCCACGTCCAGCACCCCCAGCTCCCTGGCCAAGCGCAGCCCTGCTATCGCAGCCTCATACTCGGTCTGATTGTTTGTGATGGGGAAGTGCACCACCACTGTTTGCTCGATTCTAGTTCCTTGGGCACTCTCCAAGATCACCCCCACCGCTAGGGAATGCCTCCCCGAGGTGCCATCTACCTTTACCTTCCATGGGGTCGGTCGAGTGAACTCTTCCTCCGCCACCTCAATCACATAATCGACCAAAAAGTCGGTCATCGCTTGAGCCTTGATCGAGAGGCGGGGGATGAAGGAGATGTCGAACTCGCTCAATTCCACCGACCACTTGGCCACCCTGCCGGAATGCTCCACCCTCTCAAAGATGTTGCGGAGGGGATGGTAAGTCACCACTCGGATGGAGTGTGCCTGGAAATAGGGCCGCAGCCTTCAGGCCGAGATGACCAGAGCGAAGGCCAGTTTCTCCAAAATTGGATACCGGAGCTCGACCTTCCTCAAGACCCGGCTCACATCGTATATGGGGAGCTGCTTCTTCCCCTCTTCACGAACTAGGACGGAGCTCAGGGCCTCCGCCCCGACCCCGAGATATAAAAATAGGTCCTCCCCCTTCTTTGGCCCTTGGAGCAACGAAGCCTGCGTCAACTGCATCTTGAGGGCCTGGAATGCCTCCTCGCACTCCTTGGTCCACTCAAATTTTTGGCCCCCCTTAGTGTTTTGAAGAAGGGGGTGCACTTCTCCCCAGCCCGGGAGAGGAACCTGCTTAACCCTGTCAGCTTCCTTGTCAGCCGTTGCACCTCCTTGGTATTCCGCGGCGACCCCAGCTCCACGATAGCCTTGACCTTATCAGGATTCGGCTCGACCCCCGCGGGGGTGAGGAGATGCCCCAAGAACTTCCCCCTGCTGGCCCAGAAGACACTTCAGGGGATTCGGCCGCATTTTGTATTTACGCAGGGTGGCGAAAGTCTCCTCTAGGTCCTGGAGGTGACAGTCCATATCCTGACTTTTGATCATGAGTTCATCTACGTACACCTCCAGGTTCCTCCCCTTCTGTTCTTTGAAGACCTTGTCCATCATCTTTTGATAGATTGCCCCTGCGTTCTTCAGCCCGAATGGTATCATCTTGTAACAGTAACACCCATCCCCCGTGATGAACGAGACGTCCTTGACGTCCGGGAGGTGCATCCTGATTTGATGATAACCTGAAAATACATCTAGAAAACTCATTACAGAAAAACCAACGACTGAGTCAACCAGCGCGTCGATCCGAGGCAAGGGATAACAGTCCTTAGGACAAGATTTATTAAGTAAAGAGAAGCCGATACACATACGCCACCGACCGTCCCTTTTTTTAACCATGACTACATTAGAGACCCAGCCGGGGTATTGGATCTCGGATATGAAGTCTGCCTTGAGAAGCTTTGCCACCTCCTCTCTGATGGGCTCTGCCAGCTTGTCCGCGGTGGACCTCTTCTTTTGTTGGACGGGGCGTGCTCCCGGGTCCAAGTTGAGGCGGTGGCAAGCCACATCTGCGTCAACCCCCGGCATCTCCGCGGCGCTCCATGCGAAGATGTCCACGTTCTTCTGGATGCATGCCAGCATCCTGCCTTGATCCTCCGGGGTCAGCCCTCCGCTGACGCGGACCCTCTCCACCCTGCCTTCACGGGTGAGGACCTCCAGCTCCACCACCTCTTCCGCAGCCTCCAACCTGGACTGCTCCCCCCATTCTCCAACATCCCTCTCCCCTGGGACGAGGACCTCTGCCTCCACCTCTTCCTCCACGGCCATCGCTTCGGCCGACTCCTCCCGATCTCCTCCTGCCACCTCGACCTCGGTGCAGCTCTCCACCTCCAGCTCCTCCCTGCCAGCTTCCTGCTTCGCCTCCTCCATCCTTCGCTCCATCTCCTCGGCTCCCTCCTGCCACGAGATGGAGTTCACGGCGATGACGTAGCATTCTTGCGCCACCTTGTGGTCCCCCCTGACCCGGACCTGGATCCCCTCGGCATTGAACTTCAAGCACTGATGAAACGATGAGGGGACGCAGCGGAAGGCACTGATGAGGGGCCTCCCGAATATGGCGCTGTAGCTGTTGGGGGCATCCACGATGACGAACCTGCAGTTCCTGGACTGCCCCTCCCAGGGTGACATGGAGGCCTACTCCTCCTTCTACCTCCTTCCTCTCCCCCGAAAATCCAAAAAAGGGCCCATCCGAGGCCAACACCCTCTTCGCCTCCACCTTCATCGCGTCAAACGCCTTCTTGAAGACGACGTTGATAGAGCTTCCGTTGTCAACGAGAATCCGGGAGACGGTAAAATTTTCGATGGCTGTCTGGATGACCAGCACATCGCAAAATGGATCCTCATGATTCGGCATATCGCTCCTGGAGAAGGTGATCCTCTCTTCTGTGGGGGGGGGGGGGGGTTTGGGATGTGGAGCCAACGCTCTGACGATACATGGTATGGAGGCTCGCCCTCCGGGAGGCCTCTACCCCCACCCACCCGTGGATCACTCCGATCCCTCCTCGGGTCCCGACGTCCACCCGGTCTTCACAACGGTCCTCCTCCGCCCGAGGCAGGACCTCCTCGATCCTCACTTCCTGACGCCCCTGATGCTGCTGCATAGTCTATCTAACATTTGATTGACCTTTGAACATACCTTATTAGGATGAGAATTATCCTGTTCTCTTCATTAGTCAAGGTCATAACTGCATAGTTGATTTCTTCTTCTGGCTCACTGTCTAGCAGTGATAGGGGTGCCCTTATGCACACCCTGGCAGCAGAATGACCAACCTACCACTCATCTTCTGATATTGCAGTGAGCCCAATGTAGGCTTCCTCTTCTGATTTAGATGAGCTTGAGTCATTATCACTCAAGGATTTGGGCTTCTTGACAATAAAACTCCTTTCAGGCTTCTTGCCCTTATGAGATCTATTCTTATCAGATCTCCTTCTTTTCTTTTAGCATAATAGTCAGCTATGACATGACTTGGTTTGTTGCAACAATAACAAATAATGTCAGTAAAAAACTATTTATTCTGTTTAGAATCATACCTGTCTTTTTTAGGATGGAGCTTTAGCCTGCAAATGCTGTTATAATTATTCTATGAACTGGAGGCGGGTCTATTTTTCCACTGCCTCCTTTTGCTCGACAGCTTTCTAAATTTCTTGGAGAACAAAGACAGCTCTTCATCAGTGAGCTCATGCTCTAATGTGTTAGATTCAGAGCCTTCAAGTTCAACAAGTCTTCTTGGAGGTGTGGGTGTCTCTACTTTGCTTCTTCTGGAGCTGTCACATTTGAAAGCTACTGTCTTCTTCTTGTTGTGGGATCTGCTGCTCTCCTCAGCTTTATTCAGCTACAATTCATGGGATAACAGCTTGCCATACAAATTTTGGGGCTGAATGTTGGCCAAGTTCTCCATCTCCCTTATTGCACAAATTTTGATAACTCATTCCTTATCAAGAGATCTCAAGAATTTATCATTAAGATCATAGTTGGAACTCTCTTCCATAGTTTTTGAGCTCATTTACAATCTTAAAGGACTTCTCATAACAGTCAACAATTGTGTTTTTCTCTTGCGTGAAGGCCTCATACTCTTGGTTCAGAAAATATTTCCTATCATCTCTTACTTACTCAGTGCCCTCCATATACACAACTAGAGAATCCCATGTTTCCTTAGCAGTTTTGCAATTAATTATATTTTTGAAGGTAAAATCATTTATTACACTCACAATGATGTTCTTGACCCTTTTATCCATGGTGGATAGAATGATATCACCCTTGGTCATTTCAGCATACTTCTTTGGAATTTCTCTGGTATGGTTAATGACAAAAATTTTCATGGGAGTGAATGATCCTTCTTCAACAGTCATGAAAATCCTTGGCCGGAGACTTCCATAAACAACCTGACCCTTTACTTTCATATTCCAAAATTCTCCTTCCTACAGATAAGTAAATTCATAGAACTTAGTTCCTTGTAGTTTTCTCCTAAGTCATGGTAGATAGACTATATTTCCCTTATAAGGATCTTGTTCTAGCTGTTAAGTTTTTTAAAGAATAACCTCACTCTGACACCAGTTGAAAGAATACAAATTTATACCACCTAGAGAGGGGGGGGGGGAAGGGTGAATATGTGTTTATGCTTTTTAAAGAATTTGCAGCATATTTAAGAATTAAAGCGCACACAACAAAAACGCACCACTGAGAACACATTTATAATGGTTCCACAAGATAGGTACATTCACTTTACCCATGCGCTTATCTAGCAGTATACTAGCCTCAACAAAACTTTTCTAAATACTCAGATCATCAGATCTTGCAGCTTAAAGTTAAGGACTCCTATCTTAGGAACATACCGTGTTCCTTACCTCAGATCCTTAAGCAAAGGACCCCTCCTCAGATTCTATTCCAGAATCCTGCAGCTCAAAATCTCACCAAAAATCCTACCTCAGGTTCCAACTAAACCCGACACTCAAATCTGAAATAGATCATACACCAAGAAAACTGATTGTGTTTATAGCAAAGACAAGTAGACTCAAGAAAATATTTCTTGTAAAGATCGAGTCTTCTTAGTCTTCTCAGCATATAACCTTCACTGGTTCAGCAAGATCTTGAATGATTCTTTCTTTTTAGACTTGGATCGGGCTGACCTAGAGATCTGAGATCTTCTTGCTCTGAAATAATTGGGAATGTTGAACCTTAAGCAAGCTTGGATAACTAGATGAATCTTGAATTAATCTCCTTCAGCTTCTTGTTCTCAGATGTTGAAGAACTTGTCGGCTGTTTTTTGATTTTCTAAAGAGAAACACTGTTCTATTGCAGCCATCACTTAGAAGATGTATATTCTCAAGATTAAGGTTTTATCTCATATTTTATTTGTACTTATATGAGAGTCAACTCTTAATGGTCAAAACTAGGAATAATTTATGTCAGATCAACTTTTCCTTAATGCTCTGATTTGATTGGCCTAAACAGCGGCGACAAACTTTGAATTTCTATGACTTTGAATTGTCACAATGATATTCTTATCGTCTCGACGACATTTCATTTTATCTCAATGACATCTTAGTTTGTCTTGACGATAATTCATTTTTTTTTCATGACGATACAAGCACCTCTTAGATTTTGTGACAACTTCTGTCAAAGTGCTGGTTGTTATGATGATAAAACTTTTTCTCAGCAATACTTGTGGTTTTCACAACGATCATTAATCTTATCACGATGTCATTTTATTTTGTCATGGTGATAAGACTAAGGCTTTAGATTCTGAGTTTGCTTTGGCAGCATGTGAGTCATATCATGACGATATGGACTTGGTCATTCTCAACTTAACATACTTCTGAATTGTCATTGGGCTTCTCGACGATAATTCACTTGATCTCGACGACAATTGACTCAGTGGGATTTCTTGTTCAATGCAAGGCTTCACAGCGATATCAGTATAACTTATCCTTATCACAATGATATCGTCTTAAATTGACTATTATCACGACTATATTTTTGCTCTTCCTTGTCAAGACGGTTTAATTAAGATAGTGTCTTCACAACGATGTTGAATGAACTCGACGGTATGTCTCACTTATCATGATGATATTTTACTTAGAATGGTTTTGTGAATTTATTAAGTAATCTTTGATCCTCTATTGATTTCTCAACCTACTGAGAATGAATAATATGAGTTTATAGTGATCCTACACACCTCAAACAGATGATCATCAAATACAAAATGAATATATCCTTGGCTTGAGAGGTTCTTCAAATCAGGAACATTGTACGGATATATCGTTTCAAGTAATATTTTACTCAATTTAATGTGATGGTTTTTCTTTCGGTTGACGTATAACACTTATTCATTATGTATTAAATTTTAGTACAATTTTAATTTTGTGTCATTATTATCTACTTGCTTGACTTGAACTATTTGTTGTTCATTATTTAATTAATTTATCCATCAAAAGCAATTTTGCGTGACCAACTCATTTGCATTGCATTAGGACTATGGTTAGCAAGTACTTTATTAATTGAGTTACGTGCATGTTTTCACATCATTTTAGGGTTTGTCGTCTATCCATTACATTCATCGTGTGCTTCCTTGCTTTCCATCTCGGGTTAGGGAATCACGCGTACGTCACCCATAAATTTGTCATGCATCAAATTAAAATAAGAGCCTCAGGTCAGGGCTTTATTTTGATACGCAGTAATAGCGTCTATATGTTCCTTCATGGTAGTTAACGTCATTATCCCTCCCCTCTATTTGAGGATCCTGAGTCTGTTTATACTTGATCCCATAGAGCTCCATCAGAGAGATCCTCATGTTACTGTGTTGATTATTCTCATTCACAACACACCACTTCTAGAGATCGCATCGACCCATCGACGTGATTCCACCACGCTAAAGAAGATCACTACGATGATTATCATCGTCCCCATCCCCACGCTCGAGCAGACCATATTGACCCTCGACATGACTCGAGTATCTTAGGGATGATTATTACGAGGATTATCATTTTGAGAGAGATCCTGAGTGTAGATTTTGTGCAGTTTCTCCACCATATGATGAGTTGCCGAGTTCTGAGTCTTTTGGTACCAACTCGTGAGCATGAAATATTATCTTGATTATTTTGAATTATTTGGTGAACGTCTAATCAAGTTTGCGAAACTTATACTTCTAAATCAAACGAGAGCATGTTGGACTAGTATTGAGAGGACGCGAGTGCGATCATCTTCACCACTAGCTAGGTAGAGTTGAAATGATGGTTATGTGACTTATGTCAAAGGTATTTCCCATTGTTGTATCAAAGTTGCTTGCTCGATCAAATTTTTTACACTTTGACAAGGATACCTATCCGTCATTGAGTATCAAGATTGTTTTGATGACTAGTTGTGAGGAGTGACATCTGAGAGGAGCCAACTATGACCACTTCCCGATTTTGGACTGTGTTTTGATCTGAAATACACATTGATTTGACATATCACTACTTAGAGTCCTTTGATCATACATACCATCTTGCAATTCACTATGAGCAATCCTTGAGATCTGCTAGAGTTAGTCTAGTGGACTCGCACCCTGATCATCCCTCCATGAGTCCTCCCCGGCTCGAGGCCACCACCATGCCTAGTGATGCCCCATTGAACACGAATGACATGACTAATGGTACAAATGTATCCCACTCCAATGAGATTTTTTGTCCGATGAGCAGTATGTCATTGGATTCTGGCTCATTTCTTGCGACCTCGGATGAGAGTGAGTATGAGCGATCCATTGATCTTACAGTCACACTTCCTTCCCCTAGCTCGTGTGTTGATTTAGATACTGCCCGGACCGTCGGGTCACCCTTGAGTACTTGTTCATCAGGGCTTCACGACGTGGCAGTATCAAGTCACGTTATGATTGAGATTTGTGAGCATAATGTTGACTTTATGGTAATTTATTTAGCTGTTTAGGGTCACATTTTGTTCATGGTGACTTTATTATTATCAATGATTCTCATCTGGAGGATCATCACACTTTTGTTGACCTCCGCGATGAGTCCTTCCTTGAGAACCATGGAGATCCATTTGATCTACCTCCCTCCTTGGGACGCATGTGCCATAGTATGAATGACTTGGGGCCTCATTCAGGTGATCACGTTTACTATAAATTTACTTTACTGCCAGGTGAACCGCCATAGTTACGTCCTTATGTCACTACCGTCAACATTCATTTGGGTGATCATCACATTCACTATAAATATACTTCCATACCACCCGATGAATTTCTTGAATTATATCCTTATGTCACCATCATTGACATTCCTTCGGGTGATTGCATTCGTGACAAGTTTTTCTATCAACCACCTAGTGAGTCTGTAGGGTTCATCATTTTTATTTGTTGCATAATTTATGTCATATTCCGATGTAAAATTATATTAAATACTAAAAATTTTAAAACTTGTGTGGGTAATTATATGAAAGAGCATTGTTCAATGAAGGTGATTTGGTGATGATTTACACATTATTTGAGAGGTCACGTTGATGACAACTATGAATCTGAGTGTTAGGCAAATAGGTCCATACATGCTCATGAGTTTGAGTCCAATTTCTTCGAGTTTGATATTACTAGGAATACTTCTGTTACTCAATGTTGAGGACCTGACTCTAGATGTGGAGTCACCTAGTTTTGGGCCTTCAACCTTCTCTTTTAGCTTCAATTTCTACCATCATTACAACCTCTCCCGTACTTTAACATCCACTATGGCCCTATTTATCACCATTGTTTCCCGATCTCTCATACTTACACCTGCTTGTTTGGTATATGGGACCCTCGGGGACGTCAGTGACACAAGGACCTTTGGCAGAGATGCTTCCTGCTTGGAACGACAAAGTATTGCATGGTTTGCATTGGGAACATGTAAGTCTCCATTCACCGAAGATGAATGTTTTTGAATCAGGGACATTGGTGGAGATTGATCAGCCACATTTGAGAGATTTACAAGATTGATGACTTTTGGATCATCAGATGGACGATCGGAGCCCATCATTGCATTTGTCACAATTTTTTATATCTTTATGCATTGTATTTTTTTACTTGTATTTTGAGAGTTAGGTTAAATTATCTGTCAGGCAATTGTATCCATTAGATATCTTTATCCTAATCTCCCCATTTATATTAAAAGCACAGAAGACTTAAAGGGGGTAACAAAGGTTTTTTACCAAAAGAAGAGAAACATCGGTCGTGAGAGGTGCGACACCTCGCTCAGTGCGATGCCAAGTAGCTCCGCCGCTTGCAAGGCTCCCGCCGCCCCTCCCCTTTCCTCAGCAGCGCTCCTTGCCGCCAGCCCCCTTCGACCTCCAGTAACCTTCATACACCTCCAAACTAGTGCTCTCCCTTTCAATTCCTACTCCCAGGTGAATGTTTTACCTCCTTCCAGGGTTACCGCCACTCTCCCCTTCCTTATCCCCCAAAACGACGGCTCCCAACGCCCAAATTGCTCTGGAGACTGCTGGCCCAGATTTATGTTCAGATTCATCCCGTAAACCTTGGTTAGGAACTCCTCTCAGCATTAAACTGCCTACACTCCCCGAAAAGCTCATATCCCACCCCCTCCAAAGGCCTAACCAATAACTCACCCTATCCTGGAATTCCCAGAACAACCGACCTACACCTCCCATCCTCAACCGACCTACACTTCCCATCCTCTATCTCAGCCCAAAAATGCTCTTAAATCCAATTTTCAGCTTTTTGGAGTGTAATCCATGATAAGTGCATTGACATAAATAAAAAAAACATACAAAATTACACACAAAACATACTCCCCAAGTCATCTTGGAGGATTTCCAAGAACTCCGAAGTAGCACCAGTAACATCATGCTAAATAAAGTCATTTGCAGCCCCACACTTAGCACAAAAATCGGCCAACTTGGTGGCCTCTCGAGGGAGATGGAGGAACAGAACATGGTTGAACTCCACAAAAATGGATAGCTCTTGTGCCATGAAAAGTAGTATCAAGCCAAGCCGAACTTTGCAAAGACCGTCTACAGAAGTCAATGACATTCTTGCAATCTCCCTCAGTAACGACCCCTTTAGCTGCAAACATCGATGGGGTGACAAGTCGCTTGAGAGAAAGCAATGCCTCCAACTCGACCCACTCTGGATCCCAATGTTGGAGCCCCGATCCGGTAGCAAGGAGCACTGAACCTTTGTGGTTGCACACCACAATACCAAAACCCGCACCATTATTGAGGACCGCATCATCAACATTGATTTTTATCCACTCCTGCGGCGGGGGGCACCAAAATTTAGTGGGAGACAACCGGCCCGGCTGATTGGTGCTCCAGTAACGCCAGAGTGGAAACTCATTTGAGCAGTTGATGTTCTCCATTATGGTAGCCGCAAGTACAGTAGGCGTGTCGAAGTCCTGCCCAAAGATCTTAGCATTACGGGCCTGCCAATTCTGGAAGATGGCATAGCATAAAAGCCGAAAGGGGCCCAACTCCTTTTTGCGG
The DNA here is from genome assembly GCA_039583875.1 of Platanthera guangdongensis. NCBI lineage: Eukaryota > Viridiplantae > Streptophyta > Magnoliopsida > Asparagales > Orchidaceae > Platanthera > Platanthera guangdongensis. The sequence continues at coordinate 77,605,582 of CM077150.1, read as the reverse complement.
GCAGCAGTAACCTGGGCAGGGAAGACCGTCCAAGAAGAGATTGTTGGCAAGTTAATCCCCCAATGTTGGGGGTGCTGGCAATGACACGTAAGTTGGATCATCCATTGAGCAAATGGTCCCGATCTTTAGCAGAGGGGCAGCCCCATGGGCTTGAGGATGTGTCAGAAAGACCACGACGAAGGAGCTTACAATGGGTGGGAAGAGCCTTCTGCGCAAAGCGCCACCAAAACATTTGCTCCTAGGGACGTAGACATAATCGTTGAAGCCATTTCAGATCATGCGAAGGAGCCGAAAAAATAGCCGACTAGGCAAGGGAAGCAATAGACTTGCCACTGAATTGCAAATTGAGCTCCAGAACATCCCTAGAGTGTATTCCAGGTGCAACCCTAACTCCAAAACAGCTACTTGACTCCTCCAACCACATTTCAACACCCACACACTCCCTGTACAACCATTGTCATCCCTATCCAGCCACTCGAGACTACTTTACGGCAGTTGGACATTCCTTTTCAGCCCTCTGAATCTCCTCCAAAAGTCCGCATTCAGTCCACCATTATTTTCGTGGAGTACCTGCACCACATCCACCGCTACTGGATTTTCAGCACCTCGCCAATGATCATTTATTTGGTGAGATCGACATTTACTTTCATTCCTTACATCTGTACGAATATTTTCAGGTAATATTTTACTAATTTAATGTGATCATTTCTCTTTCGGTTGACTTGTAACATCTACTCTCCTTGTATTTAATTCTAGTGCAATCTCAATTTTGTGATCAACTGTGACCTTTGCGTGAAAATTTAAAGTTCTCTATTTAATTAATTTTTCCGTCGAAAGCAATCCTATGTGACTAACTCATTTGCATTGCATTCTTACTATGCTTAGTGGGTACTTAATTCTACGCATGTTTTCACATCATTTTAGGGTTTGTTGTTGATCCATTGCATTCATCGCGTGCTCGCTTGCTTTCCATCTAGGGTTAGTGCATCATGTGTCCATTACCTATAGATTTGTCATGCGTCAGAGGGTATTACATGAAGATTAAAAAGTAAAAAATTGTAATACTTTTAACACCACTTCTCAAGTTGGGCATGCAATATTATTTGTACAAAACTTGCTAATAAGATTTACAAATACTTTTTCACTCAATCCCTTAGAACATCTGCAAGTTGTTTCTCAAAGTGTACAAAAGGAGTACATACAATTTCTTTCATAATATTAATGTCGGTCAACTCGACATGCTTGGCGCGGTTATGCTGGATAGGGTTATGAGCAATGTTAATTGCAACCTTGTTATCACAGTACAAATTGATGGGACCAATTTTACAGTAAGCCAAGATCATTCATGAGTACGAAGCTACATCCCCTCGACCCTCACATATATTACTTGCTATGACTCAAAACTCAACTTCAGGACTAGAGCGAGTCACAACAAGCTGTTTCTTGCTTCTTAAAATTAGCCCCAACAAAGAAACAATATCCTGTTATAAATTTCCTACCGCCAACTGATCCAGTCCAGTCAACATCAGTATATACTCTAATTTTTAAGTTATCACTGGTGAAAATAGAATGCATCTACCAAGTGAGGTCTTCAAATACATTATAATTTTGTGGAACATCCAGATGTTTGACCTTAGGAGAATGCATATATTGACTTACAATTGCCACTGCATAATGCATATGCAATATCAGGGCTAGTATGAGATAGATAGATCAATTTTCCTACCAACTTTTGGTAACTCGTATTATGTGCCACTAACTCCCCATCATCTCTTCTTCATTTGCGATTTACTTCAATATGTGTATCAACTGGCTTACAACCCCTCGTTCTTGTCTGCTCAAGTAAACTAAGGACATACTTCCTCTATGAAATATGAATTCTATATTTAGATCTTGCTACCTCAATTACTAAAGAACACCTAAACTTTCCCAAACCTTTTACTTCAAATTCATTATCAAGTTTTATTTCTAGAGCATGGATCTCATCTAGGTTGTCACCCGTAATCACCATATCATAAACATACACAATAAGGATAGTTTCCTTCATCTCTTTCCTTTGATAAATAAAATGTGATCGACATGACTTTATGTATAACCTAAAGAGGTCATGGCTTTGTGAAATCTCTCAAACCAAACTTTGGGAGATTGTTTTAATTTATAAAGATCTTTCTTCAATTTGCAAATCTTCCCTTTTAAGCCGCTAGGGACAAGACCAGGTGACATTGACATATCGACATCCTCTTCTAGCTCCCAGTGGAGGAAGACATTTTTTATATTTAGCTATTGAATAACCCACCATTTGCAGGTGGCACAAGATAGTAAGATAGATTTGATTCATTTTTGTCACCAGAGCAAATTTCTCTTGGTAGTCAATACAATTAGTTTTGGTGTAGCCTCTCACCACCAATCGTGCATTGAACCTTTCCACAACACCTTTAAAGTTCTACTTTTTTCGTAAAGATCCATTGACATCCAACTATCTTCTTGCCCTCATTGAGATCTACTAGGTATAGTTCTTTTCAAGAGCCTGCATTTTCTCCATTGTTGTCTTTGTCCATTTTAGGTGTGATGTGAACCGAAACCTAGGTCTGCAGTGTTCGAAATATAAAATAGCGATCTTTTAAAATATTTGTGGCGCGGGAGGCATTCACGGGTTATTTCTAACGAACTAAACGGTCGAGGCGTCGCTCGCGAATGCAAGGCTACCGCACAATCGTAATAGCGTCATGAATCTCCATTCCACAAGCACAAGGATTAATTGGTGGCATGTACGTGTTTGGAAATAACGACAATTAGGGGGATGAAATTAACTAGGGCAAGCTTTTGATAATTAACTATCAATTTAAAGTTTAAAGCACAAAATATTACTGCAGGATTGAAGCTTGGCGAGGTAAGGTGTACCGGCTTGGATCGAAGGAGTGACGGCTGCTTCATGGCTTTCCGGAAATTGAGGAAGTCCACTGGAGGTGGTGGCAGTGCCGGAGGCTAGCAGAGAGGAGGCACCGTGGCTAGGGAAACACCCAAGCAACAGGGAAGTAGGCTGCGGCTGACTGGCAACAGGGGAGGAAGCCAGCGACGGATCTGGACGGGAAGTGCAGTGGTGGCCTGAGCGACGAATGGCTGGGGGTGGTCGATCGGCTTCTGGACTGCCAAAGAAGAGCTCGCCGACCCTTTGGAGGAACATAAGAGGCGGTGTCGTGGCAGAACGGAAGGGGAGAGCGACGGGACGTCGGAATCTGGCCTTCCGTCGAGCAGGCAGGCCGGGAAAGATGTCGAGGGTCGTCGACAGTTACTGGAGGGGGGTCGTTGACGGACGCTTCAGGCGCGGGCAAAATCGGAAACGAAGCAAGCTTGAGGGTGGCGCTGGGAGAACGACAACAGGAAAAAAGGATTTTCCTGTTCGTTCTATTCCAGCCGCCTGTGGAAGGATGGAAAGGGTTGTTTTTAAATGGGTAGGTGTAGGGTTTCTCCTTAAGAATACTTTGGAGTTTGGACTATTGGCACACCAAGTGGGAGATTTTAAAACTTATAAATTTTAAAATAAAATAGTTAACTAAAATAAAGCTTGCCCTAAGCTAACCTATCGCCTAAATTACCGGACCTATATATTTAGGGTCTCGTTGGCCGGTCACACAAACGAGCCAAACCAAAACCTGTGCAAGTAGTGCACGCATTACAAAATAACATCCAGAGCGCTAATAATGTGCGCGACAGAACATAATATCTCAAATAAGCGCGAAGACATGCGCGACAAGAGAAAAAATGCGGGTACAATAAATAAAATAAAAAGATGCACAAGTTGCATCAATTCCCCTGGGGTTGAAAGAACTCGACCCCGTCGAGTAAGTAATGCAACCAATCAGTATCAAGTCCAAGACGATCGTCAGAGAGAAGCTGCAAAGGTGTCCTGCTGGTGCCGTGGCTGCGTCCCAAAACCTGGAAGAAACCTTTCATCCCCCAAAACTCGAAATCCATTAGCCAAATTTTATGCAAATCATTTAAAGAAACAGTAATTATCAGAGCTTGTGGAGGATGACAGGGGCGGTGTGTGTAGCAAACAAGTGGCGGGAGAGAGAACGTGAAACAAATGGAAGCAAGTTGTGGAACCCAATGTTATCAAGGCGTCGCGTAGGCGACGCCTAGGCGCCCGGGCTCCCACAAGAGCGCTATGCGATGCACGCCTAGCAGCACTTGTGTTAGGCGTCCGCCTAGAGGCGCCTAGGCGCCCAGGGCGACACCTGGACGCCTAGGCGCAAAAACTTTCTCACGAGTATGCTTGTTTTCTCTCGAGTATGCTTTATTTCTCTCGGATAGTGATTTTTTTTATTTCTCGCATATGCTTTATTTCTCCCGACGCTAGGTCTGCTTCCCGTCTCCCGCAGGTTCGCTCCAGCTCTTCCCGTCTCCCGTTGGCTCGCTCCCTCCGGTTTTTCCCGTCTCCCGCAGGCTCGCTCTCTCCGGATTTTCCCGTCATAATGTCATATCATAATTTTATTAGTTCACAAACTAGTAACTAAATCATCTTTTTCTCATCTTATTCTACAGATGGGTGATTTTGTGTTACCTTTACCTTCATTTAAATCAACTTACATCATCACTAACAAAGATATAATCATGTGTGTTTTTTCCCCACATTCATGTTTTTCAAATGCATATATTTTTTACATTGTTTAAGTATAATTTTATAGTATCATAGTTGGCTTATTTTTGTGACCACTAACATTGTAGTGGTTGTAGATGCGTTGTATGAAATTTAGAAATTTATTTAGGGTGTTCAATATTTACTGTCGAATGCTTATATTTTGTTGATAATGTAGAGAACTATTGATTATTTGAAGAATGATTTTAGCTCAGTTTCCCCATGTGAGTGAGAGTGAAAATAACCATTCCAATTATTTTGCATGTTTTGGTTTAAAAGGGAGTTACACTTTACTGAGCATGTTAAACGCTTTGGTCGCCTAGGCGTTGCCTCTCCTTGGTACACCCTTTAACGCCTTGGTCGCCTTGTCTCCTTGACAAGCTTGGTGGAACCAGTAAGTCATGACACGACATCCTCTTGCTTGGTAGGCACTTACGATCGTCTGCTAGACCAGGATCGTCCATCGCTTCGATGTCACCCGATAAAATCCCACTCAAGTCACAACATTTTAAGCAGATCCCAAATCTATCGATTATAACCTTCCACAAAACCCATGGAAACGAGTGTCTCGATGAGAAGTATAAGACCAAAGGGTCATCTCAACTCTCCTCGTACGACTCGACCTAAGAATCACAAACATCAAACGATCGAAGGGAGGAGCCCCAATGTGCTCGACTGCCACCAAGGACAAACGATGCGAGCTAAACGCGTGCTCATCAAATACGAAGTCAATAAAAGGTGGTGCTACCAGAGCACCCAAAATAGATGACTCTCGAGAATCAGATGACTCCCCCTGGAGCTAGGGTCCAGGCCGAAGCGTTGCACTAAATAGGATTGGTGTAGTGGAGACTAAAGACGACGACGTAGATGTTAGTGAGGTCCTCCCAGGTGCTCTAGGAACATGACCATTCTTCTGAGGAAGAAGAATGATCTTGCGCCCATGATGATCAAAAGAATGGGAGTTCCTCACACCATCATGCAAAATATGTCAGTCATACTGCCAGGGTCGTCCTAGAAGTATGTGGCAAACGTCGATGGGGGCGACATCACATAACACCGAATCACGATACACGTCCCCAATAGAGAACTCTACCTGACAATGATGAGTAATGGGTATAGTCAACGGACTACTGACCCCAGATAAATGGTACGACTGCTCTAAGGGGCGTGTCAAAAGTCCTAACTTCTCCACCATTCGCTGAGACGCGTAGTTTTCCATACTGCCGCTATCAATAATAATGGAACAAAAATGCTCCTGAATGCGGGCGGTAGTGCGGAAAATCTCCTTTCTTCGAAGATCCTGCTCAGTGGTCTCACCAGAGGTAATCAAACTAGAGTGAAGAACACAAACTAGGTGCTCCGCTTGCTCTCCCTCGACCTCGATAACACCATCAACCTCGGGCAGGGGCTCGGGCTGGGGGTCACTAAGGAAAACCCCATACTCGGGCTCACCCCCGGAGGTGGAATCAAGCACAACTACGAACTGGCGTCGCGGGCACTCAGAAGACTTGTGCCCGGGCTCCATACACTTGAAGCATTGAAACACTCCAGTGTGGGGTCGGGCTCCCATGGGCTCCTTACCCCGGGACGGTCTAGGGTGAAGAGTCTGGGCCCCAGTAATGGCAAGAGGTGGGGAATCAGTAGTAGCAGATGTGAGTGTGGTGGTGGTGGTGCTCGAAGTGGGTCTATCAGTAGACCTAGGTCCATCAGCAGACCTCTGACCAGATGTCCTCTTCTGGAGGGCCTCCATTCGACGAGCTCGGCTGGAGATCTCTCCAAGGTCCCGAAAATCATGAAGTTCTAACTGATCTCGTATCACGTACCGTAGCCCATTCAGATAACGGGCCACAACCATGTGGTCTTCCTCGTTCAGATCTAAGCGTGACTGGAGGACCAGGAACTCGTTTGTGTACTCGTCAACGGTTTGTTTGTCTTGCCGTAGGTTGTGATACCTACGGTACAATGTCTGCATAAAATCAGCGGGGACGTACCTCCTCTTGAGTTGAGTTTTGAACTCAACCCAGGTGGTGATAGGTGGTTGTCCCATCGTGTATCGCATCCGCTCAACTTGCCCCCACTACGTGAGTGCGGGGCCCTTCAGCTTCAGGGTCGCATACTCCACCTGCTGATGGGCAGGAGTGCGCTTCCAGCTAAGGAATCGCTCAAGTCGCTCGCACCAATCAAGACACACCTCGGGCTCTAGTGTGCCCTCAAAATCCCCAACCTCTAATTTAATACCCGTATTCCACCTAGGTGGCTGCCCGTGTTCGTGATGAGCTGGTTGGGGTTCTGGCGGTGGAGGTGTAGGAGGTCGTGCAGGAGGAGTAGGGGGTTGTGCAGAAGGACCCCCTAAGTGATATTGTGCTTCTAAGTTATTGACCGAAGTGCGTAACCCTAACATGACCTGATTCGTATCTCTCACCGAGACAATGAGTGTAGTGACAGCGACCATGAGTTCTTCCAAACGTTTACCCATGTCTCCTAAACACCCCTCAATGTTTCCGACTCTAGACTCCATCGTTTACTCTCTTTTTTTTTGAAAAAACTTAAAACTCCTAAATAACGAACGACGCTCGGCTATCTCACACTATCCCACAATAGAAGTGAGATATCCCAGCAGGCACAGCAAACTGATGTGAACCAAAACCTAGGTCTGTAGTTTTCGAAATATAAAATAGCGATATTTTAAAATATTTGTGGCGCGGGAGGCATTCGCGGGCTATTTCTAACGAACTAAACGGTCGAGGCGTCGCTCGCGAACGCAAGGCTACCACACAATCGTAATAGCGTCATGAATCTCCAATCCACAAGCACAAGGATTAATTGGTGGCATGTACGTGTTTGGAAATAACGACAATTAGGTGGATGAAATTAACTAGGGCACGCTCTTGATAATTAACTATCAATTTAAAGTTAAAGCACAAAATATTACTGCAGGATTGAAGCTTGGCGAGGTAAGGTGTACCGGCTTGGATCGAAGGAGTGACGACTGCTTCAAGGCTTTCCAGAAATTGAGGAAGTCCACTGGAGGTGGTGGCAGTGCCGAAGGCTAGCAGAGAGGAGGCACAGTGGCTAAGGAAACACCCAAGCAACAGGGAAGTAGGCTGCGACTGACTGGCAACAGGGGAGGAAGCCAGTGACGGATCTGGACAGGAAGTGCAGTGGTGTCCTGAGCGACGAACGGCTGGGGGTGGTCGATCGGCTTCTGGACTGCCAAAAAAGAGCTCGCCGGCCCTTTGGAGGAAAACCATAAGCGGTGTCGGGGCAGAACGGAAGGGGAGAGCGACGGACGTCGGAATCGGGCCTTCCTTCGAGCAGGCAGGCCGGGAAAGATGTCGAGGGTCGTCGACAGTTGCTGGAGGGGGGTCGTCGACGGACGCTTCAGGCGCGGGCAAAATCGGAAACGAAGCAAGCTTGAGGGTGGCGCTGAGAGAACGACAATAGGAAAAAAGGATTTTCCTGTTCGTTCTATTCCAACCGTCTCTGGAAGGATGGGAAGGGTTGTTTTTAAATGGGTAGGTTTAGGGTTTCTCCTTAAGAATACTTTGGAGTTTGGACTATTGGCACACCAAGTGGGAGATTTTAAAACTTATAAATTTTAAAATAAAATAGTTAACTAAAATAAAGCTTGCCCTAAGCTAACCTATCGCCTAAATTATCGGACCTATATATTTAGGGTCTCGTTGGCCGGTCACACCAACGAGCCAAACCAAAACCTGTGCAAGTAGTGCACGCATTACAAAAAACATCCAGAGCGCTAATAATGTGCGCGACATAACATAATATCCCAAATAAGCGCGAAGACATGCGCGACAAGAGAAAAAATGCGGGTATAATAAATAAAATAAAAAGATGCACACCAAGTTGCATCAAGGTGTCCCGGTGCTTCATTCCATGTAATGGGAATAGACACTAAGGATAGACAGGAGACAAATGCATATTGGGATGAGGTTAGAGAGACGTATGTGATATAGTTAGATTAAAGATGCTGGGTAGATGTGCGAATATATTTTCTGAGAGCAGTTGGTAACTCAATTGGTGCTGAAGACGAGTCCAACATTGAATCTGGTATTATGGAATGAGACTGAATGTTTGATTACTTGTTTCTTCTAGTGTACGCATGCAACTTCTTTTCCTTAGGAATGACCAACCTCTTCCCGTGATTAGTGACACGTATTGTATAGAGGTGGTATAGACAATTGAAGAGTACTAGTCACTCTCAAGTGTGCTATAAATTCCCCTTGAAGTGAGGACTTATAATAAGATGTAATTTAATGAAAAGTTATATCCATAAAAAATTAAAGATCTTCTTGCTAGGAGAATGATTACATTTGTACCCTTTTTGTGTAGGAGAATAGCCAATGAAGATACATCACAAGGCACAAGTTCAAGTTTTGGTTCAGACGATGTTATGGATGTGAGCAAAGCATAAACATCCAAAAACTCTAGAGGAAGGAGTCGTATGAAGAATACCCAAGGTATGTAGAGGGGTGTGATTGCCTAGATGATGGGAAGACATACAATAAATGAGATATGCATCAATAAGAAGAGCATCACTTTAATAGTATTTAGGAAGAGACATTGTAAATAATAAACATCTTGTCACTTCAAGAAGATGACGATTTTTGCGCTTATCAACACCATTTTGTGCGGCGAGAGAATGGACACAAGTGTTTTGATGAATTATTCCAAGATTACTGTCACGACCCGTCTCGACAAAGGTGAACGTGCGCTTCGGGAGGGCCGTGATGCCACAAGTATGGGCAGAAAGAAACCATGCCTAGTAAGACGGATACAGAGAAAAATTGAAATTTAACTAGCTGTTTTGTTGAAAAGTTTATGGTTTTTTAAAAAAAGACATGCGGAAGCGCTTAAGATTTTAAAACAGTGAAAATTTAATCCACATGTATTTACTTGTAAAATTTAATGCTACACACAGTACTGAAACAGAAATAAATGCAATAACAACAGTAATGGAAATATCATAAAATGATCTAGTACAACAGAAATATCATAGGAGTTGTTCATGATTCAAAAGAAAATGTCTTACCATAACTAGTACATAATAAACGAACAGACGGTAAATGATTCAAATACATAAAACCTGATACAAACAACTACAAAAGGATAAATCTCCAAGCAAAGCTGCAGCTGAACGGGAAGTAGCTCAGGGGGCAGGCGACGCTGTCACGAAACCTAAAGCAAATTCAAGACAAAAGGAAAATGCCTTAGAACTTATGATTTAAACATGAGCAAGTTAATTAATTAAAATGTGAGCAAAAACAAACAGACATATACAAGTACTGATCTGTCTTGTACGAAGCTACCAAACATTCCAAAGACCAGGTCAACTGACATTTCTGAAAGATTACCCTACTCCGGAGTATAACCTAATGTAAAAAGTTGTAAGTCGTGATCGATGAAGTGTAGTTGCTATAGCGGGCGCACATGACTCACGTTCAGATCTATGTGCAAGTCTTATCAGAAAAGTAGTCCTGCTTGCTGTGACCATGCCAGCAGACAGATGCCCTGTTAGATGCTACAATTCAAAGATTTGCTTACAACTACAGATTTGTCTTTATGTTTCATACTTAGGTGGTTACTTATCATGTTATTGTCAACATTATGAGAGTCCAGAATTTTGTAAAAAAAACATTGGTAAAAGAGCAGGTAACCAGATTAAATCTAAAATTTTGCAAGTGAGAAGGGGTTCTCTACTTGCCTTAAGGTGACGTCGAAAACGCTAGCGACGGCTAAATGGCGCAAGCGAGGTTAACGACTCTAGCTAAACCTGTTCCAAGATCAAAAATGTACTTCAAAGCAATACTAAGATTCCTACACTTGCACACACATTTGATGACAGCGCTACACAACATGAGAGGAGTTTAGGAATTTACCTCCCTCGAGAGTGAGGGGAGAAGAGGCTACCGCGAGGGGTCGGGGATATTTTTTGCGGCGTTTGGATGCTAAAAAGCCCTAATTCGGAGAGGGCTTGGAGTGACTCCACCACTAGACCTGAAGAGCGGCATCGTAAACACAAATAAGACTGGATTAGTCGAATATACGACAAATACACGTTGAATCGACGTGGTTACATCGATTGGGGAGCGAAAATTAGCAAAAAAACATTAGGGGAAAACTGAACTTAGGAGGCTAGATGAGTTTTCTTACCCAAGAGAAGCGAAATCCCGGCCCAAGGAGGAGAGGGGAGGAAACCCTAGTCGTCCCTCTCGCAAGCACCAACCCAAACGGAGCGGGAGAGGTCGCCGGAGGGAGAGACAGTGGTTGTCAACCCCTTGGAGGGGAAAGAGATGGTTGCTGCCTTGATGAAGAGGACAGTCGACCAAGAAAGGAGTTGTTGCGGGAGTTGCCGACCAAGGGGAGCGCCGGAGACGACGGGGAAACAAGAGGATGATGCGCCGAGCCTAGAGGAAGGGATGTCCGGCCACGGGAAGGGGAATCGGGATGCCCGGAGGCGGGATCGGGAGCGGCGAGTCGCTCGTCTTCGCGGAGACGGGGCTACGGGCTGCGGCTTTGCGGGAGGGATTTGGACCTGGAGAAGGGTTTTGCGGCTTGCGGGATTTGAGCACCGGCTCAGTTCTTTTTTAAAGGGGGGGGGGGTAGGTTTAGGTATTGGTTTATAAATTATTATTATTATTAGGGGGGTTGTTACAATTACTCAGATAACTTTCAAATTTGGTATCAATATATTCACGACCACTATCACTACAAAGATTTTGATGGTTGCACCAAATTGAATAGAAACCATTTTTTTGAAATTTGTGATGAAGTGGAAAAATTTCACTCTTATTTTGCATTAAGTAATCCCAAGTAGTGCACTAATGCGAGAATATCAATCAGTGAATGTTACAAACTAATGATAACTATAGATGGAAGCAATCCAGCATGATCTCACACATCAATATGAATAGTATGAAAAGGAACAGTTCAAGACAAAGATGTATGCTTAAAGAAAATATTATGTTTAGCAAGTTTATTGACATCACGCATAAAAATTTGAAATACGAAAATGGAAATCTAGGAAATAAAGACCATATAGTAGTGGTAGTGGGATGGCCCAAGCGTCGTTGCTAGGTAATCAACTGAGGAAGCTAGAGAGCATGAAGAGCTTGGGGAGTCGCAATATCAAACACGTGCAACCCATCTCGCATCCTACAATAGCCAGTCACCTTCATCTACAAGTCCTGAAAGACACAGTAAGAAGAAAAGAAATTAAAGAAGCAGTTTATTGAATTTGTTATATGACTAACAAATAAGAGATTGTGAGCAAAAGAATGAATGTGTAGGGCATAAGCCATGGTAAGCGGAGCAATTGATGGATCCCTTTCCTGCAGTAAACAAAAGAGTGTCATCAACAATGCTTACCTTGTATTTGCCATACATGGAGAATATGAAACAAAACCTGAAGATGAGTTAGTCATATAATCTCCCCAGAGTCAATGATCCAATGAGTGATGGGTTGCACTGTGGCATTGGGAAAATAAGCACTTGGAGTACCTGAATGTGAAAATGATGAGGATGGAACAGGAATGGGCTCAGAAGATAATCTCTGCATCAAGCATCGTAGGTTTATTATCCTATCATTGGGGAAATAACCAGGTAGAGAAGGAGGCTCAAATATCTGGCCACTAGAAGTACTGTCATCAATGAACTCATTCATGTGAGCAGAAAAAGGAGAGAGAAAGCTTGATCTGCTATGACCACGTACACCACGCCTTCCACGAAATCCCATTCCACCTCTAGGGGGACTTGCAATTTTAAGCAAGTATCATGAGCATGCCGACTTCTGCCATAGTAGTCACACAACAAGTGGTCTTTGTTAGTTAACCTGGGATTAAAGTCCCGAGTATCAATACCTCAAGAATAATGAGAAGCAATGAGAACAAAACTTCCAAAGGTGACCTCTGAACACTAAGAGTGTCGGCGTTCATATTTCTGTTGGACAATGTATAGGTTTGTAAAAGAAGGGACAAGAGTGATACCAAGGATCTGAACTATGATCTGATCAAAATCCCTATGTACATTATGGAGGAACTCAAAACTCTATTATGATCTTCTTGAGCACGTACAATAATCACATCAGTGGAGCAAATAAGGCCGAGGGGGTCAAAATGGTCATACTTTTGATATAGCTTGATGAACTTCAAATAATAGGTAGATGATGGATCATCGCCCCGGCGAAGGAGAAAAATCTTCATAACCAAAGTACCTGAGTTGTGTTTCCTTTATAAGAGTAAGTGCATTCATCTCGGCTCCAAATGTCCGCAACGATATTCGAATAGATAGTTATGTGCAATCACCTAGAATTTATCAGACATGACATAACAAATGAGTTCTCTGATTCCCATTGTGCCCAACTAGACATAGTCTTCACTGCCTCTGTAACAGTACCAATCACATCGTCAAACAATCGTCTTCTCTTAAGAGCTATATCAATAGATTGAGACCAAGACAGATAATTTGTAGTATCAAGACGAATAACGGTAATTTAAGGAGTGGTATGATCATACCAAATTTGGGTAGATCCAATGGGTAGTGAGCTATCACTAAAATTAATCACATCAGACATAATGAAATAAGGGGAGCAAACAATTCTGAAAAATTTCACATAAGTCCAAAAGGCCGTTGGAAAATCACCAGGAAGTTTCAATTTTCAAATAAATTTGGGGACACCACCATTAGGATCACCCGGGATTCTAGAGCATTAAACTCTTTAGGTTCGAAGTCATTAATGGTCTCCTTTTATGCATGGAGACCATTAGTGGAGAAGAGCACTAAAATGATGATTTAGAGAGATCCAGCGAATCAATCGGTAGATCCTCTTAATGTGATAGAGGCGGGAGAAGTGAAACTTCTTTGAAAAATCATGTGAATTGGATGGTTACTGAAGAATCTGGCCTCATTTGGAACTGATCGGCCCATGCGTCGACCTGCGCTTTGTGCGTGGGGTTCGGTTAGGTCAAGGCTTGCAATAGAGCTTATGATAGACATTAGAGAGAGGAGAAGGATCACCTATGGAATGAGTTGGTAGAGAATGTTCATCGGTGTTGAGAGAGATGTGCGATGATGGAAGAAAGAATAGAGCTTCTAGGACTCTAATACATTGTCGAGAAAAACAATAAGGTTTATTAATGAAAAAAAGTAACCCTCTACTTATAGTAGAGAGTATTACATGAAGATAAAAAAAAAGTAAAATTATTAATACTTCTGACAAGAACCATCAGCCCCCTTGGTTACGTTGTGCTTCACGACCAATAAATTGAGCCTAATTCTTAAATACTGGAGGTGATACTATCAGTGTCAGCATAGAAGGTTCATCACAACAGAGATATGAGTTGCAGTAGCATCCAATGTTGTTCTTGCTTTTCTTCCTTCGCTTCGGGGATGGAGGTTCTACGGTAGGTAACACCAAGCATAAGCAAAGCACTTGACTGAAGAGGACTAGTGCTTCTATTTGGTGTGTTAGGTCTCCCAATATTTTTTAACATGTCATCTCATAGGAATCATGAAGATGTTGAGATATCACACAACAAATAGTTTCTGAAAATGTTTCTGCTGAGTTGTAAGGTTGGAAGAGAAATGACGATGTTGGAGAAGTTTTGCTCTGAGAAACTGAACTTCCTTATACACAACATCGAGAGAGAAAATTTGTCGAGTTAAGAGAACAAAACAGATGATGTAAATATGAGATGATTTGACATCTTTGTAGTAAATAGTTGCAAGTTAAGTTATTAAAGACACAAGACACACTGAGACGTAAAGGGGTCTTGGAGCCTAGACGCATGCACGCACCTGAGGAATGTGAGACACAAAAATGAAAAAAAAAACAAAATATAGTTTATTAAATACAAAAAACACAAAATAAATCTACCAGCATATCAATACACTAGAGTTGGATATATCACAACCCTAAAAATAACTAGCATTAAAAAATCAGATTTCAGATAAAAAATCAGTGAACTGGGCAGTCAGTTCACTGAATTTTAGTGAACTGGGCGCCCATTTCACAGAATTGGCGAGACAATGCACCTTGGTTTAAGCTTTATGATTCTGCTAATATGCTAACCAAAAAATCTTATCATTGCTTAGAAAGATCAAATATATTATTACACAAAAAAATTCTTGCAGATGCTTACATAAACTATGTTGTTCTTAATGAGGTTTCATTCTGTTTAATGAGGTGTATATGCATCTTCTTATAAAAATTACATACAATATTGATCTTCTGAATCTTCCAACTGTCAGAACAAGCTATAAAGTGTGTAGCACTCAAAACATCAAAAACTGAAGCATTTAAACCAGCTGAAATTCAAAACATTGAAATTCAAAGCATATCAGCTGAACCTAGGAAATCTATTTCAGTGACCTGGCCTTGAAACCGCTAGGCACGCCTTTGGTGCGCCTTGCGGTTAAGTAAGGCACACGCCTGAGGAGCACCTGGGCACCTTGCCCGCCTTAGACTTGCAAAGTCGAGGCCCGGTGCGCCTGTTGTGCCTGGCGCCTCAGACGCACCTTTCATAACATAGGTTGCATAATGATTTTAAGCACCCTTTACAGTCTTGTCATGATCAATGGTAGATAAGCAATCATCAGAAAGACTGTTTGCAACTTGGAAGCCACATGCGAACAACATTCGAATCCCACTCAGCATAGTTAGGAGACGTTGGTTCGGGAGTATCAGTGAGCTGTTGTCTCTTGCGTTGAGAGCGCATAAGGAAGGTGAAGAAGACACTCCAATGAAGATAGTTGGGTCCAGTTAATTTGGAAGCCATCTCGGGATTTCAAAGGCACTGTAATTGGGTTTGGTGATAGGATCAATGACATTTGGAGCCGGAGGGAGCGAGGCGTGTCTTCATAATTTATTACGATTGAATGAAAGAACATGAAGAGGGTGTGAACATGAAGAGGGTGGGAACAGAAAGAGGACGGGCACCTTATTCAGGGTGGTGGAGATGATACGTTGTAAAAGTAGGAGCAACAAAGCTCAACGAGAGCTGAAGCCATCATGTGCAGGATGAGGTCGCGCAGAGGGAAGTTGGGAGAGTTGAAGCCTAGTGCAAAACCTGCATGAACTCGCACGAGCGGAGCTCACAAACATGAGGGGGGACACAATTCCGCTGGAGTCGCCAATGGGTGAATTCGCAGATGCGTGAACTTGCATGTAGGAGTCACATACGCGCAGATGGGTGGAATAACAGGAAGTCGTCGGAAGGAGTGGGAGAGCTCATGGGAGTTCTCATAGACCAATGAAGTCGTCGAAGGAGTGCGAGAGCTCATGGGAGTTCTCATAGACCAATGAAGTCGTCAGAAGCCGCAACAAAAGGGTGAAGTCGCAGGTGTACGCGAACTCGCCAGGAGTTGACAAGTTTGCAAAAACGATTCTGCAGAAGCAATTTCGAGTTCGCTGACTAGTGTAGTAGCTCGACTGAGTTCCAGTAGGAGATCAGATGGGGATCACATTTCGCGGGTCGGCCGTCCCTTATTGGGATCCGCCGAAGTCTAGTGTGACTGGAGGCGGAGTTAGGATTGTCAGATGAACGATCTGTATCGGTTGTCGTGTTCAGAACGACGACATCATATTTTATGAATTTTTGTATTTTATTTCATGTAAATTTAGTGGTTTTATGTTTCAAACAATCGTGGTCGTCCGTAGTGGTTTCCAAGTCTATAAATATGCTCTAAGGACTTATTTTCAGGCATCACAGAATTTGGAGAGAATTTTTGGACTCTCGAGGTCGTCCCACACCACCGATTTTGTGGATCATTAGCGCCGAAACCATGGTAATTATCTCCCCTTTTTGTTAACTACCCATCTCGACTCATAATAGTCCATAACTACCACTTACTCTGTATAACTACCCAATAGCTCCACATTCCCTTGAGGTCATGGGTTTGAGTCCTGGAAGCATCCTCTTGAAAAAAATTTAGGGTAAGGTTTGTCTACATTTCACCCTTGTGGTGGGACTCTTTTCCGGACCCTTGCTGCGTGAGGATGCTTTGTGTATCGGGCTGCCTTTTTTATTCTTTGTTTCTCAACAAAATGGTATGTAGGGGCAGTTGTTTCTATCTAGTATGTAGGGGCTCTTCCCACGCTATTATGTGCATACTTAGACATAAGCAGTTGTTATTAGTAATGTAATATGCGGGCTTTGGATTACACATTGGTGGGTGATGCAATCTCGGTAAGTGCACCGATCGTCGTCAAGTAATAAACTGGGGGAGTTATCCTCCGAGTATCGAATCTCTCGAGGAGTGCAGATTGAGAGTGTGATCTTCCTCGTTGGAAAGTGATTGCAAACACCACAAAGGTTTGGGGGTTGAGTTTTTGTTTTAGAACAACTAAAATTAATTACGCGGGTCGCCTTCACCGCTTCGCAATGGTGGAATACTCCGATGAGTATTAGGGCGTGTGGTCGTAACCGTTGAGGGTCGAAAACACATCCTCGCCAAGCCAGCCCCTAACACACGTTAGTGCGGCGTATCACCAAGCAACAACCCAAAGCAAGCAAAGGAAGTAAAGTCAAATTATGGACTACAACAACATTTGCAATAGTAAACCATCATGAACATTGTTAAGAGTTCCTAGCAAGTTTAGCTAACATCCAATGCATAGAAACAACATCCAAATGAGAGTAAATAGGAGATTTACAACCCAACGCGTGAAGGCTAACCACGATTCTCGGCCGGAGTCGAAGGTTGTCGGTCTTCGTCCAGGCTCGGTCGGTGGTTGACGTCCGAGGAAGCTTGAAGTGCTGTCACCTACTTCAAAGGTGTTTTCCCTGTCTTCTTCACGATTCGTGAAGGCTGGTAGTCGCCGGAAAGCTCTCCAATGGCAGCGAGAAGGAGCTTCAAATGCTCCTCTTGAGATGGAGATGAAGAAAACAACAGAAGATCTTCGCTTGCGGTGAAGTTTGGAGGAAGAACGCTGGCCGGACGAGCTCTCCAAGGAGGAGAGAGGAAAAAATGGCTGGAGGAAGATTTTCCCGCTCAGAGGAGCGGAAATGGCATAATCTTCCCTGCTCCAGTCAACTCCTGAGCTTAAATACGAGTACGTCAGAAAAATGGTCACGCACGGTTTGGCGCACGACCGTGCGTTAACCGTGCGATATTAACTTCCAGGACAAAGATTGCGGAGGAAGATGAGTGACCCATGCGTTTTACTCGCGCACGGATGCTTCCGCCCGTGCGTGAAAGAAAACACACGGGTAATCACAGAGCGCTGAAATTTCCGGCAAGCAGGTGGAACCGTGTGTTTTACTCGCGCACGGGCACTTCTGCCCGTGCGTGAAAGAATCACACGATTAACCACAGAGCGCTATAAAACTAGACAGCTACAGGAAAACGTGCGTCTCCTTCGAGCACGGTTCAGAAGAAATCGTGCATGAAGAAATTGCACGAGTTGTTCAATCCTCCAGAGAAACCTGCAGAAAATGCACGATTTGGTAGAAAGCGTGTGCTAAGGAAATGCACGACCGTGCATTTTCCACAAGTCAAAATTCCTGAATTGGGGAAAAACTGACCACCTGCACAACAAAAATCATAGCTGGAGCAAAAGCTCACAGCACCAATATACAACATAAAATAACCAAATCCACACGGAGAGTACCCCAGTACTTACCCCCGACATCCCGGTGCAATTCGCAAACCCAAATGGGCCGAAACAGTGCAACAATGGCTAAGTGAAGCGCAAATCAAATATACAACTTTTCCTACTGAAATAGTAGTGCACATGCAAGATAATAAGCCCAGATGAGTCCGAAAAACTCTATATAAATCAGACTCATCACACCACCAGACTTAAATATTTCCTCGTCCCGAGCAAATCATCCCTAACGCGGACGAGAAAAATAGCATAGCTGGCCTATAACGGCGCAGCGGAGTACCATGTGAAATCGCATGCTCACGCTCATAGGAATACCGTAGAAGGAATTTCTAATTATGCACTAATAGCCTATATATTTTTAAGGGCGTATCAAAATATTATTACTACTCTACTGTAGAATCGAGGGGATTCATTTGGTCACGCGCAAGGAGAAAGCAGACAAACACTGAGTTGAGCATTGCCAAAGTAAGGGATCGGGATAACCTCCAAAGGAATCCACCAATATCGATGACCATAAGCTCGTCCGTTCACACTCTCTCAACGGCACTAGTTTGACTTAAGCGCGAATTCGTAGGACTAGGAGTATAATGGAGACTTAGGCGAAGGCGGGGTATACAAAGATAAACACGTAGGATACGCACACCCAAAATGAGACCACCCGAAAATACTCACAGCTACACGCAACGACAAACACGTGAAACACACCCCCAGACCTGGACTTTTAACGGTGCGTGCACGCCCATAACGAGCACAATACAACAAAATTTCACAACCATAAAACCACAACTCTACAATAAATTTTTTTCTTTTTTTTCTTTTATTCCACATTGGGAATTTTCATTTTCGTTTCATTTCATTTATTTTTTTTCTTTTTATTTAACCAAATAACCAAAACGAGCCGAAAACACGGCAACACCACAAGTGGCACAAAGCTCCCGCATAACAACCACACATAACAGATACAAAACTACAATAAAACAAACCAACCGAGCAACAACATTCGGGTGTGCGAGTAGGAAAGGCTATATGGCTTTGGTAGCGAGCCGTAGGGATGTCAAAGGAATGGACAAGCTCAACGAAGATAGCAACGGATAGACTTTGGGAATGGTACAAAGCTCAAATTAGAGCAAAGTGACGGCCTACATCACGCGCACACTTGACTAACCATGTACCCATGCTCCTAGAGTAGCTTGGGGCAAGTTCTTAGCCATCGACAAAAACAATCCTTCCTCCCGACTCGAGCAATACGAGGCTAGCGATGTCGACACACATCCCTACGCTACTGTTTGATTCACACCGGATTCGAAGTAGGCGAGTAGAATAAACAAGATTTACGCAAATAGAAATAAAATGCGCTATGAGCATAAAAAGAATCTAATTCTTCACGGAATCCTAAATGAGACGTGAGCACTCGATTAGGAGCACTCATGGAGACAACATTTTACTCTGCCTCTCAATCCTAGGCCAGCGCCGAAATTTTCTAAATCGCGCACTAGTGACGATAAAACTCACGACGTGCCCCTGTTCAAGCACGCGTTCAAGTGTGGTGCAGTAGTATGCAATGCTAATCATCAAAGACAGCAAATGGATATATTCTTCTAGTATGACAATAGTTTAATGCACGTGCGTGAGTAACCCGTATATCTCTCCCCATCATACTTAGCCTAAACATCCTAACACCACAATGTGATCGTAAAATTAAAAAGCAAGAAGAAGTGGTTACCCAATGCTCAGAAATGAGCATACCAGAAGATTGACGTTAATTTCTGTTGAAAGTCCACGGCCTGAATGAACTCCACCTGCAAAAGAAAATACCTCCAAGCACAACAATCCATATTAAAGAATATGCAAAAAAACAAAAACAAAATAATGGGTTGTCTCCCAGGAGCCACTTTTCTTTATCGTCCTTAAGGTGGACCAAATACATGTATTAGCAGTTTTATATATAGTTTTACAATCCCAGAAAAAGCTAATCCAAGCAACAAATGTAAGCAAAACAACTAAAGGAGGCTAACATCCATCGGGGTCTTGCAGCAGTATGCAGTGCACGTCTTTATCGATGACATTCCCCTTATATCGCTTCAAGCGATGCCTGTTTACTTTGAAAGTGTCGTCCTTGTCGTCCCGAATCTCTATCGCGCCGTATGGATAGGTACTTACAACCGTGTAAGGACCGCTCCATCTGGATTTTAACTTCCCGAGAAACAGTCGCAGGCGTGAGTTGTACAAAAGAACCTGGTCATCCGACTTGAATTCCTTGGGCGAGATATGTCTATCATGCCAGCGCTTGGTTCTTTCCTTATATATGCTCGTGCTCTCATAAGCGCACAAGCGGGATTCATCGAGCTCACAAAGCTGACCATGTCGCCTGTCAGAAGCCTCTTTAAAGTCCATGTTGAGCAATTTGGTGGCCCACAATGCCTTGTGCTCCAATTCAACAGGAAGGCGGCATGATTTGCCATGTACCAGTTGGAAGGGTGACATCCCTATTGGTTTCTTGAATGCAGTTCAGTAAGCCCAAAGAGCATCATCCACCTTCTTTACCCACTTCTTCCGGTTGGAGTGGATAGACTTTTCTAAAATCTACTTAACTTCTCTATTTGAAATCTCCACTTGCCCACACGTTTGGGGATGATAGGCCAAAGCGACCTTGTGGTGAACACCGAATCGTTTCAGTAGTTGCGCGAATTGCTGGTTGCAGAAATGGCTACGCTCGTCGCTAATTATAGTTCTCGGTGCGCCAAAGCGGGAGAAGATGTTCCTATGAAGGAAGTGGAGTACGGTGCGAGCATCATTTGATGCGACCGCCTCCGCCTCCGCCCATTTAGACACATAATCCACAGCAATTAGGATGTACTGCTTCCCATGCGACATGGGGAAAGGACCCATAAAGTCAATCCCCCATACGTCGAATAACTCTCAAACCAACATATTGGTCTGGGGCATTTCGTCTCGTCGAGCAATGTTCCCCGTGCGCTCACATTCGTTGCACTCTTTGACGTGGGTAAAAGAGTCACGGAATAACGTAGGCCAAAACAAACCGCACTGTAGAACCTTACGAGCAGTCCGTGTGGCACCAAAATGCCCGCCAGCCTCGCGATCATGACAATGCCTCAGAATCTCTTTAACTTCAAGCTCGGGGACACAATGTCGGACAACCCCGTCGGCGCAGGTGCGGAACAATAGAGGATCCTCCCAGAGATAATACTTGACGTCTGAGAAAAACTTCTTCTTTTGTTTATATGTTAAATGCGGCGGCAACGCCTTGCTCGCCAATGAGTTAGCAAAGTCAGCATACCATGGAGTAGAAGCAGTAGAAGAAAGGGCGAACAGGCCTTCATCCGGTAAAGCGTCGGAAATTGGAATTCCCTGTGTGACCTCGCCTTCTCCCCCTTCAAGTCTTGATAGATGGTCGGCAATCACATTGGCAACTCCACGACAATCCCGAATTTCGATATCATATCCTTGCAGCAATAGAATTCAACGCATGAGCTGCGGCTTAGCATCTTTCTTATGCATGAGAAAATGAATAGCCGCATGATCTGAATACACCACCACCTTGGAAAGAATCAAGTAGGAGTGGAACTTCTCGAAGGCGAAAACGATAGCTAAAAACTCCTTCTCGGTCGTGGTATAGTTCAGTTGTGCATAGTTCAACGTCTGACTCGCGTAGGCAATTGTATGAAAGATCTTATTTTTACGCTGCCCCGACACTGCCCCCACCGCGACGTCGCTAGCATCACACATCAACTCGAAAGGCACTGTCCATTCCGGGGATGAGAGAATCAGGGCTGAAACCAATCGATCCTTCAAGCAATTAAACGCTCGATTGCAATCGTCGTCGAACACAAACTTGACATCCTTCGCCAATAGATTAGATAAGGGCTTAGCTATAGCCGAGAAGTCCTGAATAAAGCGTCGGTAGAATCCAACATGCCCCAAAAAACTACGAATTCCCTGAAGTGTCGACGGAGGGGGCAGGTTTCTAATCACCTCTACCTTCGCTGGATCAACCTCTAGCCCCTGCTGAGAAACCTTATGCCCCAGAACGATCCCCTCTCGCACCATGAAATGACACTTCTCCCAGTTGAGCACTAAATTAGTATCCTCGCAACGTTGCAAGACCAAAGCGAGATTGTGCAGTGCTTCTTCGAAGCTATCACCAAACAAGGAGAAGTCATTCATGAACACCTCCAAGAAATCCCCAACCATCTCGCGAAAAAACGCTGTCATGCATTGCTGGAAGGTGGCTACCCCATTACACAGCACAAAAGGTAGTCGCCGGAAAGAAAAAGTCCCTGACGGGCAGGTAAACGTCGTCTTCTCCCGATCCTCTAGGGCAATCACCAGCTGATAGTAGCCCGAGTAGCCGTCCAGGAGGCAGTAGTAACCATGCCCGACCAGCCTTTCCAGCATCTGGTCCATGAACGGCAGCGGGAAGTGGTCCTTCCTAGTTGCCGCATTAAGTTTTCGATAGTCGATACAAACTCTCCATCCAATGACAAACCTCGTAGTAAGGGGCTCGCCGTTCTCATTACGGACAACTGTGATTCCTCCCTTTTTGGGCACCAACTGCACTGGACTCACCCATTCGCTGTCGCTTATGGGATATATAATACCGGCATCCAAAAGCTTGATAATTTCGTTCTTCACCACCTCCTGCAACATAGGGTTCTTCACCACCTCCTGCATCGCTGGAAGGTGGCTACCCCATTACACAGCACAAAAGGTAGTCGCCGGAAAGCAAAAGTCCCTGAAGGGCAGGTAAACGTCGTCTTCTCCCGATCCTCTGGGGCAATCACCAGCTGATAGTAGCCCGAGTAGTCGTGCAGGAGGCAGTAGCAACCATGCCCGACCAGCCTTTCCAGCATCTGGTCCATGAACGGCAGCGGGAAGTGGTCCTTCCTAGTTGCCGCATTAAGTTTTCGATAGTCGATACAAACTCTCCATCCAATAACAGGCCTCGTAGTAAGGGGCTCGTCGTTCTCATTACGAACAACTGTGATTCCTCCCTTTTTGGGCACCAACTGCACCGGACTCACCCATTCGCTGTCGCTTATGGGATATATAATCCCGGCATCCAAAAGCTTGATAATCTCGTTCTTCACCACCTCCTGCAACATATGGTTCAATCTGCGTTGCGGTTGAGCTGAAGGTTTGAAGTTATCTTCCAGTAATATCTTGTGCATGCACACCGTGGGGCTAATTCCTTGGACGTCTGAAATTTTCCACCCAAAGGCTTTTCTATGTAACTTCAGCACTTCAACGAGACGTGCCTCCTGATCAGCTGTAAGAAGAGCAAAAATAATGGCATGATGAGTTTCTTTCTCTCCTAGAAAGACATACTTCAGCGTGCTAGGGAGCGTCTTGAGCTCGCGAGATCCTTCTGAGTCATACGGGGGTACCGCCAGAAGCTTGGAGTCTCCAACCTGCGCCTTGCACGACCCTTTCTGAATATCTATATCGGGGTCGCATAACTCACCCTCATCCTTATCAGGCTGAAAAATCCGGCCGTTGTCAATCTCCATCCCCTCAAACTCCATTGCACCCAGCTCCGCACGACTATCTCCTCTTGACGCCTTGTACATATCAAAAACAGTCTCTTCTGGTCCTAGGTGCAACGTCAGCAAACCCTTTTCCGCATCGATAACTGCTCTAGCAGTGGCAAGGAACGGACGCCCCGGAATAATCGGCGTCCCATCCGCATCCTCAATATCGAGGATAACAAAGTCGGCTGGAAAGGCCAACCCGTTAACAACAACCGTGAGATCCTCGACCACTCCAACCGGTTTCTTCTTTGATCGACCAGCCAGCTGCAGAATGACATTAGTGGGCCGAAGAATACCAGAGCTCAGCTCACGGAAGATGGATAACGACATGAGGTTGATGGACGCTCCAGAATCACACAACGCATGACTAAGCGCGGATCGCCCAATGGCACATGCAATCGTGAAGCTCCCTTGATCTTTTTGTTTTATGGGTCAATGCCGAACCTCCACAGTGGGGCAATCCTCCCAGGTTGAAACGCTGCCGCATAACTCGGAAGCCTGATTTTTCATCAAAAGATCCTTCAAGTACTTTGCATAGCGCGACACCTGTGTCAGCAGGTCGACCATGGGAATACTCACCTGAACACCCTTCAAAATATCCTGAAACTTTTGTTGCTGTCTCTCTTTTCTGATATTTTGCAGCCTGTGGAAATGGAGGCCTTGCCTGCTAGAGTTGGACTTCGGGTGTAATAGCCACCGAGGGTTCCTTGGGAGACTCATCAGTACTTGGCTTATCCACGTGTTCAGAAGGTTGGTCTTCCCGATGTGCACGATTCTCCACCAGCCTACCGCTTCTGAGGTTCATAGCATATACTGTCTCAGCTTGACGGCAGACCCATAAATCCAACATTTTACCGACGGTGGAAATAATGTCTTGTAACTGTTGCAATATTACTACTTGAGATCGCCACCACTTTCCAACCCATACCATAAAACAATGGATAAGCTGCTCGCTCTCCCCGGTATTTCTAACTATGTACTGAGAGTTCCTTACGACACCGGGCACAGGAGGCATCTTCCACAAACTACTGGAGCGCACCACGTCGTCCACGATCCGCCAAGCGTCAGCCATAGTCCTATTAAAGAGGGCGCCTCCAGCGGTGGTGTCGAACATGTATCGAAACTGCTCTTGAATACCAAAAATAAAATGTTTGCAAAAACGGCATTCCAAATGCGTCCTGACTAGAACACCTGGATTGCAACAACCGAAATTTTTCCCAAGCCTCAGAGAGAGACTCGCCAGGGATCTGCGCGAATGTGACCGAATCTAAATTCACCTGCGTCGAATGCGCACGTGAACAGTACTTTTTGAGGAATTGGACTTCAGCACACTTCCATGAAGTTAGCTTGCTTTGGATGATATCCCTATACCATAGTCTAGCTTTTCCAGCAAGAGAAAACGCGAAAAGCCGAATCATAGCCTTGTCCTGCACGTCCCCAACATAGCAAAAGGTCTGTGGAGCTCGTGAAACAAACAATGCTGCGAGATAAGCTTGATTAGCTCCACAGATTGCTCAAAGTTGTCCTCATTGTGGTTGGAGGCTAGTTGAGGTTCCTGCATTTTGAATTAGCCGTGGACAAAATTGAACGGAATAGAGCGGGTAAAGAAGAGGGCAGAATGGTCAAACAACAATCATCTTCCTCAAGAAGAAAAAGTGTACACAACGGTTGCACTCCCCGGCAACGACGCCAAAAACTTGATGCAATCTCGGCAAGTGCACCGATCGACGTCAAATAATAAACTGGGGGAGTTATCCTTCGAGTATCGAATCTCTCGAGGAGTGCAGATTGGGAGTGTGATCTTCCTCGTTGAAAAGTGATTGCAAACGCCACAAAGGTTTGGAGGTTGAGTTTTTGTTTTAGAACAACTAAAATTAATTACGCGGGTCGCCTTCACCGCTTCGCAATGGTTGAATACTCCGATGAGTATTAGGGCGTGTGGTCGTAACCGTTGAAGGTCGAAAACACCTCCTCGCCAAGCCAGCCCCTAACACATGTTAGTGCGGCGTATCACAAAGCAACAACCCAAAGCAAGCAAATGAAGTAATGCCAAACTATGGACTACAACAATATTTGCAATAGTAAACCATCATGAACATTGTTAAGAGTTCCTAGCAAGTTTAGCTAACATCCAAAGCATAGAAACAACATCCAAATGAGAGTAAAAAGGAGATTTACAACCCAACGCGTGAAGGCTAGCCACGATTCTTAGCCGGAGTCGAAGGTTGTCGGTCTTCGTCCGGGCTCGGTCGGTGGTTGACGTCCGAGGAAGCTTGAAGTGCTGTCACCTACTTCAAAGGTGTTTTCCCTGTCTTCTTCACGATCCGTGAAGGCTGGTAGTCGCCGGAAAGCTCTCCAATGACAGCGAGAATGAGCTCCAAATGCTCCTCTTGAGATGGAGATGAAGAAAACAACGGAAGATCTTCGCTTTCGGTGAAGTTTGGAGGAAGAACGGTGGTCGGACGAGCTCTCCAAGGAGGAGAGAGGAAAAAACGGCTGGAGGAAGATTTTCTCGCTCAGAGGAGCGGAAATGGCGGAATCGTCCCTGCTCCAGTCAACTCCTGAGCTTAAATACGAGTAGGTCAGAAAAATGGTCACGCACGGTTTGGCGCACAATCGTGCGTTAAACGTGCGATATTAACTTTCAGGACAAAGATTGCGGAGGAAGATGAGCTGACCCGTGCATTTTACTCGCGCACGGACGCTTCCGCCCGTGCGTGAAGGAAAACATACGGGTAACCACAGAGCGCTGAAATTCCCGGCAAGCAGGTGGAACCGTGCGTTTTACTCACGCACGGGCAATTCTGCTCATGCGTGAACAAATTGCACGATTAACCACAGAGCGCTATAAAACTAGACAGCTACAGGAAAACCGTGCGTCTCCTTCGCGCACGGTTCAGAAGAAATCGTGCATGAAGAAATCGCACGGGTTGGTCAATCCTCCAAAGAAACCTGCAGAAAACGCACGATTTGGTAGAAAGCGTGCGCTAAGGAAACGCACAACCGTGCTTTTTCCACAAGTCAGAATTCCTGATTTGGGTGAAAACTGACGACCTGAACAGCAAAAATCATAGCTGGAGCAAAAACTCACAACACCAATATACAACATAAAATAACGAAATCTGCACGGAGAGTACCCCAGTACTTACCCCCGACATCCCGATGCAATTAGCAAACCAAAATGATCCGAAACAGTGCAAAAATGGCTAAGTGAAGCCATAATCAAATATACAACTTTTCCTACTAAAATAATAGTGCACATGCAAGATAATATGTCCAGATGAGTCCGAAAAACCCTATATAAATCGGACTCATCAGTGGGCAGGAAAAATTGGATTGAGACCTCAAATGTTCGAAGGTTCCAAAGGTTCGCCCTACCTCTGCAAAAAGGTCCCTTAAATCATGTTCTTTCTATTAATATATATTTATATTATATAATGGGTTCGGAGGCTTAACGGATTTGATTTAGATACCGGGATATCTGATACTCGCTCTAACCATAGGGTTTACCTATAAAACCACAGCTAGGGGCAACGTGGAGGGAGTTCCACTTTGACCACCACCCAGGATGCTTCGAGCGACATAACAATCTCATAGTAAACCCTAGCCGCTCGAAAAAAATCCCACTCTCGTTTCCCTAAAAAAATCACTCGGTTTCTGCCGCACTTGTTGTTTTCTGTCATCGCCGACGCTCGATCAAGGAGAAGGAAGCTTTCCCGTCACCCCAATTTTCACAATCACGTCGATGATCGGGAATAGGGAAAAGCTTTCTTGTCACCCCAATTTTTGCGATCCCGTCGTTGATCGGGAATAGGGAAAAGCTTCCCATCGCCCTTTTCCAATTGAAGGAAAAGCAGTTTTCTCAGGTGTCGCCGCTCATGTTACACTGCTAGTTTTACAATCCATTGTTGTCATTGAAGAGTGGATCTCGCTTTCCTCTACAGTGACACTGGTCTTCCTCCCGCCCAGATCTAGGGTAGCCCGCCAAGAGTAGATCGTCGCAGCCTTGGAAGCAGTCCACCGCGATTCGCGTCTTCCCTATCGCTAATCGGAAGTAGGATAGAGGTCTGCTTGGGAGTTCTTGCTACGATTCATGTCAGATCGACTCCTATCGTCCAGATCAATATCGGTGGCTTTCTTTTCAGTCCATCATCTTCAAGATCCAAGTCTTCCCAAATCTTCATTGAATCAATTTTTTTCTTATTGGAGTGATTCTCATCCTGCCGAGTCTAGATCTGTAGTGGATTTAAAATCATAGATTTGGAAAGGGATATACAATGTTGAAGGGAATCAACTTCTCTTCTCCTGTTCCAATGATAAAATTGGAAAAATTCATGGCGACGGAGTTCAATGACTGGAAGTTGAATACCCAGTTCGGGATGAAGTACCTGAACATGTTTTATATCGTTCAGTATGATCGTGCTAATGTTATCGAGACTGACGATGAAGCACAATGGATCAGTGATGAGGATTTCTGCAAAAATTACCTGTTGAACTGCTTATCATCCAAATTGGCAAAGACATACATCAAGATGAAGACTGTCAAGGAGATCTTGTATGCACTGCAGGAGCATTTTAAGCAGTGGGACCTGCCCAAAGCTCACTTGGTGGACAAGTTCCATTCCTTCATGTTCGACGAGCAGAAAGAGATTTTTTCTCAGTTATCTGAATTTAAACATTTAGTAGATTCCTTGCATAGTGAAAATATTTCTCTGCGAGATGGTTTTGTTACTGGCGCAATTATTTATAAGTTGTCTTCCACATGGTACAATTTTAAAACTTAAATGTACCGCGAAAAGATGCGGGTTGGTCTGAATGACCTCAAGTGTTTTGTACGCATTGAAAATGAAAATAGGAGTAGACATGCGTTAGAAACTGTTAGAAAACAGAAAGTTGCTGCCAACATGATTTTGAACTTTAAACGATGCATGACCCTAAGAAGATCAAACATTCTCAGAGTAGTCCCTAAGTTGCAGGCCCTAATAAAAGATCAAAAAATTTAAGGGAAAATGTTTTAATTACAATAAGTGGGAGCACAATGCATCTGATTGCAGACTTCCTAAGAAGGAAAAGTTCAACAGACCACAAGAAAGCAGTCAGACCAATATGTTTAGTCATGTTGAGTCATCCAACTTTGTTGTTATGGTTGGAAATTCGAAGACCAGCACTGAGTGGTACCTGGATTCGGGGGCAACATGTCATGTCTGCAACAACCTTAATATGTTGACATGGCTCACTAATGCAAAGGAATCTGTCACCGTTACAAATGGTGATGCAGCTGAAGTGTTTAAGGTTGGGAATGCTACATTGGTACTCTTCTCAGGTAAAAATTTAATTTTGAAAAATGTTAAAAGTTATTTCTTCATTAGCTATAAATTCAGTGTATATTAGTTTACTTTGTGATGTTGATATGTCTTTTAATTTTTGCAGTTGTAGAATAACATTATCAGTTAACTCACAATATTTTGGTTGTATATACGTCCAAAATAGAATGTAATGGCTAAGTCTAGACAACGATATAGTTCAACAAGTTCAATCAAACTTAGTTAGTCCTAAGACTTTACATGACAGACTAAGACATGTGAACAATATGAAGATGTTCTAACTTGCTAGAACACGTCATATCACCTTAGATACTACAAACAATATTGAAAAATATGAAGTTTGTGCTTAGACTAAGATCATTAAGAAACCTTTTAGTGTGGTTACTAGGAGCATAATACCCATAAAACTAATACATTCCGACATCTGTGACTTTTAAAGTTTTTGTCATTATAGTGGGTAAGAAGTATATGATCACTTTTATTGATGACTGTTCTAGGTTGTTTCGCATTTACCTCTTTAAAACTAAAGATGAAGCATTTGAAAATTTTTGTTTTTTTTTCAAAATCAGTGTAGAAAACTAACTAGACATAAATATCAAAAAATTTAGAATAGATAGAGGAGGAGAATACATGTCCAGTGAGTTCAAGTGTTTACTTGACAATCAAGAAATCATAGTTAAAATCACTGCTCTTTACTCACCCCAATCAAATGATATAGCTGAGAGAAAAAATAGAACATTAACAAAATGCTGAATTTTATGATCCTGACTGCTGAATATGTCTACTGCTTATTGGAGAGAAGCAGTGTTAACTACAAATCACATACTAAACATACTTACTTATGATAAGTTAAAGTTACACCCTATAAGATTTGGTTTAAGAGACCCCTAAATATATTTAGACTTCAAACATGAGTTTGTATAATTTATGTTAGAGTTCATGACCCTAGAAGGTCTAAGATTGTACATAAGAGCAACACACGTGTCTGCCTAGGTTGTGTTGAAGATGGTGCTGCAGATAGATTCTTAGATATTTCTAATAATATCATTATAGAATTTAGGTATGTTGTGTTTTTTGAAGATATGCAAGTAGTTATTACTGATGAAGATCATGAATCAGTACCGAACACCTCTTATTCAGTTCCTGTAGACAATAATGACCTAGAGTCTAGGAGGACTTCTGTAAGAGAGAGAACTCTCAAAACCTTCGGTAGTGATTTTATCACTTACCGAAGAGATATACATGAATAAATCTGGAAGTTTTATTGTAAAAAGTTATGAAAACAAGGTTTATAAGTTAATTAAATCACTATACAGACTAAAACAAGCACTCAAATTATGACATGAGAAATTTAACTGTAGTGTAAAAGTCATAAGATTCATGTCGATTCTCTATGATAAATGTTTTACATGCGAGTTGCTATAATATGCTTGTATGTATATGATATGTTAATTATAGGATCTGATCAATCTGAAGTGGATGACTTAAAGTCAGATTTAATAAAAGAATTTAGCATTAAAGACATTGGTGTGGTTGAAACTATACTAGACATGTAAGTGGGTTTTGAGAAAATGACATTTCCCTAAGTTAAAGTCACTATATAAAATTCATGTTAGATACTTGGAGATACAATGAAAGTAAAACATTAGAAACACAATTGATTACAATAACCGCTTAAAGCCTAATGAAGAAACTATGGTTTGACAGTTAGATTATTCTAAACTGATTGATAGTCTCACATATGTTATGGTCTGCACCAGACCTGACATAGCCTTCACGGTAGGTATGTTAAGCAGATTCACTAGTAATACTGGTCAAGATCATTGGAATCTCTTCGATAGGCTGATGAGATACTTAAAACACCCCCAAAAATATGTTTTATGTTACAATGGTCATTCTCCAGTTTTTGAAGGATATTTTGATGCATCATGATGCTCAGCAATAAACGACAGCAAGTCTACTAGTTTATTTATTTTCACATTAGAAAGAGTAGTTGTATCCTGGAAGTCCAAGAGACAATAGTACATTGCTCTCTGTTCTATGAAATTCGAACTCTACGCTCTAATTTCAGTAGGAGAAGAAATAGAGTGGATAAGAAATTTGGTTTTGGACATTCCAATGACGAAACTGAAACTGAGTTCTGTTGCAGTTTACTGTGACAATCAGACTGCAAAAACGATTGCTACGAACAATTTGTTTAATATCAAAAGAAGACAACTAAAAATGAAACAAGTCTGGTTAACCTCCCTCACAAGTCAATGAATTATGACTCTGATTGATGTGAGATCAATGGATAATATTGCAGACGCTTTGACAAAAAGCTTAAATAGAATTCTAACAATTAAAACATTAGGGGAAATGAAATTGAAATTCATAAAAATATGAAACTTTATGTTTTGATGGTAAGAACCATAGCTGTAAACATTCAAGCATCTAATAACATGTTACCAACCGCGTCATCATCGACTCGCACTGGAGCAGGACGTATCAACGCTGCAACAACACTCGCGAAGAACTCGACTATGATGGGGGTCACTATGACATGACAGGAATCATGTCATTCAAGGAGTAGACTTTTTGACTTTTATTATCGCATGTGTTTTAAGCCTAAATGGGGGTCATGCTTTCATGATGACTAGCTTATTTTATTCCCACTTATCTAAGCCTAGGTGGGAGACACTTTTTATTTAAGCATGATGTGATCTCTTTTGTGGCAAAAAGAAAAAGGTTGAACATCTCCCCCTCTCTCTTTATCTCTCCCTCTTGTTATCCCTCTTCCGCTAGCGCTAACGCCGACCACCCTTCTCTCTCGCTCTCTACCGCAACCACCTCGACGGGATCCAAGAAGGGCCATCACAATCCCTTGCGGGACATAGTCCTCCATCGGCCTATTACGCGCTCAAACTCATGAGCACGTATCAACGTGATATCAGAGGTACATTTTCCCTCTCCCAGTACCGGACTTTTTCCCCTACCCGCAGACATGGCCGATCATAGCCAGCTACTGCCACTCCTCCAACCCATCCTGGACGTGATTGCATGCATTCAAACGTCTTTGGATCTCCAAGTTGCCAAACTCGACAGCCTAAGGCCGCACACGCATGACACCAGACCATCTGGGTCACAAGTTCCATCAGACGGACCACCGCCACCACTCCATACTCCTACAAGTCCAACTCCGGAATGAATTTTGACTCTGCCCGCCGACGGACCTCCCACGCGTTACCCAAAGAGGGACTTCCCCGTTTATGACAGCCACGAAGATCCACTCCCATGGCTCACCCGGTGCAAGCTCTACTTCTCCACCCAACGCACCCCACCAGAAGATCAACTCG
This sequence comes from Platanthera guangdongensis, assembly GCA_039583875.1. Classification (NCBI taxonomy): domain Eukaryota; kingdom Viridiplantae; phylum Streptophyta; class Magnoliopsida; order Asparagales; family Orchidaceae; genus Platanthera; species Platanthera guangdongensis. The sequence continues at coordinate 77,573,111 of CM077150.1, read as the reverse complement.
GGCTTGCGTCGTTCCATCTCATGGGTGCAACCCAAATGTGGTTCACACAACTACGTCGTGAACGTCATGACCTACTTTGGGATGACTTTGCTATGACATGTACTCTTCGCTTCGGCCCACCACTATGGGGAAACTCCATAGGGGACCTCATTGCATTACGACAAACTGAGCCGCTCGACGACTATCTTGAGCGCTTCCAAATTCTCTTGGCATGCGCGTCCACCATCTGCCTTGAGCAACAAGTTCCTTTTTTTACTGACGGCCTCCATGAGTGCCTCCACTTGGATGTCGAATTCCAAGCCCCACCTGACCTCACAACGGCGATGAATCTAGCTCGGGCCTGTGAGCGCCGACTTCTTCTAGACCGCCCAATAATGGGTCGTCGAGATTTCAACACTACCGACCGGGGAACCAAACCCACCGTTTTTCCTCCCGCCAAAGGCAGCGAGCCGAGCCCGCCCCCTCCCAAGCCTTCCATCGCCAGCCATCCATCGTATCGTCGTCGGCTCTCGGTGTCGGAAATGGCAGACCGTCGAGCTACAGGGTTGTGTTTTAATTGTGATGAACTCTTCGACCCGGGACATCGTTGCAAGCGCCTCTTTTGGGTCGAGGTGGATGACCCCTTTGATGGTGATGAGGACCCAGACGACACAGAAGCCTCAGAGATCTCGTTACATGCCATCTCCGCTGCCCATAAGCTCCATGACCATACAATACAAATGCAAGTTTCCATGGTGGACCACACCTTCGTCGCTCTCATGGATTCTGGGAGCGCGCACAATTTCATCAATCGCTGCATGACCAAGCAACTACATCTCCACATCACTCTGCCCTCCCGCCTTCAAGTCGCGGTAGAAAATGGCCAAACCATGTCATGTCCGGGCATATGTCACGGGGTGATCCTCACGGTGGGCGCCCATCAATTTGAAATTGATCCGTTGGCCATCGATCTTAAAGGCTTTGACGTGGTTTTGGGAGTGTGTTGGCTCCGCACCTTGGGACCCATAACATGGGATTTTGACGCTCTCTCTATGCATTGGCACCACGACAACTACTTGGTCGAATGGACGGGACAAGTCCTGCAAAATCTCCGCTCAACCTTCGCCCTTCAAGGACCCACTCTTTCCAAGAACTCCTCCAATGAGCTCGACCTCGAGCTCCTTGTACAAGTGTTCCCAGATATCTTCACTATTCCGGACTCCCTTCCACCGGCGCGCCGTGGTGATCATCGTATCTACCTCCTTCCGGACACACACCCCCCGGTCGTAGTCCGCTCCTACTGTTATCCTTGCCTACAAAAAGATGAGATTGAGCTTCAGTGCTCCTTCATGCTACAACAAGGCCTTATCCAACGCAACATCTCTCCATTCTCCTCTTCGACTTTCCTTGACAACAAAAAAGACGACTCGTGGCGCTTCTGCGTCGACTACCATGTATTAAATCAACAGACCGTGAAGGACAAATTCCCTATTCCGGCGGTCGAAGAATTAGTCGATGAACTGCATGGTGTCATGTACTTCTCCAAATTGGACCTCTGCTCCGGTTATCATCAAGTAAGAAAACACCCACAAGATGTGGAAAAGATAGCTTTTCGCACGCATCACGGCCACTTTGAGTTTTTGGTGCTCCCATTCGGACTCACCAACGCACCCTCCACTTTTCAAGCTTTGATGAACGAAGTTTTCCAACCACTACTCCATAAGTCTGTGCTAGTATTTTTTGATGATATTTTGATTTATAGCACCTCTTGGGACGGCCACTTGATCCATCTCCGCGCGGTCTTGAGTTGCTACGCCAACATCGCCTCCACCTCAAGCACTCCAAATGTGTCTTTGGCAAACAAAGTGTGTCCAACCTCGACCATGTGGTCCACTCCCTCGGTGTTTCGGCGGATCCCGACAAGCTTGTGGGCGTTGTTTCATGGCCAATACCGTGCACGATCCTGGACTTGCGCGCCTTCTTGGGCCTCACAGGCTACTACCGGCGATTCATCCGCGACTATAACAAGATCGCCCAGCCTCTCGCCAACTTGCTCCGCAAAAATAACTTCTCATGGACCGAAACGGCAACCGCCGCCTTCTACCACCTCCAACGGTAGCTCTAAAATGCCCCAGTGCTTCAGTTACCGGACTTCACCAAAGAATTTCTCATTGAATGTGATGCCTCCGCTCTCAGTTTAGGAGCGGTTTTGCAACAAAATGGACATCCCATCGCATATTTCAGTCGGCTCACGCCTCGACGCCACCGAAATTTGTTGACGTACGTACAAGTGCTTATCTGCCTCGCCAAGGCCATTCAACATTGGCGGGCTTACCTATAGGGCCGCTCCTTTGTCATTCGAACGGATCATTTTAGCCTCAACTACTTGCTCGAACAGCGCCTCACTACAGTCCCTCAACAATGATGGGTCTCCAAGCTTCTATGAAGCACGGATACTTACCCGAAGGCAGCGTACCCATACCAGATACGTATCCGGTACCGGTACGTACCTGATACTCTACAGATACACCTATGTGGACACACTTGGACTTAGCACATCATTCTGCATATTGTGATAGGAGTCTATTTTTCTACGGTAAACAAAAGTCCACTCTATGCTAAGAAGCATTGATACGTTCAATTAGTTGTGTATCTGTACCGAGTATGTTTCTGGTATTGGTACGTTTATGTTACAAGTAGGTGTATTGAACGTGTTGATTCAACACAAGTTATTAACAAAACAACTAACTTGTGTCTAGACTAATCGAAGATTGAAAATGTTGATCTCCAACAATGAAGTTGATCTCCAACAATGAAGAAAAAGAAACAAAAACTGATAAGTTGACTTAAGTTTAATTTTCTCTCTTTTGGTTAAACATATAAAAAGGCTTGAATGTTGTTGTTGTTTGATTAAACATATAAGATGTTAAATTTTGTAATATTTATGAATGCTTAGTGTTCGAAAATTTCATGTTATGTTGCATTGATTTGTGAACTTATACTTCAAGTTGTGATTTATGTTTGATGTTTTGAGAACTATTTATTGCACTTATGATATATAAATATATTTTATATTTGTTATAACATATCATGACGTATCCCGGTATCCGTATCCTTGTATTTTAATTTTTGTCGTACTGCCGTACCGGATACGTATCGTATCTGGTACCCGTACCCGTACCGGTGCTTCCTAGCCAAGCTTCTAGGCTTCGACTTCCGGATGGAACACAAGGCCAGCTCTCTGAATCGCGCAGCTGACGCCTTATCCCGCCGCCTTACACCAGACAAGCATGAAAATTTCATGACATCCCTCTTCACGGTTTCTAAACCCCACTCTGCCTTCCTCGATATTGTCCGCCGCGAAATCCGATCCTCACCTTGCCTCGCGGAACTAATGCAGCGCATATCGGACGGGGTCATGCCACCAGCTTGGTCCACCTCCTCCGGCCTTATCCTCTACAAAGATCGCATCTACCTTGATGCCACATCGCCACTGATTCCACAACTCTTGGAAACCCGCAGTCGGTCTCACGAAGGCGCACAAAAAACCTTGCAACGCCTCCGCCGCGAGTTCTTCTGGCATTGTTTACGACGCTCGGTCCACATATTCGTCGCAGGATGCATCGTATGCCAGCAACATAAGTCCGAACATCTCCTTCCGTCCGGCCTACTCCAACCCTTACAAATCCCTACTCAGATTTGGGCGGATATCTCGATGGATTTCGTGGAGGGCCTCCCTAATTCATACGACAAATCCGTCCTCATGGTTGTTGTAGATCGCTTCTCCAAAGGCGCACACTTTCTCGCCCTAAGCCGCCCTTTGGTCGCTGAACGAGTTGCTCGGACATTCTTTTTCAGAGATTTTTCTCCTACATGGCCTCCCAGAATCAGTCGTCTCTGATCGCAACAAAGTCTTTACAAGTCGTACTAAATTAGCTTTTGCATCGGCCTATCATCCCTAATCAAACGGGCAAACTGAGGTGGTAAACCGCACGATTGAAATTTACTTGCGCTGTCTCATTGGAGATCGCCCGAAGAGTTGGGCTACGCGGCTTACATGGATCGAATACTACTACAACACCTCGTACCATACGACATTACAAATGACTCTGTTTCGTCTCATCTACGGTCGCGATTCCCCGAGCCTTCTCGCGTATGACCAAGGGTCTGTGTCCTTATCCGCTCTCGACCAAGAGCTTATTGGCCGAGATCAACTCCTCGCTCTTGCACGTGCCCGCCTCCTCCAGGCTCAACATCGCATGGAGACTCGCTACAACCGCGGGCACCACGACATCTCCCTCATCATTGGGGATTGGGTTTGTCTTAAAAACTAGCCCTACCATCAAGTGTCTATCCACCCCCCGGCGCCCACTGCCAAATTGGGTCTCCGTTTTCACGGCCCCTTTCAAGTTCTTCAACGTACCGGCGAAGTCGCTTACCAACTCCAACTTCCGCCTGGCTGCCGCATCCACAACGGCTTCCACGTCCCGCGCGAAAAACCCTTTATTGGCGAGCCCCCAATAGGCCCTATCGTCCCCCTCCCTTCCCAGCTTGAGGACAAGATGCCACTCAAAAGAGTGGATGATCTTACCAACCGCGCCGTCATCATCTCGCACTGGGGCAGGATGTCTCAACGTCGCAACAACAACACTCGTGAAGAACTTGACTATGGCGGGGGTCACGACGACATGACGAGAATCACGTCATCCAAGGAATAAACTTTTTGACTTTTATTATCCCATGTGTTTTAAAGACCAAATGAGGGGGCATGCTTTCATGATGGCTAGCTTAGATTTTGACTTTTATTATCTCATGTGTTTTAAAGCCCAAATGGGGGGCATGCTTTCATGATGGCTAGCTTAGACTTTGAATTTTATTATCTCATGTGTTTTAGTCTCAAATGGGGGGCATGCTTTCGTTATGACTAGTTTATTTTATTCTCACTTGTCTAAGCCTAGGTGGGAGGCTCTTTTTATTTAAGCATGATGTTATCTCTTTTGTTGTAAGAAGAAAAAGGTTGAATATCTCCCCCCTCTCTCTATCTCTCCCTCTTCCGCCAGCGCTAACACCGACCACCCTTCTCTCTCGCTCTCCATCGCAACCACCTTGACGAGATCCAAGAAGAGTCATCGCAATCCCTTGCGGGACATAGTCCTTCATAGGCCTATTACGCGCTCAAACTCACGAGCACGTATCATAACAGACTTAAAAACCTCAAATAATCTCTTGATGAAACTCAAGATGGTTAGATGCTAGTCATTCCACTTTTGATGACGTAACATATTTCTCATTGCAAGTTGATTAAAGGTTTATTCAATTGGGAATAGAAAGTCGTTGTAAAGGTTAATCTAACATTAATTATCATAACACATTATCCTACTCTTGATAATGTTGCAAATGTTGTGCTAAATCATTCTGCATTTGATAATAAGGTACATAGTGATCATTAATGGATAAGATAATAATATTTGATTTATTAAAATCATCATTTGACTGGTCCTAGTTAGACTAGATAGAGATGCTGACAGTGTTACTTCACTAGCAGTACAAGTACTAAGCTCATTTTGGTAGAGCTAGCTTAATTTAAATGTCACTGCATATGTTTTATGAATTCATAAATTCTAAACTCATGAAATTCCTTGCAGGCGCTGGTAAAGATGAAGGAGATAAATTAGTTTTTTACATGAATGTTGATGATCTACTATTTGAGTAAAATTATTACTTGTTGATTCATTATATCTGTGTTTTTCAGACTTTTACTTCTGGATTGCATTTGTTTTATGATTGAATGTTTGTTTTATTATGCAAAACTTCATTTGTGTTTTAGTTGTCTTATCTTCTCTGGATAACGTGTAAAGTCTGAAATTTGATACTATCTACTTTTCTGCACTCTGAAATGTAAACGGTATATATTCTAAATATAGAAGAAGATTGTTAATGTATATTTGTATTATATAACGGGTTCGGAGTCTTAACGGGTCTGGTTCAGATACCAGAATATCGTATACCCACTTTAAGCCTAGGGTTCACCTATAAAACCCCAGCTAGGGGCAACGGGGAGGGAATTCCACTTTGACCACTACCCGGATGCTTTGAGCAACATAACACTTTTTTTGTTCACATTATCTTTATGAAAGCATAAAGCTGAGGGCAGTAAAAAGACATCTTAGATCGGCTCATATGCTATCTTATCTATTGATCAAGCATGATGAACTAGCACAATATTCCAACCTAGTTTGTCTCTAGTGCATCAAGATGCTCGCTCTATTAAAGCAATAAGAAATATGGGTGCTGATTGCCTTGAAAAAGTTTGATTTCATGAATTATTTTGAGCTTGCACCACAAAAGTAATGTGCGTACTCATCAAATTTTCTTTGAATTATAGATGATGTCATCTACAAGGTTGGAGATGAAGAATCAACAGCAAGGTTATGACTGAGTGGAAGGTTTGACATGAAGAAATCACTTATAAGTTGATGATGAAACATTTTTTTTCTCTTTGTAAGTTATGCCTCTCAGATAACATCTTGATGACCTAAATTATATTTTGATGGATCTAAAGAATGTAGATGTCAAGATAGATGATGAAGATGTTCCTCTAATTTATTGATTTATTTACCCTCGTCATATGAGAAATTTGTGAATACGGCTGTCATCAGAACGGATAAAATTAAAGCAGTTCTCAATAACTAAGGCATAAGGCACCCAGAAAAGGTCCAAAGTTTTACGATAGGATTGATATCAATTGATAATTAAAAGACTCTAGGTCTTCTAAAAAGAGGTAATGGGAGAAGTAAATGAATGTAAATAATCCCAGTGTAAAACTCAGATCACAAGGAAATATGGTATTAGATGTTTTGATTGTTCACAAAAGAAGATTTAACCTTCCATCAACACTTTCGGAAGTGAAGATTCGTCTTCATAAGAAATTTGGTACTCTTTGTGGTTGATCACACATATTCATCGACTTAGTGGGTGTTGGATTCAGGTTCTTTTCATGTGTCTCATTGGAATTAATTTTGAACATATGAGAAGATGGAAGGTGGAAACTTCTTAATGGGTAATGAGGCATCATACAATACAATTGATATTGGTTTAATTCAGATTAGGATGGATTTAGAACACTGATAGATGTTAATATGTTCTAGATTTGAAAAAATAATTTAATTTCCTTACGAGTTATGCACTTTCAAGGTTACTTGAACAACTTTTTGAGTGAAGTTTCTAGTATCATTAAGGGATAAAGGGGCTTAAGTAAAATCTTGTCTATATTGTAAGGGATAGAATGATAAAAGCACTTGACATAAATTGGTTAGTCTAAGCAATGACATATGCAACTTGGACACGAGTGAGAAATGATTCAGCTTGCATGGTCTCCATTGTCCACAAGACTACAGAGCTTGGATTATGTGAATGCTGCATTTTCAGTAAAGCAATAACAAACTTGGTTTAGTAATGCAATGCAATCAATAAAGGCAATGGCTGACTGCATCCATTTCGATTGTTGGGGTCTCTCTCAAGATCCGTCATTAGAAGTTGCTAGCTATTTCCTTGTTGTAGTTTATGACTACTCGAGGATGGTATTAACACTGAAGCCATAAGAAGGGGTGGCTTTCAAAACTTTCAAGAAATGAAAAATTCTTGTATACGTTTTATATAATTTGAGTGAACAAAAGATAAAGCGTATCTTTGTACTGACAGAGGGATAGTGGCCTGGAGTTGTGTTTGAATAAATTTGATTTTCTCTGCAAAAATGAAGGCATTTCTAGCACTGATGCACTATACAATAACACTCCTCAACATAATGAAGTGCCAAAAGGGTTGCATAGAACCTTTTTAGACTAACTTGATGTATGATCTTCAAAGTTAAATTGAGTAGAAATTTTCAGGTTGAAGATGTGTGCATTGCATGTTTTTTTGATAACTCGTTCAATTGTAATTAGAAATTATAAAAACTATGTTGAGCTATTGTTTGAAAAATCTGCGGTTCAAATCTTCGGCTCCGTTCGCTTCGCAGGAATTGAGATGCAGGAATCGAAATTGACTTCAATTCCAATTCCTGCAGAAATTGGAGTTGAAGCCAATTCCAATTCTGCCGTTCGGCTAAATGCAGAAATTCTATCACCGGAATTGGAATTAGTAATTTCATTGTTCCGCTTCATATTAGAATTTTTCCGCCTGAGCGCGCATTTTTCGCCCAAGCGGGCTTTTTTTCTCCCGGGCGCATATTTTTTCGTCCGGACACGAATTGTCCACCGGGGTGCGCATTTTTCGCAGGGCTCGCAGTTTTCGCCCGACCACGCTTTTTTTGCTCAGACACGCATATTTCGCCCGGGTGCGCCTTTTTTCGTCCGAGCACGCAATTCTGACGTACGATAAAAATGCGTGCCACTACGAAAAATTCGCGCCCGCCGGCCGAAAAATGAGCACCCGGGCGAAAAAACAGGAGCGGGCGAAAAAATCGCGCCCAGACGAAAAAATCGCGCCCTACCGAAAAATGCGCGGTCGGCCGGAAAATGTGCGCCCAGGCAAAAAATTCGCGCCCGAGTGAAAAATTGCTCCCGGGCGAAAAATTCACTCCCGGGAGAAAAATTCACGCCCGAGCGAAAAATTCGCGCCCTGGAGAAAAATTTGCGCCCTGGAGAAAATTGCGCGTTGTGGCGAAAATGCGCGCGCGTGCGAAAAATGTGTCCCCGGGCAAAAAATGGGCGCCCCGGCGGAAAATGGGCACCCGTGCAGAAAATGCGCTCCCGGTCGAAAAATTCACGCCCGGGCTAAAAATTAGCGGCCAAGAGAAATATACGCTCCCGACCAAACAATACTCGCCTGGTCCGAAAAATTCGCGTTCGGGTGAAAAATTCGCGCCCGAGCGAAAAATGCTCGTCCTGGCGAAAAATGAGCGTCCGGGCGAAAAATTCGCTTTAGGGCGAAAAATTCGCGCCCGTGCGAAAAATACGCGCCCGGGCGAAACAAACCGTGCACAGGCGAATAATTCACGCCCGGGCGAAAAATGTGCGCCCGTGCGAGAATGCGCGCCCGGGCGAGATTGCGCGCCCGGGCGAGAATGCGCGCCTGGGCGAAAAATGCGCGCCAGGGGCGAAAAATGGTTGCCCGGGCGAAAAAATGCTCGTCCGGGCGAAAAATGCGAGCCCAGACAAAAAACGCGCGCCCGTGCGAAAAATGTGATCCCAGGCAGAAAAATGTGCGGCCCGTCGAAAAATTCGCTCTTCGGCGAAAATGTGGTCCTGGGCGAACAACAGAATTTGCGTTGATGTTTTTTTCACAGAGTCGGGGACGCGCTGGTAGGGTTGGGAATCACGAATGAAGAACTCGTGAGGTAAGAATTGAGGGAGTAGTGTTTCTTCTATAATCAATTCTCATGGGAATTGAAATGAATTCCAATTACAAGGTAATTTTATGGCCGCCGAACAGTCACAATTGGAATTGACAATTTAATGTCAATTCCAAAGCCATAATTCCATCGAAACGAACGGAGCCTTATAGTATTTAGTTAAGAAATGGTTCTTTATGGGCTATGATGCTTGTATGAAAGGATATATTGGTTTTTATATGAGAAAAGTTATTCTCCGTGGGTGTGTTGCTATGGACATTAATTCTATGCCTCGTCTGAAATTGGAGCTGATTATTTCAGAAGGTGTTACCAAGTAAAGTTTAAGAAGGTTTTATGCAGCTGCCATGATGATGATACATTGTATTTTGATTAGATTGGTTAAGGGGCTCAACCTGAACCTGTAACAGAAGATAATTAGAATCAAAAATAGAATCAGGAACGAGACATGAATATGAACAAAATCTTACATTATTGTTAAGGATTGACCTCTAAGGTATATGTTAATGGTCCTCTGAGATATAGCTATGAGGATACAACAACAAATATGAATTACAGGTAGAAGAAAAGGTGGAGTTGTGTTCAGAATCTAGTAAGGGTGTCTTCATTTGGTGGATTTTGAGAGAGAGAGTTGGTTTTTGGTACATCAAAACCAAATTTTTTGCTGTGTTGTTAGAGGATGGAATTGATCCACTCGGTTTTGGGAGGAAATTTCAGGACGAAAGCCAATTATAGTGTTAGTTTGAGACTTTTTATGAAAGAGATGGGCATTTACACAAACCCACAGGTTTTGAGACTTCAAAAACCAGCCTATCCCGAAAACTTACATGTTTTGGTGGGTTTTGCGATCACCATAATTGTTGGCGATCATCTCCTTCCCTAAAATGGCTCTCCACTTTCCGCGTGAATCAGATCAGGGATGCTGCTAGCAATGTCGGCCTCGGCATGAAGCAAATTTGGATATCGAGCAGGTCGTCGGTGTAGCCGTGGGAGAAGATGAACTGGGCGTGAAGCAGATCTGAATATCGAGCAGGGTGTCAGTGGAGCTGTGGGAGAAGATGAACAGGGCGTGAAGTAGATCTGGCTATTGAGCAGTAACCACCTTGTTCCAAACTGGATATCAAGAAGCCTCCCTTGCTCCAAACTGTATCTCCTTCGCTTGTTTAGGAAGAAGATGAACAATAACTGAATTCTGTCTATCTCAAAAATTACAACAAACGAATAAAAAATTTGATTTTTTTCCCATTTCCAAAATCTATAAATTTTGAATTTTAACCAAAACTAATTCCCTCCAACTAAAACCTACCAAACGAACACATCCTAAGTGAATTTCAATATTGATTGCCACGATGGAATCAGTGCACAAGAAAAATACATGATAATTGATCAAATTTCCAAAGCGGATATGTCTTATCAGTTGCAAAGGGTTTTCAAGTTGAGGACAAGAATTTCTAATGCAGCACGAGTCTACAGGTGGCGAAGACCGAAGCTCAAACCCTAGATGAAATGCAAGTGATCACACAATGAATACAATATATCTACGACGACCCTAAAATGATATGCAAACATACTAGCAATCCAATCAAATGTAAAATGAATGCTCATGCAAATGATATGATCCAATTGCAATTTAGCCACAAACAATTATTTAAAATAAAGATTTAAAATGGTCGCACAGTTGTTCACAAAATTAATTTAGGAAGAACAAATTTTACGTCTCAAATGATTGAGGTGCAAATACTTTTAAGCGTGCATGTTACGCCTCCAGACGAGGCTAGGCTGTTTGGGCAACATTACCAGCGGCGGCAACGACGCGTGCAAGCCAACAACGGGGCTGAACCAATGGGTTCAGCCCCCTCTTCTTAAAAGATCGGCTCAAGGGGGCTGAACCACATTTGGTTCAGCCCCATGGGGGCCGGCCGGCCCCTCGGTTGGCCGGCCTTGGGTCCCGGGTTATAGATACCCGGACCCCTCTCTTTTGGAGGCATGCAAGTACTATCCAAGGTATTTCCCTTCCCTCTTATTTCAACCCTAACCTCTATCTTCTTCCTCTAGTTCTTCTTCTTCTTCCCTAGTTCGTGCATAACATTTGGTATCAGAGGATTCCTTCCTCCATCATGGTGACTACACGTTCGCAAGAGGAGAGTGGCCGCTTGGAAACCCTAGAGGAGAATTTGATGGGGCTTACCGATTCGGTAGCCGCCATCGAAGAAAATGTCAAAACGTCCATTCAAAGGTTGGAAGAGCGAATCGACGACCGCTTGAACGATATCATGACGCTATTAGCGCAAAACTTGAAGGGCAAGGCGGTGGAGGAGGAGGAACCGGGCGGATCTACAGGGAATAGGCCGGAAATGCCCGGACTTGGTGGATCGGGTGCGGGAAGCGCCGGATCGAGGGCGGCTGGCTTCGGACCTGCTGCTGCGAGCCAGGCGGGGGCTGGATCTGGTGCGGCGAACCACGAAGGGGCCGGATCGGCCTGGGGCGGTGTCGGCTGGTCGGGACCGGCTTCAGCGCACACGCAAGGGCCCGGATCGGCGGTTGTTGGCGGTGGCTGGGCTGGATCGGTGGTGGCAAGCACGCAGGAGGTCGGGTTTGTCCCGGTGGGCTACGGAGCGGCGGGAAACGTCGCAGGCGGCTCCAGCGGGGTCGGCTGGGCATCAGCGGCTCCTGCGGGGCTTGGAACGGGGCCGGCGAGCCATCAGGGCAGCGGTTTTGGCCGGGTGGATTCGGCATGGTTGGGGGTGGCTTCGGAGTGGCTGGACCCCCCGTGGCAAGCACGGGGAGGGCCGGATTTGTGCCGGCAGGGGTGGAGGCTTCGCAACTGGTGTGGACGGAAGGGCTGGGACTTTTACCGAGCACGCTCCTTGGAGGCAAGGTCGGGATGGGTTGTTACCCCCACCGGCAAGAAGAGGGCAACCACCAGGCTTTGGAAGAGGGGTGCAGTGGGGAGAAGGGGGGCCTTTCCGTCATGGGGCTCCAGTGGCGGGGGAACGCGGCCAAAGGCCGTACATGGCTCCCAAGTTGACTCAGATGAATTTCCCTCGGTACAGTGGGGGCGACGCTTTGGAGTGGGTACAAAAAGCTGAGTTGTTTTTCAGCTATCTGGAGGTGCCAGAGGCTCAGTGGGTGCAGCTAGCGTCCTTCCATCTGGAGGATGACGCGTTCCAGTGGATACAGTGGTTCTTGCGGGGATGGGAGCATGTTCCGTGGGAGGAATTTGTGGAAGGCTTCACGGCTCGGTTTGGGCCTTTGGAGTTTGAAGACTTTGAGGCGCTTTTACAGAAGCTACGGCAGAAGGGTACAGTGATGGAGTACAAGACGGAGTTTGAGAAGTTGGCCAACAGGGTTCAGTGGGAAGAAAAGACACTCCTCAGCTGTTTTGTATCAGGACTGAAGGATCACTTACGCGATGAGGTTCATGCCTACATGCCCCGTAGTCTGAACCACGCGATCAGCTTGACGCGCATCCAAGAGGAAAAGTTAAATAGGCAACGAGCCCGCAGTATGGCAAGGCATACTACTACACCGGCCGCGGCCAGGAGAGAGACTCCAGTGGTCGGCCGACCGACGGTGACACGGTTGTCTTGGAACGAGTTACAAGCACGGAAGGAGAAAGGCCTTTGCTTTAATTGTGATGAGAAATTTACGCCAGAACACAAGTGCCAGAAGGTCCAGGTCTATATGTTGCATCAGGAGGAGCAGCTTGAGGAGGACGAGTTTCCGGAGGAGGATTTGGAGTCTGGAGGGGACTTCGACTTGACGGAGTTGGGTGTGTCCCTACATGCCATGGAAGGGTGCAATCCACCTCCGCTTACTATGCGGCTGGCGGGGTGGATTCGGCAGGAGAGGGTGACCATTCTGGTGGACAATGGGAGTACTCATAATTTTATTCATCCAGATGTGGCACAAAAGGTGGGGCACGTGATTGACGTAGGAGCGGCGTTCCAGGTTATGGTTGCAGACGGCAGCAAACTACAATGCCAGGGAGTGTTGAAGGCGATGGAGCTTCGGATGCAGGGTTATGTGGGGTGCACGGATGTCTATCTCTTACCGATCCGAAGCTCAGATATGGTGCTTGGAGTGCAGTGGCTGCAGCAGTTGAGGAGGGTGACTTTTGATTGGGACCAGATGACGATGGAGTTCTCGCAAGGGGAGCACCAGTTCTGTTTGAAGGGGCTCAGATCTTCTCCGGTCAAAGAGATCTCCATTCGCAGCCTACAGCAGCTTAAGGAGTCCAATAGTCTGATGACCGTCTTGTTGGGGGTGAGGTCTGACGAGGATAGACCGACGGAGGTTCCTGACCAGATGCGGGCATTAGTGGAGGAGCATGATGACATTTTCCAGGAGCCGGGGACGCTTCCACCGTCACGGTTCCGTGATCACCAGATTGTGCTACAGACGGGGGCGGAGCCGCCCAACACTCGTCCTTACAGGTATCCCCACATGCAGAAGGCAGAGGTCGAGCGTAGTGTGAAGGAAATTCTTGTTGTCGGCATTATACGGCCTAGTACTAGTTCCTTCTCAGCACCGATTATTCTGGTTAAAAAGAAGGACAGATATTGGCGTTTCTGCGTAGATTACCGTGCCTTAAACAGTGTTACCGTGAAGGACAAGTTTCTGATTCCCGTGATTGAGGAGTTGTTGGATGAGTTGAGTGGGGCGACTAGATTCACGAAGCTGGATTTGCGATCCGGCTATTATCGGATTCTTATGAAGGAGGAGGACGTGCATAAGACGGCTTTCAGGACTCATGACGGCCACTATGAGTTCTTAGTGATGGCGAATGGATTGACGGGGGGACCGTCTACTTTTCAGGCCAATATGAACGAGATTTTTCGCCCATTCCTGCGACACTTCGTCTTGATCTTCTTTGATGACATTCTGATCTACAACGCTACTTGGGAGGATCATTTACGTCATGTGGCTCAGGTCTTCTCTACTCTTCGGCAACAGAAGCTCTATGCTAAGAGGTCCAAGTGTTCTTTTGGACAACAGGAGGTGGAGTACTTGGGGCATCTAGTTTCAGCGGATGGGGTGAAAGCCGACCCACGGAAGATCGAGAGTATGATTTCTTGGCCACGACCTCTGACCATTCGGGCGCTGAGGGGGTTCTTGGGCCTCACTGGGTACTACCGGCGTTTTGTACGGGATTATGGGAAGATTGTTCGGCCACTTACGCAACTGCTACAGAAGGATGCTTTCTCGTGGCCGGATGAGGCCGAGACCGCCTTTCAGGCGTTGAAGAGGGCGATGACGACGACTCCAGTGCTGACACTTCCAGATTTCACTAAGGAGTTTGTGGTGGAGACGGATGCTTCCGGCGTGGGAATGGGAGCGGTCTTGATGCAGGAGGGACAGTCGATCGCCTTCTACAGTAAGGCCTTGGCTCCACGGACACTGGGACTATCGGTGTATGAAAAGGAGATGCTAGCGGTTATTCATGCGGTGGCCCTATGGCGGTCAGACCTGCTGGGACATCGTTTTAAAATACGGACAGATCATCAGAGCTTGAAGCACTTTCTCGAGCAGCGGATTTCTTCCCCTCTTCAACAGAAGTGGGTCACCAAGTTGTTGGGATATGATTATGAGATCGAGTATCGGCCGGGGAAGGACAATCGGGTGACTGACGCCCTCTCGCGCTTACCAGAGGGGGCCTTGGCGCACATTTCTATGCCACAGTTGGAGTCGATGGATGAGATTCAGGAGGAGGTGCAGCGAGATCCCGAGTTACGGGTTATTGTGGAGAACCTGCGGCAGGCTCGTGAGGTAACCCCAGGTTATCACTTACAAAATGACCGGCTATATTATCAGAGACGAGTGGTCATTCCTGGGCAGTCAGCTTGGAGGACGGTGATGATGCATGAGTTCCATTCGTCGCCGACGGGCGGTCACGCGGGTATTTCTCGCACTCTCCAGCGGGCTCGGGCAAATGTATTTTCGAAGGGGATGCGCCGTGACATTTAGGAGTTTGTTCAGAAATGTGATGTCTGCCAAAGGCAGAAATATGAAACTACTTCTCCAGCCGGGCTACTCACCCCCTTAGAGATTCCACATCAAATCTGGGATACGGTTTCTATGGACTTCATTGATGGGCTGCCCAAGTCGAAGGGTAAAACAGTTATCTTAGTGGTGGTGGACAAGTTGTCCAAGTATGGGCACTTCCTTGCTTTGAGGCACCCTTACACAGGGGAGTCTGTGGCGGCTTTGTTTGTTCGGGAGATTGTTCGATTGCATGGGATTCCACGGGCGATCATTTCCGATCGGGACCCTACTTTTGTTGGCAGATTTTGGACGGAACTCTTTCGCTTGCAGGGGACTTCATTGCGTTTCAGCACGGCTCACCATCCCCAGACCGATGGACAGACGGAAGTCTTGAATCGGGGCGTGGAAACTTACCTTCGTTGCTTTATCATGGATGAGCCAAGGACATGGGCCAGTTGGTTACATTGGGCGGAGTACTGCTTCTACACTTCGTATCACTCCGCTAGCAAACTCACCCCCTTTGAGGTCGTCTATGGTCGGCCACCTCCCTCCTTAAGCAGTTATGAGTCAGGCAGTACCGCAGTGGCAGCAGTTGATCGGGCACTCCGTGATCGTGATCGGACCCTCGCCACCTTGCGCGAGAATCTTCGGGCGGCGCAGGATCGTATGAAAGCACAGGCAGATCGACATCGGACAGAAATGGAGTTCCAGGTGGGGGATGAGGTTTTCCTCAAACTTCGCCCTTACCGGCAATTGTCTGTGGCGCAGAGGACCAATCAGAAGCTGACATCCCGCTACTATGGACCATTTCGGATCACGCGATGGGTCGGGCCAGTTGCGTATACCTTGGCATTGCCCGAGGGCTCACGGATTCATCCTACCTTTCATGTCTCCTTGTTGAAGCGTAAGCTGGGTGAGGCTGTTCCGGTCTTTCCCGTGCTGCCAGAGGCTACTTCTGGAGGCGAGCTTCGCCCCATTCCGGCAGATGTACTGTTGATCAAGTGGAAACATCGGGGAACGGTGTACTGTCCAGAGCTGTTAATTAAATGGAAGGATCTCTCCGCGGAGTACAATACTTGGGTGGACTTGCTGGAGTTCCGGGAGCTTTACTCCGATTACCCACTTGAGGACAAGCTGACTTTTGATGGGGAAGTGAATGTTACGCCTCCAGACGAGGCTAGGCTGTTTGGGCAACATTACCAGCGGCGACAACGGCGTGTGCAAGGTAACAACGAGGCTGAACCAATGGGTTCAGCCCCCTCTTCTTAAAAGATTGGCTCAAGGGGGTTGAACCACATTTGGTCCAGCCCCATGGGGGCCGGCCGGCCCCTCGGTTGGCCGGTCTTGGGTCCCGGGTTATATATACCCGGACCCCTCTCTTTTGGAGGTATGCAAGTACTATCCAAGGTATTTCCCTTCCCTCTTATTTCAACCCTAACCTCTATCTTCTTCCTCTAGTTCTTCTTCTTCTTCCCTAGTTCGTGCATAACAGTGCACTAAATAAATTTCATAATAACAACGACATACAATCTCACATCCAACAAAATACAGTCCAGATACACAATAATAGGAAACAAAATAACTCTGAAAGTGATTTACGCCTACAGGTGGCAAGGAAATGCCGGAATCCAAGGCTGCTGCAGTTTTTAGGAGGGCTGGTTGGCGAGATGCGGAGTGGGTGATTGTTGGGTAGTAATCTATGGGGGATGGAATCAGAATATTGGAAACAAAAGGTTGCTGATTAAGACTTCATTTGGTTTAGCGGTGGCGTGAGGAGCAAGCGGGTCCAAACAGAGCTTTCGAACCGGAGGGGGGGAGGTGGGGGTTGAAACGTAGCGGTGGGGGGGGGGGGGGGGGGCTTTCCTCCTTACTGCCGGTGCAAACGGAGACGAAGTTTTGTTTGGTTACCCTCCGTCTGGTGGCGTTTGCTCCAAACGCCGCCCGAAAATGTTAAAACAAATGAAGCCTAAGTTGTTTGGAGATTCACGGTAAAATGGATGAGGCGCAAGGAGGAAATTTTGGGGGATAATGACCAATAGAAATGGTCGGGAGGAGGTTTTAGGGCTGCCACCAATGGGAAATTACAAAGTGGAGGAGTTTTATAATAGGGGAGGTTCACAGGACTGTGTCGTATGGGATTTCCAAGCGTGGGTTTAATGGGAGAGATGGAGGATGTTGGCAGAGGGTTAACGAGACAGAGCTGGGCAGTTTTTTAAGTGTTGGACTTGATGGGATGGGAAGGGCAGTGGGGGCATGGGCTGCTAGAAAGGTCAGGGGAGGGAATTTAGAAGGAGAAGGGTTTACAGTGGATGTGCGGTGGAGGACAGGGACGGATTTTACCTTGGAGTCTCACCAAGGAGGCGGTTCCCAACGTCGTGCTGAGAAGAGGCGTGACCGACAGTTTTTGTGAAACTGGAAACAACCATCGATGCCCCCCCCCAACTGAACCCCGCATGTATAAATACTCATAAATAAATTAGGGCACCCGGATCGGATGGCTCAGAATGTCCGAGCCGATCAGATGTCAAAACAACACGAAAACATAAAATAAATACATGAAATCGACTCGAAACAATCATCTGGACACATCTGTGGGCTTAGATCATCCGAATGAGTAGCGGATCATCGCGATCTCCATCAATTTCACCCGACTTGAAAGCACTCATCTCCGGTGAGTGGGGGTAGTCGTGCTCTCGGTGCAGCCCGGGGATGAGTAATGCAGGCTCCTCTAGGAAAATCCAAACAATATAGACATGGGTTGCAGCTCCAGTGGACAAGACATCGCACTATTTCTTGCCATCCCACGATGGTTAAGTCATATGCACCAATTCGAAGTAAGTCTCCGACGGTAGCTGGTCGCCCTGAATAAGATGTATCTTCGTCTGAAAGCTGAAGTGGTGAAACTGGTAGAACTGTCGGTGGTGCAGTGTGGTCCTCATGGTGAGACTCCATAGGCTGAGGTGGAGGTGAGGGAGGAGGGGATGAAAGATGTTGTGGCTTAGGTGGATGTGAGTCCTACGATCGTGTTGTGGTGGTCGCGCATATACAGACTCAGGTTCCTCAACTATAAGAGATGCGTAGCGACAATGATCTGAATGATACTCAACTCTACCATCATAAGGTCATGGAGAGGTGTAATGATGATAACATGAGGACTTCTTTTGGTGGTGGTCGTCTCTGACATAATGAGATCGTCTCGAAGGCCCTAACGATCCCTGGAAGTGGTGTGCCGTATAGGAGGATATTTCTCGTAATAATAAGGGTGTCTGTCATGTGAAGGTGAGTGATCGTGATATTAGTACGACGTATGATAAAACCTATAGACTCGATAACTGCATGCTAATATAAAGCCCGAACCTAGCTTTGATACCAATCTGATGCAACACGAGTCTACAGGTGATGAAGACCGAAGCCCAAACCCTAAATGCAATGCAAGTGATCACACAATGAATGCAATATATTTACGACAACCCTAAAATGATTTGCAAGCATACAAGCAATCCAATACACTTAATAAGCATGCAAATGATAAAATCCAATTGCAATTTAGCCACAAGTAGTTAATTAAAATACAGATTTAAAACGGTCACACAGTTGTTCACAAAATTAATTTAGGAAGAATAAATTTTACTTCACAAATTGATTGAGGCGCAAATACTTTTAAGCGTGCACTAAATAAGTGCTGCAAATCCACAATCTCACAATAACGACATACAATCTCACACCCAACGAAGTATAGTTCAGATACACAATAATATAAAACAAAATAATTGTTACTAATTAGGTTGTTTGGAGATTCGCGGTAAAAGGGATGGGGTGCAATGCAGGGAGGGAATTTTTAGGGATAATGACCAATAGAAACAGCCGGGAGGAGGTTTTAGAGCTTCCACCAGTGGGAAATTGTAATGTCGAGGAGTTTTATAATAGGGGAGGTTAACGGGAGTGTGCAGGATGGGATTTCCAAGCTTGGGTTTTACTGGAGAAATGGAGGATGTAGGTAGAGGGTTCACGGGACAGAGCTGGGCAATTTTTTCAGTGTTGGACTCGACGGGATGGGAAGTGGAGTGGGGCGTGGGTTTTTGGAAAGGTTAGGGGAGGGCGTTGAGAAGGAGATGGGATTGCGATGGATGATCAGTGGAGGACGGGGACGGATTTGACCTTGGAGTCGCACCAAGAAGGCGGTTCCCGATGACGCCCCAAGGAGGCGGTTCCCGGCGTCGCAACAAGAAAAGGTTTGACCGACAGTTTCCGTAAAACTGGAAATAACCATCGATACCCCCCCCCCCCACCTCAATTGAACCCTGCATGTATAAATACTCATAACTAAATGATGGCACCCAGATCGGACGGCTCAGAGTGTCTGAGCCGATCGGGTGTCAAAACAACATGAAAACATAAAATAAATACATGAAATCAACTCGAAACAATCATCCTGACGTATCTGTGAACTCGGATCGTCTGAATGAGTAGCGGATCATCGCGATCTTCATCAACTTCAGGTGTTGAGACTGCAGGATACGAAACTTGTTTAGTTTCTCAAGGCTTCATTCTGAAAGAGGGAGTGAACTACAACAAGATACTCAACTATTATGGATCGTACTTCCTTCAGTCTTACTTCATTGCACATTTGAATTTTGAGTTAGAGTAGCTTGACACAAATATTACTTTCTTGCATGGAGAGCTTCAGGAGATCTTTATGAGTCTTATAGAGGGACTTAATATTCAGAGAAAGGAAGATTATGTCTTCAAGTTACAAAATTCTTGTATGGACTAGAGCAATCCTAGATAATGGTGCAAGAGGTTTGACAACTTCATGTTGAAACACAATTAAAATAGGAATTGTAGAGAAAAGTGCACAAAAACTTGAAAAAATTATAAACCTTTGCATATACTTCTTGTGTGTATGAATACAAGTATGAATACATATATATAAGGAGAGAAGAGAGGAGAGTTCCAATTACAAGATGTGAGACTAATACAAGAAGAGGAAGAAGCCAATAAATGAGCCCTAATATAGGCCTTTACAAAATCTTTTCTAACACTCCCCTACAAGCTGGAGCGTACAAGTCACAGGCACCCAACTTGGACAAGAACTGATAAAATAGAGCACTTGACAATGCCTTAAAGAGATGATCGACAACTTGGTCAGTAGCCGAAACATGTTTCAATTCCATCTTCTTCATTTGAACTTTTTCCCGAATGAAGCGACAGTCAACTTCAATGTGTTTCGTTCTTTCATGTAAGACATGACTTTTGGCTATGTGAATCGCAGCTTGACTGTCACAGAGTAAGGTGGTTGGTGAGGAAACTTTTACTCCCATATCACTCAGGAGATTATCAAGCCATGTGAGCTCAGATACAACAGACGCCATTGAACGGTACTCAGCTTCGGCCGAAGATAGAGCAACTACAACCTGTTGCATACTATGTCAGGTAACAAGATGTCCTCTGAAGTAAGTACAAAAACCGTTGGTGGAACGCCGATCATCCAGGGAACCAGCATAATCAGCATCTGAATATGTAAGTAATGTTGGAGTAGAGAAGGAGGAACTTTTGTATACTAGCCCTTGACCAGGAGCATTTTTCAGGTATCGCAGAATGCGTTAGATAGTCTGTAGATGTGACACCCGAGGAGAATGCATAAACGAGCTGAAAACCCTAACAACAAAGAATTTGTCTGGTCTTGTGACTTTTAGATATGTCAGTTTTCCTAAGAACCGTCGATAGTATTATGGGTTTGGAAGAAGAAGATTTGTATCAGAGACATGCGCACACAACTTGTGATTGGCATTCATAGGAGTGTTAACCGGCTTACACCCAGAATATCCAGCATCCTGAAGAAGGTCAAGACAGTACTTCCGTTGAGATAGGACAAGTTCATCAGAACGTCTTGGGATCTCAAGATCAAGGAAGTATCGAAGGTTCCCTAGATCTTTTGTTTGAAAAACAGAACTGAGGTGTTGTTTGACCACTTGGATTCCTTTTGAATCATCTCCTGTGATTAGGATGTCATCGACATACACCAAAAGAAGAACCGTTCCTATTGTGCTATGTCGAGTGAACAAATAAAAATCCTTCGATCTCCGAGTAAAGCCAACCTCCCGAACAACCCTGCTAAACTTATCGAACCAAGCCCGAGGAGATTGTTTGAGATCATAAATCGACTTCTTAAGGAGACAAACTTGGGACTCCCCCGTGGTCTCAAACTCGGGAGGCTGCCGCATGTAGACAGTTTCTTGGAGATCGTCATTGAGAAAAACATTCTTGATATCAAGTTGATGTAAGGGCCAATGACGATGCACAACTACATAGAGGACACAAACCGTGTTAAGCTTGGTCACCAGAGAGAATGTTTCCTAATAATCGAGACCTTGTTGTTAAGTAAATCCATGTGCCACCAGATGGGCTTTAAGTCGATCAATCGCCCCATCAAGAGCATGTCTGATGACAAAGACCCATTTGCATTTAATAGTAATATTACCGGGAGGAAGAGAAACTATATCCCATGTCTGATTAGGCCAGAGGGCCGTCATTTCTTCTTCCATGGCCGCCCGCCAGCCCGGATGTTGAAGAGTCTCCTGCACAGAGTTAGGTACATAAATAGAGGATAATGAGGTAGCAAAGGTTTGAAGCACCAGAGTCGAGCGATGTCAGAATACATAATTTTCCAGAGGGTGGTCCGTGGAGGGAGAAGTCGGGTCAACAGGGCGCAGAGTGTCAGAGGTTGAAGCCGACTGTAGCGGGTCGGCGGAGCGGGGAGTTCGAGAAGTATAAACACGAAGAGGGGAGGGTTGGTGGAGACCCGGAGCTGGTGAGGGGAGGAGAGGAGATGTTGGAGGGGAGGAGAGGAGATGTTGGAGGAGACGAAGTTAGTGGTGGTGGAGGAGACGTAACTGGGATGACATGTCTTGGTAAGGGTGGTGGTGGTGAAGAGGATGGTGGAGTGAAAACAATGGTTGATCTTCCAAAAAGGTAACATCAGCCGAAACAGTCACCTTGCGGGTAGTGGGAGAGTAGCAAACATACCCTTTTTGAGTACGAGAATAATCAACAAAGATATGCTTGGCCGCACGAGGATCAAGCTTGTCGGTGGAAGGACCAAGTAAGTGAACATAGCAGGTACAACCAAATATTCGAGGTGTTAGAGGAAATGAAAGTGTGCAGGGAAAGAGGAGGCTGAACGGGGTGGCATTGTCGAGGAGGGAGGATGGCAGGCAGTTAATGAGATAGCGCACCATTGAAACCGCAAAGTGTCGATATGTCTTGGGAACATGCATTTGAATCATGAGAGAGAGAGAGAAACATCAAGAAGATATATGTTTTTACGTTCAGCCATACCGTTTTGTTAGGGAGTGTATGCGCATGACGTTTGATGAATAATTTCGAACTCAGAGCAGAGGTTATCGAATTCATGCCTAGTGTATTCGCGAGCATTATTTGTTCGGATTATTTTGATTTTGTCGGAGAATTGATTATGAGTTTCAAGAACAAAAACCCGAAATACATGAGTAAGCGTAGAGCGATCATGAAGTAAATACAATCATGTCATGCGAGAATATTCATCAATAAAGGTGAAAAAATAACGATAACCAGAAATACTTGTTATTATATACGGACCCCAAACATCAGAATATACTAATATAAAAGGAGCAAAGCTCTGGGTACAATGAGGAGGATAAGAGGAATGATGTTGTTTCCCCAAAATACAAGAATCACAAGTAAAAGTAGGAAGATGAACATCTGGAAGAACCTTCTTGAGAACATGAAGAGGAGCATGTCTAAGATGTTGAGATTAATTTGCCAGCAGGACGTGTATGTGGGACCGTGTTATGGCTTCCCCACCGTGTTCCAGGTCTGGGTGTTGACCCCGGTGGGCCCCTGTGGCGGAATATCCCTGCGGTCCTGTGGTTGGGATTAATCCCACATCGCCTGCAGCTTTCTCCCCTCCGTGTTCATGTACCCCGCCACCCTTCATCTCATTACCTGGGCTTTGAGATGAACTGTTGGTTTGACGGGTTCTTTCATGGTATCAGAGGAGGTTGTCCTGCTGCGGGGGTGTGTTGAGATTAATTTTCCAGCAGGACATGTGTATGTGGGACCGTGTTATGGCTTCCCCACCGCGTTCCAGGTCTGGGTGTTGACCCCAGTGGGCCCCTGTGACGGAATATCCCTGCAGTCCTGTGGTTGGGATTAATCCCACATCGCCTGCAGCTTTCTCCCCTCCGTGTTCATGTACCCCGCCACCCTTCATCTCAATACCTGGGCTTTGAGATGGACTGTTGGTTTGACGAGTTCTTTCATAAGACGTCGATGCCAGTCAACATAGGAGACAGAAGAGAGAACGGTGGGGAAGACATCGAGAAGGTAGAGCTCGTTGTGCAGTCATCATTTACCAATGATACTCTGTGTCTGTCGGTCCTGCATCAGAAAAAAAGGAGGTGAATGTGACAAGGCAATCCAAATCAGTAGTGAGGCGACTAGCAGAAAGTAAATTAAACAGAGATCCCGGGACATGGAGAGCCGAGCGAAGAGAAATAAAATGAAATAGAGGTATATCAGCAGAACCCGAGACAGGAGCGGTGTTGCCAGTGGTACAGTGATAAACTTGGGATGCGGAGAATCCAAGTATTGAGGTGGCTTTAAGGAGGTGATATGATGAGTACACCTGAGTCCACTATCCAACGCGGGCTAGTGAAGAGACAAGCGATATCTTCATGAGAGACGGAGGCAACGGAGGCAGGTGAATTGTGGAGCAACCCTTGAAGTTGTTGGAGCTGGAGGCGAACTTCATCAAGATCAGCCCGAGTGGCAGAAGGGCTGAGGCCTGGGGGCAGCAAAAGAAGTATTTGGACGAGGAGGCAAACCATGCTTACGATAGCAGGTTGCCTCAAGGCGTCCATCCTTTCCACGGAACAAGCACTTAGGCCTTGACCGGCCATTTTGGCCCCTCCCCTGAGAGTCAGTATGGCCCCCACGAGTAGAGGGAGGGAGAGGGAGTAATGGCGCAGAAAATTGTTAGAGAAGAGTTGCTGACGGAGGGCCGATAGCATCAGGAGGCAGTGAAACCTTCAACAACATGGAGCACACGTCAGAGAATGATGGAATAGTAGTAGAGGAGAGGATCTGAACCCGAACACTATGAAAATGAGGCGGAACACGAACCATCATCATGGCAATACCAACAACTTCTTTTTGAGCATACTGAGCACCTAGATCCGTAGTTGGACCGAGCAAGAAAAGATGTTAAGTCAGCAGCAATGCCTGAGTCAAGGGACTGAAGATCAGTGGTGATGTTGTACAAATGTTGGAGACTATCCTTGCCAAAGTATAGAGAATGGAGCTCATCCCACATCACCTTGGTCGTCTCATGATACATGGTCATGCGGTACGGTTCGCCATCAAGGGAGTTGAGAAGCCAAGTTTGAACACGACCATCGTCACGTAGCCAGTCATCAGTAGGTGCAGAAGGAGTATCTCTAGTGAGATGATGCAGAAGTCCCTTGGACTGAAGTATCCGGCGGACAGAATGCACACACTCAACAAAATTCTTCTTGCCAGTAAGGGAGATGGCGGTGATCCTTAACTCCTCACACAGTTTAGGAGCAGGGACCACACGGGCTGAAGGAGAAGAATCAGTAGAGGAATCCATGACAACACTGTCCGGCAGCTAGGAGAGGTGGCTAGGAGAAAACCGCGGACAGGAGCAACGACAACAGGAGGGAGACTGGCGGACTGGCAATACACACAGCAAGCAGAGTAAACACAGCGAGCAGAATCCAAAACCGCTGCGGGTTGATAAGACTTAACACGGTTTGAAGCAGGCAAACCGACAAGACAATAACGGACAGAGCAACAAACAGAGAAGAGACCTCGGTGGACTGAAGAGCAAGCGAGCAAAGAAAAGACCGCGGCGGGCTGAGGAAAGACCGCTGAAGAAAAGACGAGTGTGATAAAGAAGTAGAGACCGACAAGCAAAACCGATGCGGGCTAGGATGGGCAGACCGCTGCGGCTAAAGACACAAACCGCTGCGGCTAAAGAGATAAACCATGGCAGGCTCGGAAGGGCAGACCGCTGCGGTTAAAGGGACAAATCGCTGCGACTAAAAGAGGCAAACTGTTGCGTCAAGAAAGCAGCGGACAAGATGAGATGAACCCAGCAGACTATGGCGGACACAGAACTTAGTTGTCAAGGCGCGCGCCTAGGCGCACCTAAGGCGTCGGGCACACCAGGCGCCGGGCGCACCAGGTGCAGCCCGCCGCGCCTCAGCACGGCTGAGGCGGGCGATGTGCCTCAGGTGTGCCCATGCGCGCTCCTTACAGGCTCCCAGGCGCGCCAAAAGGCGTCTGGGGCTTTCAAGGTATTTTTCAAAAAAACAATTATATGGACAAAAATATGATCTTAGACGCACCCGAGGCATCCCTAGGCGCACTTGGGGGCCCAGTTCGCTGAAATTGAGCAAATTGAGCGCCCAATTTCAGCCACTCAATTTCAGTGAATTGGCTGAATTGGGCGCCCAATTCGCTCAATTTCAGCGAACTGGGCGCCCAATTCGCTTAATTTCCTTTTTCTCCCATTTTGCGTCTCACGTGCCTTCCGCCTTGCGTCTTGCGCCCGCGCCTTGCGGCTAGGCTCCAGGGGCCCTTTGCGCCTCGGTGCGCCTTGCGCCAATGATAACTTAGACACGGAACAAGCCGCACGGTGGGTCCCAGCAGCAAAGTCTATAAAAGCGAGGAGACACGAGTCTAGAAGAGGAGGGAGCAGCACAAGATCGTGCGGTCAGAAAAAATTCTATCCGCCGAGGGATGCGGATAGGAAGCCGCACAGAGGGTTGCTGGTACAAGAATTCTATCCGCCGAGGAGTTGCGGTTAGCAAACCGCACAGAGGGCTGCGGTTAGATAATCAGAGACCGCCCGGAGGGATCCTCTCTGATACCATGTAGAGTAAAGAGCACAAAGACTTGGAAAAATTGTAAACCTTTGCATATACTTCTTATGTGTATGAATACAAGTATGAATACATATATAGGGAGAGAAGAGAGAAGAGAGTCCCTAATACAAGAAGAGGAAGAAGCCAATAAATGGGCCCTAATATGGGCCTTTACAAGTTCTTTTTTAACAGGAATGCATATGATTGTTGTGCATCATAAGAAACTTCTGGATTGTTCACTTACCTGTTTACCCTTGTATGTAAATGATGAGGTCATTGCGGCCAGTACATGTCAAAATTTTGGAATTCAAAATCACTTCTCAGCACATAATTTAATCTATAAGATTTGGGCGCAACTCAAAAGATTTCATGTATTTAGAATTTGAGGGACCGCAAGCGACATAAGAGCTTTCTTCTCACAGAAGAGTTATATTCAAAAATTATATCGTGGTTTGGAATGTTGACTGCAAACCTTCGAAAGAATATTGGGAAGCTTTGAAACGCACATTCTAATTTCTTGAAAGAGCATGTGGAGTAGCTGTCCTATACCAGGGGTAGTTTAGAAAATCATATATAATTGAAGTGTT
Source organism: Platanthera guangdongensis (assembly GCA_039583875.1). Classification (NCBI taxonomy): domain Eukaryota; kingdom Viridiplantae; phylum Streptophyta; class Magnoliopsida; order Asparagales; family Orchidaceae; genus Platanthera; species Platanthera guangdongensis. Next base: position 77,546,283 of record CM077150.1, on the reverse strand, counting down.
ATATAAACTCCTTTGGTTCATTGGTTAGGAAATGAAAAAATTCCAAAAAGTATTCTTGTCCCATGTACCTCTTCATCTCCATATCCTTTTCGGTGAAGTTTAAATTTGTCGAGGCAAGATGCTGTATTCCAAACATTATTTGGATGGACCTATATAAATCTTCATGTTCAGTTTGGTTGGGTTTCATATTATTTTACTTAATCTTCATGTTTGTTTATCATGCTGATACTTCCATTCAGACTAATGATCTTGTATGCAATTTGGTAATTGTGTTGCAGTTGTTGGATCTTCCAGGAATTATTGAGGGTGCGAAGGATGGAAAGGGTAGAGGAAGGCAGGTAACCAATGGAAGTTGTGTTCCTTTTAGTACGTAAGCATGTTCTAGGCTTTCTTTTGTAACACTTATCCTGAATAATGGTCTATGGTGTTTGGTAGTTATGTTCCTTTTAGCAGTTAAACATGCTTCAGTGCTTTCTTTTGTAACAGTTATCCTAAACAATGTGTCTATGGTGTTTGGTTGTGATGATGGACCCCCGATTGAGATCCAGTTCATGGACGGAGAGGTAGAAATCTTGGAGGAAGTTGGACTTTTCGGAGCCTTGGGAAGCTATGGAGGCGACGGGGATGGCCGGAGGGTTGAGGGGAAGTTGGCCCAGGGATCTGTGAGCGAAGAGATGGAGTCGTGCAGATGTGGGACCGAGGGGGTGGAGGGAGTGGCTAGTGTTACGTATTGGGGAAAAATAGAGATAGAACAGAGGATAAAGAAATAAAATTTTTGATTAAACTGTTGTATGTCTTTATTGTCTCCTCCAGCCCCCATATATCCAAGTGGCCAAAGTGCATAAAATAGTTCCAAAAGTGTCCCCTTGCTTGGCTTAACATCAGTGAGGTAAAAGTAATGCGGTGATATAAAAATATGATATAAAATAAGTGCGACCCTGAATTATTCCTTGCACAGCTTCACACGACACTGGTTTGCGGCTCCCCAACGTGGATCCACAACTTCTCTTTCATCGAGATCAAGTTTGTCCTTAAGCTTGTCATTCAGCTGTGTTGGTAGTTGTACAAGGGTGTTAGTGGAGGTACTCCGGTGAACGCCTTCAGCTAAGATACATGGAACTCATTATGATCCGAGCCTCGGGCGGAAGCTGGATACGGTAGACCACATCTCCAATCCCTTGCAAAACTTCAAATGGTCCATAAAATTTTGGGCTCAACTTGTGGTATGGGCTCTTGGCAGCGGTCGACGAATGTTTTGCGGTATGGTCGGCGTTTCAGCTACACCCACTTGTCGGCTGAGAGAAATAACTCCCGGTGGCCCTGGTTGTAGGCAACCTCCACGCATGTTTGTGCTTGAAGAATGTACTCCCTGGCGAGTTTGATAATCTCTCCGCAGGTTTGTAAGTCTTTGTCCACGTCTACCGAGCTAGCTAAGCCATAGTCGTGAGTAGGAGAAGAGATCCCTTCCATAAATGAGATGAAAATGAGTGGTCTGGAGAGTTGTATAATATGACGTATTGTAGCAGAACTCTTCCTACAGAATCCAACGTGCTCCTAGACCTTGGGGCGATTCCCTATGCTACAACAAAGATACATCTCAACTGTTCGATTGACCACCTCGGTCTGACCGTCCGACTATGGATGATAAGCAGAGGAAATGGCGAACTTGGTGCTGCAAAGTTTGAATCGCTCTTGCCATAAATGAGAAGTAAAAATCTTGTCCCGGTCGGAAACAATGCTCTTGGGTTTGCCGTGTAAGTGGAACACCTGCTGAAAGAAGATTCAAGCGACACCTTCTGTGGTAAGCGGATGTCTCAAGATGATGAAGGTGGCGTTTGGCGCGGTTGATGGGCTGCGGTACGGTGGAAACGCAATGCCTTTTTGCAAATAAGTACCGTTTGGCGCGACTTATTATAGAAACGACGTTTAATTATAACCGTGGTTTTCTCTTATAACCCATCCGCTATTTTTTTCTTCGTTCAGCCGCTGTTTCTTCCTGCCTCCCGATAACCTAGCGCGCGGCTTCCTTCTCCCGATCCAAACGACGACACCGGCCACCAATCTTCCCCGACGACCGGCGAAGCTCCAGCGTTTCCCGTCCACGAAGAAGACCGGTGAATCTCCAGCGTTTCCCGTCCACGAAGAAGACCGGCGAATCGCTCCTGTTCTCCCTTGCACCGGGGCACATTTCAGGTTTGTTTCTCCGTTGTATCTCATGATCCCGGTCTTCCAATCTTCCAAAAACCCTAGAATTTCTGCTGACCAGTGTTACCTTGCTTCTTTGCCGCAGGTTCTTTCGTGCGTTGCATTTTTTTGGGTTGTTCCAATTGCGATAGCCACCGTTAACTCTTTCTCTGAGGTATACTCCTTCTACCTTCATCTCCTTTGCATAATTTAGGGTTTGTTTATCTTTTTTGGTTGGGCGTTCGTGAATATTTGCTCTTTGTAATGTTTTTGGATGGGGTTGTATGTGTGTGTGTTGAGTGTGTTTGTATTTGTAATGTTTTTTGGATGGGGTTGTAATGTTTATGTTTTTGTATGTTTGATGGGGTTGTATGTGTGTGTGTTTAATATGTGTTTGATGAGTGTGTGTGTGTGTGTGTGAGTTGTATGTGTTGTGTATGTCGTGTGTGTGAGTTGTATGTGTGTGTGTGTGCTTGTATGTGTGAGTTGTATGTGTGTGTGTTTGTATCTGTGAGTTGTATGTGTTGTGTATGTTGTGTATGTTGTGTGTGTGTGAGTTGTATGTATGTGTATGTGTATATTGTTGCAGTGTGGAGGCCGGACGGTCTGTTGCTGTTCGGAGGCCGGGCGGTCTGGCGGTTTATCCTAGCCGGCTTGTCTGCCGGGCTGTTTCTGTTTGGTATCCCAGCGGTCTGGCGGTTTGTCTCGGGCGACTTGGAGACCGGGCGGTCTAGCGGTCTCCTGTGGCGGCTTGTTTTCTGTGGCGCTTGTTCTCATACTGTTAGTTGTCGGGCGGTTAGCCGGCTTGTCTAACCGCACGACTTGTCCGGTTTGTCTATTTGTAAAGTCGCATATACTTGTAATTTTTTAGTCCCACATTGCTTATTTGTAATCTCTCTCATCTTCTTCATTCTATAAAAGGTAGGTTATACTTTTGTAATAGATACATTTTTGGATAATAAAAATTTTGTTACTCCAAATTTTCGGTCTACTTTTTCTGATTCGCACATGGTATCAGAGGACTCGATCTTTTCCTCCTGATTCTGTGAGCCCTCTCTGTCCGCGCGACTTGTTTCTTTTTCTCGCGACCTGTCTTCGCGACTTGTTTCTCCCCCTTGCTTTCGCCCTGTTCGCGTGGTTTCTCTCCTTGTCATTGCTCCTCTTCTCTGTCGCCGCGACTAGTTCTTAAGTCGTCGCGACCTGTGCCAAGTCGCTGACCCTACTTTTCTAGCCGCTCCTTTTCTTTGTCGCCGCGACTTGTTCTTAAGTCGTCGCGACCTGTGCCCAGTCGCCGCACTTCTCTTTTTAGCCGCGACCTGTTGTAGCCGCGACCTGTTCTTTGTCGCCGCGACTAGTTCTTAACTCGCCGCGACCTGTGCCTAGTCGTTGCACTTCTCTTTCTAGCCGCGACCTGTTATTTGTCGTCGCGCCCTCCCTTTCTATCCGCGACCTGTTCTTTGTCGCCGTGACTTATCTTTCTAGCCGCGACTTCTCTTTCTAGCTGCGACCTGCTCTTTGTCGCCGCGACTTCTCCTTCTAGCCGCGACTTGTTTTTCTTGCTGCTCTCCTCTATGGCCAACTCCGATATCTCTACCACCACTATTCTCGTTGTCGCTCATCCTCCTACACCTCCCACTCCTTCTGTAACCTTGGCACCGCTTCCAAACTCATCGGTCCCAACTACCCGGATTGGAGTGTCTCCTTCACCTTCCTTCTCCGCTCTCAACGCAAACGTCATCATCTCACAGATAACCCTCATTTGCATGATTCCCCTCTCTTTGATGATTGGGATGACATCGATGCTCTTGTCCGCACATGGCTCGCTAACAACCTCTCTGATGAATGTCTCTTTGTCATCCGTCATGATGAAACAGTCAAGGCTGCTTGGCTCCATCTTGTCGCTCTCTACTCCAAGGGGGCTCAGACGTCTCACATCTATACTCTGTATGCGGACCTCTTTGTCCGTCCCTCCTTGTCTCCAGCTGCTGCTTACCAACAGGTTCAGGCTCTCGGAGCCGAAATTCTCCAAAACCGCCCCTTCTCTGCTGATCTCGCTGAGCAACACAAACACTTCCAAGAGCTTCTGGTTGTGTGTTATCTTCTACGACTTCCTGAGTCGTATGACATGATACGTCAGCAAATCCTTGGCGAGGCGGAGTCTCCCACCCTGGATGCCACTGCTGCCCACATAGCCGCTGTAACATCTCTGCTCCAACGTCCGTTGTTATTCTCCCCTCCTCAACCGGACAACTCCGCTCACCATACTCAGCGAAGTGGCTCTGGTGGCCGCCACCTCCCATCAAGCGACCGTGGTGCTTCCCGCTTTCTCTGCTCTCACTGTGGCCGCACCGGCCACGCGGTTGATCGCTGCTGGAAGAAGCATCCTCATATTCGACCATCTGGGGACGCTTCCACTTCTTCTTCGAAGCCGTCCGCCTCCGTGGTCACGTCTTCAGGTAGTGTCCACGTCGCTACTTAAGGTAAATGACTGATCGAATCTGGTGCTACCAATCATATGACCGGTAATTCGCAATGTTTTTCTCTCCTAGAACAGCATGACCGGTTGCCCCCGATCCTTGTTGCGGACGGCTCTCCCTCACCGGTCAATGGAACGGGTGTGGTTCAAGTCACTCTGTCTATTCGCCTGGCGGACACCCTCTACGTGTTCAAGTTTCCTTGCAACTTGCTATCTGTTACTTCGCTTTGCAAACAACTACAATGGTCTGTCACATTCACTTCTACTACTTGTTCTTTTCAGGATCCGGGCACCAAGCGGACGATTGCTACTGGGACTGAGAGCGTAGACATCTACTTCCTCGACAACGTTTCCGCACTCTTCGTCTTCTCCACATCTTCTACTAATCTTCTCCAGTGGCATCTTCGTCTTGGTCATGCTCCTTCACGTCTTCTACGTCAGCTTCTACCACATCTTCCTCCGCAGACTCCACCTCTCAACTGTGACGCATGTCAGCTTGGCAAGCATCACCGCTCCACCTTCCCACTGAAGCAAGGTCGTGGCTCTTCCCGGCCATTTGAACTTGTTCACTCCGACATCTGGGGTCCTGCTCCTACCCTCACCATAGGTCGGGGTAGTTCATATTTTGTAACATTTATTGATGATTTCTCTAGATGTACGTGAGTGTATCTTTTAAAAGATCGCTCCGAACTCTTTTCTGTGTGGACATCATTTTATAATATGATTAAGAATCAGTTTGATATGTCTATTAAAATATTTCGTTCTGACAACGCTAAGGAATATCTTAGCACTGCTTTCTCTTGTTTTTGTATGCAACATGGTATTATTCATCAAACTACCTGTGTCTATACCTCCCAACAAAATGGGGTGGCGGAACACAAGAACCGTCACCTCCTCGATGTCGCTCGCACTCTGATGACACAGATGCAAGTTCATCGCTCCTATTGGGGTTACGCTGTCCTCATCTCCTGTTACCTCATTAATCGCATTCCGTCCACGGTTCTCCACTGATAAACCCCATTCTCTATTCTATATCCAGGCACGGATTCGTTTCCTCTCCCTCTGCGTATCTTTGGTTGCACGACTTTTGTGCACAATCCTTCCGCCATTCATGACAAAATCGACTCTCGTGCCACCAAATGTGTCTTTTTGGGTTACTCAACTACTCAAAAAGGCTACTGTTGCTTTGATCCCATTCTTCGTAAACAATACGCATCTGCGGATGTGACCTTCTTCGATAATGTATCCTATTTCTCTTCTGACCCCCTCCCTCTACAGTTCTTTCGCCTTCTCCCACCGTCCCCTCCACCCCGTCTACTCCCATCGAGATTTTCCCACCATCACCTCTACCGTCTCCTCCTTCCCTCTCTTCCTCACCACCACCGCTCTCTCCCTCCTCTTCGCGGCCGTCTCTCTCCTCTCCCGGGCCAGCTCTCTCCGCCACGAATGCTCCGGTTACTGAGGAACACGCTGACCTGGATCTTCTCATTGCTCTTCGCAAAGGGGTGCGGACGTGTACCCAGCATCTGCTGGCTGCTGTTGTTTCATATGATCGTCTCACTCATTCTCGCAGGGCGTTTGCATTGGTTATCTCTGCGATTGTCACTCCCCGCACCTACCAGGAAGCTCTTGATGTTCCTCATTGGAAGGCCGCCATGGATGAGGAAAATGCTACCCTCACTGAACGGGGTACCTGGACCCTGGTCCCCCCCCCCCCCGTTGGGCACGGATGTGGTTGGCTGTCTCTGGGTCTTTGTTGTAAAGTTCCGTCCGGATGGCAGCGTGGATCGATACAAGGCCCGCCTGGTTGCCAAAGGCTTCACTCAGACCTATGATGTTGATTACTTTGACACCTCTCTCATTGCTCGTCTCAGCACCATTTGGGTCCTTCTCTCTGTCGCTGTCAACAGGGATTGACCCATTTCACGGCTAGATGTTAAGAATGCTTTTCTCTACGGTGATTTTCAGGAAGATGTTTACATGGAGCAACCTCCTGGGTATGTTGCTCAGGGGGAGACACGAGTATGCCGACTAAAGAAGTTTATCTATGACCTAAAGCAAAGTCCACGTGCTTGGTTTGACAAGTTCAGCGGCATTGTTGCGGCCATTGTTTTTGCAAGAAGTTCAGTCGATCACTACTTATTCATTTGAAAAATCGCCTCGAGTCTGCTAGTTCTTGCGGTATATGTGGATGACATTCTTCTTACTGACGATGACCAGGATGAGATAACTTTGACAAAGAAACACCTCCGTCAACGCCTGGTCACAAAGGATATGGGTTCCCCGAGATACTTTCTGGGAATTGAAATCTCTAGGAATCCCAATTCCATGGTCATTTCCCAAAGGAAGTATGCTATCGATCTTCTAAAGGAGGCAGAGTTGACTGGTGCTAAACCTGCCTGACGTCCCATGGCTGCTGGAGAAGACAAAAACTGGACAGATGACTCGTCCCTTCTATCCGATCTTACGAGGTACCGGCATCTGGTAGGCAAACTCATTTATCTCACTGTAACCAGACCCGACATCTCTTATGTTGTGGGCAAGGTGAGACAGTTCATGCAAGCTCTTAGGGAGTGTCATCTACAATCCGCCCTGAGGATATTTGAGTATGTTAAAGCAACGCCAGGGAAAGGACTCTTTTTTCAGAAGAATGGTCACTTAAGGGTTGAAGCGTACTCAAATTCGAGTTATGCTGATGACAAAGTGACCGCAAGTCAACATCAGGTTTCTGCACATTTGTTGGAGGAAATCTTGTGAGCTGGAAGAGCAAGAAACAGTCTGTGGTCTCCAGTTATAGTGCAGAAGCGGAATATCGCAGTATGATATCGACCACATATGAGTTGAAATGGTTACGAGCTCTCATGCTTGGCTTAGGAGAGGTCTACAACTATCCTCTTCCTATATTCTGTGACAACAAGACCGCGATATACATCTCCAAAAATCATGTCTTTCATGAGAGGACAAAACACATAGAAGTTGATTGTCACTTTATTCGGGAAGAGATCTTGAAGAAACAGATTTGTACTTCGTTCGTCACTTCCGACAACGAGTTGGCAGATGTCTTCACCAAGCTAGTGTCCGCTTCCTTCTTCAACATTTGCGACAAGCTGTGCATGATTGATATCTATGCTCTAGCTTGAGGGGGAGTGTTGCAGTATGGAGGCCGGACGATCTGTTGTTGTTCGGAGGCCGGGCGGTCTGGCGGTTTATCCTAGCCGGCTTGTATGTCGGGCTGTTTCTGTTTGGTATCCCAGTGGTCTGGCGGTTTGTCTGAGGCGACTTGGAGATCGGGCGGTCTAGCGGTCTCCTGTGGCGGCTTGTTCTCTGTGGCGCTTGTTCTCCTACTGTTAGTTGTCGGGCGGTTAGCCGGCTTGTCTAACCGCACGACTTGTCCGGTTTGTCTATTTGTAAAGCTGCATATACCTGTAATTTATTAGTCTCACATTGCTTATTTGTAATCTCTCTCATCTCCAACATTATATAAAAGGGAGGTTATAAATTTGTAATAGATACCTTTTTGGATAATAAAGATTTTATTACTCCAAAGTTTCGGTCTACTTTTTCATGTTCGCACATATATGTTTGTGTGTGAGTTGTGTGTGTGTGTGTTGTGTGTTTGTGTATGTTGTGTGTGTGTGAGTTGTGTGTGTGACTTGTGTGTGTGTGACTTGTATGTGTGTGCTTGTATGTGTGAGTTGTATGTGTGTGCGTGTGTGTGTATGTGTGTGTTGTGTTTGTGTATGTTGTGTGTGTGAGTTGTATGTATGTGTGTATGTATATGTATGTGTGTGAGTTGTGTGTGTATATGTGTGTGTTGTGTGTTTGTGTATGTTGTGTGTGTGAGTTGTATGTATGTGTGTGAGTTGTGTGTGTATGTGTATGTGTGTGTGTGTGTGTGTGTGTGTGTGTGTGTGTGTGTATGTGTGAGTTGTATGTGCTGTGTATGTTGTGTGTGTGTGAGTTGTATGTATGTGTGTGTGTGTATATGTAAATGACACTGCAGGTGGTGTAGAGGAGATGATCGCGCTACGTAATATCATAGCAGAGCAGTTGTATGAAGCTAGAACATGGGACAAAAAGACATGTGTTGGTACTATAAAATATCTGTATCGAACATTTTTTTGGGTGTTGATGTTATTTTATTAAGAAAATATGTTTATTCCAAAAGTTAAATTGTTCGTAATTAAAAAATAGGGAAAAAAATTTCACTCAAAACTCCGTTTTGTTTCCAAATAACTTTTTGAAAACTCTATTTTGCAAACTTCATTTCAGCCAAACAGTTTTTTAACAAAAATTCATTTTCCAGAATCAACACTTTTTCTATCAGCAGCTTACCATCAGCAGCTTACCATCAACAACAACCCAACCAAACAGAGTCGAAGTGTGCCCCTTGGAGAACCTTTCCACTGCCACGAATTGGATCAAACTCCCCTTCGATGTAGGCAACCCCTCAATAAAATTCATAGAGATGTCGGCCCTTATTTGTGTCGGCACGGGGAGTGGCTGAAGGAGTCCTGCTGGAAGAATGTGATTTGTCATGTTGCACTGGCATACTAAACATGTTACAATGAAGTCGTGCACACTATGCTTAAAGCCCTGGCAAAAGAATTCCCCCCAAATGCGTTGAAGGGTCGTATGGACCCCTTCATTGATCGCTTCATTGGTACCGGGTAGGATGTCGTGGATCAGGGGTGACGTGGTTTGTATATATGTATTCTCCCTTTGTACACAATGAGATCATCCTTCACAACCCAGCAAGGGGAGAGCCGCCCCTCCTTGGTTCAGCGGATGAGCTTTAAGAGGTTGGGGATTCATGGACTTCTGATCGAAGTCGGATGAGAACTATAGAGGTGGGCTATGAAATAACTAAGAGTCCTACCCTGATGGTCATGACATGAAAGTGCATTCGCTGCGCGGTTCAAGGCGCCTACCTTGTACTCGACCAAATAATAATAACTCAACATCTTGTTGATCCAACATTGTTGAGGAGCGATATTGAGGCGCTGCTCCAGGAAGTACTTCAAACTGAAGTGATCTTTCAAATCAACCATGTCTACCCCCCACAGGTACGATCGCCAATGCAGCTATGTTGAATGACCTTGGTCAAATTAATCAACTCTTGTTCGCATCTCCATTTGTACACAATGAGATCATCCTTCACAACCTAGCAAGGGGAGAGTCCCCCCTCCTTGGTTCAGCGGATGAGCTTTAAGAGGTTGGGCATGGACCTCTGATAGAAGTCGGATGAGAACTATAGAGGTGGGTTGTGAAATAGCAAAGAGAGTCCCACCCTGATAGTCATGACATGAGAGTGCATCTGTTGCGCGGTTCAAGGCACCTTGTACTCGACCGAAAAATAATAACTCAATATCTTGTTGATCTATCGTTGTTGAGGAGCGATATTGTGGCGCTGCTCCAAAAAGTATTTCAAACTGAAGTGATCTATTCAAATCAACAATGTTTGCCCCCACAGGTACAATCGTCAATGCAGCAACGTTGAATGACCTTGGTCAAATTAATCAACTCTTGTTCGCAAGCTAGTAGCTTCTAATGATGGAGGGTTGTCTTCCTACTGAAGTAGACAATCAGATGCCCCCTTGTTATAGCACGACTCCACCTGGACGACGAAGACCTGACCTTCCCTGCGGATTTCAACCAAGTTATGTTCCTCCATGTTTCACGAAAAGCTAACCGTGTCGCGGACTTTTGTGCGAGATTTGCTTTGCATTCTCCTTTTGTTTGGACTGCTTTACCTTTTGATATCCCATAATTTCTTGAGCTGGTCAAGAAGTATTTGGATTGTATCTTTCTTTTGTTGTGGCATGTTGTGGCTTCTTTTTTCCATTTAATGCAAATGCAAATTTCTCGGAGGCATCACACTCAATCTGAAACTTCTGGGTGAAATTGGGCAGAAGAAGCATGAGTATAGTCACCAACGTGTGTTGAAGGGCCCTGAAAGCCGTCATGGCGATGCCCTTAAAGAGAAGAAGTGCTTCTTCAACAAGGCCACCAGAGGCTCCACAATCACAGTGTAACCTTGTTTGAAACGTTGGTAGTCGTTGGCGAGGTCCAGAAAGCCAGAGAGCTTGCATGGAGATTGGGTAACTTGGTCAGGTCGGCTTTGACCTTGATACTGTTATGATTTGCCCGAAGTATGCTACCCTGTCGGTACCAAAGGGGCATTTGGCCTTTTTCAAAAAACGACTTATGGTCGCAGATGAACTGGAGGATGGTGCGTAGATGTTCCAAGTGCGACTCCCATGTCTTGTTGTATACCAAAATGTCGTCAAAGAAAACAAGTACATAGTATCGTGCAGAATACCTCATTCATTAATTCTTGAAATGTGAAATGCACATTGGTGAGCCCGAAGGACATCACGAGGAACTCGATGTGACCGTGATGGGTTCGAAAACCGGCCTTCTACACATAGGACGGGGCCATGAAACCTGATGGTACCCCGAGCATAAGTATAGCTTGGAAAAGTAATATGAGTCATGCAACTCGTTAATTAACTCTTCGACTGCGGGGATGGGAGACTTGTTTTTAACTGTTTGCACATTCAGCTTGCGGTAGTCCACACAGAATCACCAAGTGTCATCCTTCTTATGGACCAAGAGAACTGGTGAGATGAAAGGCGAGACACTGACAAATGATTCCCTGTTACAGCATGGCGGGGCACTAACGTTTAATCTTGTTCTTTTGCAAGAATTTAGCGGCAGGGCTAGACAACCATTGGGGCCGTGTTTAGGAGTCAAGTGTGGTGAGCATGATGTAGTGGGAGAGATAGGGACATAACATAAGTGAAATCATAGTGTTGTTGAACTTTTGTAAAAGGAAGACGAGGTGTGTTTGTTGTATCATCAGCTTGCACCAAAAAGGATTGTCGCAAGGTGACTGCTAAGAAACACTGTTAGGCCGTCTTGTTAGGGCCCCGTCCCAAGTTTTCTTGAGGTTATCGATGTCTCACGTACGGGGTCCCTAGATGTACAACCACTAGACCCTGAATACATTAATGCCCCGAAGGGCAATCATCAGAAGATCCACATGCTAGTGGTACTGATATGACCCCCCGACCTAGATTGCGTGATGGGGCCGGAAGAGGATGAAGATCCACGAGGCTCGGAGGAACCCGTTGTAGAATCCCGGATGGTGCTATGGTAGAAATGGCGAAAGAAGAGAAGAGGAGAGGAATAGAGGGGAGAAGGAGGAAAGGGAGGAAGAGGAGATCGAGCGGTGAGAGGCGCGGAAGAGGCCGATCGGCTGCACGCGGAAGTCGGCCGACGTCTCCGTCCTAGGGTTACATGGAAAGATCCGCTCGGGTAGAGAGGGAGAGGGAGAATTAGAGAGACAAAACTTTTTAGATTAAACCCTGCTTGCCTTCATCATTCCAAAATCCGGGACCATATAGGTCACCCAACAACCAAACCCAAATGTTAAAAAGTTCGTGCCCCTCACTTGGGCTTACTACACGTGAGATAAACTGAAATAGAAATACTGAAATTAAAAGTACAGAAATTGCGACGAAATTAAGAGAGTCAAATCATGCGGCCTCGGTCGGTCGGCGGCGCTGGTATGTGCGGCCCCAATGCGGGTCTGGCGTGTCGAGTGCCGTAACATCACCGCCCTCGCCCGAATACAGCTTGCCCTCAATCTTTTGTGGGATGCCAACCAAGGGAGCGGACGGTGGAGGGCCGACAAATGGCTTCAACTCGGAGATGTGGAAGACATCATGAATTCGGGCGTCTGGAGGAAGATCCAGGCGATATGCCACTTCGGCAATGCGCTCGACGACGGGAAAGGGTCCAAAGAACTTGGGCCCTAATTTGTTGGAGGACGACCGAGCGACAGTGGCTTGACGGAAAGGGCGACGCCGCACCCAAACCCAATCTCCCACGGTGAGTGTGAGGTCGGGATGCCCCCGATTATATGTAGACACCATGCGCTGCTGAGCCCGAAGGAGGCGAGTCCGGGCAGTTTGTAGGAAGGCATCCCGATCTTCCAACTCGCGATCCAAGGCAGTTAGGTGAGTGGAGCCTCCCGTGTAAGATAACATGCGGGGGGGGGGATCACAACCATAAATGAGACGAAAAGGTGTGGTCTGCAGAGTTGTATGATACGCCGTGTTGTAACAATATTCCACCCAAGGTAGCCAACGAGGCCAATTCCATGGACGATCGCCCGTCACGCACCGTAAGTACATCTCGAGTGTACGGTTGACCACTTCGGTTTGGCCATCCGACTGGGGGCGATATGCCGAAGAAAAAGTGAGCTTGGTGCCACCGAGGGAGAAGAGCTCCTTCCAAAAACGACTGGTGAAGATCCGATCCCGGTCCGAGACAAGCGTCTCCGGCATGCCGTGCAGTCTAAATATCTCCTGAAAGAATAGTTGAGACACGTGTTCTGCAACGAGTGGCCGTGTCAAGGGAAGGAAATGGGCCCCCTTGGAAAAACGATCCACCACCACCATCAAAATGCTTTTGCCGCGAACTGAGGGCAACCCTTCCACAAAGTCCATAGAGAGATCCGCCGAAATCTGTGAAGGAACCGGAAGAGGCTGAAGTAAGCCGGTCGGAAGAAGGTGGCCCGCCTTGTTCTGTTGGCATACAGCACATGCGAAGATGAATTCGTGGACATGACGCCGCATGCCCTTCCAATAGAACTTTGTGCGCAGACGCTGGAGAGTACGGTGGACACCCTCGTGGCTACGTGAATGAACGTCGTCCAAGATGGAAAGGATGAGTGGCGAAGCCGCATCCACGTACAAGCGCTCCCGGTAGTAGATCAATCTCTGACTAGTGGTCCATTGAGTATCGGTGAGGCCCTGCTCCACCCGACGAAGAAGCTCGGTCAAACTTGGGGAAGCAGAAATCTCCTGACGCAGCAAGGAGAGGAGATCAGCTGTGGGAAAAGAGATGGCACAAAGAGTGGAGCCTGTCGTAGTGTCCCTGCGGGATAGTGCATCGGCAGCGCGGTTGAGAGAGCCCGCCTTATGTTCCACCTGAAAGTCAAAACCGAGTAATTTGCTGACCCACCGCTGCTGTGGCGCGGTAGTGAGACGCTGCTCTAGAAGGTGCTTGAGGCTGAAATGATCGGTCCGGATGATGAAGGCGCGGCCCCATAAATACGGCCTCCAGTGTTGCACCGCCTTGGCGAGCCCAATGAGCTCCTGCTCGTATGCTGGTAACTTCTGATGGCGGTTGGCTGTCTTCCGGCTGAAATAGGCGATGGGATGGCCCTCCTGTTGGAGTACTGCACCGTAGCTCACACCGGACGCTTCGCACTCGACGAGAAAAGGCAGCGTGAAGTCCGGGAGACGGAGCACCGGGGCGGAAAGCAAGGCCGCCTGAAGAGAGCGGAAAGCCTGGGTCGCTGCATCTGTCCACACAAAAGCATTCTTCCGCAGCAGGCTGAGGAGAGGGGCGGCGATGCCACCGAAGTCGCGGATGAAGCGGCAGTAGTATCCCATGAGGCCGAGAAAGCCCCGTAGATCGGTGATGTCCTGCGGTAGTGGCCATGACGCCACACCCTCCAGCTTGGTCGGGTCGGCCGAAACCCCCGAGTGATCCACCACGTGCCCCAAATAAGTGATTGAGCTCTGCCCAAACGAGCACTTGGACGGCTTGAGGATCAAGTGCTGCGCGTGAGCCAAGCTGAGGACGGCTCGAAGATGACATAAGTGCTCCACCCAAGTCTTGCTATACACCAAAATATTGTCAAAGAAAACTAGAACGAACTTGCGGAGAAAAGGTTGGAATACCTCATTCATTAAGGCTTGAAAGGTAGAAGGCGTGTTGGTAAGGCCGAAAGGCATAACCAAAAACTCGAAGTGGTCGTGGTGTGTCCGAAAAGCCATTTTCTGCACATCCGCCTCCGCCATGCGGACTTGATGATACCCGGAAAATAAATCTAATTTGGAGAAGAAGCGTGCTCCATGTAATTCGTCTAGGAGCTCCTCGACGACCGGAATTGGAAATTTGTCTTTGACTTTTATTGCATTGAGGGCGCGGTAGTCCACACACATGCGCCACGTACTGTCCTTCTCGTGCACCAGCAATACAGGAGAGGAAAAAGGAGAGACACTGCGTCTGATGAGACCCTGCTGGAGGATAAGATCACACTGACATTCGATCTCGTCCTTCTGGAGGTAGGGGTAGCGATATGGTCTCACCCCCACTGGAGCTGCCCTAGGCAGGAGGCAGATGCGATGGTCCTGTCGCCTTCGCGGTGGAAGGCCCAGACGGGGGCTGAAAAGCTCTGGAAACGACGGAAGAAGCGCAGCAAGATCCGTCGGAGAGTCCCCCGACGACGATGTAGGAAGTTCCCACGGCTCTGTGCGGACTAGAAAGGAGGACGGAGACTGTGTTGGTACTTGGCCCTGCCAGTGGATCACACGCGAGCCCTCCTGTCAGGAAATGGTCATGCGGTCAAAATCCCACGTGAGGGGCCCCAATGTACGCAGACAACGAACGCCCAGCACGAGGTCAAAACCCCGAAGGTCAATCGGAAAGAGGTCGGTCTGAAAGGAAGAGTCCTCTACCTCGAAGGCCAAGTGCCGACATACCCCCAAACACTGCAGTTGTTGGCCATTCGCCACTGCCACCCGGACGTGGCTGCTCGTCACATATGGAAGATGAAGTTGGAGGGCCCGGTCCTTGCATATGAAGTTGTGGGTACTCCCAGTGTCAAGAAGAGCAAGAAGAGACGTACCCATAAGGGTCACATAAAGTTGTATGGTGCAGCCCCCTTGCGGCCCGGCCAAGGCATGAAGGGACAAATGGGGCGTGCCCGAGTCGTCGAGTCCGTTGTCGTCGTCCTCCGTGGGGTCATCCACTTCCAACCAAAAAAGACGTTTGCACCTGTGCCTGAGAGTGTATAACTCGTCACAATTGAAACAGAGGCCCTTCTCTCGACGAGCCGCCATCTTCGGGCGTGTCAAGCGACGCCGAAAAGTAGGCCGTGGGGGCTGTGTCCCATCCGAAGGCGGAGCGGGGGAAACTGATGGAGAGGGTCTCGGGCGAAGCGAAGGCGGACGATCCAAGGCAAGGCGCCAGTCGAAAGCACAAGCGAGATTCATAGCTGCCAACAAGTCTGGAGGTCTCTGAAATTCGACATTCCAGCGTAGTCGGTCGGGCAGGCCGGCTGTGAAAAGTGGCACTTGTTGGGAAGGTAAAACAGTAGTGGCACGTGAGAGAAGCAGCTGAAATTGCTCTAGATAGGATTCCATGGAGCCGATGTACTTGAACGCGATGAGTGTGCCTAAAGGATCGCCTTGCAAGGCCGGTCCAAAGCGGAGGGAGCAGGCTGTCCGGAATTCGTCCCACGAAGTAGCGGGATGCTCCCGCAGGAGCTGCGTGACCCATAGTTATGCTGGGCCCAGGAGGTGGAAGGAGGCGATGTCGACACGTTCCTCTTCCGGAGTGTGTTTAGTGGCGAAGAAGAAATCGCAGCGCGTGAGTCAAGATAAGGGGTCTTCACGCCCCTCGTATAAAGGGAAATCCATGCAGACGAAGCGGGTGCCCGAGTGGGAGTCGCCGTGGGGGAGATGCGAGTCCACGAGACTCTCAGACGGCGGTGTTGCGGGCGGCAGTGGAGGGGAAACTTCATGGACGACATCGAGACGCGCATTGAGAGTATCCATTTTTTCGTTTTACGCAGCGAACATAGCTTGAAACATCTCCATGAGTTGGCCGATCGTAGGGCTTCCGGCAGCCATGGGAAGAGGGAGGGATGGTGGGCACGGCAGCAGCCTGGCGGTCTCTCTTGCGGGCGGAAGGGGTAGGGCCGGATGGAGGCGGCTGGCAAGGGCGGCGCGGTAGGAGCCGGGTGAGGCGAGGCCGGCGGTTGGCTCTGATACCAAGTTGATATGACCCCCCGACCTAGATCGAGTGATGGGGCCGGAAGAGGATGAAGATGCACGAGGCTCGGAGGAACCCGTTGTAGAATCCCGGATGATGCTATGGTAGAAATGGCGAAAGAAGAGAAGAGGAGAGGAATAGAGGGGAGAAGGAGGAAAGGGAGGAAGAGGAGATCGAGCGGTGGGAGGCGCGGAAGAGGCCGATCGGCTGCACGCGGAAGTCGGCCGACGTCTCCGTCCTAGGGTTACGCGTAAAGATCCGCTCAGGTAGAGAGGGTGAGGGAGAATTAGAGAGAGAACTTTTTAGATTAAACCTTCTTGCCTACATCATTCCAAAATTCGGGACCATATAGGTCACCCAACAACCAAACCCAAATGTTAGAAAGATCGTGCCCCTCACTTGGGCTTACTACATGTGAGATAAACTGAAATAGAAATACTGAAATTAAAAGTACAGAAATTGCGACAAAATTAAGAGAGTCAAATCATGCGGCCTCGGTCGGTCGGCGGCGCTGGTATGTGCGGCCCCAATGCGGGTCTGACGTGTCGAGTGCCGTAACAGGTACCTAGCTACCACAATCGGTACTGCCCAACAAACTCTGGTGCCATTGTGACACTGAGGTGGCCCCAACAGGTCAGGGAGAGCTGAAGACGCCGTGTCATATGCTCATTGATGAAGCTGTGCATACTCCTAGAATCCATGTGAGCTACCAACATATGACCGACCATTGTAACTCATCTTATGACTTTCCTTTCACGCCCAAAACTCTCACATCCCTGACACACAATTCTCCATTTATGATTGCTTGCTGTATTAAATGAACCTCAAGTTTCTATGATGTACCTATGAAGCTGACATGTTGATTATTTTTGTCCCAGGTAATCAGCACTGCCCGAACATGTAATTGCATTTTAATTGTTTTGGATGCTATAAAACCAATAACACATAAACGTATTATTGAAAAGGAGCTCGAAGGGTTTGGCATAAGGTAAATCATTTTGTAATTGTTGTCTCTTAGCTTTCTTATTTGTGATTTTTGAGGGCTTTTCACCATGTTTATTTTTGTGTTTCTGTGTTTATTTTTTGCAGTAGAAACTAGGATGAGATATTTGCATTTATGCCTACTCTATACATAACCTTGCAAATACCCCATTGATTTTTTTAAAAAAATGCTTTTTTGGTATGCATATAAGGTTAAATTTCTTTTTTAGGATGCGTCTGATATTTGTTAGTTATATGACTGCACCCCTGTTGTGGGTTAAATAGGGCACAATTCTGGATCCAATTCACCTCATGAAAGCTTGCATCATAATTCTGGCAGATTATTTGTAGTATTTCATCGTCCAATTGAATTATTTTAACAGCTTTGCATCCAATTGAGTTTTTTAACTGTAGAGAGATGCTCGTACTGTTCATGCAGGAAAGTTTTCCATGGTTCACTTCACCGGCCGTTAGCGGGTCGGATGAAAAGATCACACCTGTCTTCTCCTTCTCTTTTTTATTACCTAATGTGCTGGATGATGATGCACATGCAAGGTGGAGATAGAGAGGAGAGGAACTGAGGAAGAGGGATAAAAAGGGTGAAGATTTTAATTTGGGAAGAGAAACATGAGTGAGGAAGAGAAAAGAGAGATTTGATAGAAAAGATCAAATTCATCGATGCTCTACTTTAGTGCCTCTTGTGGTTAAACCCCCTTTGCACTTTACAAAATAAAAATATTTAAACAAGAAAATTTACGCTGACACCATCAGGATGCTGTTACAGTCGATGGGGTCCTGGTAGGTTTAAACACAACGTATACAATCTATGGGGTCCTGCTGTTACAATGTGTTATTATGTTCAGTTTTTTGTCATGTAATGTTGTATTGGTGAACCCAATCCGCCTCCATATATAGAGGGGATTAGGGCTCCTAATTAATTAATTTTCTTCATCTCTTACGACATGGTATCAGAGCCACCCGCTTCTCTGATGCCCTCGGCGTTGCCCGCATGCCAATCCCTCTTCCTCCGGCTCATCCCGCCGCATGATTCCGCTTCTACCTGCTCTCCCTCTTTCGACTGCCCTTCTTCGTCAGGGTGATCGTCCTCCAGTTGAGAAAAAAGATATCCTTACTCCGTCAGGGTGATCGTCCTCCATCTGTTTATTATCTGGAGTTTACTCAGTTGTATCAGGAATATGATCATTTTGATTCCCTCATATTTGTTAGCCCGGTGGATGAGGCTATGGTTCGGGCTAGGGAGGATCTCAGCCGCATCTTTGAGTTCCTTCATGGTCTTTATCGGGATTTTGATCAAATTAGTGTTCAGATTTTGGGGCGTTTGTCGTTATCATCTCTTCTGGGGGTTTATAGCATCATCCAACAGGAGTTTGATCATTGCCAGACTCTACTTCCCGATCCAGCTCCTGAGAGTTTTGCCCTTGTTGTCGGTACCCCTTCTCTGTTGGGTGCTCGTCCTACCCATGATTCTAAGCTGAAGGGTAATGATAAAGACCATCTCCTCTGTGATTATTGTGGGAAGACTCGTCATACCAGAGATACCTGAATCAGACTCCATTCACTCCATGACTTTCCTCCATCGAGGGGTAGTGCTCTTCCTCGTGGTGGTTGGGCCTTTGGGCGCTTCCCTGGTCGACATACTACTCCTCGCTCTGCCCATCGCATTGATGCTGCTATAAATGCTTCTCATGCTCTGTATGGTGTTGATCCTTCTGTCCTCCCTGGAATTTTTGGCTGATGAAGTTCTTGCCCATCGCCGCATGTTGCAAGGGCTTTCCACAGAGTCTGATGCCTTGACCTCGTATACCCACACAGGTACTCCAGGTGCTCACTCTGCTACTTCCCCTCAGTGGATCATCGATTCTGGAGTTACTGACCATATGACTAGCTCTGCCGCAGGTTTCATATCCTATACTCCTCTCTTGGGTCGTGATAAGGTGAGCATTGTTGATGGGTCCCTTTCCTCTATTGTTGGGAAGGGCTCCATCTCTTGTTCCTTCCTCACCTTATCATCTGTTCTACATGTCCCAAATTTCACGCGTAATTTACTCTCTATTAGCCATTTGACGAATTTCATGAACTGTTCTGTGACGTTTCATCCTTCCTCTTGTGTTTTTCAGGACCTGAAAACGGGGATGGTGATTGACTCTGGTAGATTGGTCAATGATCTATATGTGCTTGACTCTGGCCCAGTGACACCTTCTTTGGCTCTTCACTCCAGCACATTCGATTTATATTCCTGGCA
This sequence comes from Platanthera guangdongensis, assembly GCA_039583875.1. Lineage (NCBI taxonomy): Eukaryota > Viridiplantae > Streptophyta > Magnoliopsida > Asparagales > Orchidaceae > Platanthera > Platanthera guangdongensis. The sequence continues at coordinate 77,526,523 of CM077150.1, read as the reverse complement.
TTGTCGCTTAGGCCACCCGTCTATTCCTGTTATGAAGTTATTGTTTCCTGTTATGTCTACTGCTGTCTTTCATTCCTTTGTATGTGATGTCTGTACTGCTAACAAACACTGTCGAACTACATTTAATCGTGTTTTGTTGTCTAGCTCTATCCCTTTCTTTGTGATTCACTCTGATGTTTGGGGACCGTGTCCTGTATCTTTTATTTTTGGCTATGTTTGGTTGGTCATATTTATTTATTGTTTGTCACACTACATGGTTGTATTTACTGCGAACTAAAAGTGACGTTTTTATTACCTTCAAAAAATTTCATAACATGATCCGCACTCAGTTTCAAACCAACATTCAGATTCTTCGCAGTGGCAATGACCACGAATATCTGAACTCATAGTTTGCTCGGTACTTGGCTGACCATGACATTATTCATCAAACCTCGTGTGCTTACTCTCCTGCACAAAATGGTGTTGCAGAGCGTAAGAATCGTCACTTATTGGAGATGGCTCATTGTCTTTTATCTACAATGCATCTTCCAAAATTCTACTGGAGTGATACTGTCCTTACTGCAGCGTATCTCATTAATCACATGTCATCTCGCATTCTTGACAATGCCACACCCCTGGACACTCTTCGAGTCACTTACTCTCATCTTTCTCCTAAGATGTTCGGCTGTGTCTGCTTCATTCACATCCATCACCCTCCAACTAAACTTGACCCCCATGCACTACGGTGTGTTTTTATCAGCTACTCTCCTACGCAAAAGGGCTACAAGTGTTTTCATCCTCCTACGACGAAGGTCTTTATCACCATGGATGTCACGTTCTGTAAATTTGAGACCTATTATCCTGCCATGTGTGATACCCCTTATGTGCCCTATACTTCTTCGCCTTCTTCTGTACCACTACCAGTTCCTCCACCTTATCCCTCACTTCAGGGGGAGCTTATATTGTTTGAAGCGAGTGATCCTCTTGTTCCTTGTCCTACGGCTCCTAGTTTGCGGGTGTACACGAGGCGAAAACAGAGGCCCCCAACGCACTTGATTTGACTATGCAACCAGATCAAACACTGACTCCTGACTCAGGACCTTCTGAACCTCTCATTGCTCTCAGGAAAGGTATTTGATCATGTACTTAACATCCACTTTCCAATTATGTTTCTTATGACAAATTCTGTACTTCCCATAAGACCTTTGTGTCTTCCCTGTCATGTTCGTATCAGTATCTTTTCAGGGTGCTCTGGAGATTCCCGTGTGGAGAGAGGCTATGCTTGAGGAAATGACTGCTCTTGAAAAGAACAACACATGAGATTTGGTGCATCTTCCCCATAGGAAAAAACCGGTTGGATGCAAATGGGTATCTCACTTAAACAAAATCCTAAAGGTGTTGTTGAAAAGTGTAAAGCAAGACTGGTGGCAAGAGGGTATACCCAAACCCTTGGGATTGACTATCAGAAGATGTTCTCCCCTGTAGCAAAGATGAACACTATCAGAGTCCTTTTATCCTGTGTTGCCTGCAAAGGATGGGACCTTTGGCAACTGGATGTGAAAAACGTCTTCCTCCATGGGGATCTTGATAAGAAAGTTTATGTCTTTTCCACCAGGTCTTATTCCTAAAGGTTCAGCAGGAAATGTCTGTAAGTTAAAGAAAGCTTTATATAGGCTAAAACTGTCTACAAGAGCTTGGTTCGAGAGATTTCATAGAGCTATATGTCTACCTCAAAGTACTGTTCTCTTGTTGGTGGGAATTTTGTTACTTGGAAAAATAAAAAAACAATATGTTATGGCGAGATCTAGCCCTGAAGCAGAGTTTCGGGCTATGACCCATGACATTTGTGAAGGTCTTTTGTTACGCTCTTTGCTAACTGACCTGGGTCTCTCAGAAGAGGAGCTCATTCGAGTGTATTATGATAAAAGGTTGTCATCAGCATTGCTCATAACCTAGTCCAACACGATCGAAATAAACATATTGAAGTGGATCGTCATTTCATCAAAGAGAACATTGAAAAGGGGGTCGTTCGTGCTCCTTTTGTTCCCTCTGATAGACAGCTGGTTGATATTCTCATGAAAGGACTGAGCGGGAGTACCTTTGGAAGAATTGTTTTCAAGTTGGGCATGATCAACATCTCACGACCAACTTGAGGGAGAGTGTTACAATATGTGTTATTATATTATGTTCAGTTTTTTTATGTGTCATGTAATGTTGTATTGGTGAAACCAATCCACCTCCATATATAGAGGGGATTAGGGTTCCTAATTAATTAATTTTCTTCTTCTCTTATGACAGTCTATGGGGTCCTGATAGGTTTAAGCACAATGTATACAGCTCAAAAAACCATTACATTTTACAAATTCAAAAAATTTGAACAAGAAAACTTACGCCAACGCTATCGCAATACCATTATGGTCCGTGGTGCTCCTGATAAAGACAGCCCATATTTCCAAGAAGGCCTATAGCAAACCCCCAGTACGGATCCATCAGCTCCCCCACCCCAATAGCAGAGAGCCCTGACTTTTAAAAATGCATTCCTATCAGGGTCTTGATTTAGCTAAGTGTGGACCCAATATGTCTCCACCTTCACCTTTAGGCCTTCAGGGGTCATCCTCTTCCTGTTGAAGGTGTCGACGATCAAAACGTAAATTCTCTTCCACCTCCAAATTGAGTTTGTTCCCAAAGCTCGTGAGATGAGCACAACTCCAAATTGAGTTTGTTCCCAAAGCTCGTGAGATGAGCACAACTCCATATGTAGTTCGTCCAAAAATTCAAAATGGTCTTAATCCAGAAAGACCAAGCTACCATATCGTCTTAATGAGCATGTTGGAACCAGCTTTCTGATCCCGCCTTGAGTTTGGACCTGAGGTTGCAGCCCACACCTACTCTTCTTGAACCACCCACCCGACGAGAGTCGCAGACATAGAAACAGACCGTGGGGTCTCAGCTCGGAGATCCCACCTCTTACCCAGAAGAAACTGAAGTCCTTCCCCTCCCTAGCCAATTGTTGAGCTAGGTGCCTGTGAGGAAGAATACAGAAGGGTTCAACAACCTGTTTCAGACACCTTGTCGGTCTATTTATAGGCCTCTGAGTCTGATCTGCAAATATTCATATTGAACCGACCTGAAATTATCAAAATACCCTGGGTCGGGTCTGCCAACAGCCAAACTCCGCTGTTCTGAAGAGCTATATGCATACCACCTGGGGCAGAAGTGTTAAATCCCTCTTGGGGGTAAAAGGGTAAAAACAGCTTTCCTCTCAGGCGGCGAGTGGAGGAAGTGACTGGCGGGCGAGGCGGTCCCACTTGTCCGTCTCGCCGGCCTCTCGCCCTACTGGCCATCTCGCCTTCTAAGGCCAGCTCGCGCCTTAAAGGACGTCTCGCCTACAGCAGAGAACCCCCCGTCTCGCTAGCTTCTCTGGTCACAACTGCTGGAAAGACCTCCCGCGAGCCCTAAGTTGTACACAATCCCCGCTCTTTTCGAGGTTGGCCCAAGCTCGGAAAGAAAGTCCAACCGGGGCTCGCGGTTGTCGGGATTCATTTGCAGGAATCTTTGGCGGGGCCCACCCCTGGAGTTTATAAATATGATCCCCCACCTCAACAGAGAATACCCCCCTTTCTCATTTCCGCTTCTCTTTCACCCTCAACATGTCCCACAGCCAGAGCTTTCGCGAACGTCTCGCGATGGTGCGCAAACAAAACAAAGACAACGTGGCTGCCCTGATGCTGCCTGTGGGGCGCACCCCGGCCTCGACGCCTTCATCCTCTCTCCCAAAGAAGCCGAAGGCCGCCGGCTCTGCCCTCTCGGCCGGCGCGACCTCCTCGGCACCCTCGACAGCTGATACGCTTCCTCCCACGCCTTCCGGGGAGAGACAGGTGATTCTGGGTTCTTCTTCTCGCCTCTCTTTCCTCTTATCGTCTCGCCTATTGACCGTGCCCTTTCAGGGAAACCTCGTCGACTCTCCTATGCCCACGAATCCTCCGGATGTCCCCAACCAAACTCATCAATGCCTAACTCGCCTGAGGGATCTTCCTCCCCCCCCCCCAACCACGAGGAGAGAAGACCTCTCGCGAATTGTGGGAAATCCTCGCATCCCGAGTAAGAAAACTCATCCCGCCTTTTTTGCTTCACACATTTCAGCTCCTTCATTATGCCCTTTCGCCTTTCCTTTCTCTGCACAGGTATTCAATTCGAGTCAAGTACCGAGGGGTCTCCCGCGCCACCGCCCCTCTCGCCTCTTCCTCGCCCTGATGAGATCGAAGATTACCTGGGCGATCCCATGGACACCCTGGAGTTGAAGCGCCGGACAGCCAGGATGTCTCGAAAGTACACACATATCATCCGCGAGATGGAGCTGGAGAAGCAGGCTTCTGATCGGCGCATGGACTGGCTGGAAACTGAGTGCAATCGTCTTTCTGCCGAGATCGAGGCCGACGGCGTGATGGATGGGACCGACCCCCAGGCCATCATAAACGAGACGGACGAACACCTCCGTCTCGCGCGCCGCGGTCTAGTCGCCGCCGGCGCCTTCCATCTGCCCGGTCGCCCTCCATGCGCGGGAGGTCGGGGTGGCCGCTGGAACTGGCACAAAAATTGAGGGGTCCAGGGGTCGTCTCGCCTACTTAAGGCTTCCTTGTAACTTCATGTATCAATCGGCCACCCGCCTGGTTAATCATTAATTTGTTTTTTAGATCCTCTTGCACGAGATGCCCGCCACGTGCGGGATGAACTAATTTATGATGACAATTTATTATTATGATATTCTTGCCAACCCGTCGTGTCATGCCGGGTCTTTCATCATTACTGTGTTTAATCAATATATTCTTTAATTAATCATTAATCATGATTTTTGGGCTCCTCAGACGAATCGCCACGACGCTTCCGTTCCCCGGGTTCTGGAGAGAGAGAGAGAGAGAGAGAGAGAGAGAGAGAGAGAGAGAGAGAGAGAGAGAGAGAAGATGAACCGTCAGGTTGCCTCTTCGGCTTCCGCCTTTTCATTTTCCCGCCCAATCTCCTCTCTCCTCTCTATCTGCTATAAATACCCCTCCCCTGGATCTAGATACTTCCACGCCTGCACCATTGTTCTTCGCTATTTTTCGTGATTAGAGCTCTCGCCTGCTCCTCCTTCACTTAACACCTCTCGCATCCCGCTCTCCCTTCCATCTTTTCTCCTCTTCAATTTCTGCCTTCTCGCCGGCTATGGGGAAGAAGAAGGTAGAAGAAGGCGAGGGCCGCAGCCGCTGCGGGAGGAGGTTTGCAAACCATGATTTCCCTCTCGTCCGGTTACCAGAGGAAGAGTACAGTCGCTTCGCCCGCGAGTTTCTCGCTGATGGTTATCTGTCTCGTCCACCCAAAGTCGGCGAGTGCATCAATACCTTCTACCCCGACAAACTAGCCTTCCCCGTCTCGTACTTCGAGGCGGGGCTAAGACTCCCCCTCTGGCCGGAGGTTAAATTTGTCTTTAAATACTTTGGTGGTGTTCCCGCGCAGTTCAACCCCAACGCGATCGCGATGCTGGTTGCTTTCGTCAACTACCTGCGGCGAGAGCGTATTGAATTTAGCTTGACCGTCTTCCGCAAGCTATTCATTTATCACTCAAAAGACGACGGTGTTTCCTACTTCATAGGCCCAGGCCTGAAGGTGTGCGAGACGCCAAACAAGAACCATCACTGGCTGACCCGCTTTGTTTTCATCCGCGGGAACTTGGGAGGCGTCCCTCTCGCCCCGGTGTCGCCTGCCGAGGTCTACTACGAGACCCCCAAGGTTGGGGGTGCCGAGAAGGCTCTCTGCGATTTCTTCGCAGGGAAATACTTCGAGGTCAACTTCCACCGACGAGACCTCGACTCGCTCCCTCCTGTCCTTCCCGGCGAAGGTATATCCCCGTCCCCTTAACATTATGCTCAATTTCTTGCTCTATTATAACTATTATCCTGTTCAGGGGAGAGAACCGTCCCCGTCCACCCCCCTTACCAGAGCAACCGGGGCCTCGCTCTTGCGAGTATGGCGGCGGAGGCAGCAAAGGAAACGCTGACCCCCGCCCCAAAGAAGAGGCCTGGGGATGATGTCGCTACCTCTCGGCAGAGCCCAAAGAAGAAGATGAAGAAGGCGGTGTCCTTCCCGAAGGAGAAGAAAAGAACCGCTCCTAAGGAAAGGAAGGAAATGTCGGGGTCCCTGACCCCAATTTATGTGGAAAAGTCTCCCTCACCTCGCCATCAAGCCATCTCGCCTGCCCGCGAGACGGCCCTACCTGATCAAACCGCCACTACCACTGTCCAGCCCACCGATCTTCCCCCTCGTGAGTAGGGCTCTTCCAACCGCCCGGCCCCCTCCTCGCTTCCAAATTACAAAATGGGGCCCGCGACGGACGATGCCGCCGGCGAGCCAGTACTCTTGTGGGAGAAGGATGCCAACCGCGTGTCGGTGTCTACTCTCCTTCCCTCCTGGAAGGAGCAAGACCCGCCCACCAGTCATGCCTTCTCCCTCGCGTACGGGCTATACGACGGCCTTGGAACGGAGCCCGCGGATAATGAGGTGTCGCGAGACCTCATCCTAAAGTCCACCCATGCCCAGTTTCGCTCCATGGAGCTTTCGCACCGGATCTCGCGCCGCCTGGTCTACAACAACAAGAAGTGGAAGGAGCCCGAGGCCAGCCTTGCAGAGGAGCGCGAGAAGTCCAACGACCTCGAGAAGCGGCTGGCCGTCGCCGACAACCTCCTCGCGCGAAGCCAGGGCGGTGTGGTGAGCTTTTAATTGTCACTCGCCAATCTCGCTTGTCGGCTCTTCATAAACTTATATTGACTGACGGTCTTCTCGCAGGATGCCGAGATGGCCGATCGCATGCGCTCGCGCATTGCGTCCATGGAGGGAGAGATCAAGAAGTTGAAGGCTGAAAACGCCCGTCTTCTGGGCAGCACCGCGCTCCCTCCAGATCCGCTCCAAGCTCCCTTGCCACCTCGCTATTCCGTGGATGAGATCGACGCTCTCTGCCGAGACTCAAACATCAAGGCGGCGGATCTCGTTCTCCAGATGATGGAGCTGGTGGTGGTCCGAGACGATGCCGAGACGGTTACCGTCCGCAACTTGGTCCCCCAACTGTATGGAGAGACGGATGATAGCTCCTCCGATGGCGAGGAGTGAAAAGATGTCGAAGTCTGGGACCTTCCCGCCTCTTTTGTCTTCTCTTGTACTTATAAATATTTCAATTTCTCGTGATAGTGAAGTGTTTCCTGCGATAGTGTTTCTTTTCTGTAATGAACAAAGAGAATTTTATTATAACCTCTCGCACTTCTTACTTCATTGCGCTTTACCCTGCCATTTCGCTTGATTAGTTATTTCAGAAACGCTAGTCCCTGGGCTTCCCCTCGCCCTTGTCGCGCGCGAGGCCGCCTACCCCTTTACTCCCCTCTCGCCGCGACATCGGCCCAACGCCGTAAACCTTGGAGATCAACTGCTCCTCATGACAGGTCCCTCATCTTTATGCTATGCATGTGCCTTTGATAGTGAACATCCGCTCGCTGCGGGCAAGACCACCCCTGCCGAGTGCCAGTCAGAGATGATCCTCCTCCTTGGCCTTGCCTCCAATTCTTCCTTTTCCTAGGAATTTTTTATCAATTTTCTGACAGAAATGGACACCATTCATTGTGAGGTCTTACCACTTGACTTGCCCCGAGTGAGCCTTCAGTCCTGCCAGCTAGATGAGAGTCTGGTCAGCGGGTCTGCTCGGGGTCTCCTCTCCAAACCATCCTCAACCACCGAGTGAGCCTACATCTCTGCCAGCTAGATTAGATCCTGGTCAGCGGGTCTGCTTGGGGTCTCCACTCCAAACCATCTCCAACCACCGAGTGAGCCTACAGCACTGCCAGCTAGATGAGAGCCTGGTCAGCGGGTCTGCTCGGGGTCTCCTCTCCAAACAATCTCCAACCACCGAGTGAGCCTACAGCCCTGCCAGCTAGATGAGAGTCTGGTCAGCGTGTCTGCTCGGGGTCTCCTCTCCAAACCCTCTCCAACCACTGAGTGAGCCTACAGCCCTGCCAGCTAGATGAGAGCCTGGTCAGCGGGTCTGCTCGGGGTCTCCTCTCCAAACAATCTCCAACCACCGAGTGAGCCTACAGCCCTGCCAGCTAGATGAGAATCTGGTCAGCGTGTCTGCTCGGGGTCTCCTCTCCAAACCCTCTCCAACCACCGAGTGAGCCTACAGCCCTGCCAGCTAGATGGGAGTCTGGTCAGCGGGTCTGCTCGGGGTCTCCTGTCCAAAACACCTTCAACCACCGAGTGAGCCTACAGCCCTGCCAGCTAGATGAGAGCCTGGTCAGCGGGTCTGCTCGGGGTCTCCTCTCCAAAACACTCCAACCACCGAGTGAGCCTACAGCCCTGCCAGCTAGATGAGAGTCTCGTCAGCGGGTCTGCTCGAGGTCTCCTCTTCAAAACACCTCCAACCACCGAGTGAGTCTACATCCCTGCCAGCTAGATGGGAGCCTGGTCAGCGGGTCTGCTCGGGTCTCCTCTCCAAAACACCTCCAACCACCGAGTGATCCTACAGCCCTGCCAGCTAGATGGGAGTCTGGTCAGCGGGTCTGCTCGGGGTCTCCCTACAGCTGTCTCCACACTTCACCTTTAATGTCAGGAAAAGGGACACCCGCGATTTCATCCTAAGGTCATATCCAAATTGCAAGCATTGAACAATAAAAACGCAATGAACAAAATGTGTTACGGATAAAATCTCTTCAAGTCATCGCCACTTCGGGCGCGATCAAGGGGTACCCCGTCCACATCCTGGAGGTGGTACCCTCCCGACTTCAAGACCTCCCTTACTACAAAAGGACCCTCCCAATTTGGATTGAGCTTTCCTACGGTGGCCCCTCTACCTGTTGCATCCACCTTCTTGAGAACCAGATCACCCTTCTGAAACTGTTTGATCCTTATATGCTTGTCAAAGTATCTCGCCATCCGACGCTTGACCTCCTCCTGTCGGATCACTGCCAAATCTCTGAGCTCCTCCACGAGATCAAGAGAGAGTTTTTGTTCCTCCATGTTCTCTGTCATCCATCCTTCGTCTCCCTCTCTTGCAACAACTACTCTTGGCGACGTGACCTTGAACTCTACTGGTAGGACAGCCTCCGAGCCGTGGGAGAGCTTAAAGGGGGTCTCTCCTGTGGCGGTGTTTGGTGTGTTTCTCAAGGCCCATAGGACTGAAGGGAGCTGTTCCACCAAGCTCCCCCTCATGTTCTCCACTTTCTTCTTCAAAAGGTTAACAATGATCTTATTTGCTGCTTCCACTTGTCCATTGCTCCGCGGGTGATGAACCGAGGCAAAGCGGAGATCTATACCCAGGCGGATGCAGAAGTCCACGAATTCTCTACTAGCAAACTGTGGCCCATTATCAGTCACAATGGCCAGCGGTAGCCCATGCCTGCAGATGATTTCTCCCCAAACGAAATTCTTGACCACCTGCGATGTCACCTTAGCCAATGCCTTCACCTCCAGCCATTTTGAAAAGTAATCTATCATGACCAACAAAAACTTCCTCTGCCCGCTAGCCTGGGAAAAAGGACCCACCAGGTCTAGCCCCCAGATCGCGAAGGGCCAGGGAGCCGTGATTGTTCGTAACCTCTGGGCTGGAGAGTTGGAGGGGGGCGAACTCCTGACACTTTTGGCATCTTTTTGCAAACTCCTCTGCATCTTTCCTGAGGGTAGGCCAGAAGTACCCCTGCCTCAGTACTCTCCCCTCCAAAGTCTGGCTTCCTGAATGACTGTCACATTCTCCTGAGTGAATTTCCTTCAGAACCCTTGGAACCTCTCCTCTGACACACATCGGGCCAGCAGACCCGACAGTGTCTTACGGTACAAAGCCCCTTCTTTTAGCAGGTAATACGCTGATTTGTACCTGACACGCTTCTTATCGAGATCGTCCACGGGCAGTTGCCCCGAGGTCAAAAAGGTGATGAAGAGGTCCATCCAAGACCCTTGCTGGCTTATCTTCATGAGCTCTCCCTCTTCTATGGACGGCCTAAAAAGTTCCGTCATCGTTCCTCCAGCTCGAGGGCCATACTTGGCGAGCTGGTCCGCCTGAGCGCTCTCCTCCCTCGGGACGTGCCGAATTGAAAAGCTTTGGAACTGCCCGATGATGTCTTTGACCTTCCCTAGGTACAGCTGGAGTGTGGGCTCCCTTGCTTCGAACTCCCCTTTGATCTGACCCGCGACCACCATGGAGTCCGTCGTGACCTCAATATCTTGTATGCCCAGCTCCCGGGCCAACCTGAGCCCTGCTATGATCGCCTCATATTCCGCTTGATTGTTGGTGATCGGGAAGTGGATCTTCAAGGCCTGCTCAATCCTGGTCCCCTCCGGAATTACCAAGATCATTCCCCTTCCAAAGGAATTTCTTCCTGACGCCCCATCTACCATCATCTTCCAAGCCACTTGAGGGGGCGCTTCGGTCTCTTGGACCTCAACTATGTAGTCCACCAGGAAGTCAGCCACCACTTGTGCCTTGATGGCAAGCCGAGGAATAAAAGCGAGGTCGAATTCACTGAGCTCTATTGACCACTTGGTCAGCCTCCCAGAGTGCTCCACCCCCTCCAAGATGCGACGGAGGGGGTGATCTGTCACCACCTGAATAGAGTGAGCCTGAAAATACGGCTTGAGCTTCCTGGCCGAGACGATGAGGGCAAATGCTAATTTTTCAAGAATGGGGTACCCGAGCTCCGCCTTCTTTAGGTCCCTGCTCACGTAATAGATCGAAAACTGCTTCCTCCCCTCCTCTCGCACCAGAACCGAGCTCACGGCCCCCGTCCCTACTCCCAAGTATAAGAACAAGATCTCTCCTTCCCTCGGCCCCTGGAGTAAAAGCGTCTGGGTGAGCTGTTGCTTTAGAGCCTGAAAAGCCTTCTCACATTCGGGGGTCCACTCGAATTTTTTGCCCCCTCTTAGTGTCCGGAAGAAAGGCGAGCATTTCTCCCCGGTTCGAGAGAGAAATCTGCTTAGCCCGGCCAGCCTGCCGGTGAGGCGTTGGACTTCCTTAGCATTTTTGGGAGACTCCAGTTCTAGAACTGCTTCACTCTATCAGGATTGTGCTCTACTCCGGATGGGGTGAGGAGGTGTCCTAGGAACTTACCCATATTGGCTCCAAAAACACATTTGAGGGGGTTGAGCCTCATTTTATATTTTCTCAAAGTTCCAAAGGTTTCTTCAAGGTCCAAGACATGAGATCCGAGGTCCCGACTTTTGATCATCAAGTCATCCACATAGACCTTGAGGTTCTTTCCTTGCTGCTCTCGGAAGATCCGATCCATCATTCTTTAGTAGGTTGCCCCCGCATTTTGTAACCCGAAGGGCATCATATTAAAACAGAAGCACCCATCCTCCGTGACGAAGGTGACGTCCTTAACGTCCGGAGGATGCATGCGTATTTGATGATATCCTGAAAACGCATCTAAAAAACTCATAAGAGAGAAACCGACGGCTGAGTCAACCAGCGCGTCGATTCGAGGCCCCGGGTAACAATCCTTAGGGCACGCTTTATTTAAAAGAGAGAAGTCTACACACATTCTCCACTTTCCCTCCCCCTTTTTAACCATTACAACATTACTCACCCATCCCGGATACTTACAGGCGGACACAAACCCCGCCTTAAGTAGCTTTCCTACTTCCTCTCTAATGAGTCCGGTCATCCTGGAGGCGATGACCCTTTTCTTCGGCTGCACTGGGCGGGTGTCGGGGTCGAGGTTGAGATGGTGGCAGGCCACGTCCGCATCGACCCCTGGCATGTTGGCCACACTCCAAACGAAGACGTCAATGTTCCTTTGCACGCATGCCCTGATCGTCTCCCGGTCTTCCGGGCTGAGCTCGCCACTAACCTTGATCTTCTCCTTCCTTCCTTCTTTGGGGAAGACCTCCACCTCTAGCACTTCCACAGCTGCCTTTAGCCTTTACGGTTCCTCCTCTCCCTCCTGCTCTCCCAGTGCATCATGCTCTCCAGTCTCGTCCTCCGTGATAGCCACCACCATTTCCTCCTCTAGCTCCTCCATCTCCTGCCTGCTAGTGTCCTCTCCCTCCAATAGCGAGATTCTTCTTTTTTCCAGCCGGGGTCCCCTCCCGAGTGACCCTCCTGCATCCCCCCTTTTCCTCTTTTCTCCTCCCTTCTCCTTCCTTAGACCACCTCTCCTCTTCTACCTCCATCTCACCTTCCTTTCCGCCTGCCGCTTCCGACTCCCCCGCAATGCCTCCTACCACTTCTACCTCCTCCTCTCCTCCGACTTCTTCTTTTTCCTCTTCCATCCCCGTCTCTCCGTCCTTCTCTCCCGCCGTTTTCGGCTCCCCCTCAATGCTTCCTACCACTTCTACTTCCTCCTCTCCTCCGACCTCTTCTTCTTTTTCCTCTTCCATCCCCGTCTCTCCGTCCTTCTCTCCCGCCGTTTCCGGCTCCCCCGCAATGCCTCCTACCACTTCTACTTCCTCCTCTCCTCCGACCTCTTCTTCTTTTTCCTCTTCCATCCCCGTCTCTCCGTCCTTCTCTCCCGTCGTTTCCGGCTCCCCCGCAATGCCTCCTACCATCACTACTTCTCCCTCTCCTCCAGTCTCCCTTTCAAACTCCTGCTGTCATTGCTCCATCCTCTTCTCCAACTCTTCAGCCTCTTCTTGCCACGAGATAGTGTTCACCGCCGTCACATAGCATTCCCTGGCTGCCTTCGGGTCTCCTCGTACTCTGATTTGGGTACCTCCGGAGTTGAGCTTCAAGCACTAGTGAAAAGATGACGGCACATATCTGAAAGCGCTGATCAAGGGGCGCCCAAAAATGGCATTGTAACTGCTGGGGGAGTCTATTGTGACGAAGCGGCAGTTCTTGGATAGTCCCCCCAGGGTTACTTGGAGCCCTACTCCCCCCTCGACGTCCTTCCTCTCTCCTGAGAATCCAAATAACGGTCCGTCAGCTGCCAGCACCCTTCGGGCCGCCACCCTCATCTCGTTGAATGCCTTCTTGAAAATAACGTTCACTGAGCTCCCGTTGTCCACCAGGATCCGCGATACCGTGAAGTTCTCAATGGCGGTCTGAATCACTAGCGCGTCGCAAAAAGGGTTCTCATGGTCTGGCACGTCCTTCCTCGAAAAGGTGATTTTTTCATCCGGGGGAGGAGATTGTGACGTCGAGGCTACGCTTCGACGATACATAGTGTGAAGGCTCGCTTTTCGAGCAGCCTCGATCCCCACCCCCCCCATGGATTACTCCAATCCCCCCCGGTATCCAACGTCTGCTCGATCCACACATCGATCTTCCTCTCCGGTTCCTGTAACCTCTTCTATCCGCACCGGCCTCTGCTGCTCTCCTACTCCTCTAGTTCTTCTCATTTCCAGGAATTCTGGGCAGGTAGCCGTTACGTGACCTTCTTCCTCGTGGAAGTCACAGTACGACAAGGCTACCTCCCCCCCTGCCTCCCTTCTTGTGGGTTCCTCCTCCTTCCTGCTCCTGCTCCTCTTCCTCTTTCTCGGCCTCTGCCCCTCCCTCGGCCGATTGTCATAGCTTGCTGTGGCGGGGGTAGGGGCGGTCTATGACCGTACCCCCACCCTTGCTGGTGAAATCTTCCAGGTCCTCCCAATTGGTTCCTTCCTCCCTGGGGAAATCCTCTCCCCTGCCCTGGGGCTGGGCCCTCCTGCTGCCTCCACCCCAACTCCTGGCGTGTCGGGGCCCTCGACTCTTCCCTTCTCCTCACCTCCTACTGTCTCCCTCCTGATTCCCTCGACTCCACCTCCGTCAGCCTCGCTAGCTTTTCGGCAAAGGCTGGATTCGCCGCCTCCATAGCTATTTCCTTTGCGGCCTTCTCCATTAGTCCTTCGAACGACAGCGGCGCCTTCCGAGTGAGGGTCATCTTGAAGAAGCCTTCTCGTAGCCCCACGGTAAAGGCCATTTGGAAGGCGAATTCAGGCACCTCCTGGATGTCTAGGATCTCCTCCTGGAACCTGTCAACATACCGAGCTAAAGACTCATCCGCCCTCTGCTTAATTAAGAAGATAGACTCCGGGTTCTTCTTCCTCTTCTTCGAAGTTGAGAAACATAACTGGAAACTCCTGCTCAGGTCCTCAAAGCAATATATTGACCCTGTCGGGAGCTGGTGAAACCAGTCCCTAGCCTTGTCCTTTGGAGTGATGGCAAAAAGACGGCATTTAAACGCGTCCGTCGTGGGGCTGATCGAAACCGCGTCCTCGAACCACTGCAAGTGATGAAGGTGTCATCTTTCCCCACGTAGTAGTTCATCTCGGGTTCCCGGAACCCCTCCGGGACGGGAGCCGACAAGATCAACTCGCAAAACGGCGACCCTCTCGCCACTGGTCTCGCCCCCTACTCGCGCGACTACCTCCCCCAGCGAGACGATGCTCGCCGGGCTGGGGAACAGCTCCCTTCCAGCCATGTCTCACCCGCCTCCTTCCACCATCACTTCCTTCCCCGGTCGCCTTCCCGGGGCATCTTCTCTCACTCGCGCCGAGACGAGCTCTTCTTGCGGCGCGAGAGCGGGCACCTGAGGTAGCGGGGTTGAACAGTCCCCCAGTCGTGAGATCCCTTGCAGCAGGTCCATGATACCTTTAATTGATGCCATGAACTCTTCTCTTCCAACAAATCCTCCCGGGTTATCAGACCCCTCTCCTTCTCCTTCTCCGTGGCCTCCCGCCATGTGGTTGCTCAAGCTTCTTCTCTGAGGGCTGCGGTCCACGCTCACCGCACCAAAAATGTTGGAACCAGCTTTCTGATCCCGCCTAGAGTTCGGACCTGAGGTTGCAGCCCACACCTACTCTTCTTGAACCACCCACCCGACGAGAGTCGCATGCCTAGAAACAGACCGTGGGGTCTCAGCTCGGAGGTCCCACCTCTTACCCGGAAGAAACTGAAGTCCTTCCCCTCCCTAGCCAATTGCTGAGCTATGTGCCTGTGAGGAAGAATACGGAAGGGTTCAACAACTTGTTACAAGCACCTTGTCGGTCTATTTATATGCCTCTGAGTCTGATCTGCAAATATCCATATTGAACCGACCTGAAATTACCAAAATACCCTGGGTCGGGTCTGCCAACAGCCAAACTCCGTTGTCCTGAAGAGCTATATGCAGACCACCTGGGGTAGAAGTGTAAATTTACCTGGGGCAGAAGAGTAAAATTCCCTTTGGGGGTAAAAGGGTAAAAACAGCTTTCCTCTCAGGCGGCGAGTGGAGGAAGTGACTGGCGGGCGAGGCGGTCCCACTTGTTTGTCTCGCCGGCCTCTCGCCCTATTGGCCATCTCGCCTTCTAAGGCCAGCTCGCGCCCCAAAGGACGTCTCGCCTACAGCAAAAAACCCCCGTCTCGCTACCTGCGAGTGGACCACCCGGTCCCACTCGCCAACCAAATTCCTCTCGCCAGCTTCTCTTGTCACAACTGCTGGAAAGACCTCCCGCGAGCCCTAGGTTGTATAGAGCACAACTCCATTATGGTGGGATTTTCTCTTTCAGAGGATGCGTGGCCAGTCCATGTCCACTGATGTGTCTGTTGATTTATAAAAACTGCTCCCATCACATGGGCCATTTCAAGGGTTGTCTTTTCCCTCAAACATTGGAAACACCAACTACTAGCAGCGAAAAATGCTCCTGTTGTCAGTAGTAAGTATTTCTGCTCGCTTAATTTGTTTGAAGCTAGAGGAATACCGACCGCTATTGGGTCCCGTGTGACGGTCATTCCTTCTTAAGGCAAACAATTCCGCTCTACGGTGCAAGTATAAGGCTAGAAAGTTCGCCCATCCAATGGCTTGCAAGTGCGGAACTGCGGATCCACTAAGCTGCGAGCTCTTCCCATCACGTGTTGCATCATAGTGACCAGATGTTGGTCACTGCTTAGTCCGGCGCCATGGTTAGCATGATTTACGGCAGATGCAGCGGCACAAACACTTCCACACACCAAGCCATGAGCTCTTCCCATCGCATGTTGCATCTTAAGAAATGACGAGTTCTTTTAGCGTCTGTTTTTATGCATTGTTCTACCAACTCCATAATGTTTTGCTTGTTTGACTAATGGCAGGTTGAATAAGGAGCCCCCCAATCTGACTTTTAGAAGGAAGGACAAGGGTGGAATCAATCTCACATCAACAATCGCGAACACGAACCTGGACCTCGAAACCGTGAAAGCAATATGCGGCGAGTATAGGATTCACAACGCGGATATCTCCCTCCGATACGATGCCACCGCAGACGATCTCATTGACGTCATCGAAGGAAGCCGGATTTATACGCCTTGCATTTATGTAGTCAACAAGATTGACCAAATTACGGTTGAGGAGCTGGAGATTTTGGACAATCTTCCTCACTATTGTCCAATCAGGTACCTTAAATTTCTCGTGGACCACCGTGCTCCTCGGATGCATCATATTAATTTCACGTGCTGTAAGCATATAGTGCGCATCTGGAATGGAATCTCGACGGCCTGCTGGAGAAGATATGGGAGTATCTGAGTCTAACTCGGATATACACAAAGCCCAAAGGAATGAATCCAGATTATGAAGATCCCGTGATATTATCCTCGAAGAAACGTACAGTCGAAGATTTTTGCAATAAGATTCACAAAGACATGCTTAAGCAATTCAAATAGTGAGTGCCTTTGCTAATTTTTGCTGCTTTTGCACCTCTTTGGACCACGGTTTATGTAATTTTCTCATATTTTAGTGCTCTGGTGTGGGGTTCGAGCGCAAAGCATAAACCTCAGCGAGTCGGAAAGGTAAGCCGTTCGTCTTCTGACCTTTTGGGTGTTACTGGTAGCCGTGGACTCCCCCTTCCCTCTCTCTTTTGGGTGTAAAAAAACAAAAAAAAAAGTGGTAAAATGAGGTTCAATTTCTGTTAAAGATTTTACTGAAGTTTGCAATTTGTCTCTGATGCAGGAACATGAGCTGGAGGATGAAGATGTTGTTCAAATTATAAAGAAAGTTTAAATAGAAAACGTGCATTTGTAGTGGTAAAGGCACCGAGTTCGGCTGCAGCTGGTGAGACCGGTTCATGTTGCGAGGTTTGGAACCAGGACGAGTGATCTCGGGTTCTGGCTGATCAGGTCTTTTAGTTTTTCTGACACGTACCTTATGGAACGTTTGGTGTGATGTCATACTCCAAATGCATGATCATAGGATTGTTCTTACCTGATTTTATTTCTGTTCCTCGTCCCTGAAGATTAGCTTAATGCAAGAGTTTGGGGTTGGGTTTAAGGTTTCGGGTAGGCATGTGCCCTTTGCCCTTTTCGCGCACACCTAACACTAGCCGGCTATCACACCTAATGATCTCGTGTATTAGTGGAAATTTTATAAAAAGTGCACGTGCGTTTGTGTTCTAGCAGCCTCTTTGCATTTATGCTTCAATTATTTATCATCTTCGAAAAAACCCAAAACTCAATGGAATCCTCGAGACGTTTTTCTTTTTGGAAAAAACCTTTTTGGACAAGGTTCTGTTTTGCTTAAGTATGATGTTGGGTTAGCTGTGTGATCTGGTTATTAGTATTATTACATTTTTTTAATGTGTGGGGAGGTATTTTGGAAATCATTTAGTTTGGTAATTTTAAGGTGTATTTATAACACGATGGTGTTGTTTTTTATTAATACTTTTAGTTTTAGCATATTGAAGGAGTTGTTCTTTGCCTTCTGTTTCTATCACCGCGAAGAGTGCTTCACTCTTTTTCCCAGCCAGGCGTGATATCAGAGCTAACACCATCCATTGCGACAATCGATGAGATTGCGGAAATGGGGGATCGCAATCTCTCCTCGTTTGCGATAGCAGTAGCTTGTGGAGAAGTGAACAAAGACAACAACAAGATTAGTTGTTGACACTCCCATGAAAATTGTAGTAGAGAACTTGATATCTACAGAATGCGATGTGGAATGCTATAAATTTCCTTCTTCCAAGCTAGAGGTGTATCGCCATCTTGAAAAATCATTATTTGTGAGAGCAGCGAAGAAAAATTAGGGTTGGCGACGGAGAAACGACCACTCAAAACACTTGTTGCATTCTTCAAAATGCTCCGACTGTTTGAGATGTTCCCCATCTTGTAATAAATTTCTTTCTTCCAAGCGAGAGAGATGCATCGCTGTCCTGTAATTAATTGTTATTTTCTTTTTCAAATGAAGATGTTTATACTTGTCAGCTGCCCAGAAAGCAAGACTCAAGACTCGTACAGATTATAGCCACGTGTCTCTCTCAATAACCTCGATTTATTGTAATTAATTATAATAATAAATAAACAGGGGCTGTATAAAACTCACTGTTCAGAGCTCCTGTGGTTTGATCAGATCGAAGGCCGAGGTGGTGAGAAAATGCCTGTCAATTTGGAGAAATTTTTTAGTCTTGGCTCCGGATAAAAATCATTATCGTCCTGGATCTGGGTGATTTGGATGCATGTCTTTTAAAATATCTAGTCATTTTTTTATTTTATTTTTAAGGAAATCTCTGTCAATTGTTAAAATCTGCATGCATATATATTACACATGTAAATAAGTGAGAGATTATAATTTTATTTTAGATATTACAGAAAATAATTGAGAGATTATATTTTTATCTTACATACTATAGAGAATAACTGAGAGATTACAATGTTATCTCAGGTATTACAAAAAAAAACTAAAATAATTTATTTATAACTCAGGTAATATGAAAAATAAATAAATCTGTGTATATTGACACTGAATACTCAGTTATTTTTTATAATTTGTTAAGGATTATAGAAAATATAATTATATGTTATTAAAATAGATAAGAGATTATAATGTTATTTCAGGTATTATAGAAAATATCTAAGATAGTGTATTTTTAAATCAAATAATATAAGAAACAAATAAATTTATATATATTAACTTAAAGAATACTCAGCTTTTCTATAAAATTTCAAACAATACAAAAAATATTATGTTTTATTTAAATTATATATATTAACTCAAAGAATGCTTATTTAATCAAATGAAAAAAATTAATTTGAGATATTACACAAAATAGATGAAAAATTACATTTTAATTTGAGATATTATAGAAAATATCTGAGAGATTATATCTTTATCTCAGATATTATTAGGCATGTCCAAAAGGCCCGATCGGGCCGGCCGGGCTTTTGCAAACCGGGCCGAGCCCGGGCCCTTTCTTTATCGGGCTCGGGCCGGGCCCGGGCTTTGACCCCGGGAAGGGGCCTGAGCCGGCCCCCCGGGCCGGGTCGGGCCCGGGCCGAGCCCTCTTAAGAAAAAAATGCTACTTAAAAAAAATTGAAATAAAAAATAGAATAAAAAAATTTATTAATATTGAAATTTTAAAAAACAAAATTACACTTTAAAAAAATAAAAGTAGAAAAAATGGAATTTATTATTTTAAATGATAATAAAAAAAATACATTTTTTACAAATTCAGGTTGTCCATCTATTCTTCAATTTTCTCGGAGCTCTCCTCCAACGCTGAAATGTGTTGCTTCCTATTCGTAGCATCCAAATAATCCTTGTAGCAGATGCATAGTTCGAGTGTTTCTTCATTTAGTTGGCTCCTCCGCGTGTTCAAAATCTTGCCACTAAGAGAAAAAGCGGACTCTGAAGCTACTGTACTAGCTTGAATTGTTAGTAAATCACGAGTCATATAGGCCAAAATAGGATAGGTATTAGCTTTACCTTTACACACTTTAAGATATCGAAGTTTTTGATCTCTTACGTAGTCATAAAATCACGAAATTGTGTTTTTGTATACAGTTCTAATTCGTTTAAACTACTCGATGTGCGTGCTTTTTTCCTGGAAGCTAATTCTAAAATTTTATTTGTAAAAGAATTTTTTATCCTAGGTTGCGTTATTTTTTCTCGGGGTCGTGAGCCATATAAGTTGTCATAATAATTAAAACATTCAGTAAAAATAAAATTAAATTTAGAAGTACTAACGTCGTCAACGTCATCGAAACTTATATTTATGTTTAAGTTAACGTTAATTTCAACTATTAAATTTTCTACGCCGTCTACAGCGAATAACGGTTTTAAAGCGACGGCGCATGAAAATGCAGGAGACATTTCTCTATAATATTTTAAAAAACTTTCTTCTATTACTTCAATTAAAGGAAGTCATCCGTAGTGTTGCTTAAAATAGTTAAGTTTTTGTGCGATATTTACAAAATTTTCAACTACTAACGAGCTAATGGGATAATACACACCAGATTAAAAAACAGTCGCCCTATAAAAACATTTTAATATATCCATATAATAAAATAGTACGTCCCAATCGTTATCAGTTAAATTATGATTATTTGTCATAGTGTAATATTCCATAAGAAGTGTTTTTTGTTGAAACGTTATTTTTAACATTTTATATGTGGAGTTCCATCTTACAGGCATATCAAATTGAGGTTTCAAATTTTTTTGACCTTGTGCGATCACAAATTTTCGAAAATCTTGACTTCGTTGTTTGGTACAATAAATAAATCTAAGCATAGTACGAATTTTCTCAACATATGGTTTCATAGCTTCTAAACTATCTTGTACCACTAAGTTTAAAACGTGGCACACACATCGAGTGTGAAAAAAGGCACCGTTAAGCATTGATTTTAATTTACGTTTTAATCACTCTACAGCGGTGTTGTTATTACTAGCGTTATCAAAAGAAATACTCATTATTTTATCTTTTATTTTAAATTCATGCAAACATTTTATAATTACCGAATATATAGCCTTACCCGTGTGCGGAAATTCAAAACCTTCAAAACATATTACGCGCTTATTTAACTCTCATGAAACGAGATCGATCCAATGAGCCGTTATACAAATATAAGATAACCCTACCCTTACGCTACTACTCCAAACGTCGCTCGTTAAACTCACACGTCCCTCGAAAGTTTCAAAAAATTTTATTAAATCTTATTTTGCGTCAAAATATAATTTAAGTGCGTCGTGTCTAATAGTGGATCTACTTACCTGTTGATATTTGGGCTGAAGCCCTTAGTGTATGTACTACGTCGTCTCATCGTTGTCGTAGTGACTGAATGACAACCCATGTCTGATGACGTTTTTCACTTGTAGGTCTCGCTGTCTTGCTTGATCGTACGTCCAAATTTGTCCTGATGCTGATATTTGTCCCTGACTGGACTCGGGAGCTTGATTCGCAAAACACGACTTAACGTGTCTCGCTAGTGTTGAGTTGCCGGTAAGAGTTAGCAACTTTGAGCACAACTTGCACCGCGCCTTGAATTCGTCGCCGACTTTAACCTTGTCGAAATGCTCCCAGACGGGAGCCCTCCGATTATGCTCCACCACTTTGGCCGTGCTTTGAGTCGACGACGTCGGCGTTGAGGAGGACGATGCCATGCAGCGAGAGAGAGTAAGAGAGTAAGAGAGGGAGAGAGTAAGTGAGAGAGAGTGGAAGAGAGAGAGAGAGAGAGAGAGAGAGAGAAAGTGAGTGGAAGAGAGAGAGAGAGAGAGAGAGAGTGGAAGAGAGAGAGAGGATCGGGTAGGGGAGTTTATAAAAAAAATTTAATAAAAAAAATATATATTTTTAATATGGCCTAGGGCCTAGGCTTTTGCCTAGGCCCTAGGCCAAATTACTGCAGCAGGGCTGGCTGCAGTTCCAACGGCTCTAAGAGCCGTTGGATTTCCAACGGCTCTAAGAGCCGTTGGATTTCCAACGGCTCTAAGAGCCGTTGGATTTCCAACGGCTCTAAGAGCCGTTGGATTTCTTAAAGCCGTTGGCAGCAGGTCCGGGCCGGCCTGTGGCCCCGGTCCGGGCTTCGTCTGGGCCCGGGCCCAGGCCGGCCCGACTTTCGGGCTTTGCCCGGCCCGGCCCGAGCCGGGCATCGAGCCGGGCTAGCCACCAAAACCAGGGCCCTGAGCCCAGTCTCGGCCCGGTCCGGGCTTTTTCCGTGCCGGGCCGAAATGGGCTTTCGCCGGGCCGGGCTCGAGTCGGCCCATTGGGCCCAGGCCTTTTGGACAGGCCTAGATATTATAGAAATTAATTGAGATAATTTTTTTTACTCCCATAATACAAAAAATAGTTAAGATGTTAAAATTTCTCTCATACTGCACATCGATTTTAAATATTTTTATTTGATTTTTATGAAATATTATCCTGAAGTTTTCTATTTAAACAACTGTCTTAGAGAGGTTTTCCAAAAAAAAAATAAACGAAGGAATAAATAAAATGAACACACATCAAAATCACCAAGGCCCCAGACAATGATCTTCGTTCGGGGCCCGGACCAAAAAAAATCGCGTCAATTTGAGAACACCAGAAATACCCCATACAGTGGGTCCCGTCGTGAACATAGTCGGGTGTGGGTAATGCACTTTTGTTTCGGGCTGGGCCACTAAATGGTGTTTTCTCATTGATCTCGAGCGCGGTTCGGGACCCGGACCCAAGAAAAAGGCCAATTTGGGTGATGATCAGAAAGGATTTTCATGCGCTGGAGGCATTGGTCCCTTCATCCATACTCTATGTTGGTTTCCTTCTCCAAATATTGTCCTATTGATTGATGCGTCATTTCTCCACAAAATTAGAACAGATACCTGCTCAGTTGCTCTTAATTTCCTCTCCATTTTAATTTTCCTTCCAAATCTTACTTGGGACACTCTACAGTCTTGAAATCTTTTGATTTGTTTGTTATACATACAAATATCAGGGGATAGTTGTTGTAGAGAAAAAGGAAGGAGAGAAAAAAATACGAAGAAGTGAAATGGGAGAACAGTTGCTAAATACCTTACAATTTTCTCTAAAGTGGGTGACTAGAGATTAAATTTTTTTCAAATACTAAGATTAATTCACATAATTTGCATGCATATCAGCTATCAATCAGAAATAAATACAAATAAATAAAATCACAACACAACAACAACATAAACATAGATAAATGCAAAATCACAGAAAACACAAAAATTATAGTGGTTTCTCAAAATCTGGGTACATCCACTATTCTACCCCTTTGGTAGGGATTCACTATCATAGTGTCGGAGTCTTTTGATCAGGAGACTATTAGAACTAAACACCAGATCTTTTGATTATGAGATATTAAATCAATACAATCTGAGTCTTTTCTCAATAAGACTCTCAGAAACTCTAACTGAATCATTTGAAGATGTATTCTCAAAATTCTGTTCACAAATTGAGAATAATAATAAAAATCAAGAAAAAATGTTGAAGATCTAAGGATATAATGATCTTCTTAATGAGTCCTCTCAATTGAATCCTGAGGACTGTATGGTACTTAGTGAATCTGAAATCTGATGAATATTTGAATAATAAAATCTCAAAAATTATAAGTTCTTAATTCAGATTTCTCTATTATCTCCACTAAATCTGATCCCGCAATTGATTTGCTCTTGAGAAGAAAAACTGATTCTCTACAGATTCAGCAACAGAATGACGATCGACTAATCCAAGGAAGAACTTCAAATTCAAATGATAATGTTCATATCTTTCTCTGTTGAAATCAATCCTCCAGAACACGATCTGCTCAGAGTTAAAATGATTGTTCTGTAATTAATCAATCTGTTCATGTGTATCTCTGTAAATATATGTGCAAACAGAAAATAAGAGACCGAAAAATTGGAGTAACAACAATTTTTATTATCCAAAAAAGTATCTATTACAAAGGTATGATCTCCCTTTTATAGAATGGAGGGGAGAAGAGAGATTACAAATAAGCAATGTGGGACTAATAATTACATGAACACAAACTATACAAGTGCCACACAAGCCGTACTGTTAGCCTAACCGCAGGGCCACTACAATGTGGAGAATAAGTGGCCAATATCCCCAAGCCGCCATAGACAAGCCGCCAGACCGCCAGACCACCAGATCTCAACTCGCCAGACCTTAACTCGCCAGATCTCAACTTGCCAGACCGGCAGACCGCCCGGTCTCAACCCGCCAGACCGCCCGGTCTCAACACTCCCCCTCAAGCTGGAGCATAAATATCAATCAGGCCCAGCTTGTCGCAAATGTGAAACGAAGAAACGGACACCGGCTTGGTGAAGACATCTGCTAACTCGTTGTCAGAAGTGATGAATGAAGTGCAAATCTGTTTCTTCAAAATCTCTTCTCGAATAAAGTGACTGTCGACCTCTATGTGTTTTATTCTCTCATGAAAGACCGGATTTTTGGATATGTATATAGCAGCTTTGTTGTTGCAGAACATAGGAAGATGATAGTTGTAGACCTCTTCTAGGTCAAGCATGAGAGCCCATGACCACTTTAACTCCACCTCTGAGCCGACGGGTTGTGCTGGACGCCGGGGGGGGGGGGGATTGTTGGGTCCGGCGTTCCTTCACTTGACCCGTGAAGCTCTTCTACTTATTTAATAAATTAAGTAGCACCCTTTCCAACAATCCGGGCTTTTGGAACAGTTGGTTATGCACTTGATCCTTCACCCTCTCGCCTGAAGGGGGTAAAAACTGGTGGCCCCTATTCCCCTATCGAGGGGCCTTCTCGCGTGGTGCTGGAGACCTGCCCCACCCCTCCTCCCGCATCTCCCAAAGAGAAAGGGGTGAGCTCTCGCTTCTATCCTTATTACTCCTTCAATATTTGTATCTTCTTTCTTAATGGTTTCTCTACAGGGAGCTCCTGCGGCTATACATCTATCGGAAAGCCCGTGAGATGACTCTGCCGGCCATCGCGAAGATTCCGACTCGCAGTTACCTTCCACTCCTCTATCTACTCCTCCCTGCGAGAGGAGGGATGATCCCTCCCAGGCCGCCGGGACCTCCCGTCCCCCTGGTAAGGAATCCATCCTCTCGCTTCTCTATCCTACTCGCTAATCCCACACACTCCTGCTGGAGCCGCTCTCACCCTGCTCCTTTACTTCTTCCGCAGGCGCCCAGACCGACTCGCCTGCTGAGGAGTAGCCTCGGCAATTTGTTGTCCTGCCTCTACCTCCTCTTGACGGGATTGAAGATTTTCTTGGCTACCCTGAGAACCTGGTGGAAATGAGGCGCAAGACTGCCGAGTTGTTTAGGAAGCACGCACACATTATCCACTCGCTGGCGCTGGATAAGCAGGCGGCGGATCGACGCATCGAATGGCTGGAGAACGAATGCGCTCATGTTGATGGCACCAAACCTGACGCCATCATCAATGAGACCGACATGAAGCTCCCTCTCACACGCAGTGGGCTTGAGTTCGTTCGCGCATTCCACTCGCGTAGTAGACCTCCCTGCGTGGGAGCTTGCGGTGGCCACTGACAATGACACCCGTACTGAAGGCCGTCTGTCTCGCCCCTTCTCTTTTATTTTCTCTGAATTATGTAATAATCAAACAATGTTGCGTGCTGCTTGTTGTCTCGCTGGTATTTTCAGAACTTGATATCCGCTGATTGCGGGATGGTATAATATATATTTTTTATTGCTGGTTTAAATACTCTTTAATTTCTTTTAATCACTATCTCATGATTGCGACTGACCATGCTAATCGAGGTTTTTTAGGAGAGAGAGTAAAATGCCGGCCGACCCTCCCTCTCCCTCTGTACCTTTTCCCATGCATTAATCATTTCACCATATTTGCTATAAATATCCCGGCCCTGGATAAGATGGATATCCACGTCTATTACTCTTGCTGCCCAAGTTCTTGCTTCTTTGCTTTAGCTGTCTCGCCGATTCTTCTCGCGTTTCTCTCCCGACCCTTTCGCCGGTCTTATTTCTTGTTACTCCATTCTCACCCCTTCTCGCCTAAAGACGTCTCGCCAACACCGTCTCGCCAAGGATGGGAAAGAAGAGAGTTGAGGAAGGCGAGGGGCGCAGCCGCTGCGGGAAGCGGT
Source organism: Platanthera guangdongensis (assembly GCA_039583875.1). Classification (NCBI taxonomy): domain Eukaryota; kingdom Viridiplantae; phylum Streptophyta; class Magnoliopsida; order Asparagales; family Orchidaceae; genus Platanthera; species Platanthera guangdongensis. The sequence continues at coordinate 77,500,803 of CM077150.1, read as the reverse complement.
TCATTGACCACGACTTCCCGCTCGGCAGGCTTCCTGAAGAAGACTACCGCGGGTTCGTCCGCAAATACCTGGCGGACGGGATCGACTCGCGGCCTCCCAAAGTTGGCGAGTCCATCAACACTTACTACCCGGGAGAGCTCGCTTTCCCCGTCTCGCACTTTGAGGCGGGGTTGAGGCTGCCTCTATGGCCTGAGGTAAAACAAGTTTTCAAATACTTCGGCGTCATCCTGGCGCAGTTCAACCCGAATGCTATTTCGGTGTTGATCGCCTTTGCCTATTATATGCGCCGGGAGCGCATCGAGTTCAGCTTGACGGTCTTCCACAAGCTCTTTATCTACCACGCCAATGCTGATGGCGTCTCGTACATCACCGGCCAAGGGCTCAAGGTGTGCGAGACGCCCAACAAAAATCACCACTGGCTCACACGGTTCATCTTCATCCGCGGCGACCGTGGTTACTTCGGGGGCATCCCGCTCGCGCCGGTGTCTCCCCCAGAAAGCTTCTATGCAACCCCGCAGGTCAGCGGCCCAGAGAAGCCGCTGTATTAATATTTCGTCGGCAAGAACTTCGAGGTCAACTACCTGTGGCGAGGACTCGACTCGCTGCCTCCGGTACTCCCTGGTGAAGGTACTCTCTCTTTTCTGTCTCGATGTGTCTGATTGCTTCTCCGTCTCGCCTTCTTACTTCCTTTGATTGTCTTTCTGTGGAGCGAGTAGTTCCAGCCCATCCTTCATACAAAAGTAACACCTACCCCTCCAAGGGCCTCGATCTCGCCAACACGGCAGCTGAGGCGGCGAGAGAGTCCTTGACTCCTGCCCCTCTCAAAAGGCCTTCGGGCGACATGGTCCCTCTCGTTCCAGCCCTCCAAAGAGAATGAATAAGGCTGTGGTGGTCTCCAAGGGGAAGAAGAAGGTGACCCCAAAGGAGAAGGAGACAGCGGGGTCTCTGAGCCCCATCTCTGTGGATGGGTCTCCGTCGCCCCGCTCGCCTCGCCAACAGGCCGTCTCGCCTACTCGCGAGACGGCACTCCCCAATCAACCTGCGGCCGCCTCCAATCAACCAGCCACTACCATCAATCAACCAGCTGTTACTGCCTCTCACTAAGGCACTTACTTCAGCCGTCCCGCCCCCTCTTCCCACATGAATTATAACTTGGGCCCCGCGGTTTTTGATGCAGCTGGGGACCATGTTCTGTTGTAGGGGAGGGATGCCAACCGCGTCTCCATTTCTACCCTCCTTCCCCCTTGGAAGGAGCAGGAGGAGCCCACCAGCCATGCCTTTGTCGTGGGATACGACCTCTACGGTGGTCTCGACACAGTCTCCCCTGAGAGTGAGTCTACACGAGATCTCGTTATGAAGTCCTCCCATATCCAGATGTGGGCTTTGGAGTTCTCACACCGCACCGCGCGCCGTCTGATATATATCAACAAAAAATGGTCAGAGAGCAAGACGAGCCTGGCAACGGAGTGGGAGCGGTCAGAAGATCTCGCCAAGAGGTTGTTCGATGCCGAGAGCCTCCTCTCCAAAGCCCAAGGCGGAGTGGTAAAGCCTGACGTCTCGTAGGATGCCAAGACGGCGGAGCGGATGCGCTTGCGAGCAGCGGCCCTGGAGGAGGAGGTCAAGGACTTAAAAGCCCAGAATACTCGCCTCCAGGCCGACGTCGCGTCATCGTCTCGCCGCGAGCCCTTTCGGACACCTCCGCCACACTATTCTTTTGACGAGGTGTGTTGGAACACCCTATTACTAATTTGGGTCAGGATCACTATGTCTCTAGGAATCTGTGTTTGACCTTCTGTATAGCTTAATAGGTCAATTAGAATTGAGTCTAAGGGTTAGAAGTCTAGGATTGGAAGCTGCCCTGAAGACCAAGTTTTTCTGTCTGGAGACTAAGTCTGATCGTCGAGCTCAGCACGACGATTCGTCGAACTCCGGTCGACGATCGTCTAGCTCAACTTCGACAGATCGTCGAACTCCATTCGACGATCGCTGAGCTCAACTTCATAATATCGTCGAACTCCATTCGACGATCGGTGAGCTCAGTTCGACGATTTTGACTCTGCATTGGATCCTTATCTCTGAGCTCAGTTCGACGATCTTTGAGCTCAGATCGACGATTATTTTGCTGCTTAAGTTTTTCAGTTCGCTGAGCTCAGCTCGACGATAGCAGAGCTCAGTTCGACGATTTCAGATAACTTCCAGAATTCAAATTCAAATCAGACAGGAGTTATTATGCAATTAATTCAGAGATTTGCTAGCCATTTTCATTTACTTCTGGACCAAGTTTCAAGGGATTTTTCAAGGAATATTTCTGTGGACTTTCCTCCAGAAGAGATTATGCAATTAAAGATACAATCAATGCAGACCAACGGCTATCTTTGACAGAGTGATATTCTATTCTGGAACAGAGAATAAAAAGATAGAATGTTTTTTGAATCAATATAGATGATATACAGAGATTAACAAGAAGAGGACACACAACACAGATTACTGAGTCTCCTTCAAAATCTTCTGTCAAAAAGAATCCAGAAGAACACTCATCAAAGAGATCAAGCTTTCAAAAATCTTCAGATCTTCAGATCTCTTCAGCTCTCAAAGTGTTCAAGGCCAACATCATTTCAAGACTCCAGACACTCAACATTTCATCCATTGCTGAAATCATCTTTTGCTGGAGTTCTACCTTTGAAGGCTTATCACCCTCAGCAAAGCTTTTCTTCCTGAAGATTTCAAGGATTCAGGGGGAGCTTTGACATCAATCCACATAGTCTTCTCAGTTGTTTGAGAAAGAGAAGACTGCCATCACTCTCTCACCCCCACTCTGTAAAGGGTTTTTCAAACTCCCTTCAAAAGTTTGAATCTGGTTTTTGAGCACCTTGTCAAAAGCTCATTGGTGGCAAAACACCTGATCAAAAAAATCTGCTTTGGTTTTTGAGCACCTTATCAAAAGCTCATTGGTGCCCAGGACACCTGATCAACTCATCCTGCAGTGGATTCCTACCTAGGGTGGTAGAAGAGTGGATGTACCCAAGTTTGGGGAACCACTATATTTCCTTGTGTCATCTGGTTCTGCTTGTTTACTTTTTGTTTCTGGCCCTGATTTGTCTGTGCTTAGTTTTTGCATAGCTTAGTTCTGTGATTAGATTTATATTTGCTTCCCTGTTCACACTTATTACAACAATTGTTTTAAAAGTTTTTAAAAGTACTAAAACACCATATACTCTATTCACCCCCCTCTAGAGTATATCAGATCTAGTTGCACTTTCAATTGGTATCAGAGCCAGGTTGGTTAAACATACCATATTTGTTTGGTTGTACAGGCTAACACCTGAACCCCAAGATCCTACACTAGATCTGTTTTTCTTTTATATTTTATTATTAGATTCTGTTTGCACAAATCATGGCCCAAAACAAAGATTATGCTAGCACCAGACCTCCAGTGTGCAATCTGTCAAAGTTTGCACTTTGGAAAGCAAGGATTAGACTCTACATGAATTCTATTGACGAAGATATATTTAATTCTGTTTTGACAGTGTGTCCAAGACCCCCAGAAAGTACAAGTACAAATGCTGTTCCACCTCCATCAGGAACAGATGCTGACATCAAAAAATGGAAAGTAGCTGATGCCAAGGCTATGAACATCCTAGCCCAGACAATGTCAGATGACATATTCCAAAAGGTAGTTGAATGCAACTCAGCCAAGGAGATTTGGGACAAGCTCTCAGAAATTGTCTCAGGCTCAGCTGATGAGAGAAAGGACAGAAGATCCCATCTCATCTCCCAATATGAGAACTTCAAGAAGGGAGAGACTGTAACACCTCCCCTGTAATGGACGTATAATATGGGTCCGGCCGGGGCCCCACAACATACGAACGCCACAGCTTTAGTATTAAAAGTTGATATAGCTACCCAAACTCAAAACACTTGCACAACACAGCGGAAAACCAAGCACAACTAGAAGTTATCCACTAACCCAAAAGAGTAAACAAATGGCCTTAAGGCCTTACATCAAATGTCCAAAAGGTAAACAGTACAATCAAACATGAATGTGCTCAGCACTCCTAGTCTACCTCGGCATGCAAGCCGGACAAAATAGTCTCAAACATACATCATCAAAAAGTAGTGCTACAAAAGAGAAAACCCTTCATGGGCTTAGGCCTTTTTGGCCGGCGTGCTAGCTCCTGCGTGCGATCCTTGCCCTGTAAAAATTATTAGTAACGTGGGTCAGCAAAGGCTGACCTCAAACTGTGTAACAACACATCTCCTCCCGGCCGCCCCTAACGGACCCCGGGGAACCCTCCAACCTGCAAGTCAGCACTTCATATGCAATATAAATTTCTATAAATAGAAAAACATTAAAACAGGCTTGGATGTCTCAATCAACAAATATGTTCTCTACTGGTTGAGCATATAAAGAAAGGGCCTACTATGCAACATGAATGCAACACCCGGGCTTCACCCAAGGTACCCTACATCGTATGCATCTAGCACAACATCACATCAGTTGGGTACTCACATTTCCCCAATTGGCATAAAGCCTCAAACATTGAGGGAGACACAACTCCCTCACACGGCGCACAGGCCGCCACATGGAATTCTTGCCAAGGCCCCACCCGCTCGTGGGCTTAGCCCCGGCCTTGCCTGCAAGCTCTGACGTCTCATGTCAGGATTCCAACAACCACAGACTGACCGATTCTAAGAAGCCTTGTTGGACCCCACCCGCTCATGGCCTCTTTGCCCGGGCTTGCCCCAAGCTTGGCATTCTCGTCAGTCTCACAGAAGGGGACTAGTCTCGCCGGGACACCCTCCACACATGACGCACATGTCACGGGATAGCCAGCCGACCACGGAGACATAGCCACGCCTTGGCACAACACAACCAAGACTAAACACATCGCAATCCCTCTTTGTACCGCAGCGTTCCCGCGCACCAAGGAAAACATCTCCAACTCGTGCGGAGCTAACCTTGTCCACCAAGGAAACCATCTCCATTCTCATACGGAGCTAACCTTGTCAAGGAAACCATCTACCACCACGAGGAGCTAACCTTGTCCGGGTTCGACTACATGTACTCTTTTCAAGCAAACGGGACAATCACCACCACAACACAAACGACATCTTACCGCAACGGAAATCTCTACGAATCCCTAGTTCGTATGCAACATCACCGAGTCGGACTAACGGTCGCGACTACGGCTTCACCCACCATGCCTAATCCACTAGCGAAGCGGATCTCTAATGCAAAGATATGCCGGGGACGGACTCAATCGACCCGGAAGTTCCTCTTGAAACTTGGCAAGCCAAAACCCCTCTCATTTGAGAGTTTGGTGCCCAAAAATTAGAGAAAAGAAAACTAGATGATGCTAAAACGTGCATCCTAAAGAACGAGAGGAGAGATGTCGTTACCTTCCGACTCCTCTTCCTTGCCATGACAAACTAGCCGGATGGAAAACTTCGCAACGCTCCAAGCTTCACGGATCCGGACTCGGCTCGCGATTCGGAGCTCCGAAACCCTTCCTACAGCCCAAGAGTTCTTCTTCTTCCTCCTTGCTCTAGGTTTTCTCAAGATCTTAGAAAGAGAGGACTTGGAAAAAGTGAGGATCTGCAACCCTAACTTCGGACTTAAATCCCCAGGAGATGGCCTGAACCGTTAGATCCCAAAACCAGAAAAAGAATGGCTGCGATTCGCCTGGAAAACAGAAGACCTGGGCCGAACACGGCCTGGCACACGCCCGTGTCCAGGGCCGTGTGCCTCATTCGCCGTCTCAAATCGACGCGCCTGGAATCAGACACGGGCATTCGACACGCCCGTGTTCAATCCGACACGCCCGTGTCCCCAGCGACACGGCCGTGTGGCCTGCCGTGTGTCTCCAACGACACGGCCCCAACACCAACCCGAGAGGTGACACGGCCTGGGACACGCCCGTGTCCCAAGCCGTGTGCCAAGTCTCGACACCCGTCGACAGGCTTTGTGTCGACACCGCGGAAAAACGTCGAGCGAAGGTCGTCGACCAGGCGGGACACGCCCTGTGACACGCCCGTGTCACAGGCCGTGTGCCCTAGTCTCGACACATTGTCGAGCGAAAGTGTCGACACTTGGGCCGAGTGTCGACACGGCCTCGACACGCCCTGCGATACGCCCGTGTCGCAGGCCGTGTGCCCCACTCTCGACACTCTGTCGAGCACAAAGTGTCGACACTTGGGCCGAGTGTCGACACGGCCTCGACACGCCCTGCGACACGCCCGTGTCGCAGGCCGTGTGCCTCACTCTCGACACTTTGTCGAGCGAAAGTGTCAACACTTGGACCGAGTGTCGACACGGCCTCGACACGCCCTGCGACACGCCCGTGTCGCAGGCCGTGTGCCTCCTTCCAGAAATCCAAAAATTTTCCAGAACTGCAAACTGACCCTGAAGCAAAAACTGGGGTGTTACAACTCTCCCCCACTTAACAGAATTTCGTCCCGAAATTTTCAAAACGAAAGGGTACAAAACTTAAATTGTACCTGACAAAAATAGTTCTGGATAGTCTTCTAGCATGGCCTGTTCTCGCTCCCACGAGAACTCCTCACGACCGCAGTTGTCCCAACGAACTTTCACGAGCTTGACTTCTTTATTCCGCAACTGCCGAGTCTCCGAATCTTCTATAGCGATTGGAAGGACTCGCGTCCTCAAGTCTTCGTCAATCGGCACCGATGCCGGCTCCATCACCACGCTAGCCTCCACCAAGGCTTTCCTCAATACGGAGACGTGGAAGACGTCATGTAATCCACTCAAATCTGCGGACAATGCCAAGACGATAGGCTGCTTCTCCTACCCGCTCAACAATTTCAAAAGGCCCCAAAAACCTCGGACTCAACTTCTTGAGTCGGCGAATCCGCGAGACGCCTTTGAACGGCTTGACCTTCAGATAAACCCAATCACCAACTGCAAATTCTAACTTCCGGTGACGAGCATTAAAATATTTCGCTTGCCTGTCTTGTGCCACCTTCATACGCTCTTGGATGGTCCATACCATCTCACAAGCGTCAACTACCGCATCCTTTCCCAAAAGTTTGGTGTCTCCCGCCTCTGCCCAAGACATTGGCGTTCGACACCGCCTCCCATACAAAGCTTCGTAAGGCGCCATCTTTATACTAGCTTGAAAACTGTTGTTGTACGCAAATTCTACCATGAAGAGGTGATCCTCCCACCTCTTGCCAAAATCAAGAACGCACATCCTCAACATGTCCTCCATAGTACGGTTCGTTCTCTCCGTTTGCCCATCAGTTTGAGGATGGAACGCCGTACTAAACCTTAGCTTCGTGCCCAAGCTTTTCTGTACCAACCTCCAGTCCTTGGACGTAAACCGTCCATCTCGATCACTGACTATGCTCTTAGGAATTCCGTACAGTCGCACAATGTTGCGAACATACAACTCCACCAGCTTCTCCACGCTGTCCTCTTTCCGATTTGGGATGAAGTGAGCCACCTTGGTTAGGCGATCCACGATCACCCAAATAGCATCATTCCCATGCTGCGATCTAGGCAACCCATGCACGAAGTCCATGGAGATGTCCTCAAATTTCCATTCAGGAATTGGAAGGGGCTTCAGGAGCCCGCCCGGTTTCTGACATTCGGCCTTCACCAAGGCACATATTTGGCAACGACTCACATACAAAGCTACATCTCGCTTCAACCCCGGCCACCAAAAGGATTTCTTCATATCCAAGTACATCTTTGTACTGCACGGGTGAATGGAGTACTTTGAGAAGTGAGCCTCAAACATCAACTCCTCACGGAGATTGCCAAACTGCGGTACACAAACCCGTCCATCCTTTCTCAAGATTCCCCCGATCATCTCCCAGGTGCTGCTCTCACCCGTTTGAGCCTCCAACACAAAAGGTTGAAACTCCACATCTAATCGAGTCGCTTCCCGAATACGATCGGACAAGTCGTTTTGCACTTCAATCCAGTTCAACCGAGCCACGCTAGACTCGCCTCTCGCAACACATTCCAATCCAAGGGACTCCCATTCCCGAACCAACCGCTCATCATGAGCTTCGATCCAATTTCCTTGCCCCGAGTACTTTCTACTCAGCGCATCCGCCACCACATTGGCTTTACCCGGCGTATACTGGATCGCCACTTCGTAGTCTCCAAGAAACTCAACCCATCTGCGTTGCCGCATATTCAAGTCCTTTTGATACAAGAGATACTTCAGGCTTTTATGGTCCGTGAAGATCTCCACTCTTGCGCCATAAACATAATGCCGCCAAATTTTCAGCGCGAAGATTACCGCCGCCAACTCCAAGTCATGGACGGGGTAATTCCTCTCATGAGGTTTCAGCTGTCTAGACCCAAAAGCTATCACCTTGCCATGCTGCACTAACACGCAACCCAAACCGCATCCCGATGCGTCACTGAAAATTTGAAATCCATCGGTCCCTTGCGGTAAACTCAAGATCGGAGCCATCATAAGCCTCTCCTTTAGGGCCTCAAATGCTTGACCGCACTCTTGGGTCCACATAAATTTATGGTCTTTGCGAGTGAGAGAGGTGAGGGGTAGAGCTATCTTCGAGAAATTCTCCACGAATCTCCTATAATACCCGGCTAGTCCAAGAAAACTTCGGACTTCCGCCACGGTCCTTAACACCGGCCAATCTCTGATGGCCTCCACCTTCGCTGGATCCACTGCCACCCCATCACCACTAATCACGTGACCCAAAAATGCCACCTTCTCCAACCAAAACTCGCATTTGGAGAATTTTGCATACAACTCATTCTCCCTCAACACTTGCAACACTATTCTCAAGTGGGTCTCATGCTCCACTTCCGATTTGGAATACACCAAAATGTCATCAATGAAAACAACCACAAAAGAATCCAAGTATTCCTGGAATACCCGATTCATCAGATCCATGAACACCGATGGTGCGTTCGTCAGCCCGAACGGCATCACCGTAAACTCAAAGTGCCCATACCTTGTACCAAAGGCAGTTTTGGGTATGTCCTCATCCCGAATTCGTAGCTGATAGTATCCTGACTTCAAGTCCAACTTCGAATATACCACTGACCCCACCAATTGGTCAAACAGGTCGTCTATCCGAGGGATCGGATACCTATTCTTGACGGTCAACTTATTAAGCTCTCGGTAGTCTATGCACATGCGCATGCTACCGTCTTTCTTCTTAACAAACAACACCGGTGCGCTCCACGGTGAAGAACTGGGTCTAATATACCCTTGCTCCAACTGTTCCTGTAACTGAACCTTAAGTTCCGCTAACTCCTTTGGTGCCATCCTAAATGGAGGACGTGACACCGGTCTAGCCTCCGGCACTAACTCGATCGAGAAGTCGATTTCCCGCCGAGGAGGCGCTCCAGGAAGTTCATCCGGAAACACATCCTTGAACTCTGCCACCACAGGCACTTCATCAATAGACAGTTGGGAGAGACGAACCTCCAGTAACGCTACAAGCGCTACACCACCCTGGTTAACCGCCTGCACCAACTGCATGGCCGATATCAGGGAACAGGCCACTCCACCAAGGCCCTCAAACTTGACTTCTGCTTGCCCTTTACTCCTTAAGGTCACCACCTTAGAAAGGCAATCAATACTGGCGCGCTGCTCTGCAAGCCAGTCCATGCCCAAAATGACATCGAACTCCACTAATGGTAACACTGCCGCTTCCAGAGCGAAGACAACTCCGTCAAGCTCCCAACAAATGCGCCCTTTAGCCCCGGTGGTCATAGATGACCCATTGGGCATGCGCACTTTCAGCTCTGCTCCCGACGAGAAAGACTCAACTCCTAATCTCCGGATGAAGCTCTCCGCAAGAAAGGAGTGCGATGCTCCCGTATCAAACAATACCCTAGCGGGGTATCCGGAAACTAACACGAAGCCTACAACATAGACATTACACAAAAGTCTAAAAGGATGAAGCACAAAGTTTAAACTCAAATTCTCTTCATACCTGTCACCACATCAGTTTGGCGGATCGCTTCTTGTTGTCCAAGGTTGTAAGCCCTTGGTTGCACTGGTTGGAACCGAGAAGCGCTCGACTCCGCCATCTTTCCTTTTTCTGCAGCACTGGGGCCCGAGCGCACAGACTGCTCCTGCTTTGACTCTTGCCCCGCTCCCCCTTGCTGACAAGTACGGGCTATGTGCCCAACCTTCCCGCAGTTGTAGCACGTCGGCGGTCCCCTAGAGTGGGAACCCCCAGGCGTCCAATTGCTCCTCTCACCAGATCTGGGAGTGTGAGGCTTCTTCCTCCACCTACTCCCATCAGATTTTCCTTGAGATTGGGAAGGCTTCCCTTCCCTGCTCTTGGGAGTAAAACCCTTACGGCGCTGGGTTCGCTCCAGATCATTCTCCAAACTCCTGGCGGCTTCAACTAGCTCATTAAATCCCGCCCTCTTCATGGAGATGAGGGGTTGTCTCAGATTTTCCCTCAACCCTTGGTAGAAGAGGTTATCCCTCTCTACATCATCCGCCATTGTCGTTCCCGCATAACGACCCAAACGGGTGAACTCTTGCACGTACTCATCCACTGTCTTGTCTCGCTGCATTAGATGCAGAAACTGCCTCTGCAGGGCCAACCGAGTTGAAACTGGGATATACCTCTTAAGAAAAGCGTCCCCGAACTCTTCCACTGACGGGGTGCGTCCCGGAAACTGGCGGCCGCTATGGCTCACCCACCATAACTTGGCGTCTCCTTCCAACATGAACGCCGCATACTCAGCTTTCTTTTCCTCTGGCGTCTCTGCCGCCCTTAACAGTTCTTGAATGCGAACCCACCAGTCCTCCGCATCTGTTGGCGTTCCAACACCCTTGAAAGACGGGGGATGGAAACTCAGGAAATACTTCATGTGTCGGTCTCCATGTCCGACAACTACCCTCTCCGCCAAAGGCTCCACTCGCCTGGCTTCTGCTCCTGGCACGGCCGTTGCCGTATCTAGTGTGGCAGGGGCTGCCACCTGAGCTGCTGCTGCAGCTTGAGCTGCCACCATCGCTTCTGCAAGCATGCGGCAGAAGTCGGCCGGGTCTACACCCGTGCCCAAAAGACCTGGAGCAGTAGCACTGCTCGCTGAGAGATCATCCCTTGCTCTTGAAGTGCCCGCCTCGTTGCTTGCACTCTTCAGGAAGACAAGAAATAAGGGATTAGTCTCCAATCTCAAGACTAAAACATAAGGACACTCATGGTCCCGCGTTACTCTTATGTGGATAACTTCTCTACGCATTGGCCTTGAATCAAACCTGGCTTTGATACCAAATTGTAACGCCTCCCCTGTAATGGACGTATAATATGGGTCCGGCCGGGGCCCCACAACATACGAACGCCACAGCTTTAGTATTAAAAGTTGATATAGCTACCCAAACTCAAAACACTTGCACAACACAGCGGAAAACCAAGCACAACTAGAAGTTATCCACTAACCCAAAAGAGTAAACAAATGGCCTTAAGGCCTTACATCAAATGTCCAAAAGGTAAATAGTACAATCAAACATGAATGTGCTCAGCACTCCTAGTCTACCTCGGCATGCAAGCCGGACAAAATAGTCTCAAACATACATCATCAAAAAGTAGTGCTACAAAAGAGAAAACACTTCATGGGCTTAGGCCTTTTTGGCCGGCGTGCTAGCTCCTGCGTGCGATCCTTGCCCTGTAAAAATTATTAGTAACGTGGGTCAGCAAAGGCTGACCTCAAACTGTGTAACAACACATCTCCTCCCGGCCGCCCCTAACGGACCCCGGGGAACCCTCCAACCTGCAAGTCAGCACTTCATATGCAATATAAATTTCTATAAATAGAAAAACATTAAAACAGGCTTGGATGTCTCAATCAACAAACATGTTCTCTACTGGTTGAGCATATAAAGAAAGGGCCTACTATGCAACATGAATGCAACACCCAGGCTTCACCCAAGGTACCCTACATCGTATGCATCTAGCACAACATCACATCAGTTGGGTACTCACATTTCCCCAATTGGCATAAAGCCTCAAACATTGAGGGAGACACAACTCCCTCACACGGCGCACAGGCCGCCACATGGAATTCTTGCCAAGGCCCCACCCGCTCGTGGGCTTAGCCCCGGGCTTGCCTGCAAGCTCTGACGTCTCATGTCAGGATTCCAACAACCACAGACTGACCGATTCTAAGAAGCCTTGCTGGACCCCACCCGCTCATGGCCTCTTTGCCCGGGCTTGCCCCAAGCTTGGCATTCTCGTCAGTCTCACAGAAGGGGACTAGTCTCGCCGGGACACCCTCCACACATGACGCACATGTCACGGGATAGCCAGCCGACCACGGAGACATAGCCACGCCTTGGCACAACACAACCAAGACTAAACACATCGCAATCCCTCTTTGTACCGCAGCGTTCCCGCGCACCAAGGAAAACATCTCCAACTCGTGCGGAGCTAACCTTGTCCACCAAGGAAACCATCTCCATTCTCATACGGAGCTAACCTTGTCAAGGAAACCATCTACCACCACGAGGAGCTAACCTTGTCCGGGTTCGACTACATGTACTCTTTTCAAGCAAACGGGACAATCACCACCACAACACAAACGGCATCTTACTGCAACGGAAATCTCTACGAATCCCTAGTTCGTATGCAACATCACCGAGTCGGACTAACGGTCGCGACTACGGCTTCACCCACCATGCCTAATCCACTAGCGAAGCGGATCTCTAATGCTAAGATATGCCGGGGACGGACTCAATCGACCCGGAAGTTCCTCTTGAAACTTGGCAAGCCAAAACCCCTCTCATTTGAGAGTTTGGTGCCCAAAAATTAGAGAAAAGAAAACTAGATGATGCTAAAATATGCATCCTAAAGAACGAGAGGAGAGATGTCGTTACCTTCCGACTCCTCTTCCTTGCCATGACAAACTAGCCGGATGGAAAACTTCGCAACGCTCCAAGCTTCACGGATCCGGACTCGGCTCGCGATTCGGAGCTCCGAAACCCTTCCTACAGCCCAAGAGTTCTTCTTCTTCCTCCTTGCTCTAGGTTTTCTCAAGATCTTAGAAAGAGAGGACTTGGAAAAAGTGAGGATCTTCAACCCTAACTTCGGACTTAAATCCCCAGGAGATGGCCTGAACCGTTAGATCCCAAAACCAGAAAAAGAATGGCTGCGATTCGCATGGAAAACAGAAGACCTGGGCCGAACACGGCCTGGCACACGCCCGTGTCCAGGGCCGTGTGCCTCATTCGCCGTCTCAAATCGACGCGCCTGGAATCAGACACGGGCATTCGACACGCCCGTGTTCAATCTGACACGCCCGTGTCCCCAGCGACACGGCCGTGTGGCCTGCCGTGTGTCTCCAATGACACGGCCCCAACACCAACCCGAGAGGTGACACGGCCTGGGACACGCCCGTGTCCCAAGCCGTGTGCCAAGTCTCGACACCCGTCGACAGGCTTTGTGTCGACACCGCGGAAAAACGTCGAGCGAAGGTCGTCGACCAGGCGGGACACGCCCTGTGACACGCCCGTGTCACAGGCCGTGTGCCCTAGTCTCGACACATTGTCGAGTGAAAGTGTCGACACTTGGGCCGAGTGTCGACACGGCCTCGACACGCCCTGCGACACGCCCGTGTCGCAGGCCGTGTGCCCCACTCTCGACACTCTGTCGAGCACAAAGTGTCGACACTTGGGCCGAGTGTCGACACGGCCTCGACACGCACTGCGACACGCCCGTGTCGCAGGCCGTGTGCCTCACTCTCGACACTTTGTCGAGCGAAAGTGTCAACACTTGGACCGAGTGTCGACACGGCCTCGACACGCCCTGCGACACGCCCGTGTCGCAGGCCGTGTGCCTCCTTCCAGAAATCCAAAAATTTTCCAGAACTGCAGACTGACCCTGAAGCAAAAACTGGGGTGTTACAGAGACTGAGTCAGTAGGAGACATGTATAACAGACTGAGTTTAATTGTCAGTGAACTAAGGACATTAGACAAAGAGATTTCTCTGACAGAACTCAATGACAAGATCCTAATGTGCTTCCCCAGCACTTGGGATTCAAGAATCTGGCCAATCAAAGATGCCAGAAGTCTAAATGAGATCACCACTGAAGCCTTGTTGGGTAAGCTCAAGTCTTATGAGCTGCTCATCAAGAATAGAGAGGAAGAACAGAAGGCTGCTTCACCAGCCACAAGAAAAGAGAAGACCATAGCATTCAAGGCAACTGAGGATCTGCCTGAAGAAAAAGCTACAGGCAATGATGAACTTCTCAGCTTGTTGGCCAAAAGATTCTATAAGATGGCCAGAAAGGACTTCAGAAGAAGATCATACAAGGAGCAGGATAAGCCAAGGTATGACAAGTCCATTGGCAATAACAAAGACATTATTTGCTTTGGTTACAGGAAACCAGGGCATATAGTTCCTGACTGTCCAGAGAACAAGAACAAGTACAGAAGGGACAGAAAAGAAAGAAGAAAGGAGAAGGACCCCAAAAGGAATGGAAGTGGCAAACCCTCTTCAAGCAGGAATAAGCATACAAGAAAAGGGTTTGTTGCTGAATCCTGGAGTGAGACTGAAGAGGAGTCAGAAGCCTCATCCAGCTCCAGTGATGATGAGGATGATGCAGAAGAAAAGGAGTTCTGCATGATGGCAATCAATGCCTCACAGCACAATTCAGAGGAAGAAGAGTCAGAGTCAGACTCAGAAACTCAACCTGAAGAAGATCAGGTAATTAGTTCCTTTGATTTTACTTCAGAAGATTTTAAATCTGAATTTAAAACACTGTGTTTAGACCTGCTAAAGTCTGAGAAAGAGATTATCTCTCTCAGAAATCAATTATCTGAACACAATGGTTTAAAGTCAGAAAACCTCAAACTCTCTCAGGAGTTGGAGAACTGTAGGGAACAGATAGCTACACTGAAAAGTGAGCTCTCTGAGGCTAAGAAGCTTGAAGAATCCCTTAATGGGAGAAGCATCAAGCTGATGGACATCACAAGCACAGTGAACTCTAGATTCAATAGTACACTGGGCTTGGGTGCTTCATCCAGCCAACCTATAGTCCTAACAACTCACATCAAGTTTATTTCTAGCAAGGGAAAGAGAGTTGTAGAGGTTGCTAGGAAAAATTCTGATCTGCCTCAGAAAACTAAGTCCCAGCAAAAATCGTCGAACGGAGATCGACGATCGCCGAATGAAGATCGACGATCGCCGAACGCAGCTCGACGATCTCAGGAAAAATCGTCGAACGCAGCTCGACGATTTCAACCAAAGTCGTCGAATGCAGGTCGACGATCCCATATACCTGACCTCAGCCATAGTCGACCGTCGAACGGAGCTCGACG
Source organism: Platanthera guangdongensis (assembly GCA_039583875.1). NCBI lineage: Eukaryota > Viridiplantae > Streptophyta > Magnoliopsida > Asparagales > Orchidaceae > Platanthera > Platanthera guangdongensis. The sequence continues at coordinate 77,485,518 of CM077150.1, read as the reverse complement.
ATCTGACCCACGATCGTCGAACGCAGCTCCAAGATCGTCGAACAGAGGTCAGAGCTCTGGAAACTTTTTCAAAGGCAAGTCAAAATTGAATCCTAAGGGTTCTTCATCCCAAACCTTCAACCCTTATACTGAATGGATTTTACCTCCAAGGAGATATCATTCTGAAGGATATAAGAGTCAGCCAGGGATGTCTTTCATTTCTGAATTTAGAGGTTATTAACCTAGGCCCAAGGTAAACTGGGTCAAAAACAAGTAAATTGTTTCATGTGCAGGTGAAGACCTATCCAACATCTAACCAGCAATGGTATTTGGATAGTGGGTGCTCTAAGCACATGACAGGGAACAAGGACAACCTCAATTCCTTTAGAGCCAAGCTTGGACCCAAAGTTACCTTTGGTGATTCCAACTTTGGACAAACTAAAGGATATGGTGCAGTCCAGATTGGTTCAGTAACCTTCAAGAAGGTAGCATATGTGGAAGGACTGAAGCACAACCTGATCAGCATCAGTCAGCTATGTGATGAAGGCTACCAGGTGATCTTCAGCAAAACCTTATGCAAAATCAAGTCAGAGGACAACACAACTGTGTTGACAGGTATAAGGAAAGGTAACATCTATTTAGTAGATTTCCTTTCAACTAATATAGATATCTGCTTGTTTAATTCAGTCTGTAGACCAAATGTGTTATGGCATAAGAGATTAGGACACCTAAACCTTAGAACTATTGCTAGGCTATCCAAGGACAACCTTGTTAGAGGACTACCTTCTGGCCCCTACAAGAAGGAAGGACTATGCAAGGCTTGTCAATTAGGCAAGCAAACTAAAAACAGTTTTAAGTCACTTAATAAGAGTGATTCACCTAGGATATTGTATCTGTTACACATGGATCTATTTGGACCCATCACAGTACAAAGCCTAGGAGGGAAATCCTACACTTTAGTAATTGTAGATGACTTCTCTAGATTCACTTGGGTGTTCTTTCTAAGGAAGAAGTCTGATAACTTTAAGTGTCTGACAGAGTTTCTCAACTGTATACAGATTGAGTTCAATACTCACATTGCCCTGATCAGAAGTGATCATGGGACAGAGTTTGATTCTCTTCTTATGCAAGAGTTCTGTCAGAGTGAAGGGATCAGGCATACTTTCTTAGCTCCTAGAACTCCTCAACAAAATGGGGTAGCTGAAAGGAAAAATAGAACCCTTATTGAATCTGCCACTACATTGTTGTCAGATGCTCATCTACCTCTATCCTTTTGGGCAGAGGCAGTGAACACCTCCAACTATGTGATGAACAGAAGTCTGATACATAAACTGAAGGGAAAGACTCCCTATGAATTACTCAAAGGGAAGAAACCTAAAGTTGACTATTTCAGAATTTTTGGTTGTATTTGCTATATTCACAATAATGACAAGAAATATCTAGCAAAATTTCAAGCCAAAGCTGATGAAGGAGTGTTTCTGGGATACTCCATGATCAGCAAGGCCTATAGGGTCTATAATAGATCATCTTTGAAAATTGAGGAATCTGTTCATATTTCTTTTGATGAAACTAACATGTCTTTCAAGGAGAAGATTTCTTCTACCATAGAACCTTTACAGGAACACTCTCTAGTTGAAGATATGAACAAGCTACAGGTTGCTCAAGAAGAAGAAAGCAGTGAAGATGAAAACAATGCTCAACATACTGAACCACCACTTGAAGAGCCAGTTGTTGTACCACAAGAGGAAACAACAACACAGGTTGGTGCACAATCAACACCCCCTGTTGATTTGGTAATATCAAGAGACCATCCAATTTCCCAAATAATTGGAGAACTCTCAGCTGGTGTGCAAACCAGAAATCAGGTCAACCAAAACCTGTTGCACACCTGCTTCCTTTCTCAAATTGAACCTCAGTCCATTCAAGATGCAGAGCAAGATCCACACTGGATCATTGCAATGCAAGAGGAGTTGCATCAATTTGAGAGGAACAAAGTATGGGAACTAGTGCCAAAGCCAAAGGATCATTCCATTGTTGGAACAAAATGGGTATTCAGAAATAAACTGGATGATCAAGGAGTAATTATAAGGAACAAGGCAAGGCTAGTTGCTCAGGGATATTCTCAAGAAGAAGGAATTGACTACGACCAGACCTTTGCACCTGTTGCAAGATTGGAAGCCATCAGAATATTTCTAGCTTATACAGCTCACAAAGGCTTCAAGGTTTATCAGATGGATGTCAAGAGTGCCTTCTTAAATGGAGACATCAAAGAGGAAGTCTATGTCAGACAACCTCCAGGTTTTATCTCTCCAACTTATCCTGATTATGTTTTTAGACTAAATAAAGCATTATATGGTCTCAAGCAAGCTCCTAGAGCATGGTATGAGACCTTAGCATGCTTTCTCTTGGAAAATAGTTTTATAAGGGGTAGAGTAGACCAAACTCTTTTTATTAGAACCCATAAGTCCCATACCCTACTAGTGCAAATTTATGTAGACGATATCATTTTTGGTTCTACTGACTCAAAATTGTGCAGAAGGTTTTCTAACCTGATGCATTCTAAATTTGAGATGAGTAGCATGGGTGAGCTATCCTTCTTTCTAGGATTACAAGTCAAGCAACATGCTGAAGGCATCTTCATTTCTCAAACTAAATATGCTAATGAACTGGTTAAGAAATTTGGTATGTCTGAGGCATCTTGTATGAAAACACCCATGCCTACCAATGCTGTATTGGATGCTGATGAACATGGGAAACCTGTTGATCAGACAACATATAGAGCAATGATTGGCTCTTTACTGTATCTTACAACTAGTAGACCAGATATAATATTTGTTATATGTATATGTGCTAGGTTCCAAGTAAGCCCTAGAGAGTCACACCTAACATTAGTAAAGAGGATTCTCAGGTATGTTAAAAGTTGTCCAAATCTAGGTCTCTGGTATCCAAAAGATTCAGCATTTGATTTAACTGGATTCTCAGATGCTGATTATGCTTGATGCAGAATTGACAGGAAAAGCACCAGTGGAACTTGTCAGTTCCTTGGTGACAGACTTGTCTCTTGGTTTTGCAAGAAACAAACATATGTGTCAACTTCAACTACTGAAGCTGAATATATGGCTGCAGGCAGTTGTTGTTCACAAATACTATGGATTCAAAACCAACTCCTAGACTATGGCTACAACTTAGAGAAGTCAAAAATCTTTTGTGACAATACAAGTGCTATTTCCATAGCTCAAAATCCAGTCCTCCATAGTAGGACAAAACACATAGAGATTAGGCATCATTTCTTAAGGGATAATGTTGAAAAGAATAAAATTGAATTACAATATATCCCAACTGATTTACAAAGGGGAGATATTTTCACCAAGCCTTTGGATGAAAAGAAACACACCTTCTTCCTAAATCAGTTAGGAATGTTAGATGGAGGAAGTCTTAAATAATATCCAAGATTTTGAAAGCTAAAAATTGACCAAGACTAGGCAAAAATTCTGATTTCTCTTAGTGACTAGAATTTTCTGATCTCTGAACTGCGCTCGACGATTTCCCCAAAGATCGTCGAACGGAGTTCGACGATTCCCAGAATCGTCGAACTGAGTTCAGCGCCCCTCAGATAGTATGAACTATCTCCTTCGGTCAACGATCGTCGAACGGCGCTCGACGATTTTGTTCCCTGAACGATCGTCGAACGGAGCTCGACGCCTTTCCAGATCGTCGAACGGAGATCGACGATGTTGGAGTCTCTTCAGATTCCTTTATAAGCCTCGATCGTCAAACCGAGTTCAACGATCTTTCCAATTCTGCGTCGAACCCTAATATAAAACTCATTTTTCGCCGTCGTTCTCTCTTGCGCTTTCAATTTCTCTGCAAGAATCTTCTTCCCTCCAAACAGCTCTACACTTGGTCGTTTTGTTTGTTAAGTTTTTGCAGGTACAATGGCCGTATCAGTTGCTGTTCTAGCCGCCATGAAGTTTGATGCAGGCTTCGACATTGATCTGGAATCGTTTAACACTACTGATCAAGTTTTCCAAGACATTCTGAATTTATTCAAGGATCAGAACTTGTCTGCCCTCATGACCACTAGAATCAAGCTTGCTTCAGATGAAATAAAGGAATGAGTCTATACTGCTCACAATCTAGACAACAAAACAATAGTTGGATCTATTGCTGGAACTCAGGTACCTCTGACCCCCACAGTTTTAACAGAGGTTTTTGGTTTGAGAAATGGAGAAGAAACTGCTGAATTATCTGGAGAAGAGTTTTTTGACATACTTGCCAGGATGGGTCATCCTGAGGGAAACCCTAGCAAGTTATTCAAAAGGAACTTGTCTGTTGAGTATAGGTTCCTAGCAGATGTTGTTGGAAAAGTGCTGTTGGCAAAGCACTCTGCACATGACACTATCTCCAGACATCAACTCTGCCTCATGGGAGCTCTGGTAGATAAGAAAAGTTTGAACTGGGGAGAGGTCTTCTTTGACCTAATAAAGAAGAAAATAAACAAAAGCTTTGTAAATTTTGGAAGGATTATTGGAGTCTTCCTGCAGAACAAGTGCCCTACCTTGCTGGTCTCCTCTGGAGTGCACATAAATGCCTCCAAGAGACTCACATGTGCCCTCTTTGGCAAGTGGGACAGGCAAATCAGCAAGCCAAGCAGGCCCTCATCTAGTGCTCCTTCAGGCACCAGGACTCACAGAGTCACTCTCCCACAGGTCTCTGCTCCTGCAGAAGACCTGGCTGCTGCTGTTGCTGCCTCTCCTCCTCCTCCAAGTCCAACCCTACCTCTTCCATCCACCATTCCAGTTCCATCCACCATTCTAGTTCCATCCACCATTCCAGTTCCATCCACCACTACCATCTCCAGCCCATCTCCAACATCTATCCCATCTCCAGACCCAATTCTACCTCCACCAGCAGACCATTTCCACCCATTGTTCTCCTATCCACCACCAGATGTCACTTCTTCACCATCCATACCATCATTCACCCTTCTGGATGACTCCTACATGGACGATTCCCCCTCATCTCCTCCAGAATTACCCTCCTCCTCAACCTCATTCCAAGATCTCCTCCACCATATCATTGACCAACCAACATTCACTCCATCCATATTCATCCCCTTATCCTCCATATCCACCATCCCCACTCCTGAGCCATCCATTCCACTCTCCAGCCCTCCACTTCCAGCATCCTCAGCCATCCCTATTCCATCTACCTCTGCTCCTTCTATTGAGCATGTAGATCTCCCAGCCTTAGCTGACAAGTTGTATGAGCTACTTGCCCCCAGGCTCTCTCTTCTCTTGGAGGCCTCCTTAGCTCCTCTACAACAGTCAGTGGCAGCTCTCTCTGCCAGGCTTTCCTCTCTCCTTCCTAAGGCAGCACCTCCAGCAGTGTGCCTTGATACAGATGTATCTGCATCCAGGCAGGGGGAGATGCCATATGAAGCAAGCCTTCATGCTGCTGTTGCTGCTGCTTCTGCTCCTGCTGTTCATGATACTGCTGCTGCTGCTGTTGTTTTTGTGTCTGCTGTTCCTGTTGCTGTGGCTCCTACTGCAGTCTTGGCAATAGACCTAAGGTCTTTGCTTTCTGCCTTTGATACTGCATACTTCAGTTATCTCCTAGAGCCTAATGCTGTCCAGCCCCCAGAAGATTTGTCCAAGGCACTGGTGCCTTTCTCTGGCTGTGACCCCAGCATTATATCCTCCTTTGTACTCTCAGTAACTGCTGCTGCTGCTGCTGTTGAAGAAAGGACTGTTTTTGCTGCTGCTGAAATTCCAACTGCCTCTGATGAGCAGATATCCAAGGATTCTCTGATGACAGAGGCCACTGATTTTGAGCCTGGTGAAGATTTTGTTGATGTTACTGAAGTTGCTGCTGCCATCACTCCTGAAGTTACTGTTGTTGTTTCTGCCTCTCCTTCTGTATCTGCTGCTGAATCTGTTGCTGTATCTGCTGCTGAATTTGTTGCTGTATCTACTGCTGAATCTGCTGTTGTCTTTGCTGCTATCTCTGCTGCTGTCCCTGCTGCTGCTCCTTCTGCTTCTGCCTCATCTGCTGCTGCTCAGTTGAAGAAAGAATTGATGAAGAAAATAGATGCTGTATATGATGCCCAGAGTTCTGACTCTGATGAGTTCAAGACAGACTCTGATGACTCTGCTGCCACTATTACCAGGAAGAGGAAGGCTAGAAGCAAGGCTATGAAAAGGGTTCCTCCTGCAAAAGTAAAAGATGATAATGATATTCCTTATTATATTCTGCATAACTGCCAAATTACTGAACATTGGATGCAGTATTCCAAAAATCAGCTGAAAGCAATAAAAAAGAAGAGAAAGTATGAGAAGGGCTCCTCCCAGTTCCAGCACCCATATCCTCCTCCACCACCTCCTCCTGATGCAGGTGCAGGTGGCAGCTCTGCAAGTCAAGCCCCATCTAGAAGCCAGGCTCCCTACCAACCCCATGCCAGATCATACCAAAGGGAAAGCCAGCCTAGGGGTTCTTATTCCAGGAGAGGAGGATACAGGGGTAGTCAAAGAGATATTCAGGTTTATTCTAAAGGGCACTCCAGGCAGCACCCATACTCCAGGGGAGGACATGTTTCAGCTGATACTACTTCTGGTCCATTCCCCTACAAGCTAAGAGAGACAGTGTCTGCTAGGCCTCCTCAAGATAATTCTTCCAACAGGTATGAGCCACCTGTACCATTTGAGGACCCTGAGAAGAATCCTGTTGCTTGGACTGCTAGGATGAAGGAGTTGGCTGCATTAGACCAGATAAAGAAAGCCAGAGAGCAAGGCTTAGACACTTCAAATATTTCTACCATGTCAGAGCAAAGACAAAAAGAGCTAGAAAGATATGCCTCCAGCAAATTCTTTGATGCAGACAGATATATGGAGTTGCATCCTGCTGCTGTGGTTCCCAAGACTTCAAAGCAAACATACTTGGGTGCAGCTGATGACACCAGGTCCAACAAGGAAGCCTTAGACCCTAACAGAGAAATCAAAATGGTTAAAGGCAAAGAGAAGAAGTAACTCTGTAAGGTGACAATCTTTGGATTTTCTGACTGCTATCTGGATGCTATATATATATATATATCTGTGATGTTTCTACATGTCTAGCTGCTGTTGTTTTTATGCTTTTCTGATTATATGTTGTTATTTGAATTTCCAAAGTCTGTAAATAGTAATCCTAACCCAAATAGGGGGAGATTGTTGGAACACCCTATTACTAATTTGGGTCAGGATCACTATGTCTCTAGGAATCTGTGTTTGACCTTCTGTATAGCTTAATAGGTCAATTAGAATTGAGTCTAAGGGTTAGAAGTCTAGGATTGGAAGCTGCCCTGAAGACCAAGTTTTTATGTCTGGAGACTAAGTCTGATCGTCGAGCTCAGCATGACGATTCGTCGAACTCCGGTCGACGATCGTCTAGCTCAACTTCGATAGATCGTCGAACTCCATTCGACGATCGCTGAGCTCAACTTCATAATATCGTCGAACTCCATTCGACGATCGGTGAGCTCAGTTCGATGATTTTGACTCTGCATTGGATCCTTATCTCTGAGCTCAGTTCGACGATCTTTGAGCTCAGATCGACGATTATTTTGCTGCTTAAGTTTTTCAGTTCGTTGAGCTCAGCTCGACGATAGCAGAGCTCAGTTCGACGATTTCAGATAACTTCCAGAATTCAAATTCAAATCAGACAGGAGTTATTATGCAATTAATTCAGAGATTTGCTAGCCGTTTTCATTTACTTCTGGACCAAGTTTCAAGGGATTTTTCAAGGAATATTTCTGTGGACTTTCCTCCAGAAGAGATTATGCAATTAAAGATGCAATCAATGCAGACCAACGGCTATCTTTGACAGAGTGATATTCTATTCTGGAACAGAGAATAAAAAGATAGAATGTTTTTTGAATCAATATAGATGATATACAGAGATTAACAAGAAGAGGACACACAACACAAATTACTGAGTCTCCTTCAAAATCTTCTGTCAAAAAGAATCCAGAAGAACACTCATCAAAGAGATCAAGCTTTCAAAAATCTTCAGATCTTCAGATCTCTTCAGCTCTCAAAGTGTTCAAGGCCAACATCATTTCAAGACTCCAGACACTCAACATTTCAGCCATTGCTGAAATCATCTTTTGCTGGAGTTCTACCTTTGAAGGCCTATCACCCTCAGCAAAGCTTTTCTTCCTGAAGATTTCAAGGATTCAGGGGGAGCTTTGACATCAATCCACATAGTCTTCTCAGTTGTTTGAGAAAGAGAAGACTGCCATCACTCTCTCACCCCCACTCTTTAAAGGGTTTTTCAAACTCCCTTCAAAAGTTTGAATCTGGTTTTTGAGCACCTTGTCAAAAGCTCATTGGTGGCAAGACACCTGATCAAAAAAATCTGCTTTGGTTTTTGAGCACCTTATCAAAAGCTCATTGGTGCCCAGGACACCTGATCAACTCATCCTGCAGTGGATTCCTACCTAGGGTGGTAGAAGAGTGGATGTACCCAAGTTTGGGGAACCACTATATTTCCTTGTGTCATCTGGTTCTGCTTGTTTACTTTTTGTTTCTGGCCCTGATTTGTCTGTGCTTAGTTTTTGCATAGCTTAGTTCTGTGATTAGATTTATATTTGCTTCCCTGTTCACACTTATTACAACAATTGTTGTAAAAGTTTTTAAAAGTACTAAAACACCATATACTCTATTCACCCCCCTCTAGAGTATATCAGATCTAGTTGCACTTTCAAGGTGGAGGAGTAGTACCGAGATGCTGACATCAGGGCCGCGGAGCTAATCCTGAAGATGATGAAGGACCTAGGGGTTGTGAAGGACGATTCAAAAACGGTGATTGTTCGTGACCTGGTCCTCCAGCTCTTTGGCGAGGAGAGCGAGGATTCTTCATCCGGCGAGGAGGAATGACCCGCCACCTCCACGATCCAGAATCCCTCTCTCGTCTTCCTTCTGCTGCTGCTTGTGAAACTAAGACAAATCTTTTTTGAGCCTTTTTGTGTTACATAAAGATGATCAAATGTACACATTATTTGTTTTTTTATTGTTTATTATGCGAAATGAATTTCTGATTTGCCTCAGCCTGCGAGACGGTGCTACCCATCCGTCTCGCAGCCTTGCCCTTACTCTTTATTTTACTTTACTTTTCTTATTGCGAGACGTTCCTATGATGTTCTTACGCAAGCGAGATGATGCTACTTCTTGTCTCGCGGCTTTGTCGGAGAGTTGGCCCAAATCGCGAGCTGTCACTTCCTTTACCTTTGCGTGTGAGATTTGGCTGGTATAATCTTCTTGCCTTGCCCTTAGGTACTCCCTGCGCGAGTGACTCTTGGTGATGCAATCTGCCCTCTGAGTATTAGAGCGAGCCTTTCGCCTCGCGCGAGTGCCCGCTCGCCAAGCGAGACCATCCTTGTAACTGTCAGCTGCGAGTGCCCCCACTCGCACTACTTCAAATTTTTGCCTTAGTTTGTTTCTTTTCTTCTAAGTTTAAGCTGGGATGTTGTTTTAAGAATCCTTTCCCAACCATTTCGTAATCGAGTGAGTTTACCGCCTTGCTATCTTGGTGAGCCCGGGCAACAAGTCCATCGGGGACCGGGCCGAGCTCAAAGTGGTGTAGAATTTCCCAGGTTTATACCTATTCCCAAGAACTTTGGACCCAACCTTCAAGAACAAGACCTCTCCCCTATAGGTGAGCCTTCGGACCTGCCAGCTAATGAGAGCCTGCACAGCGGGTCTACCTGGGGCCGAGCCGTGCTCGGGGTAGTGCAGAACCAAGGAATAAGAACCAGACCTCTCCCCCACAGGCGAGCCTTCGGACCTGCCAGCTAATGAGAGCCTGTGCAGCGGGTCTACCTGGGGACGAGCCATGCTCAGGGTAGTGCAGAACCAAGAACCTGACCTCTCCCCCACAGGCGAGCCTTCGGACCTTCCAGCTAGTTGAGAGCCTGCGCAGCGGGTCTACCTGGGGCCGACCCGCGCTCGGGGTAGTACAAAACCAAGAACCTGACCTCTCCCCCACAGGCGAGAATTCGGACCTGCCAGCTAGATGAGAACCTGCGCAACGGGTCTACCTGGGGCCGAGCCACGCTCGGGATAGTGCAGAACCAAGAACCTGACCTCTCCCCCATAGGCAAGCCTTCAGACCTGGCAGCTAGATGAGAGCCTGCGTAGCGGGTCTACCTGGGGCCGAGCCGCGCTTGGGGTAGTGCAGAACCAAGAACCAAGAACCTAACCTCTCCCCCACAGGCGAGCCTTCGAACCTGCCAGCTAGATGAGAGCATGCACAGCGGGTCTACCTGGGGCCGAGCCGCGCTTGGGGTAGTGCAGAACCAAGAACCTGACCTCTCCCCCACAGGCGAGCCTTCGGACTTGCCAGCTAGATGAGAGCCTGCGCAGCGTATCTACCTGGGGTCGATCCTAGCTCTGGGTGTCGATGAAGTTTCCACAAATAAGACATATCCCCCATAGGCGAGCCTTCGGACCTGCTAGCTAGATGAGAGCCTGCGCAGCGGGTCTACCTGGGGTCGAACCTAGCTCGGGGTGTCGATGAAGTTACCACAAACAAGACCTATCCCCCACAGGCGAGCCTTCGGACCTGCCAACTAGATGAGAGCCTACGCAGCGGGTCTACCTGGGGCCGAGCCTAGCTCGGGGTGTCGATGAAGTTTCCACAAACAAGACCTATCTGTCACAGGCGAGCCTTCGAACCTGCCAGCTAGATGAGAGTCTGCGCAGCGGGTATACCTGGGGCCGAGCCTAGCTCGGGGTGTCGATGAAGTTTCCACAAACAAGACCTATCCCCCACAGGCGAGCCTTCGAACCTGCCAGCTAGATGAGAGCTTGCGCAGCGGGTCTACCTGGGGTCGAGCCTAGCTCGGGGTGTCGATGAAGTTTCCACAAACAAGACCTATCCCCCACAGGCAAGCCTTTGGACCTGCCAGCTAGATGAGAGCCTGCGCAGCGGGTCTACCCGGGGCCGAGCCTAGCTCGGGGTGTTGCAGAACACATAATTATATCCTATCATAAGAATTTCACAACAGGCAAGAGGAAAACAAGTTGATTGATGTAGTATAACAAGCTTGATTTTGGATACATAATTACAGCTTCCCCCTCTCACTGGTAGAAGCATTTTAGGTCATCGCCGCTCTAGGTGTGGCTCAAGGTCCTCCCCTCCATGTACTGAGGTAGTAACCTCCTGTTCCAAGGACCTCCTTCACTATGTAAGGCCCTTCCCAGTTCGGGTTGAGCTTGCCCACGGGGGCCTACCTTCATGCCGTGTCAACCTTTTTCAGCACCAGATCTCCTTCGGCGAACTGCTTGACCCTGATATGCTTATCGAAATACTTAGCTATCCGCCGCTTGATCTCTTCTTGCCTGATGGCTGCCACGTCCCGCAGCTCTTCCACCATGTCTAGCGAGAGGCATAACCCCTCCTCGTTCTCCAACCTCCAAATCTCATCTCCTTCGCCCGCGGCTGTGACCCGTGGGGACCGAACCTCGAACTCCACTGGCAAGACTGCCTCACACCCGTGAGAAAGCTTGAAGGGGGTCTCTCCGGTGGCCGTGTTCGGGGTCGTTTGCAAGGCCCACAGGACCGAGGGGAGCTGCTCCACCAAATTTCCTCTCAAGTTCTCCACTTGTTTCTTGAGTAGGTTCACAATAATTTTGTTTGCCGCTTCCACCTGGTCGTTGCTCCGGGGGTGGTGGACAGAGGCAAATCTGAGATCTATCCCCAGCTAGGCGCAGAAGCTGATGAACACTATACTGGCAAACTGGGGACCGTTATCTGTCACTATCGCTTGAGGCAGCCCGTGCCTGCATATGATCTCCCCCAGACGAAGTTCCTTATGACATGCGAGGTGACTTTGGCCAAGGCCTTAACCTCCAGCCACTTTGAGAAGTAATCGACCATGACCAGGAGGAACCTCCTCTGCCCACTAGCCGGAGGGAAAGGCCCGGCCAAGTCCATCCCCCATATGGCAAAAGGCCATGGTGATGTTATGCTTCTAAGTATTTGAGCAGGCAAGAGTTGGAGGGGGCGTACAGCTGGCACTTTTGGCACCTTTTTGCGAACTCTGCTGCATCCTTCCTCAGGGTCTGCCAGAAATACCCCTGCCTTATTACCCTTGCCTCCAATGTCCTTCCTCCTGAGTGGTTGCCGCACTCGCCTGAGTGTACCTCCCCCAGGATCCTTGGGACCTTTTCTTCGGTTACACATCTTGCCAAGAGCCCTGACAACATCTTACGATGTAACCCCCCTTCCATCATCATGTAATGAGCTGCCTTGCGCCTGAAACTCTTTGCATCCTTAACCTCCTCTATCAGCCTGCCAGTGGTCAGGAAGGTTACCAACGGCTCCACCCACGAGGATCGCCGACCTACCTCCATTAACTCCCCTTCCTCAATTGCTGGCCGAAAAAGTTCAGTCAGGGTCCCTCCTCCCCGAGGTCCAAACTTCGCCAACCGATCGACGGCCGCGCTATCCTCCCTGGGGACATGCTGGATTGAGAATGACCGAAACCCACCGATGATCGCCCTTACCTTGGATAGGTATTTTATGAGGGTAGGCTCCCGAGCTTCAAACTCTCCTCGGATCTGTGACGCTACTACCATCGAGTCAGTGAAGGCCTCCACGTCCTGGATCTCAAACTCCTTTGCCAAGTGAAGGCCGACGATCATGGATTCATATTCTGCTTGGTTGTTGGTAACCGGAAAGTGATAATTCATTGCCTGCTCTATCGCGACTCCCTGGGGGCTTATCAGCACCACTCCTCCCCCGAGGGAATGCTTTCCCGAGGCCCCATCAACCATCATCTTCCACGCTTCCTGTGGCTGCGGCTCCCCCTCCTCGACTTCAACAACATAGTCCGCCAGAAAGTCCGCCACCGCTTGCGCCTTAATGGAGAGTCTCGGAACAAAAGAGATGTTGAACTCGCTTAGTTCGATGGACCACTTGGCAAGTCTTCCCGAGTGTTCTACCCCTTCAAAGATCTTGCAAAGAGGATGGTCGGTCACCACCCTAATCGAGTGCACTTGAAAATACGGCCGGAGCTTCCTTGCCGAGATGACCAAAGTGTAAGCCAACTTTTCGAGGATGGGGTAGCGGAGCTCTGCCTTCTTCAAGATTTGGCTAACATAGTAGATTGGCAGTTGCTTCTTTCCCTCTTCCCTTACTAGAACGGATCTCACCGCCTCAGCTCCCACTCTAAGGAACAAGGTCAGGTCCTCCCCTTCTTTTGGGCTTTGAAGCAGAGGAGCCTGAGAGATTTGTCTCTTCAGCCCTTGGAAGGCTTCTTCGCACTCAACGGTCCACTCAAACCTTTGGTTCCCTCACAGCACCTTGAAGAATGAAGAACACTTGTCCCCTGACCTGGAGAGGAACCTGCTTAGCCTAGCCAATTTGCCTGTCAAGCACTGGACCTCCTTGGCATCGCGAGGTGATTCCAAATCTATGATGGCCTTCACCTTGTCCGGGTTAGGCTCCACCCCTGTCGGAGTCAAGAGATGCATGAGGAACTTCCCGCGGCTGGCCCCGAAGACACACTTCAAGGGGTTCAGCCTCATCTTTAACCTCCGCAGGGTGGCAAACGTCTCTTCTAGATCCTGCAGGTGAGAATCCACACACTTGCTCTTAATCATCAAGTCATAGACATAGACCTCCAAGTTTCTCCCCCTTTGATCTCGGAAGACCCTATCCATTATGCGTTGGTATGTAGCCCCTGCGTTCTTCAACCCAAAAGACATCATTTTATAACTAAAGCATCCCTCCCTCGTGATGAAGGAAACATCCTTGACATTGGGAGGGTGCATCCGGATCTGGTGATAACCTGAAAAAGCATCCAAAAAGCTCATAATAGAAAAAATGACGGCTGAATCAACCAGCGCGTCGATACGAGGCAGAGGGTAGCAATCCTTCGGGCATGATTTATTTAATAAAGAGAAATCGACACACATTCGCCATTTCCCACCCCCTTTCTTAACCATTACCACATTGGAGATCCAGCCTGGATACTGGATCTTCGAGATGAAGCCAGCCTCCAGGAGCTTTCTGACCTCTTCGCGGATGGGTTCCTCTAGCTTGGTGGCGATGGCCCTCATCTTTTGGCGTATGGGACGAGTGTGGGGGTCCAGGTTCAGGCGGTGGCAGGCCACACCCGTGTCGATGCCCGGCATGTCTGACGCGCTCCAAGCGATGATGTCGATGTTGCTTTGGATGCAGGCCCGCACTCGCTCCTGGTCCTCGAGACTCAAGCCCCCGCCGACCCGCACCCTCTGCACCTGCCCTATGCTGGTGAAGACCTCCATATCCACTACTTCCTCGGCCGGCTCCAGCCGCGACTGCTCCCAGCTGACCCTTGCTTTTTCTTCCCGCTCCAACTCCTCCTCCCTTCCTACTTCCTCCTCAATCTCCATCGCCTCCTCCAGCCCGACCTGCTGCCGCTCGACTTCCACACCCCTCCGGGCCTCTCTCTCAGCTTTTCCCTGCTCCTTCGTAGTCTCCTTCCTCGCCTCCCCTCGGCTCATCTCCTCTTCTCCGACGTTCTCCTCTTGCTCCACCATCTCCCTCTCCAGCTCTTCCGCCTCGGCCATCTAGGACACAGTGTTGACCGTCGTCACATAGCATTGCCTCGCCACCTTCAGATCCCCCCTGATCCTGACCTGCACCCCTCCGTTATTGAACTTAAGACATTGGTGGAATGAGAAGGGGACACAGCGAAAGGCACTGATGAGGGGACTCCCAAAGATGGCGTTGTAACTGCTCGGAGCATCCACTATCACGAACATGCAGTTCCGTGACACGCCTCCAAACTTCACATGAAGCACTACCCCTCCTTTTACTTCCTTCCTCTCTCCAGAAAATCCGAACAGTGGTCCATCCGAAGCCAAGATCCTTTTCCCCTCAACCCTTATCTCATCAAAGGCCTTCTTGAAGATAACGTTTACTGAGCTCCCATTGTCCACCAGTATCCTCGAGACCTTGAAATTATCCACTGCCGTCTGGATCACCAGGGCGTCACAAAATGGATCTTCATAGTCCGACATGTCTGCTAATGAGAAGGTGATCTTTTCTTCCGGCGGGGGAGCCTGGGAGGTAGAGGCGACCCCCCCTTCAATACATGGTTTGAAGGCTCCCCTTGTGGGTTGCCTCGATCCCCACTCCTCTATGGATCACCCCGATCCCTCCCCGGGTTCCCACGTCTACCCGGTCCTCACATCTATCTTCTTCATCCCCCTGCTGAACTTCCACGATTCTAACCGGCGGATCCTCCCTCCCTTCTCCTCTTGCTTCTCTCATCTCTAAGAACTCAGGGCAGGTGGCCGTCACGTTACCTTTCTCCTGGTGGAAGTCACAAAAGAGCAACGCCTGCCCTACACCTTCTTCCTTCTCCTCCTCCTCTTCTCCCAGCTCCTCGAACTCCTCTCCTTGCTCCTCTTCCTCTGCCCACCTCCATGGCCTCTTGCAGCGGCGGGAGGTGGCCCCCTGGCCCCTGTCTCTATGCCGGTTGGTCAAACCTCCTGGGTTCTCGTAAGTTATCTCTTCCCCAGTAGCCTCCTCTTTGGCCCTGGGGGCAACCCCCTGGGTCCTCCAACCCAACCGGTTGTTCGGCTCCCGGGCCCCCCATCTCTGCTGCTGCCCCTGCCCTCAGGGTTCTTCCCTCCTTCTTTCTTCTCTTTGCTCCCTCTGCTCTCCCGGCTCCCTCTGCCTTCCCGCTACAGGCTCCTTCACATCTTCTTCCGCCAGCCTGGCCAACTTCCTGGCAAATGCCGGATTTGCCCTCTCGAAGCCTATCTCTTTTGCCGCCCTCTCCATGAGCTCCTCAAAGGAGAGGGGGGAACTCTCTTCAACTCCATACTGAATAATCTCGGCCTCAGCCCCAGGGTGAAGATGAGCATCAGTGCGTACCTTGGGACCTACCGGACCAGGAGGATCTCTTCCTGAAACCGGTCAACGTAGTGACCCAGTGTCTCGTCCTGCTTCTGCCTCACTGCAAACAGGCACTCCGCCTCCTTCTTCCGCTTCTTAGACGTTGAGAACCTCAACAGAAACCCTCGGCGCAGATCTTCAAAGTTGTATATCGAGCTCGCTGGCAACTGGTGGAACCAGTCCTGGGCCTTCTCCTTCAATGTGATGGCGAACAACCGACACTTGAAGGCATCTGTCATCTGCCTTATCGAAACCACATCTTCGAACCACTGCACATGCTGTACAGGGTCATCTTTACCCGAGTAATAGGACATGTCCGGCTCCCGGAACCCCTCTGGCAAAGGAGCTGAAGATGATGAGCTCGCTGAAAGGGCTTCTCGCCTCCTGCCTGGCGAGAGGGCACGTCTCGTAGCCTCGGATGGCTGGCCCGATCCGCGAGACTGTGCCCAGGGAAGAGTTCTCACATAGGTGCCTCCCTCTCGCCCAAATCTTCCAGAGTCTCCTTTCCTGGGCGCTGGCCTGGGAAGAGATCCCGCGCGACCACGTCCCTCTTGTCGACTTCCACCGGACCTCCTTCCCGGGGCGCTGCCCAAGGGCATTCTCGCCCAAGAGCTGGATCGCCTCCACTGGAACCTGAGGAGTCACCCACTCAGTCCTCGCCGAGAAGGCCAAGCTATTGGTCTGCAGGACTTCTCGCCAGAAGTCCTCCAACATCTTCCTCGTCGCCTCTTCTCCCTAGGTGGGGGAGCCTCGAGAACCAGACCCTTCACCTTCACCTCCAGCCATGGGACTAAACTCAAGGCTTTCTTGTATCAGCTTCCTTCCATGCTCACCGCACCAGAACTGTTGAAGCCAAAATTGACCTCAACGGGAGTTCAAAAATAGGGGTGATGCCAACACCTACTTATCTCGAGCCCCGACCCTCGACTAGTTGCAAAGGAGCTAAGACTGACCCAAAGCCTTAGCAAGGAGGTCACACATCACACCCGAAAGATCTCTGAGAGCTTCCCATCAAAAGCCAAAAGCTGGCTAGGAGCTCCTCAGAAAGCACTAGAGATTTGGAGGATAATGAGAGCGTGTTATCTAAGGAGCCCTTATGGGTCTATTTATAGTTTTCTGAGTTAGATCTGCAAATAATCATACTGGGTTGACCTGAAAATACCAGAATACCCCTGATTCGGTCTGCCAATAGCCAAACTCCGCTGTTCTGAGGAGTTATACGCAGACCACTAAGGGCAAAAGGGTAAAATTACCCGGGGTAGAAGAGTAAAAACACCCTTGGGCATAGAAATGTCAAAATGGCCTTTCTGTATGGCGAGTGGGGGAGAAACTATCGGCGAGATGAACCTTCCTCCTATCTCGCCTACTTTAGATGTCGTGGGTCCTTCTCGCGGCCAAAGGCCTTCTCGCGCCCTTAGGAGGGGCGTCTCGCATACTGTAGGGACCTCTTACCTCGCCAACTGCGAGTGGGCCACATGGTCCCACTCGCCCATCAATTCCACTCGCCCTACCTCGTTTATCTTGTGCTTTCGAGGTCCTCTCGCGAGCCCGAGGTTGTACAGTAACAATTTCCTCATCCATGACGGTCTTCCAATAAGGAATAGTAAGAGCTTCCTGGTAGGTGCGGGGAGTGGTAGTGGCAAAGATAGCCAAGGCAAACGTCCTGCGAGAAGGAGTTAGACAATCATATAAAACAACAGCAGCTAGCAGGTGTTGAGTACACGTCCACACCCCTTTGCGAAGAGCAATGGGAATATCCAGGTCAGCGAGTTCCTCAGTTTCCGGGGCATCCGTGGCGGAGAGAGCTGGCCCGGGAGTAGAGAGAGACGACCGCGGAGAAGAGGGAGATATCTCAATAGGGGGACACAGTGGAGGAGATGGTGGAGACGAAGGAGGTGGTGGAGTCGCGGTAGGTGTTGGGGGAATGAAAGGGGTGGTAGGAGAAGGAGGAATATCAGGAGAGGAAGAGGAGTTGAGAGAGAAGTAGGATGCATTTTCAAAAAAGGTGATGTCCGTAGAGACAAACTTCTTGCAGGAAACCGGGTTAAAGCAATAATAGCCTTTCTGAGTGGTAGAGTATCCCAGAAAGACACACTTGGTGGCCCATAGTGAGAGTTTGTCACGGGTGGCAGAAGGAGAGTGCACAAAGGCTATGCACCCAAAGACATGGAGAGGGAGAGGAAACAAATCCTTCCATGGATAGAGAATGGAGAATGGCATTTTGTCTTGGAGAACGGTGGAGGGAATGTGATTGATAAGATAGCAGGAGATGAGAACCGCATAGCCCCAATAGGAGCGAGGAACCTGCATTTGAGTTAGCAGAGTGCGCGCGACATCAAGGAGGTGACAGTTTTTGCGTTCTGCCATGTCATTTTGCTGTGAGGTATAGACACAGCTAGTTTGATGAATAATACCATTTTGAATACAGAAGGAGGAAAACTCATGAATAAGATATTCCTTTGCATTATCAGAGCAAAATATTTTAATAGAGACAACAAATTGATTCTTAATCATATAATAAAAGGATATCCATACATGCAATAATTCAGAGCGATCTCGTAAGAGATACACCCAAGTATAGCGGGAGAAATCGTCAATAAAAGTTACAAAATAAGAACTACCCCGACCTATGGTGAGGGTAGGAGCGGGTCCCCAAACATCGGAGTGAACCAGATCAAACGGTCGGGAAGATCCACGATCTTGCTTAGGTTAGAAGGAGGAGCGGTGATGCTTGCCAAGCTGACATGCGTCACAGTTAAAAGGAGGACTCTGCTGAGAAAGGTGAGGCATAAGCTGACGAAGAAGTCATGGAGGAGTGTGAGCAAGACGAAGATTGAAAGTGAGAGTTAGGTCTACAATACTCTAGATGGGGGTGAATAGAGTATATTAAAAATTTGTTAGTTCCCTAATAAAAGTGTTGTTACAGCTTTTGTTGTAAACTGAAAAAGTGCAGTGATAGAAAATTATAAATCAGATAAAAATCTACCTAATCACAGCCACACAGCAAGAAACAAAAAGAAAAGATAAGCAACCAGACGACACAAGAAATTTATAGTGGTTCCCCTCAACTGGGTACATCAACTCTTCTACCACCCTTGGTAGGAATCCACTCAGGTTTTTGATCAGGTGTCTGACACCAATGGGTTTTGATCAGGTCCCCAAAAACCAACTCAAGTCTTTTAGTAAGGAAACTTGCAACCAGGAATCACTTTTGAAGGGAGATGACAACCCTTTGTACAGGTGGGGGTGAGAGAGTGATTATGTCTTCTCTGTCAACAATCAGAGAGAAGACTTATGTGGAATGATGTTAGCAAACCGCTCCCCCTGAGATGTAGAATGGTTCGGGGAAGATCTGGAGCTTTGATGTAGGGTGATAGGTCTTCAATCAGAATTCTGGACAAGCAGTGATGTAGGATCTTCTTGACTGATTTGATATCTATTGTCCTTGGAGAAGTCCTGGAGAGAATGTTGAATAAGAAGACTCTTGATATATTATAGTTGTTCTTATTCTTCTGAATATCACTGCCTATCACTGTAAGCTTTTCTATAATCTTCTTGTGTGAAGCTTTTCTGTTGCTGTATGAGAACTCTAGCAGTCAGTTTTTTTGTGACACTGATTTTCTGACTGAGTATTGTTATTATGCTTTTCTCTGTGTGTCTTGTTGCAGATGCTAAAAATCTTCTTTTCTTCTGTCTCTATTCAAAAATTTGAATCCTCTGTAATTAATGCTGACGGCCTGAGAATAATCAGCATTGATGTATTTCCCAACTGTCTTGTGGAAAATCAACAAGTAATATTCCTGAAGAGGACTGTAATTAATACTTCCTCTAACGGATACATTCAGATAATGTAGAGCATTAATTACTCAGGAATTTCCGCATTAGAATGAGGACAGAATGCCGGAAATGGCAAAGTCTGGATTCGTCGAACGAAATAACAGATTTCGTCGAGCTGAGTTACCAGTTCGTCGAGCTGAGATTTTGTATTCGTCGACCAGACATCTTCTGTTCATCAAGCTGATAACAGAACTTGTATACTTCAGAACCTTTGTCTTTTCTGTCTGAAGTTCGCCGAGCTGATAATTGAATTCGTCGACTGGAGTTCAGCAACAGTTCTAGACTTAGACAAATAGTTTGTGTTGACTAATATTCTGTATGTCTACATGAAACTTCTGGTGTCGACACAAGTGGGTGTCGATTGATTAATCTTGGTGTCGACACAAATCTTCTGGTGTCGACATAAGTTTTTCTGGTGTCGACATAAGTTTTCTGGTGTCGACATAAGTTGGTGTCAACACATACCCTAAGTGTCGACACAGATCCTCTGATTCCAGAATTCGTCGAGTAGAGTACTGAGTTCGTCGACCTGAGAAGTTGACTTCGTCGACCTGAGAAGTTGTGAACTTGAGGTCCAAGTTCATCGAACTCAGAATCTTGTTCGTCGACCAAAGCCTGAAGTTGGACTTAGAAAAATCTGGAGTTACCCTGATTTTAGTTTGTTGAAGTGTCCCAATTTTCGTCGAACAGAGAATGAAGATCGTCGAGCTCAGCTCAGAGAAATATCTCAAGATTGTCGAGCTGAGAACGCCTTTCGTCGACCTGAGTTCGACGAACGTCGAACTCATTTTACTTGGTATTGAAATCTTCTAAGTCTTGAGTCTCTGATGGTCTTGTTGATAGCTGGTCCATCTGATATTGACTCTAAGAACTTGGCCTAGACTCTAGGACACAAATTTGACCCTGGCTATACATGTTGGGTCACATCCTAAGTAAGTGAACCTAGCCCAAATCAACTAGGGATCCAACAATCTCCCCCTATTTGGGTGAGGTCACTAATAGACTCAAAACATAAACATAAGGTAAACAAAGTAAGAAAAGGATATATCTGGCACAGAATTACTAACGCATGCAGCAGATATATATGTACATAGGCTTTGTTTAAACAAACAACATAGTTTGAAAGTAAGTGCAGGAAGAAGAGCAAAGAAATTAAAACAAAGTAAGGATTACTTCTTCTGCTTCTTTGCTATGGTCTTGTTCTCTTTAGGCTTTTCTCCTGGCTTGGTAAAGATAATCTCTCTCTTTGGATCCATAGCTTGTGCCTGTGTCATTGTCATATCATCTTCCCCAATAATCTTCAGTGATGTAGTTCTAGGGACAACTGCTTCAGGATGGAGTTTCATGTAATCATCAACATTAAACAATTTATTGGCTTTATCAAATCTTTTTAGTTCTTCCTTCTTGTACTTTGACATAGTTGTATATTCTGATATGTCTTTGCCTTCAGCTTTTGCTTTATTAATCAAGGACAGACTAACAAGTTCCTAAAATCTAGCCATTCGAGCAGTGTTTGCTGTCTCAGGACCCTCAAAAGGAATAGGAGGTGAATCTGGCTTGTTGGGACTGTTAGTTTTCTGTTCTACAGAGAGAGTTGGCTGTTGTTGCTGATGTTGTTGATGTTGTTGATGTTGCTGTTATTGATTTCCTGAAGAACGATGTCTTTGCTGACTGCTTCCAAAAGATCTCCCTTGATGTCTCTGATAAGTTTGTATAGGGGCAGATCTCTGAGAGCTAGAGCCAGTGGCACCAGCTGCTGGAGGAGGTGGAGGAGGTGGATCTTTTCTATATCTATGAACTGGTGGAGGAGAATATTTTCTGCTTCTTTTCCTCTCCTTTTGCTGGTTCTTAGACAACCACATTCATGCAGGCATTCCCTTATAAGGAGTAACATTATGCAAGTTGTAGTAGGGAGTGTCAGCAGTTGGATTGGGCTTATGAACAGGAGGAGGAGGAGCCTTTCTCTTTTTTGACACCATTTGCTTCTTCTTCTTGGCAGCTTCTTCATCTGAAGCATCTTCATCATCATCTTCACTGCTAGAACCCTGAGGGTTATCATATAAAGCATCCAATGCTTTCAAAGATTTATCATCAATGACAGTCTTTTCTGTAGCAGGAGCAAAAGTTTCAAAAACTGGAGTTTCAGCAGTAGTTGAAGAAGAGACTGTACAAACATCAGAAGTAATTGGGACAGAGCTTTCAGCTGCTGCCTTATTTTCTTCTTCAATATCAGCCAAGATCAGCTCATCTAGATCTGGCATAGGTGAGTCATCCATCACAAAGATTGGTGCTGAGACAGCTTCTAGAGAGGATGGAATAACTATAGAGGTTGGAGCAAAAACTGGAATTTCAAAACCGTCATAGAGTTGCTTAGCAACTGCTGGACTGATAGGAGGAGTATAAGGTACAATAGCCAACTGTGGCTTAGTAAGTTCTCCTGGAAGATACTGCATATGTACAGTGTCAAAACTTTTCAGCAATGCTTGTAAATTAACTGTGGGATTGAGGATAAAATCACCAACAGTTTCATCAATGTCCATATCAGTATCAATAAAATCAATTAAATCAATTAAATCTCTATCTGTACAATCTGTATATGCTTCTGTGGGGACTGGAGTATCTGCTAGTGCTGGAGCTGAAGTGTCTGAATCTGTAGCTGCTGCTTCATCATCAGGCATCTCCCCCTGCCTGGTATCAGTAGGAACTGAGGCCAGGCCCCTGACTGAGGAGGGGGCAGCAGTAAGAGCAGAGATTTGGGCAGATAAGGATTGAATAGTGGTAGCAAGAGGTTTAATGGCCTCTGCTATATGGGATTTCAGAAGGGGGGATATGATGGTGAGGATAAAGGATATGGTAGTGGGATCCAATAAGAAAGTGGGAGATGATGTTGCATTTGGTGTGGAAGAGGGAGCAACTAGTGATGGAATGGATGGTGGAACAGCCTGTATGTGAGGAGTGTGTTGAAGTTGATGACCGGGCGGTCTGGCGGTCTGTCTTGGCGGGTTGAAGACCACGCGGTCTGGCGGTTTGTCTCAGCCGGCTTGGAGACCGGGCGGTCTAGCGGTCTTCCCTGGTGATCTCTCTTCTTCTCTTGTGGTAGCCGTGCGATTAGCCCTTCTGTCTAACCGCGCTGCTTGTGCGGTTTATTTTGTATAGTTCGCTTAGTCCTGTAAATTTTTAGTCTCACATCTCTTATTTGTATTCTCTTATCTCTCCTCCATTCTATATAAGGGAGGGAATACCTTTGTAATAGATATCTTTTTTGGATAATAAAGTTTCAATTATTCAAAACTCTATCCGTTTGTTACTACATGTTCTCTACTTTTAACTTGGTATCAGAGGACACGGTCTTTTCCTCCTGATTGTGTGCGCTCTCTGCTTCTCGCCGCTTGTTTCTTCTTCACGTGACCTGTCTTAGCGGCTTGTCCTCTCTTCCGCCCGCTACTCTGTTTGCGCGGCTTGTTGCTTCTCTTCTCTTGCTGCTCTTCGTCGCCGCGACCAGTTTGGTTGTCGCAGCGACCTGTTTCCTTCTTGCCGCCTGTTTTCCCCTAGCTGCGCGGCCTGCTTCTGTTCCCCCGACTTGCGACTTGTTGTCGCTGCTGCTTCTTTCTTCTCTTCTCTTCTCTTCTGTTCGCTCGAACTTTTCAGTCCGCGCGACCTCTTCCCCGCTGTGCCTTTGTCTGTTTCCTGGCCGCTAGTGTTCTCGCAGCTTCTTCCCTTTAAACCGATGCGATTTCGCGCGGGTTGCTCTCTTTTCCTCTCCCCGCGGCTTTCTCTCTGTTCGCGCGGATTCTTCCTTGGTTGAGCGGCCTCTCTGCCTTTCTTCCTTTAGCCGCTCCTGCTTGTTAGTCGCCGCGACCTCCTGTTCAGTCGCGCGGCTTGTGCTTCCCTCTTCTTCCCCTTTTGCCTTGCTCTGCAACTTGGTCGTGGCCCTTCTTGCCGCTGGTGTGCTGTCACCGAGACGGCTGCAGTTTCTTTTTCCTCCCTTCATGGCTTTCATATCCTCCTCCAAGCCATTCGCCTCGGTTGTCACATCTTCTGGTCGTGCCCACGTTGTTACTCAGGGAAAATGACTGATCGACACTGGTGCTACAAATCATATGACCGGCAATCTCCAGTGTTTCTCTCTCCTCGAAACACATGATCGGTTGCCCCCGGTTATTCTCGCTGACGGCTCTTCATCCTCAGTCCATGGGATGGGGATAGTTCATGTCACTCCGTCTCTTCACTTGGCGGATACTCTATACGTGCCCCAGTTCCCGTGCAACTTATTATCTGTTACTGTTGAAGTTGGTGACCGGGCGGTCTGGTGGTCTGTCTTGGTGGGTTAAAGACCGCGCGGTCTGGCGGTTTGTCTCAGCCGGCTTGGAGACCGGGCGGTCTAGCGGTCTACTCTGGCAACCTCTCTTTCTCTCTGGTGGTAGCCGTGCGGTTAGCCCGTCTGTCTAACCGCACGGCTTGTGCGGTTTGTTCTGTATAGTCCGCTTAGTCCTGTAAATTTTTAGTCCCACATCTTTTATTTGTATTCTCTCTTCTCTCCTCCATTCTATATAAGGGAGGGCATACTTTTGTAATAGATATTCTTTTTGGATAATAAAGTTTCAATTATTCAAAACTTTATCTGTTTGCTACTGCATGTTCGCTACTTTTAACATGGTATCAGAGCCAGGTTCTTTTCCTCCTGATTGTGCGCGCTCTCTGCTTCTCGCCGCTTGTTTCTGCTTCTCGCGACCTGTCTTCGCGGCTTGTCCTCTCTTCCGCCCGCTACTCTGTTCGCGCGGCTTGTTGCCTCTCTTCCCTTCTCTCATTGCTCTTCGTCTCCGCGACCTGTTTAGTTGTCGCAGCGACCTGTTTCCTTCTAGCCGCCTGTTTTTCCCCTAGCTGCGCGGCCTGAATCTGTTCTCCTAACTTGCGACTTGTTGTTGTCGAAGCTGCTCCTTACTTCCTCTTCTCTTCTGTTCGCCCGGACTTTTCAGTCCGCACGACCTCTTCCCCGCTGTGCCTTGTTCTGCTTCCTTGCCACTTGTGTTCGTGCGGCTTCTTCCCTTTAAACCGCTGCGGTTTCTCGCGGGTTGCTCTCTTTTCCTCTCCCCACGGCTTTCTCTCTGTTCGCGCGGATTCTTCCTTGGTTGAGCGGCCTCTCTGCCGTTCTTCCTTTAGCCGCTCCTGCTTGTTAGTCTCCGCGACCTCCTGTTCAGTCGCGCGGCTTGTGCTTCCCTTCTTCCCCTTTTGCCTTGCTCTGCACCTTGGTCATGGCTCTTCTTGCCGCTGGTGTGCTGTCACCAAGATCGCTGTAGTTTCTTATTCCTCCCTTCATGGCTTTCATCTCCTCCTCCAAGTCGTTCGCCTCGGTTGTCACGTCTTCTGGACGTGCCCACGTTGTTACTCAGGGAAATTGGCTGATCGACACTGGTGCTACAAATCATATGACTGGCAATCTCCAGTGTTTCTCTCTCCTAGAAAAACATGATCGGTTGCCCCCGGTTATTCTCGCTGACGGCTCTTCATCATCAGTTCATGGAACGGGGATAGTTCATGTCACTCTGTCTCTTCACTTGGCGGATACTCTATACGTGCCCCAGTTCCCGTGCAACTTATTATCTGTTACCTCTCTTTGCAAGCAATTACAGTGTTCCGTCACATTTACTTATACTTCTTGCTTTTTTCAGGATCCGGACTCCCAACGGACGATTGCTACTGGGACTGAGAGTGGTGGCCTATACTTCCTGGACAATATTTCTGCTTTTTCCACCTTCTCCTCCACCTCCACAGATATTCTCCAATGGCATCTCCGCCTTGGTCATGCTCCTCCCAGTCTTCTTCGTCAACTTCTGCCCCACCTTCCTCCATAAAGTCCTCCGCTCAACTGTGAGGCCTGTCAGCTTGGCAAGCATCACCGCTCCTCCTTCCCTCCAAAGCACGTTCGTGGCTCTACCCGTCTGTTTGATCTTATCCACTCTGATATTTGGGGTCCTTCTCCTACTCTTACCATTGGTCGGGGTAGTTTATATTTTGACACGTTCATTGATGATTTCTCTCACTGTACGTGGGTGTATCTAATAAAAGATCGCTCCGAATTATTCTCTGTCTGGACGTCCTTCTATCTCATGATCAAAACTCAGTTTGGTGTTTCTATCAAAGATTTTCGCTCTGAAAATGCCAAAGAATATCTCAGTCATGACTTTTCTACATTCTGCATGCAAAATGGGATTATTCATCAAACTAGTTGTGTCTATACTTCACAACAAAATGGTGTGGCCGAACGCAAAAACCGTCACCTCCTCGATGTCGTTCGCACCTTGATGACCCAGATGCATGTTCCTCGCTCCTATTGGGGCTATGCTGTTCTCCTTGCCTGCTACCTTATCAATCGTATTCCCTCCACGGTTCTCCACGGCCAAACCCCGTTCTCCATTCTGTATCCGGGCAAGGAGCCGTTTCCTCTCCCTCTCCAAATCTTTGGATGCACTGCCTTTGTGCATACCCCTTCAGCCACCCGTGATAAGCTCTCCCCTCGCTCCACCAAATGTGTCTTTCTAGGGTACTCCACCTCTCAGAAAGGCTATTGTTGCTTTGATCTCATCCTTCGTAAGCAGTTCGTCTCTGCTGACGTCACCTTCTTCGAGAATACCTCCTACTTCTCGGATGACTCCTCTCCTCTTCTCCCCGCTTCTGATTCTCCTGCCGTTCCCTTCGTTCCCTCGCCTCCTACTACACTCTCCACCCCTACACCGTCTCCCTCCCCTCCTCTCCATCCACCTCTCTCTTTCCCTTCTCCACCACCCTCTCCCTCATCTCCGTTGCCGTCGTTCTCTACTCCCGGGCCAGCTTTCTCTACCACGGATGCTCCGGATGTCGCAGGCCCGGCTGACCTGGATCTTCCTATAGCTCTTCGCAAAGGGGTGCGGACGTGTACCCTACACCCCCTTGCTGCTGTTGTTTCCTATGATCGTCTTACCCCTTCTCGCAGGGCATTTGCCCTGGCTATCTCTGCCACTGCCATACCCCGCTCCTACCAGGAGGCCCTTTCTATTCCTCATTGGAAGATGGACATGGATGAGGAAATGGCGACCCTAACTGAGCGGGGTACCTGGACTCTTGTTCCTCCTCCCTTCGGCACTGATGTTGTTGGCTGTCGCTGGGTCTTTGTGGTCAAATTTGGCCCCGACGGCACTGTGGATCGTTATAAGGCTCGCCTTGTTGCTAAGGGCTTCACTCAGACATATGGGGTTGATTACTTTGACACCTTCTCACCCGTGGCTCGTCTCAGCACTATCCGGGTTCTTATCTTTGTGGCGGTAAATAAGGATTGGCCGATTTCCCAGCTGGATGTCAAGAATGCCTTCCTTTATGGTGATCTTCATGAGGTCGTTTACATGGAGCAACCTCCTGGGTATGTTGCTCAGGGGGAGACACGTGTATGTCGGCTGAAGAAGGCAATCTATGGCCTCAAGTAGAGCCCTCGAGCTTGGTTTGACAAGTTCAGCGGGATCGTGGCGGCCGTTGGTTTTGTGCGAAGCTCTGCCGATCACTCTCTCTTTATTCGCAAAACTCCTTCTGGGCTGGTTGTTCTTGCTGTGTACGTCGATGATATTCTTCTCACTGGCGATGACCAGGAAGGGGTAGCCCTGACAAAGCGTCATCTTCGCCAACATCTGATCACAAAAGATATGGGCTCTCCAAAGTACTTTCTGGGGATCGAAATCTCTCGGAAGCCCGACTCTTTAGTTCTCTCTCAGCGTAAGTATGCCCTTGATCTTTTAAAAGATGCAGGATTGACTGGAGCTAAACCTGCCCGATGCCCCATGGCAACTGGAGAAGACAAAACCTGGACAGATGATTCACCTCCTCTTTCAGATAGTTCGCGGTACAGGCATCTGGTTGGTAAGCTCATATATCTCACAGTGACCAGGCCTGATATTTCCTATGCTGTGGGCAAGGTGAGTCAATTCATGCAAGCACCTAGGGAGTGCCATCTACAGTCTGCCTTACGGATCTTGGAGTATATCAAAGCAGCGCCTGGGAAAAGATTACTGTTTCAGAGGAATGATCATCTAAGGATTGAAGCATACTCAGATGCAAGTTATGCTGATGATAAAGGGGATCGCAAGACAACCTCAGGTTTTTGCACTTTTGTTGGGGGAAATCTGGTGAGCTGGAAGATCAAGAAGCAGTCTGTTGTATCCAGGTCCAGTGCAGAAGCTGAGTATCGCAGTATGGCATCGACCATTTGTGAGTTCAAATGATTGCGGGCTCTCATGCTAGATTTAGGAGAGGTCTACAACCATCCTCTACCTATGTTTTGTGATAACAAGGTCGCCATATACATCTCTAAAAATCCGATATTCCATGAAAGAACAAAGCACATTGAGGTCGACTGTCATTTCATTCGTGAAGAGATCTTAAAGGAACAAATTTGCACTCCCTTTGTCACTTCTGATAAAGAGCTGGCTGACATCTTCACCAAGCCAGTTTCCGCCTCATTTCTTCATGTTTGTGACAAGCTGGGCATGATCGATATATATGCTCCAGCTTGAGGGGGAGTGTTGAAGTTGGTGACCGGGAGGTCTGGCGGTCTGTCTTGGCGGGTTGAAGACCGCACGGTCTGGCGGTTTGTCTCAGCCGGCTTGGAGACCGGGCGGTCTAGCGGTCTACTCTGGCAACCTCTCTTTCTCTCTGGTGGTAGCCGTGCGGTTAGCCCGTCTGTCTAACCGCACGGCTTGTGCGGTTTATTCTGTATAGTCCGCTTAGTCCTGTAAATTTTTAATCCCACATCTCTTATTTGTATTCTCTCTTCTCTCCTCCATTCTATATAAGGGAGGGCATACCTTTGTAATAGATATTCTTTTTGGATAATAAAGTTTCAATTATTCAAAACTCTATCCGTTTGCTATTGCATGTTCGCTACTTTTAACAGTTACCTTTCTTTGCAAGCAATTACAGTGTTCTGTCACATTTACTTCTACTTCTTGCTCTTTTCAGGATCCGGACTCTCAACGGACGATTGCTACTGGGACTGAGAGTGGCGGCATATACTTCCTGGACAACATTTCTGCTTTTTCCACCTTCTCCTCCACCTCCACAGATATTCTCCAATGGCATCTCCGCCTTGGTCATGCTCCTCCCCGTCTTCTTCGTCAACTTCTGCCCCACCTTCCTCCACAAAGTCCTCCGCTCAACTGTGAGGCCTGTCAGCTTGGCAAGCATCACCGCTCCTCCTTCCCTCCAAAGCACTTTCGTGGCTCTACCCGTCCGTTTGATCTTATCCACTCCGATATTTGGGGTCCTTCTCCTACTCTTACCATTGGTCGGGGTAGTTCATATTTTGTCACGTTCATTGATGATTTCTCTTGCTGTACGTGGGTGTATCTATTAAAGGATCGCTCTGAATTATTCTCTGTATGGACGTCCTTCTATCTTATGATCAAAACTCAGTTTGGTGTTTCTATTAAAGTTTTTCTATCTGATAATGCCAAAGAATATATCAGTCATGACTTTTCTACCTTCTGCATGCAAAATGGGATTATTCATCAAACTAGTTGTGTCTATACTTCACAACAAAATGGTGTGGCCGAACGCAAAAACCGTCACCTCCTCGATATCGCTCGCACCTTGATGACCCAGATGCATGTTCCTCGCTCCTATTGGGGCTATACTGTTCTCCTTGCCTGCTACCTTATCAATCGCCTTCCCTCCACGGTTCTCCATGACAAAACCTCATTCTCCATTCTGTATCCGGACAAGAAGCCGTTTTCTCTCCCTCTCCAAATCTTTGGATGCACTGCCTTTGTGCATACCCCTTCTGCCACCCGTGATAAGCTCTCCCCTCGCTCCACCAAATGTGTCTTTCTGGGGTACTCCACCACTCAGAAAGGCTATTGTTGCTTTGATCCCGTCCTTCGTAAGCAGTTCGTCTCTGCTGACGTCACCTTCTTCGAGAATACCTCCTACTTCTCGGATGACTCCTCTCCTCTTCTCCCCGCTTCTGATTCTCCTGCCATTCCCTTCGTTCCCTCGCCTCCTACTACAATCTCCACCCCTACATCGTCTCCATCCCCTCCTCTCCATCCACCTCTCTCTCTCCCTTCTCCACCACCCTCTCCCTCCTCTCCGTTGCCGTCATTCTCTACTCCCGGGCCAGCTTTCTCTACGACGGATGCTCCGGATGCCGCGGGCCCGGCTGACCTGGATCTTCCTATAGCTCTTCGCAAAGGGGTGCGGACGTGTACCCTACACCCCCTTGCTGTTGTTGTTTCCTATGATCATCTTACCCCTTATCGCAGGGCATTTGCACTGGCTATCTCTGCCACTGCCACACCCCGCTCCTACCAGGAGGCCCTTGCTATTCCTCATTGGAAGATGGACATGGATGAGGAAATGGCGACCCTAACTGAGCGGGGTACCTGGACTCTTGTTCCTCCTCCCTTCGGCACTGATGTTGTTGGATGTCGCTGGGTCTTTGTGGTCAAATTTGGCCCCGACGGCACTGTGGATCGTTATAAGGCTCGCCTTGTTACTAAGGGTTTCACTCAGACCTATGGGGTTGATTACTTTGACACCTTCTCCCCCGTGGCTCGTCTCAGCACTATCCGAGTCCTTCTCTCTGTGGCGGTCAATCGGGATTGGCCGATTTCTCAGCTGGATGTCAAGAATGCCTTCCTTTATGGTGATCTTCACGAGGCAGTTTACATGGAGCAACCTCCTGGGTATGTTGCTCAGGGGGAGACACGAGTATGCCGGCTGCAGAAGGCAATTTATGGCCTCAAGCAGAGCCCTCGAGCTTGGTTTGACAAGTTCAGCGACATCGTGGCGGCTGTTGGTTTTGCGCGAAGCTCTGCTGATCACTCTCTCTTTATTCGCAAAACTCCCTCGGGGCTGGTTGTTCTTGTTGTGTACGTCGATGATATTCTTCTCACTGGTGATGACCAGGAAGGGGTAGCCCTGACAAAGCGACATCTTCTCCAACATCTGATCACGAAAGATATGGGCTCTCCAAAGTACTTTCTAGGGATCGAAATCTCTCGGAAGCCCGACTCCTTAGTTCTCTCTCAGCGTAAGTATGCCCTTGATCTTTTAAAAGAGGCAGGGTTGACTGGAGCAAAACCTGCCCGATGCCCCATGACACCTGGAGAAGACAAAACCTGGACAGATGATTCACCTCCTCTTTCAGATAGTTCGCGGTACAGGCGTCTGGTTGGTAAGCTCATATATCTCACAGTGACCAGGCCCGACATTTCCTGTGCTGTGGGCAAGGTGAGTCAATTCATGCAAGCTTCTAGGGAGTGCCATCTACAGTCCGCCTTGCGGATCTTGGAGTATGTCAAAGCAGCGCCTGGGAAAGGATTACTTTTTCAGAAGAATGGTCATCTGTGGATTGAATCCTACTCAGATGCAAGTTATGCTGATGACAAAGGGGATCGCAAGTCAACCTCAGGTTTTTGCACCTTTGTTGGGGGAAATCTGGTGAGCTGGAAGAGCAAGAAGCAGTATGTTATCTCCAGGTCCAGTGCAGAAGCTGAGTATCACAGTATGGCGTCGACCACTTGTGAGTTAAAATGGTTGCGGGCTCTCATGCTAGATTTAGGAGAGGTCTACAATCATCCTCTACCTATGTTCTGTGATAACAAGACAGCCATATACATCTCCAAAAATCCGGTCTTCCATGAAAGAACAAATCACATTGAGGTCGACTGCCATTTCATTCGTGAATAGATCTTAAAGGAACAAATTTGCACTCCCTTTGTTACTTTTGATAAAAAGCTGGCTGACATCTTCACCAAGCCAGTTTCCGCCTCGTTTCTTCATGTTTGCGACAAGCTAGGCATGATCAATATATATGCTCCAGCTTGAGGGGGGGTGTTGAAGTTGATGACCGGGCGGTCTGGCGGTCTGTCTTGGCGGGTTGAAGACCGCGCGGTCTGGCGGTTTGTCTCGGCAGGCTTGGAGACCGGGCGGTCTAGCGGTCTTCCCTGGCGATCTCTCTTCTTCTCTTATGGTAGCCGTGCGGTTAGCCCTTCTGTCTAACCGCGCGGCTTGTGTGGTTTATTTTGTATAGTCCGCTTAGTCCTGTAAATTTTTGCTCACATCTCTTATTTATATTCTCTCATCTCTCCTCGATTCTATATAAGGGAGGGCATACCTTTGTAATAGATATCTTTTTTGGATAATAAAGTTTCAATTATTCAAAACTCTATCCGTTTGTTACTACATGTTTGCTACTTTTAACTGAGTGGATGGTGATGAGGATGGAAGGGTGGCATCTGGCATTATAGTGTCTGAGGGTAGGATGTAAGATGGGATGGAGGATAAATATGGGGGAAGTGGAGACTGTGGTAGTGTAGGAATGTAGGTGTGTTGAGGTGATTCAGGAGGTGTTGGTTGTGGATTTTTTGGAAGAGGGGAAGAGGTAGTGTCAGTGATGTCAAGTGGTGGAGATGGAGGTGGAATAGGAACAGGAGGAGGCTGGTGTGATTGGGGTGTTGAAGAAATAATGAGAGAGGAAGTGAGTTGTTTTGCTGGAAGGGGTGCTGGAAGAGATGGTGGAGTGGGATGAATCTCCTCAGCAGGTGTGGGAGTGGCTTTAACAGCCCTGGTGGAAGAGGTAGAAGCCTTAGGGGGCTTGATGATTGTCCTTTCCCACCTGCCAAATAAGGCACAGGTGAGCCTTTTACTGGCATTAATGAATATGGTCGGGGAGACCAGGGATTCAACAGTCCTTTCCTTGAGGAAGATCCCAAGGATCCTTCCAAAACATACTTCCTTCTTGGTATTCTTCTTCTTTATCAAGTCAAACAGTAGTTGTGCCCAGTCTACTTGCTTCTTGTTGACAATGACACACATGACCAGAAACTATTGTCTGGTGATGTAGTCGTGTGCTGTATGTTTTCCGAGTAGCACTTTACCAACCAAATATGCTAAGAATTTATAGGGCGCAGACAGATGTTTCTTCAACAGTTTGTTAGGGTTGTCACCAGCATAACCCATCAAATTTAGCATCATAGTAAATGCCTCAGAGTCAATCTCTAATTCCTCCTCTCCAGTTGTCAAACCAAATATTTCAGTTAAAACCGCGGGGGTTAAGGAGACAGTGTTACCAGCGATTCATCCTTTCATGGTATTGTCTTTAGAAGCTGTTGAAGTATAGACCCATTCCTTGATTTCTATTCCGGCTAACTTTATCCTAGTGGTCATCAAGTTCTTCAGATTCTGTTCTTCCAGAAGTTCCAGAATATATAGAAAGATTGGGTCTGAGTGCTGGAATGATTCGAAGTCCACATCAAATCCAGTGTCAAACTTCATAGCAGCTAGGGCTCCTGCTGGAATCGCCATGGAATCACCTGCAAGAAAGACAGAGAAAACGGCGATCAAGTGTAAGGGAACAGAAAGCGCGGGATGGAGGTCGAAGAAAAACCTAGATATAAGGTTTTCTAGAATATGAATCGACAATCTCCGTTCCACGAAAGTAAAATTAGTTCTTCGAACTAAGGTTGACGAAATGATTTAATAATAAATAATTCGTCGATCTCAGTCAGGAGACTTGAAGACAATTCGTCGAACTCCGGTTGACGAATATCTTCTGAAATAAGGTTCGTCGATCTCTGGTCAACGAAAATTGTTTCACACACAGAGAGTTCATCGAACTCCGTTCGACGAGTATCTCTCAAACTTTCCCTGGTTTGTCGAACTCCGTTCGACGAACTTTGAAAAATTCGTCGAATGTAGACAGAACTTAAGCTAAGTCTTCTTCATTGATCATCCCCAACTAATTTAGAAAGAAAGCATGATTTTTCTCATCCAGAGGTTTGGTGAATATATCATCTTTTTGTAAATCAGTGTAGATATAGACAAGCTTAATCTTATTTTGCCTACACACTCCCTAATGAAATGATGTCTTATATCAATATGCTTTATCCTACTATGGTGAACTGGATTTTGTGTTATGGTTATAGCACTAGTATTATCACAGAATATGGTTGAATTATTTAAGTTGAACCCATAATCTAGTAGCTGATTATGTATTCAGAGCATCTGTGAACAACAGTTGCCTGCTGCAATATATTCTGCTTCAGCAGTTGAAGTTGACACAGATGTTTGTTTTTTACAGAACCATGATACTAATCGCATACCCAGGAACTAACAAGTTCCTGATGTACTTTTTCTATCAACCCTGCATCTAGCAAAATCGGCATCAGAGTATCCAGTTAACTCAAATTCTGATTCAGCAAGATACCAAAGGCCTAGATCAGGACAACTCTTTATATACCTTAAAATCCTTTTTAAGAAAATAAGATGAGATTCATTAGGGTTCACTTGGAACCTAGCACAAAGGCATGTAGCAAACATACTATCTGGCCTACTTGTTGTGAGGTATAATAGGGACCCAACAATGCCTCTATAAAGTTTCTGATCTACAGGTTTTCCTGGTATATCAGAGTCCACAATAGCATTGGTTGTCATAGGAGTTTTCTTAGCTGAGGCATCAGCCATCCCAAACTTCTTTAGAAGTTCTCTAGCATATTTTGCTTGAGAGATGAAGATGCCATCAGGGATTTGTTTCACTTGGAGACCAAGGAAATATGAAAGCTCTCTCATACTACTCATTTCAAATTTAGAATGCATGAGGTCAGAAAACCTCTTGCACAATTTTGAATCTGTAGAGCCAAATATGATGTCATATACATAGATTTGTACTAACAAAATTTGGTCCTTATGATATCTAGTGAAAAGGG
Source organism: Platanthera guangdongensis (assembly GCA_039583875.1). NCBI lineage: Eukaryota > Viridiplantae > Streptophyta > Magnoliopsida > Asparagales > Orchidaceae > Platanthera > Platanthera guangdongensis. The sequence goes on along the minus strand of CM077150.1, from coordinate 77,451,046 downwards.
TTTTATCTACAGTTCCTATTGTAAATTTATGCTCTAATAAGAAACTTGTCAAGGTCTCATATCAAGCTCTTGGAGCTTGCTTTAGACCATAAAGAGCCTTATTTAATCTAAAAACATAAGAGGGATAAGTTGGAGAAACAAAACCTGGAGGTTGTTCTACATAAACCTTTTCTTGTAGCACTCCATTTAAGAAGGCAGTTTTCACATCCATTTGAAAGACTTTGAACCTTTTGAATGCAGCATAGGCAAGGAAGATCCTTATAGCTTCCAACCTTGCAACTGGTGCAAAGTTCTGATCATAGTCAATGCCTTCCTCTTGCCTATATCCTTGAGCAACAAGCCAAGCCTTGTTCCTCACAATAACTCCTTGGGCATCAAGCTTGTTCCTGAAAACCCATTTGGTTCCAATAACTGGGTAGTTTTGGGGTCTTGGAACCAAATCACAGACTCTACATCTCTCAAATTGGTTTAGTTCCTCTTGCATTACAAGGATCCAGTGGGGATCTTGCTCAGCATCATGGATGGTGAGAGGTTCAACCTGAGAGAGAAAACAGGCATACATCAAGTCTTGGTTGAGTTGATGCCTTGTCTGTACACCTGCTGATATGTCTCTAATTACTTGAGATCTGGGGTGATTCCTAAGTGTGACAAAATCAGTGGGTGGAGTTGGTTGTGCAACAACATTTTTAATAAATTCCTCTTGTGGGATTATATTTGTTGTTGGTTGAGTCTCATGCTATTCAGCTTCATCTTCTTCACTGTCTTCAATGACCTGTGGAGAGGGATGAATGGGAACCTCTTGGGTGAGGTTTAGTCCATCCAATGTCTCACACAGGTGGGGTACCTGCAAGTTGCTAATGGTAGAAACTTCTTTCTCCTTGCAGTACATGTTAGTCTCATCAAATGACACATGAATAGACTCTTCAATTTTTAAAGTTGATTTATTGAATACCCTATAAGCCTTTCTTACTTGGGAGTATCCTAGAAAAACTCCCACTTCAGCCTTAGCTTCAAACTTTCTAATGTATTTCTTGTTGTTATTGTGTATATAGCATGTACAACCAAATACTTAAAAATAGTTAATTTTAGGTTTCTTCCCTTTGAGCAATTCATAGGGAGTCATATTCTTTAGTTTGTGAATTAAACTCCTATTCAGGACATAGTTTGTTGTGCTTACAGCCTCTGCCCAAAAGGTTAGTGGCATGTATGCATCAGCAAGTAATGTACCTGCAGCTTCAATGAGTGTTCTATTTTTCCTTTCAACTACCCCATTTTGTTGGGGAGTTCTAGGAGCTAAGAAGCACTACATGATACCTTCCTTCTCACAGAACTCATGCATAAGAAGAGACTCAAACTCTGTGTCATGATCACTTCTGATCAATGCAACATGAGTAGAGAACTCAATCTGTATGGTCCTGGGAAAATCTGTAAGAACCTTGAATGTATCTGACTTAGTTCTCAGAAAGAATACCCAACTGAACCTAGATAAGTCATCTACAATAACCAAGGTGTAGGATTTCCCTCCTAAGCTTTGTACTGCAATGGGTCCTAAAAGATCCGAGTGTAGCAAGTACAAGATCCTAGGTGAATCACTCTTATTAATTAATTTGAAACTAGTTTTAGTTTGCTTGCCTAGTTTACAAGCCCTGCAGAGACCTTCCTTCTTGTAGGGAGCAGAAGGTAGACCTCTAACAAGGTTATCTTTAGATAATCTAGCTATATTTTTAAGGTTTACATGACCTAATCTTTTATGCCACAACTCATTTTGGTTACTAGTGATATTGAGTAAACAAACATCAGTTTTGGCAGAAATAAAATCTACTAGATATATGTTACCTTGTATAGTTCCAATTAAAACAGTTTTGTTTTCATTATTAATAATAGAACAGGAGGAAGAGGTAAAGTGTACCTGATAACCTTCATCACATAATTGTCTTATGGATATTAGGTTATGTTTGAGTCCTCTTACATATGTTACTCTCTTGAAAGTAACTGTTCCAATCTTTACTGCTCCATATCCTTCAGACTGGCCACTATTTGAATTACCAAAGATCACCTTTGGTCCTATCTTGGACTTGTAATTAGATAGATTGTCCTTGCTGCCTGTCATATGCTTGGAGCAACTACTGTCCAAGTACCAGATCTGACACACCCTTGGACGGCTCTTCACCTGAAATGAAAAACAAAAATTAATTATTCTTGACCCAGGTCACCTTGGGTCCTTTATTTGGTTGAAATGAAAAGCTGGATATAACTGACAAAGTAGGTTGAGATTTCTAACCTAAAGGGTGATATCTCCTAGGTGAAATACCCCAATCAGCTACTAGAGTGAATGGTTTATTAGCTGGCTTAGAATTTATGTAAGAGAAATGATTTATGTTTGGTCCTTCTAGATTTGACGAGTTTCTGTAAGTTCGTCGACCAGAGTTCGACGAATAGGGCTGAGATCGTCGATCTCTGCTCAGAGAATGACAATAGTCATTTTTTGCGCCCCATGTTCGTCGACCTCTGCTCGACGAACCATACAAAGTTCGTCGATCGCAGTTAGACGAATTGTTATTACTAAAGTTTGCGTCCAGCGTTCGTCGATCTAGGTTCGACGAATGGGCCACATTTCATCGATCTGAGTTCGACGAATGCTGCTGAATCTTATTTTTATTAGCTGTTTTCTGATTTTTATTTCTCTTGTCTATGGGTTTTGTATTGTTCTCAGACATTGGTTTGTTTATTATCTTCTCTTTTCCCTTGACAGAAACAAATTTAATGGGTGTTGTAAGGATGTTTTTCTTAATTATGGGGGGCAAACCTGATGATGCACCCAAGCCCAGCTTGCCATTTAATCTGGCATTTACTGTGCATGTTATGTCCATCAGCTTGAGACTTCTTCCATTAAGAGATTGATCAAGTTGTTTAGTCTCACATAAATCAGATTTTAATTTAATTATCCGCTCATTTGCTAAAGTTAGTTGATCTTTTAGTTTAAGATTTTCTGAGTTAACAGATTCAAGATTTCCTAGTTTTTCTCTAAGGGTTTTTATTTCTTTCTCTGAACTAATTAAATCTAAACACATAGTTTTGAATTCAATTTTAAATGAATCAGAATTAAAATTAAAACTTGAAAGAACCTGATCTGCCTCTGACTCTGAGGCTGCCTCATCTTCAGATTCACTTTCTAATCTTGAACTGCTCCTGGAGGCATCAATTTCCATAAGGCAGACCTCCTTGTTTCTTGCTTCTTCCTCTTCTTCACTTGAGCTAGAAGAGGATGATTCTTCTTCAGTATCACTCCATGATTCAGCAACAAAGCCTTTGTCTCTCTTTTTGTACTTGCTGGAGGAGGATCTGCTGCTGTGTTTTCTCCTGGAGTCTTTTTCTCTGCTTTTCTCCTTCTTCTGGCTTTCTGGACATTCAGAGATGTAATGTCCAGGCTTTCTACATCCAAAGCACACAACCTCCTTGGTTGGTGTCTTGTCAAATTTGGGCTTATCATCCTGCCTGGATGATCTTCTTCTGAAGTCCTTTCTAGCCATCTTATAAAATCTTTTTGCAAAGAGGCTCATCAGTTCTTCGTTGGATGTTGAGGTCTCACCTTCCTCTGATGCCTTGAAAGCTATACTGTGATCTTTTCTCACTGGAGTTGTTGATTTCTGTTCAATTGCTTCTCTTGATTTAATCAACTTCTCATAAGATTTTAGTTTGCCTAGTAGAGATTCAGTTGATATCTCATTTAGGCTTCTGGCTTCTTTGATAGGCCAGATTCTTGAGCCCCAAGAGCTAGGGAAGCACATCAAGATTTTGTCATTCACCTCTGTAAGGGTAATATCTTTATCCAAGGTTTTAAGCTCATTAATGATTGAGCTCAACCTATTGTACATTTCAGCAACTAATGCAGCCTCATCCTTCTTAAAATTCTCATACAGGGATATGATATTTGATCTCCTATCTTTCCTTTCATCAGCTGAGTCAGCTACCATTTGGTTGAGGGAGTCTCAAATGGCCTTGGCAGAGGTGCACTCAGCCACCTTCTAAAATATATCATCAGACATTGTCTGTGCCAAGATGTTCATGGATTTTTCATCAGCCATCTTGGCTTTCTTGTAAGCATCATTATTATCTGGAGGAGGTACTGCAGTCAGGTTTGTAGAGGTGCTTGGAGAAGCTGCATGTGCTGGAAGTACTCCTGTTAAGATAGAACTAAAAATATCTTCATCAATAGAATTCATATACAACTTGATTCTTGCCTTCCAGATTCCAAACTTTTGCAAGTTGCATACTGGAGGTCTGGTGCTTGCATAATCTTTGTTCTGTGTCATGATTGTGGTTCTACTTTAAAATGTGAACTAAGTAATATGTAGATGTAACACAGGATCTTTGGTTCAAGGATTAACTTGTGCAACCAAAGGAACCTGCTCTGATACCAATTGAAAGTGAGGGTTAGGTCTACAATACTCTAGAGTGTGGGTGAATAGAGTATATTAAAAATTTGTTAGTTCCCCAATAAAAGTGTTGTTACAGCTTTTGCTGTAAACTGAAAAGGTGCAGTGTTAGAAAATGGTAAATCAGATAAAAATCTACCTAATCACAGCCACACAGCAAGAAACAAAAAGAAAATATAAGCAACCAGACGACACAAGAAATTTATAGTGGTTCCCCCTTAACTGGGTACATCCACTCTTCTACCACCCTTGATAGGAATCCACTCAGGTTTTTGATCAGGTTCCTGACACCAATGGGTTTTGATCAGGCCCCCAAAAACCAACTCAAGTCTTTTGGTAAGGAGACTTGCAACCAGGAATCACTTTTGAAGGGAGATGACAACCCTTTGTGTAGGTGGGGGTGAGAGAGTGATTATGTCTTCTCTATCAACAATCATAGAGAAGACTTATGTGGAATGATGTTAGCAAATAGCTCCCCCTGAGATGTAGAATGGTTCAGGGAAGATCTGGAGCTTTGTTGTAGGGTGATAGGTCTTCAATCAGAATTCTGGACAAGCAGTGATGTAGGATCTTCTTGACTGATTTGATATCTGTTGTCCTTGTAGAAGTCCTGTAGAGAATGTTGAAGAAGAAGACTCTTGATATATTATAGTTGTTCTTCTTCTTCTGAATATCACTGCCTATCACTGTAAGCTTTTCTATAATCTTCTTGTGTGAAGCTTTTCTGTTGTTGTATGAGAACTCTAGCAGTCAGTTTTTTTTGTGACCCTGATTTTCTGACTGAGTATTGTTATTGTGCTTTTCTCTGTGTGTCTTGTTGCAGATGCTAAAAATCTTCTTTTCTTCTGTCTCTATTCAAAAATTTGAATCCTCTGTAATTAATGTTGACGACCTGAGAATAATCGACATTAATGTATTTCCCAACTGTCTTGTGGAAAATCAGCAAGTAATATTCCTAAAGAGGACTATAATTAATACTTTCTCTAACGGATACATTCAGAGAATGTAGAGCATTAATTACTCAGGAATTTCCGCATTAGAATGAGGACAGAATGCCGGAAATGGCTAAGTCTGGATTCGTCGAACGAATAACAGATTTCGTCGAGCTGAGTTACTAGTTCGTCGAGCTGAGATTTTTTATTCGTCGACCAGACTGTTGGGTTTCTCTGTGAGGATGGCACAATGCTTGTGCACGCAGCGGAAGTATAAAACATCAAGAAAACCCAAAAGAAATGGGATCGGGCCATGATAGTTGAATCAAGAAGTTAACATACAACTAGGCAAAAATTACCTCGGTGGCGTTGAGTCACAACTCAACGGAGATGCTCCAAGCTTCGTGTTCTTGCTGGTGGCGAGTTCTACGTGAAATGATGTTCACGTCTCTACAGAAATCCACACGAGCGGGAGAACACCGATCTTTCCGTCGCACGGAAAATCGGGAAGGAGAAAGACCGCACCTTGCTTCTCCACGGACTGTTAGGTCCGCGCCAGGAAGAGCACCACCAGTGACGATCGCCGGAGAAGAGGTGGTCGACGGAGCTAGCACGGCGGCGGAACCCTTCCGTCGGCGGGATTCGGGATCGGCGGAGTGAACGAACGGCGGAACACTTCCGTCGTGGGATTTTTGTTCGATCGGCTGCCAAGAAAACTTAAGCATGATTCCTGAAAACCCTAAGTGTCCCTTTTATACCGAAGGCATAAATAGACTTAGGTTAATCGCTATCCACAGACCTCCCAGAAAAATAGGGTCCAGAATCGGCGAGTATCAGTCGGCGAGAATCGGCGACGATCAGCGAGAATCGGCGACAATCGGCGAGAATCATCAAGCAGGTTCGGCGAGAATCAGTCGGCGAGAAATACCTAGGATCGGCGAGAATCAGAGTACAATACTCGACGATTCTCATCGATCGGCGAAAATCAGAGAACCATTCTCGACAATTCTCGTCGACCTTCGGTCGACGATACTTACCAGTCCTTCAAGGCAACATTTGCCCAACCCGATGATTCTTTAAGGCAACACTTTGCCCATAACCCCATTCAGGTCGGTGATTGGTAACCTTTACCAACACAGTCAATCATCCAACTTCTCCACATCTCTTATGTGCGACCCTGCAGGCTCATATCGTGTTGGCAGTGAGATTACATGTTTGACCACTTCCAGATCACCATGGTAACTCCAACAGACTCCCACTTGATCTTGAAAGTATCAAACCAAAAACCTCACAAACAATGAGCGGCATCTAGCAATGCATCATTGCTCCCCAAGCAATAAGAGTTCATAACTCATAAGCCTTTATGACCAATATATCAGCATTGTCTTTGCCCCTTTGTCCCTTACATCCGGAAAGAACTAGAGGCATGGACCGTGTCACCCTCGTAATAGCTCAATCCAAGTTTCTTGATCCAGGACGGACTTCCAGAGAATGGTGAGTCCAATATCACATATTGACTCAACCAAGCATGGACATGCATTTCTCAGTCCAGTTCCATCAAGGGGCCCATGGATGCAACTCCTGTCATACAGAAGGACAAATCTCATATCTGCTCACACACAAACACCCAAATGATTCGTAACATGCCCAACAACCACCCTTATCATCAACCTTTCTCAAGAAAGACTTTAGATGGCATCAAAGCACGCTCTTCCTCACTTGATGAATGCTGTGACTTCAGGTCAAAGGACCACAACACCATTGTCAATTGAGACCTACTCGTGACACGATTGGATGACAATCCTACAGAGTAGTCTCAGGTTGGGTCTGTCCAGTACAACTTGTTCACTAACAAGTACCCACGTGATGACTTGATATCACAATATCATGACCTGTGAGAACCGGTCATCAGTCAACGCACGTGCTAGCCTTCATGTACCATCATCACCCTTAGCTTCTATGATGATACTCGACCAGGGACCTTTTAAGAATGAAGCTTCAAATAAATCATAGGCTCTCACATTCAAGTCACGTACTTGATGTCCCATGGAAGCGAACATTCTAAGGGTATCTATTATGTTAACATTTAACTATCATATAGAAAGAAAAACTCATAATAAAAGAACTTGCCATTAATTGTAAAAGAAAAACTATGTACAATGTTCATCATATGAACAAATGGCCAACAAAATACAAGTTTACATGTAATCCACAAGATTCTCACTAGAGTTGATCATTTAGGTATCGTATACTCATCGATCTAGTATGACCATCATGCTTTCTCTGCGTGAGAGGCTTTGTCAGTGGATCCGTAATATTCTCCTCAGTCGGCACTCTACAAATGTTTACATCTCCTCGTTCGACAATCTCACGAATAAGATGAAACCTCCGAAGTATGTGCTTGGAGCGCTGATGGGATCTAGGTTCCTTAGATTGTGCAATTGCACCATTGTTATCACAGTAGAGAACTACGGGACCAACAATGCTAGGAACTACATCAAGCTCGCCGATGAATTTCCTAATCCATACAGCCTCCTTCGCCGCATTAGCTGCGGCGATATACTCGGCCTCTGTTGTAGAATCAGCAACTGTCTCTTGCTTGGAACTCTTCCAGCTCACAGCTCCTCCATTCAGGCAAAACATAAAACCTGACTGAGACTTGGAGTCGTCTCTATCAGTTTGGAAGCTAGCATCCGTGTAACCACTTACAACGAGCTCTTCCTCCCCACCATACACCAAGAACACATCCTTAGTCCTTCTCAAGTACTTCAGGACATTCTTGACTGCAATCCAGTGACACTCACCGGGGTCTGACTGATACCTGTTAGTCATGCTCAAAGCAAAGGAGACATCGGGTCGAGTACATAACATCGCGTACATGATTGATCCAATTGCCGAAGCATATGGAATCAACTTCATGCGGTCGTTATCTTCACAAGACTTTGGACACTGGTCCTTAGAGAGATTCACACCATGAGACATGGGCAAAAATCCTTTCTTGGACTCAAGCATGTTGAACCGCTTCAACACCTTTTCGATGTACGTACTCTGGGTCAAACCCAGTAACTTCTTCGATCTATCTCTATATATCTTAATACCGAGTATGTAAGTCGCTTCACCCAGATCCTTCATTGAAAAGCAGTTCCCTAGGTTGTTCTTAATAACTTTCAGGGTAGGAATGTCATTCCCAATCAACAGTATGTCATCTACATACAATATCAGGAAGACAACAATGCTCCCACTGATTCGCTTGTAAACACAAGGCTCATCTTCATTCTTGATGAAACCAAACTCTTTGATTTTCTCATCAAAACGAAGATTCCAACTTCGAGAGGCCTGTTTCAGTCCATAGATGGACTTATTCAGCTTGCATATTTTAGTGGCTTCATCTGGGGATACAAAACCCTCGGGTTGTGTCATATACACTTCCTCAAGGAGGTTTCCATTAAGGAAAGTCATTTTGACATCCATCTGCCAGATCTCGTAGTCATAATACGCAGCAACAGCAAGCAATATCCTTATGGACTTTACCATGGCAACAGGAGAAAAGGTCTCATCATAGTCAATACCATGAATTTGCTTGAAACCTCTTAGCCACCAGTCGCCCTTTGAATGTCTGTACATTCCCATCCATGTCGGCCTTCTTCTTGAAGACCCACTTGCACCCTATGGGTCGTACCCCTTCAGGTGGTTCCACCAAGTTCCAAACTTGGTTTGCATACATGGAGTCCATTTCGGATTTCATAGCCTCAAGCCATTTGTCGGAGTCCGGTCCATTCATAGCCTCTTGGTAGGTTGCTGGTTCATCATCATGATCCATAAGCAACACATTACCTATTTGAGACATGAGAAATCCGTATCTCTCAGGCTCAAACCTTGGTCTACCAGATCTACGTAGGACTTGTGTTCTTTGAGCAGGTTCTCTAGCTACAACATCTTGTAGTCCTGTCTCAGAATCCAATTCCGGTTCATTCACTACATGTGGTTCTTGAACTTCTTCAAGCTCTACCTTTTCAGTCTTTCTTGATAAGAACTCTTTCTCCAAGAAGACACCAGTCCTTGCGACAAACACTTTGCCCTCAGACGGTAGGTAAAAGTAATACCCTTTCGTTTCCTTAGGATATCCCACCAGATAACATTTATCCGATTTGGGTTCCAGCTTGTCAGGCATTTGACGTCTCACGTATGCCTCACAGCCCCAAATTTTAATGAACGACATACTAGGACGCTTCCCAGTCCATATCTCATATGGTGTCTTCAGAACTGTTTTCGTTGGAGCGCGATTCAATGTCATTGCAGCAGTCTCTAAAGCAAAACCACAAAAGGAAACAGGCAAGTCTGCATGACTCATTATCGAACGTACCATGTCTAACAGAGTATGATTTCTCCTCTCAGACACACCATTATGTCGTGGTGTTCTAGGTGGAGTGAGTTGTGATACAATACCACACTCTTTCAGATGATCACGGAACTCATGACTCAGGTATTCGCCACCTCGATCAGATCGGAGTGCTTTAACCCTTTTACCCAACTAGTTTTCTACTTAATTCTTGAACTCTTTGAACTTTTCAAAGGTCTCGGATTTGCACTTCATAAGATATACATATCCGTATCTACTGAAATCATCAGTAAATGTAACAAAGTAGAAATACCCACATCTCGCCATGGAACTCATGAGTCCGCATACATCACTATGTACAACACCCAAGAGATCCTCAGCCCTCTCAGTATAACCAGTGAAAGGGGCTTTAGTCATTTTGCCTAACAAACAAGATTCGCATCGCTCAAATGATTCATAATCAAATGAGTCCAAAAGTCCATCTTTATGGAGCTTGGATATGCGCTTCTCGTTGATATGGTCCAAACGACAGTGCCAGAGAAATGTAGGGTTCGAGTCATTTGTTCTTAGTCTTTTATTATTTTCAACATTACAGATCAGATGGTCCAAGTTCAAAACATAAAGACCATTAAACAATTGAGCTACAGCATAACAAACATCATTCTTAAATATAGAACAACAGTTGTTATTAATTATAAAAAAAAATCCAATCATGTCCAAACATGAAATAGATATAATGTTTCTAGTTATGGCCGGAACAAAATAACAATTATCTAGTTCTATTACAAGCCCACTGGGCAAAGAAAGATGGTAAACCCCTACGGCTACAGCAGCAACTCTTGCTCCATTGCCGACGCGGAGGTCCACCTCCCCTTTACTCAGCAATCTTCTCCTTTCCAGTTCCTGCACATTTGTACAAATGTGAGAACCACATCCGGTATCCAATACCCAAGATGAAGGAGCAGAAAGGTTTATCTCTATAACGTGAATATTTGAAGCGGAAGTCATACCTCCCTTATTTTTCTGCAGACCTTCAATGTACGAAGGACAGTTCCTCCTCCAATGACCAGCCTTGCCACAGTGGTGGCATTTCCCTTCCTTCACCGTGCTTTTCTTTTTTATCAGTGCAGAAGACTTGGGCTCAAGATATGACTTAGGTCCCACCTTCGTCTTCTTAGAGCCCTTGGCCTTGCCCTTGCCCTTATGCACCATCAGTATGGTGCTGGCAGGCTTGGCCTTCTTCATGTTGATTTCGGCAGTTCTCATCATGCTTAGGAGTTCGGGCAGTGTCTTGTCTATTTCATTCATGTTGTAGTTCAAGACGAACTGCTCATAACTGTCCGGCAACGATTGCAGGATCAGATCTGTGGCCAACTCTTGACCAAGAGGAAAACCCAGCCTTTCAAGGTTCTCTATATACCCAATCATCTTGAGTACGTGAGTCCCTACTGAGTCTCGAACTCCCATATTGCACTGAAACAACGCTTTTGTGATGTCGAACCTCTCTTGACGAGCCTGCCCTTGAAACATTTTCTTGAGATGCTCGTCAATCTCCTTGCACCCCATGCTCTCATGTTGCTTCTGAAGCTCAGAGTTCATAGTGGCAAGCATAAGGCATTCGACATCTAAAGCATCATCAGTATACTTCTTATAAGTATCCTTCTCAGCACGGGAAGAGTTCCCGGTTGGCACCTCGGGGGCTTCTTCTTCCAAGACATAGAGCTTTCGCTCTTGCCTGAGAACAATTCTCAGGTTCCTATACCAGTCCATGTAATTTGTCCCACTGAGCTTATCCTTCTCAAGGATGGCTCTCAGAGATAAAGTGGAGTGTGAAACACTTGCCATGGAATTCTACAAGAATTTATGCAGAAAAAAATCAGTACCAAAATTTCAAATACAATTTATTTTAATTTGGACTTCAATTAAAACACTCCCACTATTTTATTCGAAATGATAGCCCTCACTAACAATTCGGAGAGTTCATGCGAGCTACTCTCTTAGTGGACAAGATCCGTATTTCACCAACACAATGAGTCAGCTTTGGCTTTCCTCTCACGATGCGGTTATTTAGGTAGGCAACGCTTGCCAATTGCATCCTCATGCAATTCTTGTATGGTTGGTGAATAACTCCTTACTCGCATCCATCATATGGTGCATGCCAACCCTATGCCTCTAGGCACTCAACCTTTGAGGTCACCTAGTTAAGCTGGACCCGATGTCGACAGTGGGATATCACAATTATCCGCTCGCACCCTTACCAAGATAGATTAATGCACCTTGCTTTGGCAAGCCCACACTTCATCGATCGAGGCAGGAAGAGTGTCATCCATCAGAAGGCATCCGAACACTTAATATTTGATGAAGGGATTTTGATTATAGGTTAACAATTAACCATGATCAATATTTGATCCATGTGCACATCCAAAGAAAAACAATTTTTCTAAAACCACATGCATCCCTTATGTGCACAACCTGACACCATCAACATTTGATAGAAGGAAGGGCTAAATCTGAACATCTGGAAACTTCCAAATCCTCAGATTTACATGCATTGGACAAAGGCAAAGACAACTCAACTTAAAGCAGTAGACAAGCTCATCTCTCTATGTTGGATTCAAAATCCAAAACAAACTCGATGGATGGTTACTGCTAAGGAGACTACAATTTCTAACAATTAGAAATTTCCACGCAATTCCAGAAGTTCTTGGCGGGGTGCCAAGACTAAATCTAGACATTTAGAACACTTCTAAATCCCTAGGTTTACATGCACTGGAATAACAAAACTTCCAATACAACAATCATGGCCGGAACCTGCCTCTGATACCACTGTTGGGTTTCTCTATGAGGATGGCACAACGCTTGTGCACGCAGCGGAAGAATAAAACATCAAGAAAACCCAAAAGAAATGGGATCGGGCCATGATAGTTGAATCAAGAAGTTAACATACAACTAGGCAAAAATTACCTCGGTGGCGTTGAGTCACAACTCAACGGAGATGCTCCAAGCTTCATGTTCTTGCTGGTGGCGAGTTCTACGTGAAATGATGTCCACGTCTCTGCAGAAATCCACACGAGCGGGAGAACACCGATCTTTCCGTCGCACGGAAAATCGGGAAGGAGAAAGACCGCACCTTGCTTCTCCACGGACTGCTAGGTCCGCTCCAGGAAGAGCACCACCAGCGACGATCGCCGGAGAAGAGGTGGTCGACGGAGCTAGCACGGCGGCGGAACCCTTCCGTCGGCGGGATTCGGGATCGACGGAGCGAACGAACAGCGGAACACTTCCGTCGCGGGATTTTTGTTCGATCGGCTGCCAAGAAAACTTAAGCATGATTCCCGAAAATCCTAAGTGTCCCTTTTATACCGAAGGCATAAATAGACTTAGGTTAATCGCTATCCGCAGACCTCCCAGAAAAATAGGGTCCCAGAATCGGCGAGTATCAGTCGGCGAGAATCGACGACGATCGGCGAGAATCGGCGACAATCGGCGAGAATCATCAAGCAGGTTCGGCGAGAATCAGTCGGCGAGAAACACCTAGGATCGGCTAGAATCAGAGTACAATACTCGACGATTCTCGTCGATCGGCGAAAATCAGAGAACCATTCTCGACGATTCTCGTCGACGTTCGGTCGACTATACTTACCAGTCCTTCAAGGCAACATTTGCCCAACCCGATGATTCTTTAAGGCAACACTTTGCCCATAACCCCATTCAGGTCGGTGATTGGTAACCTTTACCAACACAGTCAATCATCCAACATCTCCACATCTCTTATGTGCGACCATGTAGGCTCATATCGCGTTGGCAGTGAGATTACATGTTTGACCACTTCCAGATCACCATGGTAACTCCAACACAGACATCTTCTGTTCGTCGAGCTGATAACAGAACTTGTATACTTCAGAACCTTTGCCTTTTCTGTCTGAAGTTTGTCGAGCTGATAATTGAATTCATCGACTGGAGTTCAGCAACAGTTCTGGACTTAGACAAATAGTTTGTGTTGACTGATATTCTGTATGTCGACATGAAACTTTTGGTGTCGACACAAGTGGGTGTCGACTGATTAATCTTGGTGTCGACACAAATCTTCTGGTGTCGACATAAGTTTTTCTGGTGTCGACATAAGTTTTCTGGTGTCGATATAAGTTAGTGTCGACACATACCCTAAGTGTCGACACAGATCCTCTGATTCCAGAATTCGTCGAGTAGAGTACTGAGTTCGTCAACCTGAGAAGTTGACTTCGTCGACCTGAGACGTTGTGAACTTGAGGTCCAAGTTCGTCGAACTCAGAATCTTGTTCGTCGACCAAAGCCTAAAGTTGGACTTAGAAAAATCTGGAGTTACCCTGACTTTAGTTTGTTGAAGTGTCCCAATTTTCGTCGAACAGAGAATGAAGATCGTCGAGCTCAGCTCAGAGAAATATCTCAAGATCGTCGAGCTAAGAACGCCTTTCGTCGACCTGAGTTCGACGAACGTCAAACTCATTTTACTTGGTCTTGAAATCTTCTAAGTCTTGAGTCTCTGATGGTCTTGTTGATAGCTGGTCCATCTGATATTGACTCTAAGAACTTGGCCTAGACTTTAGGACACAAATTTGACCCTGGCTATACATGTTGGGTCACATCCTAAGTAAGTAAACCTAGCACAAATCAACTAGTAATCCAACAAAGATGCCACTGGAGAAGATCAGTAGAGGAGGAAGCGGATAATACGGAAACGTTGTCGAGGAAGTAGAGGCCGCCGCTCTCAATACCAGCAGCAATTGTCCGTTAGGAGCCCGAATCCTGAAAAGAACAAGAGGTAGGAGTGAATGTGACAGAACACTGTAGTTGCTTGCACAGAGAAGTGACAGATAGTAAATTTCAAGGGAACGTGGGCACGTAGAGGGTATCCTCCAAGCGAAGAGACGGATTAACTTGAATCACTCATATCCCATTGACCGGTGAGGGAGAGCCATCCGCAATAAAGACAGGGGGCAACCAATCATGTTTTTCTAGGAGAGAAAAATATTGAGGATTGCCAGTCATGTGATTGGTAGCACCAGAGTCGATCAGTCATTTACCTTGAGTAGCGACATGAGCACTACCTGAAGACGTGACCACCGAAGCGGACGGCTTCGAAGAGGAGGTTGAAGCGTCACCCATTAGTCGAAGATTAGGATGTTTCTTCCAGTAGTGATTAATTGTATGGCCGGTGCGACTGCAATGAGAGCAGAGAAAGCGGGCAACACTGCGTTCGGCTGAGTGATGGTTACGGCCACCAGATCCAGTCCATTGAGTGGAGTGAGCATAGTTGTTTGGTGGAGGAGGGGAAGATAACAGTGGACGTTGGAGCAGAGAGGTAATAGCGGTTATACGGGAAACAGTTGCATCTAAGGTGGGAGACTCTGCCTCACCAAGAATTTGTTGACGGATCATATCATAGGACTCAGGAAGTCGCAGAAGGTAGCACACAATCAACAGCTCCTGGAAGTGTATGTGTTGCTCGGCCAGATCCGGAGAGAAGGGGCGATTCTGGAGAATTTCGGCTCCAAGAGCCTGAACTTGTTGGTATGCAGCAGCAGGAGACATGGAGGGACGGGCAAGGAGGTCCGCATACAAAGTATAGATACGAGGCGTCTGAGACCCCTTTGAGTAGAGAGTGGCAAGATCAAGCCATGCAGACTTAACCATCTCATCATGATAGATGACAGGTAGGCATTCATCAGAAAGACTGTTAGCCAGCCATGTGCTGACAAGGGAATCGCTGGCATCCCAATCATCAAAAAGAGGGGAATCTTGTGGAGGAGGGTTATCGGTGAGATGATGGCGTTTGCATTGAGAGCAGAGAAGGAAGGTGAAGGAGACACTCCAATCCGGGTAGTATGGACCGACGAGTTTGGAAACGGTGCCAAGGTTGCCCCAAGGAGTAGAAGTGGCAGGAGGGGCGGCAGCGGGAGTAGTGGAGGTAGAGATATCGGAGGTTGTCATAGAAGAAAGCAGAGAGAAGAACAAGTCGTGCGGCTAAAGAGGAGGTTGCGGCGACTAACAAGCAGGAGCGGCTAGAAAAGCAGGCCGTACAAAGGAGAATAGGTCGCGGCGACTTAGTTTTAATTGCGGCGAATAAAGAGCGAGAGCGGCTAGAAAGGAGGGGAAGAGAGGTCTCCCACATAAGGGAAGAAGAAACCGCGCGAACATGGCGCGACAAGAGAAGAAATAGATCCCGAGAATAGGTCACGAGAAGAGGAACAAGCCGCGCGGACAGGTCACGCGGACAGAGAGGTCTCCAAAAAATCAGGAGGAAAAGATCGAGTCCTCTGATATAATATGCAAATAGAAAATAAGAGACTGAAAAATTGGAGTAACAAAAATTTTTATTATCCAAAAAGTTATCTATTACAAAGGTATGACCTCCCTTTTATAGAATGGAGGGGAGAAGAGAGATTACAAATAAGCAATGTGAGACTAATAATTACATGAACACAAACTATACAAGCCGCACAAGCCGCACGGTTAGCCTAACCGCACGGCCACTACAATGTGGAGAATAAGCGGCCAATATCCCCAAGCCGTCATAGACAAGCCGCCAGACCGCCAGACCGCCAGATCTCAACTCGCCAGATCTCAACTCGCCAGATCTCAACTCGCCAGACCTCAACTCGCCAGATCTCAACTTGTCAGACCGCCAGAAAGCCAGACCGCCCGATCTCAACCTGCCAGACTGCCCGGTCTGAACAATATAGTTGAGAAGTCATGTCATCTAACGTCTCTAAGAATCAGTTATAATAACAAAACATTTCTTGAAGCAATTCTGATTTAATTCTCAAAATAATTCGTGTTCAGAAGATTACTTGAAGTAACATTGAGTTCATATAGACGTAGCATCGAATTCTGGCTTCATTCTGCCAATTAAGTTTGGTAATCAATATTACTTCGATTTCATATCAGAGTATGCGTCGACTTAATCTTTTAGTTAACATCGACTATCATATTTAGTTTCTCTGACTTATACTCGAAGTAGCATCGACTTTTAGTCAAGGTTGCGTCAACATCTAGTCGAAGTTGCGTTGACTTCTAGTCGAAGTTACATTGACTTCTAATTGGCGCATGTTATTATTTCATGACTTTCTTCTTAAATTCAGTGTGCCTTTCTCATGTCCTTTATATCAATAACACCATAGGACTTCTAAGACCATATTACTCACTCTATACATCATGAGTAATAAACCTAGGATGTAAAATTGCTTAAAGTAATCTGTTAAGGTAAATCATAAAGGATATTTCCATCAAGAAGAGACCTATATATATTGAGGAATCGATGTGTGTTAAGCCGATATAATTAAGCTGATAATGCGGGATCATGATCTATAAATTTGCATTCAATTGGCCCTAGAAAGGTAGAATGGGTCAGCACTGTTAACCCGGAAAGACCGCTCTCTTGGATTTTCTAAAGTCTGGGTGGTAATACCACCTCTAGCCGCCAATCCGCCTAGTCGCAGATCTCCTCGACATAGAAGTCGCCGAGGAGAAGCATATCAGACTCAAGCCTGACCGCCTAGTTGCGCGGTCAGGTTGTCGCGTTCCTTTTTGTTCCCCTTGTATCTGGTCACCGCTGTCTATTTCTCCTATCCTCGGGCAGCTGGTATCCTTAGCCCTGCCTGTTTGGGTGGGCCCCTGAGCCTATAAATAGGCATGAACAGTACTGTCTAGAGGAGAATATTCGAATCCCTAAGCATGCTGTATGTGGAAGCGGACTCGAAATATGCCTCTAGCGATCTCCTGTTTGCTCGAGTTCTCTCCTTTTAACTGATATAACCCTTTCTTTTTATTCAAAGGAAAGCCCGCCGCAGGAGTGGCATTTGTCGCAACGGACGAACTATGGTGTTACTGCTGCTAGCAGCCTCTCCCTCTCTCTCTCCCCTTCAGTCTTAATCGCGTGCTCTAATCACCAGTAACCAGCTACTCGATAGTCTCCACCCTCTTTTCTCTTCGTGAATCCAGAGGTGCATTTCCCGCAAAAATATTTAACATGCGGCCTTCGGATCTCGAGAAGGTGTTAAAACTGACGGTTTAACAATGCCAGACCGCCCAGAATTCAGTTCCTTCGAGTCCTAGTGAGGATACTCACTGGGAAGCCCTTGAGCAATTGTGTTGGGAAGCTGACCAAGCTCGCAAGGAAACCACCTAGCAGTTCCAGGAAATCAACCTTGTCATAGCCGATATTACCCAGCGACTAGTTTCGCAGCCCGTAGCAGCTCCGGTTACCGCATTCAACCCAACGCCAGTAGTAGAGAATCCAGAGACTTACCCGCCAGCTTATCCTCTAGCTAGTCCTCAGGTCTATCCGTCGGTCTACCTGCTTGTCTATCCGCCAACTTACCCTCTAGGGAAGGCAGCAACTCATTTGCGGTCTTAGGATGACGAATTCGTAGCCCTTCAAAACTTCTTCTAGGAAGCCGCCCAGGGAAGTCCAGCAATGTACAACCCCGTACCCGGCCGAGTAGGATCCTCTCCAGGGAGCGGGCTCGGGACGTACTGCGAGCGACGATTCGATGCAGCCCTGTTCGAGGACGTGCGGGCTCTCGTACACGGGTGTGGAGTTTTTACGTTTTGAGTTATAAAAAATATATATATGTGCTATATATATATTTCTAGTTATAATATATATTTATTATATATATATATATTTATATATATACGTTGGATGTATAAAGGGGAGGGGATTCATTTGGGAAAAAGAAAAAGGGGGCAAGGTAGGGCATCGGGCAAGAGGAAAAAAGAAAACAGGAGCCAGCCGCAGGTTCGCTTTCCCCCCAATCTCCTCGATTCCTCTCTCTCTCGGTGAAGCAGCAAGGGAAGAGAATGCCGGCCGCCTGCAGTGGGGGCTCGGCCGCCTGGAGAGAATGCCGGCCGCCTGCAGTGGGGGCTCGGCCGCCTGGAGAGAATGTCGGCCGCCTGCAGTGGGGGCTCGGCCGCCTGGAGAGAATGCCGGCCGCTTGCAGTTGGGGCTCGGCCGCCTGGAGAAAATGCCGGCCGCCTGCAGGTGGGGCTCGGCCGCCTGGAGAAAGAGCCGGCCGCCTGGGGCAAGGCACGACCGCCGGATGCCCGGGCACGGCCTGGAGCTAGGGCACGGCCTGGAGCCGGGGTCGGCCGGGAAGGGAGTCCGACCACCACCACGGCCGCTTGGAGCAAGGCATTGATCGTCCATATACGGCTAGGCTCGGCCAGGAAAATGAAGATCGGGAGTCATTGTTCTCCTCCCTGCGAGGGCTCGGCCACCACCGGAAAAACGGAGCAAGAGGACGTATTTTTCCATCTCCTCCAGCAAGGGCTCGGCCAAGGAAATAGGGACCGGGTTTCTCCAGCAACGTTCGGCCACGAGAAGATTGTGATGAGGGTTAGGGCCGGCACCGCCATCAGAAAAATCAGCTAGGAGCCCTTCACCGGGCATCGAGCCTCGTGTAAGATACGTGGCCGCGACTCCGCCAGTATCCGCGCCAAGGGTAACGAAATTTCTCCCTCGGGCATGTGAAGCCCTAAATTTACATATTTGCATGGAGGCCCCTCTTCACCAATGGGTGGATAAAGGGTGCTCTCCGACGGGTTGACGTGTACGTCCCCGCAGTTTATTTCATTTAGTGCCCGGAAGCGTGAGTACGGGTTTAGGCATGCTGTGTGAAGCCCATCCGGACGTATGAGCTGGATTGGTGATGTTTTGGGGTTCCCGGAGAAGACTCCGAGGAAGTTGTGCATTCTTTATGTAGCGAAAAGCGGCGGGCTTAAGCCCAAGTTTGTGCCGGCCCTAGAAGGCCTTTTTTGTTTATGTTACCGGCCTGCGTGCCGAGGTATGGAACGTACGTTCCTGTAATTTGAGATGCCCGCGATGTTTTTACTAGCCCTTGAAGGCTTACGTTACGTTGGTGGCGGCCCAAAAGGGGCTACGGAAAAATAGAACTGCTAGGCGAGGTTATGCTGCTAGGAGGGCAGTTAAAGGGCGTTTTGCACAAACCCGAGGGGTCATCCTTGGTTAAGAGGGAGTGAATTTTGAGAGCCTCCCTAGAGGTTCTGGTCGGCCAAGAGAGCCTTCCAAATGTGCCCAATCAGCTCAGCATTTGGCTTAGGAGGGGAAGAGCTCGTTAGTCTTCCGGGTGTGTGGTGGGACCTCCACGCTGAGACCTTGGGCCTGTCCCTTACGTTCCTAGTCTAGAGCCTCGATTGTTCACTCGAGTGTAGTAGGTGCGCGGTCACCCCTCTTTTGGGACCTCGAACTCCACAGGGACCGGTTTTCGGTTTCAACATTTATGGTGCGGTGAGCGTGGAGAGTGACCAGCACAGAAAAACTCAGTCGAACGTCATGACTATAGAAGAGGAACCCAGTGACGGCCAAGGTCATGTGATGAAAGAAGTCCCCTCCCACTACTCTTTTGTCGCTCCTAACCATCTTGACTTTTCATCTCGAATGTTTCTCAAATGACAAAGTATAAACTCTCACAGTTGAGAAGTAGCTCTTAAAATAATTTCCCACTAGCTAAAATTTTAAGGTTGGTAAGTGCGCAGTCGAAAGGTTGAAGTGTTAGTACTAGCATACTGGGTTCAGACTTATGCGAGCCATCTAAGTTTCAGAAAACGTATATTAACAATTGTTCTCAAATGTGTGTCTTATAATGAGAGAGGTGAGAGTAAAAAGAACAGTAAAACCAAAGAGTACAACTGCAGCCACGGGCCATAACTAATTCATCTGTGCTAGGGGGTTTGCTTGCGAAACTGTAGAACGAAGATGGACCAGGATTAAACTTGCAGCCCTTAATTTAGGTGAATGAGCAGCACCACCAGATACATCATGACTTCCCGGCGCAATAGCATCCTGACTGTATTTAGCTAAAAGTCCAGCATAGCAATCATCACCACACTTGCTCGTAACTCCCCTGAACACTTGTCATGGTTAAGCAAAGAGATGTTTGCTATAAGTGAAATAGAAGCATAATTTCAGTTTTTAGATTTATACAGGAAAAATTAGCAGGTAACTAATTACTAAAGGCTCAATCGTTTACCCTCCCATGACAAGCATATTTATGAAAAGGAAGCGAAAAGTACTTACCGTGTTTCTCTTAGTTGAAATCCTACTTGAGGTGGGTTGATTATTTATAAATCTCTAATTGCAAGTATAGACATGAGAGCCCAATACATCAATGATGTTATAAGATTTTATTCTATCAAAAAATACCAAAGGGGATAAGATATGAGAACTGAGATTTTGAATTATGATTTAGAATAGTAAAACAAGAAAGATGCATGTAGATCACATAAGATGTTCTATCATGGAGATCAAAACGTGCTTTAGGGAAGCTTGTAGTAGATGCGCTCCTAATGTTTCTTGGAACGAGCAGGCAAAGTGGTGTGGATCAGTTCTCGCTAACAAGAATAGCAAATGATATCACACAATGCATTTGATTCCATATCAAATTCTCTTCCCTGGCTATCCTTTATAGCTGGTTGCACATGGATCTGTGTCAAATTGATATAGAGAAGCTGCTCAAATTGATTGTGGTAGATTTTTATCACCAACTATTTTCATTGCTCAAGCTACTAGCTTTGGATGACATTCTTGATGACATGAATGTTGTGGACTATATTACTGGATTCATTTTTGCTAATAGATTTTGCTGAGATCAGCCATGACCGAAGCTGGAATATTAGTTGCGATGACTATACTGCATTAGCATTTCTATTTTTTTCCTTTTTTGCATTTGCTGGAGTTGGAATTTAGTTTGTTGCTCATAGGCTGTATTTTCGTGACCTCTTTGATTCAGCACCGCATGAAGAATTTTGGTGCAAATATTCAAGTTTGTCGGTAGTAAGTGAGCCGTATTTAACGGAAGAAAATATGGATGAAGAGAGATCCGTGAAGCCATGTTGACAAGAAGGTGCTACTTTTTTGATCATGTAGTGCATTGTCGACGTGATCCTGGATTGAGAGCACTAGAACATGTTTCAAGTTGTTAATCGCCAGTATAAGCAAATACCCTGAAGCATCTTGTTACTGATCTGTACTGCTGAACTCCTTGATCCTTACCATTTAGGTTAAGATGACACTTGTGGACTTCTGATCAAACCGGCAGACCAGCAAGAAATATTTTTTATCAATCAAGGCTAGTTGTGGCTTATTATCCATTTGTTTAGGTCTTTATGCATTTAATTCCTTTTTACTTGCGTATTTGATTCATAGTTTGATCTCAAATTTGAATTTTATCAGCACGAATCTTACCTTTTTCGAGAAGAAACTATTCTGGTACTTCATCATCCCACATTGAGTTCGGGAGGATCCCGCGCACTGGCGTTAGTTATATATATATGTATTTTTTACGTCAAATTAAATATTAATATTTCTAAACAGCACCATTCCATGTTATGTTAGAGAATTACTACTAATTCTTTTTAGTTTTCATATTACTTAAATGTATTGTAATATTTTTTTTCCATGTGCTGATAAATTTAATGAATTTTTTTAACCTTAGTACTTACGATTAAATTCAAATCCTTTCTTTTCTGCATCTAGGAGTATTTGTTTTTTTTGTTTTCCATGATTAAACAGGGAACATGATCTGATTCTTAATTACATCAAATATGTGTCATATTTGAATAATACCTGCATTTGGTTGCTGCTTCACTGTTGAGTAATCAATTCTCTATTTGTTTGTTTTCTTTGAAACCTCTCTGCATTGAATGTTTAGGAAATAGGGGGAATCAGTACTTCTATGGACAGAGAAAGATTTATTGTTCAAGAACTAATGTGTGAAGTAAAAAGCATGATGTGGAACACAGAAGTAGCTGTTCGTTCATATATGATTGTAAGGCCAATATTTCTTCGGCCAAATGCCGCGAATACTTCAGATGGTGCCACTCCAAGTTCCAGCCCCTTGAATCAACTGTCAAGTAGTTCTATGGTGCCACACTATGATTTTTATAGTGGGTTCTCAAAGAGACCTTCTCCATTTTTGCAGTTTTCTCTTTCCCGCTTTGAAAAATACATTGCTGAATGTCGTCAGTGGATTGAAGAATTAGAGCAGCTTCCACTCCTGGATAGTGAAAAGAACTCTTCGAGTTCAGGCTCTACATCATTACAGTCTCTGCCTAACATTATTTCAAATGTTCATGATTTCTTTGTTCATGTTGCAGCTAAGGTAAGACTAACTAAATCTGATATAGCTTTACGTCCTCATCTTCACATGCATTCCTATTATTACATGCGTTTATTCTCAGAGTGTACATATGCCTCTATTGCTGCATTGTAGTCATTTTTAATATGTCTGAACATATTATTCATATACTACTATTCATGTTGTCTTGTTTCCCAGCACTCAGTATTGTACGAAATAGCAACCCCATCTCCTGGGAAGCCAACTCATATTTTAGACTGTTTTCTCTGTAGTTGACAAAGCATGTTGTAAACTTGACCGAGGTGTTTTGGAGAGGAGACCCCGAGCAGACCCGCTGACCAGGCTCCCATCTAGCTGGCAGGGCTGTAGGCTCACTCGGTGGTTGGAGGTGTTTTGGAGAGGAGACCCCGAGCAGACCCGCTGACCAGGCTCCCATCTAGCTGGCAGGGCTGTAGGCTCACTCGGTGGTTGGAGGTGTTTTGGAGAGGAGACCCCGAGCAGACCCGCTGACCAGGCTCCCATCTAGCTGGCAGGGCTGTAGGCTCACTCGGTGGTTGGAGGTGTTTTGGAGAGGAGACCCCGAGCAGACCCACTGACCAGGCTCCCATCTAGCTGGCAGAGCTGTAGGCTCACTCGGTGGTTGGAGGTGTTTTGGAGAGGAGACCCCGAGCAGACCCGCTGACCAGGCTCCCATCTAGCTGGCAGGGCTGTAGGCTCACTCGGTGGTTGGAGGTGTTTTGGAGAGGAGACCCCGAGCAGACCCGCTGACCAGGCTCCCATCTAGCTGGCAGGGCTGTAGGCTCACTCGGTGGTTGGAGGTGTTTTGGAGAGGAGACCCCGAGCAGACCCGCTGACCAGGCTCCCATCTAGCTGGCAGGGCTGTAGGCTCACTCGGTGGTTGGAGCTATTTTGGAGAGGAGACCCCGAGCAGACCCGCTGACCAGGCTCCCATCTAGCTGGCAGGGCTGTAGGCTCACTCGGTGGTTGGAGGTGTTTTGGAGAGGAGACCCCGAGCAACCCGCTGACTAGGCTCCCATCTAGCTGGCAGGGCTGTAGGCTCGCTCGGTGGTTGGAGGTGTTTTGGAGAGGAGACCCCGAGCAGACCCGCTGACCAGGCTCCCATCTAGCTGGCAGGGCTGTAGGCTCACTCGGTGGTTGGAGGTATTTTGGAGAGGAGACCCCGAGCAGACCCGCTGACCAGGCTCCCATCTAGCTGGCAGGGTTGTAGGCTCACTCGGTGGTTGGAGGTGTTTTGGAGAGGAGACCCCGAGCAGACCCGCTGACCAGGCTCCCATCTAGCTGGCAGGGCTGTAGGCTCACTCGGTGGTTGGAGGTGTTTTGGAGAGGAGACCCCGAGCAGACCCGCTGACCAGGCTCCCATCTAGCTGGCAGGGCTGTAGGCTCGCTCGGTGGTTGGAGGTGTTTTGGAGAGGAGACCCCGAGCAGACCCGCTGACCAGGCTCCCATCTAGCTGGCAGGGCTGTAGGCTCACTCGATGGTTGGAGGTGATTTGGAGAGGAGACCCTGAGCAGACCCGCTGACCAGGCTCCCATCTAGCTGGCAGGGCTGTAGGCTCACTCGGTGGTTGGAGGTGTTTTGGAGAGGAGACCCCGAGCAGACCCGCTGACCAGGCTCCCATCTAGCTGGCAGGGCTGTAGGCTCACTCGGTGGTTGGAGGTGTTTTGGAGAGGAGACCCCGAGCAGACCCGCTGACCAGGCTCCCATCTAGCTGGCAGGGCTGTAGGCTCACTCGGTGGTTGGAGGTGTTTTGGAGAGGAGACCCCGAGCAGACCCGCTGACCAGGCTCCCATCTAGCTGGCAGGGCTGTAGGCTCACTCGGTGGTTGGAGGTGTTTTGGAGAGGAGACCCCGAGCAGACCCGCTGACCAGGCTCCCATCTAGCTGGCAGGGCTGTAGGCTCACTCGGTGGTTGGAGGTGTTTTGGAGAGGAGACCCCGAGCAGACCCGCTGACCAGGCTCCCATCTAGCTGGCAGGGCTGTAGGCTCACTCGGTGGTTGGAGGTGTTTTGGAGAGGAGACCCCGAGCAGGCCGCTAACCAGACTCCCATCTAGCTGGCAGGGCTGTAGGCTCACTCGGTGGTTGGAGGTGTTTTGGAGAGGAGACCCCGAGCAGACCCGCTGACCAGGCTCCCATCTAGCTGGCAGGGCTGTAGGCTCACTCGGTGGTTGGAGGTGTTTTGGAGAGGAGACCCCGAGCAGACCCGCTGACCAGGCTCCCATCTAGCTGGCAGGGCTGTAGGCTCACTCGGTGGTTGGAGGTGTTTTGGAGAGGAGACCCCGAGCAGACCGCTAACCAGACTCCCATCTAGCTGGCAGGGTTGTATGCTCACTCGGTGGTTGGAGGTGTTTTGGAGAGGAGACCCCGAGCAGACCCGCTGACCAGGCTCCCATCTAGCTGGCAGGGCTGTAGGCTCACTCGGTGGTTGGAGGTGATTTAGAGAGGAGACCCCGAGCAGACCCGCTGACCAGGCTCCCATCTAGCTGGCAGGGCTGTAGGCTCACTCGGTGGTTGGAGGTGTTTTGGAGAGGAGACCCCGAGCAGACCCGCTGACCAGGCTCCCATCTAGCTGGCAGGGCTGTAGGCTCACTCGGTGGTTGGAGGTGTTTTGGAGAGGAGACCCCGAGCAGACCCGCTGACCAGGCTCCCATCTAGCTGGCAGGGCTGTAGGCTCACTCGGTGGTTGGAGGTGTTTTGGAGAGGAGACCCCGAGCAGACCCGCTGACCAGGCTCCCATCTAGCTGGCAGGGCTGTAGGCTCACTCGGTGGTTGGAGGTGTTTTGGAGAGGAGACCCCGAGCAGACCCGCTGACCAGGCTCCCATCTAGCTGGCAGGGCTGTAGGCTCACTCGGTGGTTGGAGGTGTTTTGGAGAGGAGACCCCGAGCAAACCCGCTGACCAGGCTCCCATCTAGCTGGCAGGGTTGTAGGCTCACTCGGTGGTTGGAGGTGTTTTGGAGAGGAGACCCCGAGCAGACCCGCTGACCAGGCTCCCATCTAGCTGGCAGGGCTGTAGGCTCACTCGGTGGTTGGAGGTGTTTTGGAGAGGAGACCCCGAGCAGACCCGCTGACCAGGCTCCCATCTAGCTGGCAGGGCTGTAGGCTCACTCGGTGGTTGGAGGTGTTTTGGAGAGGAGACCCCGAGCAGACCCGCTGACCAGGCTCCCATCTACTGGCAGGGCTGTAGGCTCACTCGGTGGTTGGAGGTGTTTTGGAGAGGAGACCCCGAGCAGACCCGCTGACCAGGCTCCCATCTAGCTGGCAGGGCTGTAGGCTCACTTGGTGGTTGGAGGTGTTTTGGAGAGGAGACCCCGAGCAGACCCACTGACCAGTCTCCCATCAAGCTGGCAGGGCTGTAGGCTCACTCTGTGGTTGGAGATTGTTTGGAGACTTTTGCACTACCCCGAGCCTGGCTCGGCCCCAGGTAGACCCGCTGCGCAGGCTCCCATCCAGCTGGCAGGTCCGTAGGCTCGCCTGTGGGGGTAAGGGACCCCGAGTGCTGCTCGGCCCCGGGTGGACTGGCTGCTCAGGCTCTCATTAGCTGGGCAGGGCGGTAGGCACACCTGGGGGGAAAGGACTTGGACTTGGAAATGGTTTGATCTCATAGAAAAGCAAGAAAGTGTGCAATGCTTCTTCAAAAGGAGAAGAATCATAGTTTAAACCATAGTTTAGATCAATAGTTTCTTTTTGATGAACTGAATAGACTGATATTAATACATCACTTGTTTCATGTCTTATGAAAATGGTTAAATTATTTGCAAAGTCGGCCAGATCAAAACCATCGTCCTCTTTCGCGACATGAAAAATAACATTACCGATCTTATTTCTTTTAATGTTGACCTTGCTGATACATAAAATGTTTGGGAGGTTGCAAAATCATTGTATCTATAAGAGGTATGCCCATCTGAAATATGCATCTCAAAACATGTACTGCCATTGACTTCCGCATCAATTGGTAATCTGGTTGGATTTTTAAATAGATTGGTTTTTATCGCATGTTCATGATAGTGAGTTGATTCTTACTTAAGCCCTGGCCTGGAGCTCTTTTTATCTCCAAGTGGGGAATTCTCTCAAACTCTTTTTGAGTCGGAACCCACTCGCCGAGTACTTGGGGTTGGACATTTCTTTTCGAGCTTGGATAACCTCGAAAAGAGCGGGGATTGTGTACAACCCCGTACCCGGCCGAGTGGGATCCTCTCCAGGGAGCGGGCTCGGGACGTACTGCGAGCGACGATTCGGTGCAGCCCTGTTCGAGTACGTGCGGGCTCTCGTACGCGGGTGTGGAGTTTTTACGTTTTTAGTTATAAAAAATATATATATATGTGCTATATATATATTTCTAGTTATAATATATATTTATTATATATATATATATATATATATTTATATATATATACGTTGGATGTATAAAGGGGAGGGGATTCATTTGGGAAAAAGGAAAGGGGGCAAGGTAGGGCATCGGGCAAGAGGAAAAAAGAAAACAGGAGCCAGCCGCAGGTTCGCTTTCCCCCCGATCTCCTCGATTCCTCTCTCTCTCGGTGAAGCAGCAAGGGAAGAGAATGTCGGCCGCCTGCAGTGGGGGCTCAGCCGCCTGGAGAGAATGCCGGCTGCCTGCAGTGGGGGCTCGGACGCCTGGAGAGAATGCCGGCCGCTTGCAGTTGGGGCTCGGCCGCCTGGAGAAAATGCCGGCCGCCTGCAGGTGGGGCTCGGCCGCCTGGAGAAAGAGCCGGCCGCCTGGGGCAAGGCACGACCGCCGGATGCCCGGGCACGGCCTGGAGCTAGGGCACGGCCTGGAGCCGGGGTCGGCCGGGAAGGGAGTCCGACCACCACCACGGCCGCTTGGAGCAAGGCATTGATCGTCCATCTACGGCTAGGCTCGGCCAGGAAAATGAAGATCGGGAGTCATTGTTCTCCTCCCTGCGAGGGCTCGGCCACCACCGGAAAAACGGAGCAAGAGGACGTATTTTTCCATCTCCTCCAGCAAGGGCTCGGCCAAGGAAATAGGGACCGGGTTTCTCCAGCAACGTTCGGCCACGAGAAGATTGTGATGAGGGTTAGGGCCGGCACCGCCATCAGAAAAATCAGCTAGGAGCCCTTCACCGGGCATCGAGCCTCGTGCAAGATACGCGGCCGCGACTCCGCCAGTATCCGCGCCAAGGGTAACGAAATTTCTCCCTCGGGCATGTGAAGCCCTAAATTTACATATTTGCATGGAGGCCCCTCTTCATCAATGGGTGGAGAAAGGGTGCTCTCCGACGGGTTGACGTGTACGTCCCCGCAGTTTATTTCATTTAGTGCCCGAAAGCGTGAGTACGGGTTTAGGCATGTTGTGTGAAGCCCATCCGGACGTATGAGCCGGATTGGTGATGTTCTGGGGTTCCCGGAGAAGACTCTGAGGAAGTTGTGCATTCTTTATGTAGCGAAAAGCGGCGGGCTTAAGCCCAAGTTTGTGCCGGCCCTAGAAGGCCTTTTTTGTTTATGTTGCCGGCCTGCGTGCCGAGGTATGGAACGTACGTTCCTGTAATTTGAGATGCCCGCGATGTTTTTACTAGCCCTTGAAGGCTTACATTACGTTGGTGGCGGCCCAAAAGGGGCTACGGAAAAATAGAACTGCTAGGCGAGGTTATGCTGCTAGGAGGGCAGTTAAAGGGCGTTTTGCACAAACCCGAGGGGTCATCCTTGGTTAAGAGGGAGTGAATTTTGAGAGCCTCCCTAGAGGTTCTGGTCGGCCAAGAGAGCCTTCCAAAGGTGCCCAATCAGCTCAGCATTTGGCTTAGGAGGGGAAGAGCTCGTTAGTCTTCCGGGTGTGTGGTGGGACCTCCACGCTGAGACCTTGGGCCTGTCCCTTACGTTCCTAGTCTAGAGCCTCGATTGTTCACTCGAGTGTAGTAGGTGCGCGGTCACCCCTCGTTTGGGACCTCGAACTCCACAGGGACCGGTTTCCGGTTTCAACAAGCAAGAGTTCTAAATTTTGAGGGAATCTACCCTTATCCTCCTACTCTTGTAGTTTTTCCTCTAGCAGCTAATTTTCATCCTTATCCTCCGACTTATTTTACAGCTGCAGCTTGGGCTCCATATCTTCCTTTTCCTTATGCTTTAGGAGAACTGGAAGATCCATCTCCGTTTGCAAACAATGTTAGACAAGAGCCAGCTCCAGCTCATTTCAGAGAACCTAGATTACCAGTTTATACTGCAGAATCTGACCCAATTGCACATTGCAAGTTTTTGAGTCAACCGTCACCTTAAATACTCTTACTAACGCAACAAAGTGCAAACTCCTCGTGACATGCTTTAATGGACAAGCACGAGGTGGTTCTTGGACTTCGTCCTCAGTCCATCACTTGCTTCGTCAATCTCCGAAGAGAACTTCTGTTATATTTTCCACTTCCACAAAGAGGAAAAGTGGTCCAGAAGCTTTATTCGAAATCAAACAGTGTGAGACAAGACCTGGGCCCACTTCGTCGATCGCTTCCAAAAAGAAATTTTGGAAATTCAGAATGTTGATCCAGAATTGTATAGAGCTGCCTTGATAAGTGGATTAAGAGAAGGACCACTCAAATTTGAGGCTAACATCCGAGTGCCAAGGACATATCAGGAGATTATCAATCTCGCTAACATGTACATTCGTGGAGAAAAAAGCAACCCCAACTATGTCTCCAGGCTTATTACGAAGAAAAATCTTTCTTCTTTTACACATGAGCAACCTTCAAGATCTCCTCGACGAGATTTACATCCTCGTGCTTGGAAGAAAAGGAATTTCTATCTCCATCGACACCTCTTTCCAGGCCAAGATCAGTTTCGTAATCAGAGATTGCAACTACCCATTTCACCAACTTATCCAGCTCCTGATCCACAGGCAGCTCCAATATTTCAGCAGCAGGATGATGATTTGCAAGAGTCTGAGCTAAACAACATAATGGACGAAATGATCCAAGTCTTGAAGAGCAAGCCAAATTACAAAAGACCTTTTCAGCCTGCAGATCAGAGGTTCAAAGGTTCTGATCAATACTGCGAGTATCATAAAGAAAAGGGCATCCAATAGAAAATTGTTGAGCTCTTTGCCAATTGGTGGAGAAAATGTTGAAGCAGGGAAAGTTTTGCAACTTAATCAAGAAAGATGGCCCTTTTCACCCATCCATTTTGAAAGGCAAAGATGTAACGTCCCGATTCGCACTAGGCCCCTCGTGCGCATTTTTGAGTCAGGGGTGCTGACTTGGGTTCGGAGAAGTACTGTCAGCTGGGCTGCACTTGTAAATAGGAGGAGAAATCAGTCAAGCATAGGACACGGGTAGAGACACGGGAGTGTCCCTACCGTGTGGTAGGGGCCAACTCTCGAGTCGACGACTCGAGTATGTCCAGAGAAGGACACGGGTAGTGATACGGGCATGTCACTACCCGTGTGACGTGACACGGGTAGAGACACGGGTGTGTCCCTACCCGTGTGTGTGTCGAGATCGACGAAGTGTATCCTGTGCAGTGACATGGGTAGAGACACGGGCGTGTCCCTACCTATGTGTGTCGAGTTAAACTCAAAGAAGCGTGTCGAGATCGACGAAGCCTGTCGAGATCGACGAAGTGTATGACACGGGTAGAGACACGGGCGTGTCCCTACCCGTGTGTGTCGAGTTGAGTTCGTCGAGGCGTGTCCAAAGAAGGAAATAGCCAGGGAACACGGCCGTGTCATGTGGACACGGGTTGGTACACTGGCGTGTCCCTACCCGTGTCGAGTATTGAACCGACACTAAAACCGTCGTTGACGCTTCGCCCGAAGCAGGACACGGGTAAGGACACGGGCGTGTCCCTACCCGTGTCACTTTTCATATATAAGGGTTGTGAAAACCCTAGCCGTTTTCACTCCTCATTCCAGCCATTTTTCCTGAGAGAAACTTCTGTAGAGAGGGAAAACTACTGGAGCAAGTCTTGGAGGAGAAGATCCGCCGCCGCCGTGAAGGAGAAGATGTCGTCGAGGAGAGTTACACGATCCATGGCCGGAAATAGTGGGAACCTCAGAAATGAGGTGAGCTTCCTCCCCTCTCCCTTGGTGCTAGATCTGTAGATATCTAGGTGAGATGTCGACTCAAAAGAGTCTTGACTAGCGAGATGGTGATTTCTCTAGGAAGGGGTCGTTCTAGGGCTTGTGCTCTGTGGCTAGTTGTGTCTTCAACCTCTACAACCTTCTATGTGAAGATGGGGGATGGTTTCGTGAAGAATCATGGCCTCATGAGGGTGAATAAGGGAGGAGGAATTTCTGATGTGATTGCGGTAGATCGACTTGAGGAGAAAGATGAACCGATGTCGTTCATTCCGCCTTAAGATGCATGTAGAATCTGTGTTCTGCGCGCAATGATCTCCTTGGCCATTTTCAGATGTGATATGACCAGATCTGGGCTTTCGACTAAACACCAAGGTTGAAGTCCTTGAAAATACCTTTCTAACGAGTGGTTGCACGACCTCAGGCAAAGTTTTTAGCCACGGGAAAGTCTGAACGAATATGACATCCGATAAATCCTACAAGCAGAAATTGTGTTCTGTACGCAGCGGACGTGTGGTGGGCCCATGACCCACAGCTCCCAGGATCGAAACCTGGCTCTGATACCATTTGTAATACCCCCCTCCCAGATCCCAAAACAAGGTACTAAGGGGGTCTTATGCCCAGAATAGCCGTCTTGCGGTAGCATTAGCACACGGGCTAACCTGTACCATAAGACGCCTATTCTACCGGCTACAACCAATATCAATATATATATGTCAACCCAACCAAATATAATGAGAGAAGTCAAATCCACACAAAGTATATAATTCCAAAGTACATCAAAATAGAGAAGCTAAAACATGTTTCTACAATATATCATAGTACAACTAATAAACGCCCAAAAGGGCTACATCAGAGTCGCTCAACACTCACATCAGTAAATGACGGTAGTGACGGTACCGTCCATTCAGGCCCTGTCATCCTGGCCTGGCTGTCATGCTGCATAGTCTGCAGCAGCTCTACCTGCGGGGTGACCTCCTAAAAAGGAAGACGTAGCAACCGTTAGTCGAAAAGACTAAGTGGCTTCACATCCGCTCCCCCGGCGACTCCTCGGCACCGGGCGGAGAAATGAGCAAGGGTACAAGGTATAATAAATAGTATAAGTAGGTACAAGCAGGAGGTAATGGTATAATAAGATTAACAACAATTAATCTAGCAGTTCTACAAGAGATATATCAATCATCAGGAGCAAGTAACTACAGCAGGAAGGTAACTTAACTTATAAGGATGCTCATACAAGCTTATAAGTTAAGTATCTATTTACATAAAGTAACTCATCGTATAGGAGTGCCCATACAAACTTATACGATGAGGATCTTATTGTGCAATGTTATGAAATGGTATGTATACTATGAAATGACTCACCCATGTTCAAGCACATGCAATTGCTATGTCGACACAGACTATAGTTCACACTATTCGAGCAGGTAGCTAACCTCTCAGGCATAAACTGCCGTGGCCAGGCGGTGACAGTAGAGCGGGCATCTCTACTACTAAGCAGGCATCAATCAAGGCAATCAAAGATGGGACTACTGATGAGTATACACTAAAAGATGACCTCGTTTATTTTCGCGGCCGACTCTATATTCCCAAGGGCGGTAAAATCCGGGAGGATATCTTGAGAGAGGCACATTGCTCTCAGTATTCAGTGCACCCGGGTATTGCCAAGATGTACGCCGGCCTACGGAAGACCATGTGTTGGCCGGGAATGAAGAAGAATGTCAGATATTTTGTTACACACTGCGAAGCCTGTCAAAGGGTGAAGGCGGAATGCAAGAGCCCTGGTGGTTTGCTACAGTCATTGCCCGTTCGCGAGTGGAAGTTCGAGGATATCTCTATGGAATTTGTCTATGGGTTACGTCGCTCACGCTCAGGGAATGATTTGGTGTGGGTGATTGTGGATCGTCTGACGAAAGTAGCCCGGTTCATCCCTATGAAGAAAGAGGCTCACGTGGATGTCTTGGTACGCCTCTTTGTGGAGCAGTTCGTACGGTATCATGGCGTGCCTAAGATAATCATTTCTGACCGGGATGGTCGTTTCACCTCAAGGGAATGGAAGGCGGTACAGGCTTATTTCGGTTCGCGCCTTACCTTTAGCATCGTGTTTCATCCTCAGACGGACGGGCAGTCTGAGAGGACCATCAGAATACTGGAAGATTTGTTGAGATTATGTGTGTTGGATAGAGGAGAGCCGTGGGAAAGGCTCCTACCACTGGTAGAATTCTCCTACAACAACAGTCATCAAGCTAGCATCGGCATGGCGCCCCATGAAGCTCTTTACGGAAGAAGGTGTAGAACCCCCTTATCTTGGGTGCAAGATGAAGACCCGAAGGCTTTGGGAATTGAGTATATTGATGATACTGATGTGGTGGTTAGACTAATATAGGATCGCATGTTGGAGGATCAAAGTCGGCAGGTGAAGTATTACAATGCAAAGCGCCGAATGGTGGAATTTCAAGTGGGTGATAAAGCATTTCTGAAGATTCGGCCGATGCATGGAGTGTCACGGGTGCGTGGTGTGAAAAAGCTCAGCCCAAGGTACGTTGGGCCATACACTGTATTGGAAAGGATTGGTCCGTTGGCCTATCGGTTGGAGTTACCGCCAGAGCTAGAGAATCTCCACGACGTTTTCCATGTGTTGTCGCTTCGAAAGGCGTTGTTGCGGCCCGATCAATATATCCCCACTACTGATGGTGCAGTGGCGACTGATAGGTCTATGCGACTGGAGCCGGTGTGGATCGTAGACAACGAGACAAGAATGTTGCTCTGTAAAAGTGTTCCTTTGGTAAAGGTGCTATGGTCTAATCATGGGAAGGAGGATCATACATGGGAGCCGGTGGACTTGATGCAAAAACGCTACCCGGAATTATTTCCTCGAGGTAATTTTGTTTAAAAGCATATTTTATCTTCTGTTATGCTTTTCTCCCATAGCCTTAGCCTGATTTCGGGGACGAAATCTTTTATTTTGTTTATAGGATTTGTAACGTCCTGATTCACACTAGGCCCCTCGTGCGCGTTTTTGAGTCAGGGGTGGTGACTTGGGTTCGGAGAAGTGCTGGCAGCTGGGTTGCACTTGTAAATAGGAGGAGAAATCAGTCAAGCATATGACACGGGTAGAGACACGGGCGTGTCCCTACCCGTGTGGGAGGGCCAGCTCTCGAGTCGACGACTCGAGTATGTCCAGAGAAGGACATGGGTAGTGACACGGGCGTGTCACTACCCGTGTGACGTGATACGGGTAGAGACACGGGCCTGTCCCTACCTGTGGGTGTGTCAAGATCGACAAAGTGTATCCTGTGTAGTGACACGGGTAGAGACACGGGCATGTCCCTACCCGTGTGTGTCGAGTTGAACTCGACGAAGCGTGTCGAGATCGACAAAGCATGTCGAGATCGACGAATTGTATGGCACTGGTGGAGACACGGGCGTATCCCTACCCGTGTGTGTCGAGTTGAGTTCGTCGAGGCGTGTCCAGAAAAGGACACTGCCAGGGAACACGGTCGTGTCATGTGGACACGGGTTGGTACATGGGCGTGTCCCTACCCGTGTCGAGTATTGAACCGACACTAAAACTGTCATTGACGCTTCGCCCGAAGCAAGACACGGGTAAGGACACGGGCGTGTCCCTACCCGTGTCAAATTTCATATATAAGGGTTGTGAAAACCCTAGCCATTTTCACTCTTCATTCCAGCCATTTTTCCTGAGAGAAACTTCTGTAGAGAGGGAAAACTGTTGGAGCAAGTCTTGGAGGAGAAGATCCGCCGCCGCCGTAAAGGAGAAGATGCCATCGAGGAGAGTTACACGATCCATGGCCCGAAATAGTAGGAATGTCGGAAATGAGGTGAGCTTCCTCCCCTCTCCCTTGGTGCTAGATCTGTAGAAATCTAGGTGAGATGTCGACTCAAAAGAGTCTTGACTAGTGAGATGGTGATTTATCTAGGAAGAGGTCGTTCTAGGGCTTGTGCTCTGTGGCTAGTTGTGTCTTCAACCTCTCCAACCTTCTATGTGAAGATGGGGGATGGTTTCGTGAAGAATCGTGGCCTCATGAGGGTGAATAAGGGAGGAGGAATTTCTGATGTGATTGTGGTAGATTGACTTGAGGAGAAAGATGAACCGATGTCGTTCATTCCGCCTTAAGATCCGTGCAGAATCTGTGTTCTGCACGTAATGATCTCCTTGGCCATTTTCAGATGTGATATGACCAGATCTGGGCTTTCAACTAAACACAAAAGTTGAAGTACTTGAAAATACCTTTCCAACGAGTGGTAGCACGACCTCAGGCGAAGTCTGTAGCCACGGGAAAGTCTGAACGAATATGACATCCGATAAATCCTGCATGTAGAAATTGTGTTCTGTACGCAGCAGAAGCGTGGTGGACCCATGACCCACAGGTCCCAGGAACAAAACCTGGCTCTAATACCATTTGTAAGACCCCCCCCCCCTCTCGGATCCCAAAACAGGGTACTAAGGGGGTCTTATGCCCAGAACAGCCGCCTTGCGGTAGCATTAGCACACGGGCTAACCTGTACCATAAAACGCCTATTCTGCCGGCTACAACCAATATCAATATATATGCCAACCCAACCAAATATAATGAGAGAAGTTAAATCCACACAAAGTATATAAGTCCAAAGTACATCAAAATAGAGAAGCTAAAACATGCTTCTACAATATATCATAGTACAGCTAATAAACGCCCAAAAGGGCTACATCAGAGTCGCTCAACACTCACATCAGTAACTGACGGTAGTGACGGTACCGTCCATTTAGGCCCTGTCGTCCTGGCCTGGCTGTCCTGTTGCAAAGTCTGCAGCAGCTCTACCTACGGGGTGACCTCCTAAAAGGGAAGACATAGCAATCGTTAGTCGAAAAGACTAAGTGGCTTCACATCCGCTCCCTCGGCGAATCCTCGGCACCGGGCGGAGAAATGAGCAAGGGTACAAGGTATAATAAATAGTATAAGCAGGTACAGGCAGGAGGTAATGGTACAATAAGATTAACAACAATTAATCTAGCAGTTCTACAAGAGATATATCAATCATCAGGAGCAAGTAACTACAACAGGAAGGTAACTTAACTTATAAGGATGCCCATACAAGCTTATAAGTTAAGTATCTGTTTACATAAAGTAACTCATCGTATAGGAGTGCTCAGACAAACTTATACGATGAGGATCTTGTTGTGCAATGTTATGAAATGGTATGTATGCTATGAAATGACTCACCCATGTTCAAGCACATGCAATTGCTATGGCGACACAGACTATAGTTCACACTATTCGAGCAGGTAGTTAACCTCTCAGGCATAAACTGTCGTGGCCAGGCGGTGACAGTAGAGCGGGCATCTCTACTACTAAGCAGGCATAAATCAAGGCAATCGAATATGGGACTACTGTTGAGTATACACTAAAAGACGGCCTCGTTTATTTCCGCGGCCGGTTCTACATTCCCAAGGGCGGTAAAATCCGGGAGGATATCTTGAGAGAGGCACATTGCTCTCAGTATTCAGTGCACCCGGGTATTGCCAAGATCTACGTCGGCCTACGGAAGACCATGTGTTGGTCGGGAATGAAGAAGAATGTCAGATATTTTGTTACACACTGCGAAGCCTGTCAAAGGGTGAAGGCAGAATGCAAGAGCCCTGGTGGTTTGCTACAGTCGTTGCCCGTCCGCGAGTGGAAGTTCGAGGATATCTCTATGGACTTTGTCTATGGGTTACCTCGCTCACGCTCAGGGAATGATTCGGCATGGGTGATCGTGGATCGTCTGACGAAAGTAGCCCGGTTCATCCCTATGAAGAAAGAGGCTCATGTGGATGTCTTGGTACGCCTCTTTGTGGAGCAGTTCCTACGGTATCATGGCATGCCTAAGACAATCATTTCTGACCGGGATGGTCGTTTCACCTCAAGGGAATGGAAGGCGGTACAGGCGTATTTCGGTTCGCGCCTTACCTTTAGCACCGTGTTTCATCCTCAGACGGACGGGCAGTTTGAGAGGACCATCAAAACACTGGAAGATTTGTTGATATTATGTGTGTTGGATAGAGGAGAGCCGTGGGAAAGGCTCCTACCACTGGTAGAATTCTCCTACAACAACAGTCATCAAGCTAGCATCGGCATGGCGCCCCATGAAGCTCTTTATGGAAGAAGGTATAGAACCCCCTTATCTTGGGTGCAAGATGAAGACCCGAAGGCTTTGGGAATTGAGTATATTGATGATACCGATGTGGTGGTGAGACTAATACGGGATCGCATGTTGGAGGATCAAAGTCAGCAGGTGAAGTATTACAATGCAAAGCACCGAATGGTGGAATTCCAAGTGGGTGATAAAGCATTTCTGAAGATTCGGCCGATGCATGCAGTGTCACGAGTGCGTGGTGTGAAAAGCTCAGCCCAAGGTATGTTGGGTCATACACTGTATTGGAAAGGATTGGCCTGTTGGCCTATCAGTTGGAGTTACCGCCAGAGCTAGAGAATCTCCACGACGTGTTCCATGTGTTGTCGCTTCGAAAGGCGTTGTTGCAGCCCGATCAATATATCCCCACTACTGATGGTGCAGTGGCGACTGATAGGTCTATGCGACTGGAGCCAGTGCAGATCGTAGACAACGAGACAAGAATGTTGCTCTGTAAGAGTGTTCCTTTGGTAAAAGTGATATGGTCTAATCATGGGAAGGAGGATCATACATGGGAGCCGGTGGACTTGATGCAAAAATGCTACCCGGAATTATTTCCTCAAGGTAATTTTGTTTAAAAGCATATTTTATCTTCTGTTATGATTTTCTCTCATAGCCTTAGCCTGATTTCGGGGACGAAATCTTTTATTTTGTTTATAAGATTTGTAACGTCCCGATTCGCACTAGGCCCCTCGTGCGCGGTTTTGAGTCAGGGTTGCTGACTTGGGTTCGAAGAAGTGCTGGCAGCTGGGCTGCACTTGTAAATAGGAGGAGAAATCAGTCAAGCATAGGACACAGGTAGAGACACGGGCGTGTCCCTACCCGTGTGGGAGGGGCCAGCTCTTGAGTCGACGACTCGAGTATGTCCAGAGACGGACACGGGTAGTGATACGGGCGTGTCACTACACGTGTGACGTGATACGGGTAGAGACACAGGCGTTTCCCTACCCGTGGGTGTGTCAAGATCGACGAAGTGTATCCTGTGTAGTGACACGGGTAGAGACACGGGCGTGTCCCTACCCCTGTGTGTCGAGTTGAACTCGACGAAGCGTGTCGAGATCGACGAAGCATGTCGAGATCAACGAAGTGTATGGCACTGGTAGAGACACGGGTGTATCCCTACCCGTGTGTGTCAAGTTGAGTTCGTCGAGCCGTGTCCAGAGAAGGACACTGCCAGGGAACACGGTCGTGTCATGTGGACACGGGTCGGGACACGGGCGTGTCCCTACCCGTGTCGAGTATTGAACTGACACTAAAACTGTCATTGACGCTTCGTCCGAAGCAGGACACGGGTGTAACATCCCATGTTACTTCTGGACCCCTCAACTTAGATTGGGTTAGGCATGGGGTGAGATTTAAAGGAGATCAACTAGGTCTGACCCTAGGTAGTGGGTGGTAGCCATGTGGGGCCCACTATAGGACCTTAGTCAAACTAGGTCAAACTAGCCTAATTAGGGACCCTAGCCACACCATGACCCCACCACATTGCCCTAACCCTAAAAACAATCTAAGTGGACCCTAGGGTATGTCACTGGGTCAACATTTTGACCCCAGTTGACCAAGGTCAACCTTGGGCTTAATTTGGTCAAACCCACACCCATAGGCCTAATTAACCTAAGTGGGGCACCCCCTTGACCCAAACCAAGTTGGGTGGTGCCACTAGACCCATTTCCACCATGTGGGGCCAGTCCACCCACCATAGTTGACCAGTCAACCCCAAAAGTCAAATTGGTCAACAATTTGACCTAAGGAATGAAATGAAGACCAAGCAATTTTCCTTTGGACCAAGCCCACCAAATTGGCCCATGACCAGCCTTAATGGTTAATGACAGCCCCTACCCTCCTGATATTGGAGAGAGAATGCATGCAAGGGGGTAAAATTGAGATTTTTAGGAAAAGAGGAGAGAGAAAGAGGAATAAAGGGAATAATGGCCACATGGCCACCCCATCAGCTGGTTTTGGCTGCCCAAAACCAGGTGGCTGACCTCCCCTCTTCATTTCCAGCAGAATACCAGAGTTGAGAGCCACATGGCACCATGGGTGAAGCCTCCAAAGCTCAAACCGAGCTCACCTTGGAGTTAACTCCACTTATAGCCCACCTCAGTCCAAACAGACCCCTCCATTAGCTTCAGAAGGTCCAGAGGAGTGGAATTCGACTACTTACACATGGAGAACGGTGGAGAATGCAACTTTCGGGGAGGAGCTCGCCGGCGCACCACCACCACGGCAAACCGCCGCCTGACCCGCAGCCAAGCCCCGATTATGGTGCGTTTCACTTCACCTCTACCCGCACTAGCTTCTTAGATCAAATAGGCGAGAGATCGGCTCAATTGAGCCCGATGCCATGTGAGAAAATCTAGAAAATTCTAAGTTTCTGAAACCGCTCGGGATCGCCGTCGCCGCCGTCTCCCGCCGCCCCATCGCCGGAAATGATAGCCACCACCACCGTGAAGGTGATGGCACCATTGGCCGGAGGTGGCGACGCCTCAGCTGGCCGGAAACCGCCGGCAAAATCGCTCCAGGTCGGCTCGATCTCAGCCGTTGGCTGGAGGTAGACGATAACCCGATTCCGTCCATTCTTGCTTTAAGATTCGTGCGCCGATTTTAATATAAATCAGGATTAATAAATGAATAGTAACATTTCTGTCACATATATTCAGCCCTCTTGCAAGTTAAATTTAGGCCTCTTAGAGGCATTTCCAGACCTTAGGCCCTTAATGAAAATTGTAGCCTAGGGTCTTACCTTTAATATGCCACCCTAAACACACATTTTGGGGTAGAGTACAGCCCTGTAGGACCTTTCTCCTAGGACTGGTCCTAGACTAGGTCAAAAATTATATTGGATGCCCTAGTCTCAATATTAGTCACCATGATCCCAAATTTTGGGCACATGCATTATTATGGCTTACTTACCTCCTGCCAAAATTTAGGAATTTTTAGAAAACATTTTCCTATAGTTTTTGGTAAAATATCAAAATTTAAATTAATGGCATATATGGAGTTCTACTCCTCCCCATGGCCCCAAATTTTGGTGGTGGGTCAGTGGGGTCACCCTTGGTGCATGATAAAATTTTCAGCACCTTGGGATCACTGCATGTGGGAGAATTCACTTGCATGTGATAGCTTATGTTAAGGCTTGGTGTGCAAATAGTAAAAATGTAATTTGGTGAATTTAGCCCAATGGTTGCATGCAAGGATTA
Source organism: Platanthera guangdongensis (assembly GCA_039583875.1). Lineage (NCBI taxonomy): Eukaryota > Viridiplantae > Streptophyta > Magnoliopsida > Asparagales > Orchidaceae > Platanthera > Platanthera guangdongensis. The sequence continues at coordinate 77,410,781 of CM077150.1, read as the reverse complement.
TGAAATTATTTATAGTGGCTCATTAGAGTAAATGGCACTCTTCAAATTAATAATGTAATTTTTGGAATCAAAATTCCATTTATTGGAATTTACTTTATAAATAGCTATTTTGGAATTAAAAATTGGAAAATAGGATTTATTCAAGAACAAATCCAAACAACATTACCAAGGCATAGATTACATCACACTTGACCTAGGAAAATTATGATTTCTCTGTTTTGAAGAACCTTGGAGTAGATACCCTAAATTTCCCATTTTACCCTTATCATGATAATTCTTGAAATGATATATATATACCTCTGAAAAATTTGGATTTATTCTACTGTCATAAAATATTGTTATTAGTTTATCATGAATTTCTCAGAATTTATTGGATGCATTACTTGTGTTAAACTAGTACAATGGCATTTTGGTAAATACCTTAAAATGGAACCCCATAGGCCATCTTACATTCAATTTTGATGAATCTCTGCCAATAGCCATAATTTAGTGTCTTAAAGGCTCTGTAAGTTTTCTGGAATTTTTGAATATGTAATTCTTATACTTCATGTGTAAAATGGAATTTATGTGGGATTGTTATTAAATAGAAAATGACAATAAATAATTTAAGGAAAATTGTGAAATTTTGAAGGCAGCAATATTTGGTCAATATACATCTCAGGAAAAATTCCCTAAGTCAGTGGATGCTTAATTAAATCACTTCATGTGTAAAGTGGCCGAGCATTTAAATTAAGAGAATTAATTAAATGACCATTTGGCCAGGAAAAATTATGAGAATCCTTAGGGTAGTTCCCTTAGTCCATAATACCTTAGGATAAATATTTAGAGGCAAGATGCCTTAAGTTTTGGAAGATCACATTTCTAGGGTAAACATAGGTCATGGTCTGCATATAACACAAATAGGTCTTGCCTTAGGGAATTACCAGGGGATTGATTATCGGCAGAAATAAGAGAGAGTTCAACATGAGTGACCCTGGTGGGTAGAGTTGTCTTAGTGAGGGATCAAAAGTGCAAGTCTTGGTCATCAACTGGAGTGGGGGATCGGCGGAAGACCGTCGGTTCCCGGTAACACCTTAAGTCACTAGGGTTATACTTAAGCAATAAGGAGAGCTGGGGAGATACATGGGTAGTCATCAACTAAATAAGTATCCTTGCGAAAGGGAACGCTGGGCGTAATCCCAACACAGTTCCTAGTGCCCCTTGAGAGCCCTTCACAGGGAATACCGGGGGCAGTCCTGGGATTAACCTTAAATCTCTAAGTATAATAAACCGTAGACAAGAGTAGCTTAATAGGTTAGGACATGGTTGTACCTTCTCGCCCGTGTTTGGGTTGGAGAGTTTCATGATATATGCTCACCCGTTTAGGGTTGGAGGGAATTGACATAAAGGCACTAATGTGCGTTCTCACCCGGGTTTGGGTTTGAGGGATTCAGGACGGGTTTTGGTCCTGCGAGCGGAAGACTCGGTATGAATTACTTGCATGTGCATAAATATCGTGGCGGGGCATGCGGTACTGGCCGTTCGTCACACCGATGGCAGTACGGTGCACCAGGCGGTTGTGGGAGTTAGAGGGGCCAATGGGTTGTTTTACACTGCGGTCTGGAGGACGACCCCCGATAACACACATCCGACCCAACAAGACTGACGGGTTTGTCAGCAAAGTACGTACGCGAGACTCTAGAGTGCACCTTGGACGTGTACAGAGGCGTATGAGAGGGGTCTAAGGCTCGGTAGTGTGCATACCGGTCTAGAAGCGGAGACGCCCGCTCCGCTGCTGCCGTAGCCACAGCGGTGGTACCCGAGAGTGATGCTAGCTCTCAAAAAGTGGGAACTAAAGGTCTGTGATCACAGAGTCGTTGTGTGTGAGTTGCACTTGTCTGCGCATAAAACTGCATCATATCATTCATTCATATTAGGTCATACGCTTCATAGATCCTTATCATATAAATTAGTATGGGCTCTTTTATACGATAAGTTAAATTTCCTGGAAATCCTAACTTATATATTTGTATGGGCATTTATATAAGTTAGGGTATGTTTGTGATGATAGCTTAGTGGTAGCTTAGTTTATTTACTTGTTCATACTGCTGTTTCTTTACTTTCCTTTACTGCTCCGCTCTTACTTACTTACTACTTGTACTGTACTTAGCATTGCTAGTGTAGAATTTCATTACTTAGTGCCACTTTAGATAGATATTGTCACCTGCTTCCATTTTGCTACCCCTTGTTGTCCTCCGCTTCGTCCTCCCGCTCGGTGCCTAGGAGCTGCGGGGCGAGGTGTGGAGGAAACGACTTAGTCTTTTGACTAATGGTCGGTGACCAACTATTTTTAGGAGCCCGTGGAGATGGAGCACCAGCACGTCGAGGAGGCAGGACATGAGGAGCAGATACCGCGTCAGCAGACTACCACTACTACTGTGCGTCCTCAGGTGGGACGAGACTTGATGTTCTAGTTTAGCTTCCGCATTTACTATTTTGTGAGAGAGAGAGAGATTTGATGTACTGGGCATAAGCCCTTTTTACTCTTTCAGTTGTACTTATTTGTGGACTATATGTTGTACTATTCATCTCTTTTTCATGATTATACAGTGGCTTGTGGACTGGTATTTTTACATATACAGTTTTACTTCTTATTTCTCATATTGGCCTACAGGTTTATGACCGTACTAGCCGGCAGAATCGGCGTGTTGCGGTGTCGACTAACCCGTGAGTTAGTGCCACCGTAAGACGGCGGTTCTGGGCATAAGATCCGGTAGCCCTCCTTGGTAAGGGGGAGGGGGGTCTTACAACGGGCGTGTCCCTACCCGTGTCACTTTTCATATATAAGGGTTGTCAAAACCCTAGCCGTTTTCACTCCTCATTCCAGCCATTTTTCCTGAGAGAAACTTCTGTAGAGAGGGAAAACTGCTGGAGCAAGTCTTGGAGGAGAAGATCCGCCGACGCCGTGAAGGAGAAGATGCCGCCGAGGAGAGTTACACGATCCATGGCCGAAAATAGTGGGAACGTTGGAAATGAGGTGAGCTTCCTCCCCTCTCCCTTGGTGCTATATCTGTAGATATCTTGGTGAGATATTGACTCAAAAGAGTCTTGACTAGCGAGATGGAGATTTCTCTAGGAAGAGGCCGTTCTAGGGCTTGTGCTCTATGGCTAATTGTGTTATGTACGCAGCGGACTTCAAGGCTGATTTCAAGTATGATACTTTTGAATCTGGGTTGTGGTCTGAACATAAAAGTTGTAGCCCATGGAAAGACCTTTCCATCGAGGGGTTACACGTCTTCACCGGATTCATACAGCTTCGGAAATCTACGGTCGAAGTTGCTGTTCAGATTTAGTCTGCACTTAAATTTTGGGTTTAGTATAACATGAATTTGGATTCTGTGGATTTAATGCTGCAATTAATTTGAGGTTTGGGTGATCTCTTTTATGTTAATCATCTTAGTTCTATAATTGATGAAGTTTAATAATTGGATCTCATGAAATTGATTTGTGAAGCGAAGCATACTTAAACGAAATGATTTGATAGTAATTGGTAGACTAATATAAATATGCATCATGTTTATATTGTGTTGAAATCATTTGGAATGACATGTAGGAGGATAATCTATGGTCATGTGAATAACTGTTTAATAGATTAAATTTAGTAGTCCAATGCTTAGAGTGTCGTCCCCCTACGGGTAGCATTGTAGAAGGGTGTAAGTGAAGTGTTGACCGTCACTATTTGGGATTGCGTTGAGATGAGTTAAAGTCAGACGGTTGGGCTTGGTCCTCGGTGCTCGTTTCCCGGGGCTCCTTCCGTGCCTAGTGGATGGTTGGGTTTGGTCCTCGTGCTTTCTCCGAGGCTCCTTCCATGCCACGGTGATGTGGAATTGCATGCGGTGTGAGTCGACACGCGGTGTCGTAATCCTGGGTTAAGGATAGTGTGGCAGGTCTACGGGCTCGCCGATCGTCACACCGACGGGAGTTGACAGTTAGACTTTGGGCGGTTGGGATTGGTCCTCGGTGTTCACGTCTCGGGGCTCCTTCCGTGCCAAGTGAACGGTTGGGTTGTGTCCTCGTGCTTTCTTCTGAGGCCCCTTCCGAGTCACACAAGGCTAGTTTGGGGATGTGTTCTCGGTGCACATCTACCCAAGACCCCCGCTGGGCCATAGTACGCATGGGTTCCATTGTTGTGTTCTTAGCGTTGAGGCGTACGAAGGCCTAAGTGAAGCAATGTGGATGCCCGCTTAGTAGTAGAGATGTCAGCTCTACTGTCACCGCCTGGCCACGACGGTTGATGCCTGAGAGGTTAGCTACCTGCTCGAATAGTGGGAACTATAGTCTGTGTCGACATAGCAATTGCATGTGCTTGAACATGAGTTAGTCATTTCATAGCATACATACCATTTCATAACATTGCATAACAAGATCCTCATCATATAAGTTTGTATGGGCACTGCTATACGATGAGTTACTTTATGTAAACAGATCCTTAACTTATAAGCTTGTATGGACATCCTTATAAGTTAAGTTACCTTCCTGATGTAGTTACTTGCTCCTGATGATTGATATATCTCTTGTAGAACTGCTAGATTAATTGTTGTTAATCTTATTGTACCATTACCACCTGCTTGTACCTGCTTATACTATTTATTATACCTTTTACCCTTGCTCATTTCTCCGCCCGGTGCCGAGGAGTCGCCGGGGGAGCGGATGTGAAGCCACTTAGTCTTTTTGACTAACGGTTGCTATGTCTTCCTTTTTAGGAGGTCACCCCACCGGTAGAGTAGTCGCGGACTTTGCAGCGGGACAGCCAGGCCAGGATGACAGGGCTTGAAGGGACGGTACCGTCACTACCGTCAATTACTAATGTGAGTGTTGAGCGACTCTGATGTAGCCCTTTTGGGCGTTTATTAGATGTACTCTGATATATTATAGAAGCATGTTTTAGCTTCTCTATTTTGATGTACTTTGGACTTATATACTTTGTGTGGATTTGACTTCTCTTATTTTTTTGGTTGGGTTGGCATATATATATTGATATTGGTTGTAGCCGGCAGAATAGGCGTCTTGTGGTACAGGTTAGCATGTGTGCTAATGTCACCGCAAGGCGGCTGTTCTGGGCATAAGACCCCCTTCGTGCCCTGTTTTGGGATCCGGGATGGGGGTATTACAAAGAGGTGGTAAACATTCTTCTCAGCTCAGAAGGAGTGAATCAAATCAGCAAGAACCTCACCTTCAACCTTGGCAGTGAATGCATAGACTCCAACGATGAAGGCACTCTTTGTGAACTATTCTGAAGTGAAAAAGGATGTTAATTGGTTTTGGTTTTCATTATGGAACATTTCTTTTTCATATTTTTTGGATCTCTCTTATTCATTTCAATGCTTACTTCAGAGATCATATACTGACACTTTTCCTTATTTGGAGCTCCTCCTCCTCTCTTTTTTCTATTGGCCAAAGGGATCACTGAACCGAGGAGATATTTACGTGTCTTACTTAGGCTCCCACGGATTGTTCTCTGGTGTAACACCATGACGACCACGTATAGCGGGGAGTGTTCGCATATGTGTAGTGGGAGCTGTCCAACTCTCATGCGGAGGGCATCAAAACTTCAGATCCTAGCCGGTATCTAACACACCATGTGCATCAAGGGAGGTCCCGGTGTTGGTTAGCTCTACTGTGTTTCGCTTGGGATATTGTTACATCTTTGATGGTCATTCTTGATCGAGCAATGCTAATCCTCTTGGCGCACCTAGACTTATTGATCATCTCACGCTGTGATAATCGAGAACTCCAAGGTACTCTCAAGTCGTGCCTACATGGGATCCACAACTTCGTTGATCTTTATTGAGCGAGCAATGCTAGCCCCCGCGGCGCACCTGGCCTCACTAATCATCCTAGCTTGTAGCCCTAGGCATGAGAGCAGTGCGTCCATCGCTATTTCTTCAGGGGTGATACAACTTTGATGATCTTTCTTGAGCGAGCAATGCTAGCCCCCGTGGAGCACCTGGCCTCACTGATCATCTTAGGTTGTACATCTCTTTCTTCCCTTCTGGGGGAGTTGCTGTTAGTCCACTTTTAGTAGGATTACACCCTTGATGATCTTTCCTGAGCGATCAATGCTAGCATCTTTGATGAACCTGGCCTAACTGATCATCTTCAGGTGTGGACCTCTTTTTTTAACTGATTTGCCTTTTCAGGTTAACTGGTTAACTTAAGCATATCCGTCGGCTTGCGGTTAGTTCTAGCGTATTTATCTATCCGGCTAATTCAAAACTATCTGCATGCTTTGGGGCTTTATATTTCTTGGCTTATCTACTCGGCTCGTATTGTTCTATCCACTGGTTTGCGGTTTAATATGTCTATCTGGCAAACTTATCAATTCGATTATTATTCTCGGCCTATATTAATCGACTTCTGTTATTCAATCATGTCGACTAGCACTTTGCCGCTTCAAGGTTATTCCATATCTATTCGGCCTACATTCAACCGGCTTGACAACTATTTTAGTGAATCAGGAGGTTAACAACAATGCCTATGTTGGGTCCATTGCCCACAATGTTCCCTAGATTGGATTTGAAGTGGCATCACCATCAACACTAAGAGTGTAAGTTGTATTTGATGTGTGCTTAAGTTCATGCATGCAGGTTGTCCTTGAAACATTGATAGGACAGGTGTTCCAAGTAATTGGATAGGTGGACACAAAGATCGATGCAGGACAGGCAGAAATTTGTCTAATTCCACAGGAGTTGAGTGAAGCTTACTCACTCAACGCCAGATGCAAGGGAAGATGTTGGGTAGGCTGGAAATCGCCTAAGTCCACAGGCATTGAGTGTAGTTTACCCACTCAACGTCAGGTGAGTAAAATCATTAAAAATAGCTTGGGCAGTCAAAGCCAAGTAGTGGCAATCTGAGAAAGTGGCTAAGTCCACAGGCATTGAGTGAAGTCAACTCACTCAACGACATACAGCAAAAGGCTATGAGTCAGGCTAATGCAGTAAAAGCCTAAGGAGAAATAGGCAGAAATGTGGCTAAGTCCATAGGCGTTGAGTGAGTATCACTCACTCAACGCCATACTCTATATTCGTTGAATATTACCTTATAAATCAAAGTCACATAAAAATATGTGCTAATATTTGGCTAAGTCCAAATGAGTTGAGTGTAGCTTACTCACTCAATGCAAGATAAATAGAATAAAATCTGTTAAGTAGTTTGGCATTGAGTGGTGCTTGCTCACTCAATGCCAGGGAGCAGAAAAATATGGCTAAGGCAGAAAGCGTCGAGTGAGACAGGATCACTCAACACTCTCAACGCCATGACATAGAAATGGCGAAAGAAAAAAGCATTGAGTGAGGCGTGGTCAATGCTCTCAACGCTTAAGAAGCTGAAGAAGCAGAAAAATGGTTAAGGAAGAAAGTGTTGAGTGAGGCATGCTCACACAACGCTCTCAATGCCTAAATTACAGAAAGTATGGCTAAGGCACAAGGCATTGAGTGAGGTTTGCTCACTCAACGCTCTCAACGCCAGGCATGCAGAAAAGGCTATAGAAATGGCTAAGGCAAAAGGCATTGAGTGAGGTTTGCTCACTCAACGCTGTAAATGCCTAAAAAGATAGAATTCTATCTAAGTAGCTTGGCGTTGAGTGAAGCTCATTCACTCAACGCCTATTCTACTAATGCTTGATTTTTTTACTAAGTCCACAGGTGCTGACGTCAGCAAGTCAACATTATTCAAATTGATAGGGGAAAGGCTACAGTACAAGCCAAAAGGCATCGCAGAGCTATTGTACGACAGTTGGTGTCAAAGTAAGATTACTGCTTGCCATTAATGGTGTGGGACCCACTACTAAAAGAGTCGTTGGGTTGCAATCAATAAAAGAAGAAGTCCTTTACAGGAAAAATAAGCGGTCAAGATAGTTCTTCTTCACCGTCATTGTTGCTATGACTGGAGAACATGAAGCTCAAGAAAGCAAGCCTGAAGGCTTAGCAAGTTAGTTATTGTCTTCCTCATTTACATCAGCAAGATCAGAGATTTTCTCTGAAGAAAAGGAGACAGCCAAGGTCTAACCATAGCTGATAGATCTGGGATCTAAAGCAAGATAGTTTGTGTCATACTAACCTGCACCAGCAAGCAAGTTCGGAGTGTTTTCTCTAGGGAAAGAGGAAGCAGTAAGGACCAACCCTTGATGTAAGTTCTCCACAGTTCCAGCCAATCCATTCTAAAGAACTTATTTTCTAGAAGCAGTGGTGAAGGAGTTAGGGCTGAATCTTCTCAGTACAAGAAAGGAAGAAGAGGCAGAACTATCTTGGTCTATAGTCAAAAAGGTAGGACTGAGATTTTCTCAGCTTAGGAAGCAGCAAAACAAGCTGCAGCTACTTCAAAGAAGACAGGACTGAAGTTCTCTCAGTTCAGGGTACAGAACAGAGTCCTGCAAGTTACTTCCAGCTCAAGCAGATATATTCTTGTTGATGTGGAGTAGTTAGGACTAAGTGTCTCTTAGTCCAGAAAAGTAGACTCAGGAAATATTTTTTTGAAGTCAAAGTTGGGATGAGTTTATCCTAGTCTAATTAGATTGGCATAGAGAAATTTCTCGTGTCCAATCATCTCACCAACCCATTTCCCCCTTATAGGATCCTTCTGGATCTGAGTGGTAGGAAAAAATTTACTCTGAGGTAGGATCCAAGCTTGGATCTTAGTTGTAAGGAAGATTTGCCTGAGGTAGGATTTTGTTGAGAATCTGAGCTGTAAGGCTTAACAGCCTAAGGTAGGTGAGTGATTCTCACTGAGTTATAAGGCACTTGTGTCTGAGCTGTTGGATCCTTTGGATCTGAGGTAGGGCTTAACAGCCTAAGTTAGGAGAGTCATTCTCTTTGAGGTTGGATTTCTTGGGGATCTGAGGTAGGGCTATCCTCCCAGCCTGAGTTGTAGGGCTTAACAGCCTGAGTTGTAGGGCTTAATAGCCTGAGGTAGGTGATCTTTGGATCACTGAGTTGTAGGGCCTTGTGCCTGAGTTGTAGGTCTTTCTTGTAGGGACATGGTGCTACCAACTCGCCCAAAATCCTGGACTGTTTGAGGACGGAGCTACCACTCCTTTATAGAGCTGGCTACCCTAGGTAGGATCTACGATGCGGCCAGCTAGGCCTAGGAGACACGCCTTTCTGTTTAACTAGTGCGGGCCATTGCGCCTCGTGCCGTACCTCCCAACATCGGGGGCATTGTTGGACCCCAACAATCCCCCCTGTTGAAGTTGGTGACCGGGCGGTCTGGCGGTTTGTCCTGGCGGGTTAAAGACCGCGCGGTCTGGTGGTTTGTCTCAGCCGGCTTGGAGGCCGGGCGGTCTGGCGGTCTACTCTGGCGGTCTCTCTTCCTCTCTGGTGGTAGCCGTGCGGTTAGCCCTGCTATCTAACCGCGCGGCTTGTGCGGTTTGTTTTGTATAGTCCGTTTAGTCCTGTAAATTTTAGTCCCACATCTCTTATTTGTATTCTCTCATCTCTCCTCCATTCTATATAAAGGAGGGCATACCATTGTAATAGATACCTTTTTTGGATAATAAAGTTTCAATTATTCAAAAGCTTATCCGCTTGTTCTCTACTTTTCGCTTCTTTTCGCTACTTTCTAACATGGTATCAGAGGACACGGTCATTTCCTCCTGATTCTGTGCGCGCTCTGTTGTTCGCGGCTTGTTTTCCGCGTTCTGCGACTTGTTCGCAGCTTGCCTTCTCTTCTGTCCGCGCGGCTTGTTTCTATCCGCGCGGCTTGTTTCTGTCCGCTGCTCTGTTCGCGCGGCTTGCTTCTTGTTCTCTTCTCCTGGTGCCTTTTCGCCGCGACCTGTTTCCTTGTCGTCGCGCTCCTTGCTCTTTCTTGCATCTCATAGTCTTTGCGGCTTGTCTCTACCCGCTGCGGACTTCTTCTCCCTGTCCGCTTCTGCTTTCCCCATCTCCGCTTGCCCCTATACTCGCGGTTTGCTGCTGTGATCTGCCTGACCGTGCGGGTTGTTCCTTTCTCACCCCCATCTTGGTCGCGGTCACCTGCCCTTCTCCTCTCTTCTGTTCGCTCGGCCTTTTCAGTCCGCGCGACCTCTTCCCCGCTGTGCCTTTGACCTCTTGCTAGCCGCTGCTGTTCGCGCTACTTGTTATTCCCCTCTACCCGTTCCTGCTTGCTAGTCGCGCCGGCCTCCTCTTTTGCCGTGCGACCTGTTCTCCTCTGTTCGCCCGACTTTTTCAAGCCGTGCGACTTCTTTCCCTCTGCTTTGCTCTGCTTCTTGGTAGCGGCCTTCCTAGCCGCCCGACCTGTTGCTGTTCGCCCGGCTTGGTGCTCTTTTCTCTTCTTGCGGCTTGTTCTTCTCATCGCGGCCTGCTCCTCTCTTGCCTCCATGGCTTTTCCCTCCTCAGGCCTGTCCGCCTCCGTGGTCACCTCTTCTGGTAGTGCTCATGTTGTTACTCACGGCAGATGGCTCATCGACTCTGGTGCAACCAATCATATGACCGGCAATCCTCAATATTTCTCTCTTCTTGACACACATGCTCAGTTGCCCCCGGTCATTATTGCTGATGGATCTCCCTCCCCGGTCCATGGGATGGGCATGGTTCAAGTCACTCCCTCTCTCTGCCTGGATGATACCTTCTATGTGCCCAAGTTTCCGTGCAACTTATTATCGGTTACTTCTTTATGCAAGCAACTAAGGTGTTCTGTCATATTCACCCCTAGCTCTTGTACCTTTCAGGATCCGGATTCCCAACGGACGATTGCTACCGGGACTGAGAGTGGTGGCCTCTACTTCCTCGACAACGTTTCTGCTTTCTCCGCCTTCTCCTCCTCCTCTACAGATCTTCTCCAATGGCATCTTCGCCTTGGACATGCTCCTCCCCGTATTCTCCGCCAGCTCTTCCCGCACCTCCCTCCTCATCATCCTCCTCTAAACTGTGATGCATGTCAACTTGGCAAACATCACCGCTCATCCTTCCCCCCAACGCAAAGTCGAGGCACTTCCCGTCCGTTCGACCTCGTTCACTCTGACATATGGGGACCCGCTCCTAACCTCACCATCGGTCGGGGTAGTTCCTATTTTGTCACCTTCATTGATGATTTCTCTCGATGTACGTGGGTATATCTTCTCAAAGATCGCTCCGAGCTGTTCTCTGTTTGGACCTCCTTTTATTCTATGGTTAAGACTCAGTTTGATACGTCTATTAAACTCCTTCGTTCTGACAATGCTAAGGAGTATCTTAGCCACGACTTCTCCTCCTTTTGTCTTCACCATGGTGTTATTCGTCAAACAAGTTGTGTCTACACCTCCCAACAAAATGGGGTGGCGGAACGCAAAAAACCGTCACCTTCTTGATGTCGCTCGCACTATGATGACTCAAATGCATGTTCCTCGCTCCTATTGGGGATATGCTGTCCTCCTCTCCTGCTATCTCATCAATCGCCTTCCCTCCACAGTTCTCCACGGTGCTACCCCCTTCTCCATTCTTTATCCAGATAAGGATCCCTTTCCTCTTCCTCTACACATCTTTGGGTGCACCGCTTTTGTGCACTCTCCCGCTGCCACCCGTGACAAACTCTCACCACGTGCCACCAAATGTGTCTTTCTGGGCTACTCTCCCACTCAGAAAGGATATTGCTGCTTTGACCCTGTTACCCGCAAGCAATTTGTCTCTGCGGATGTCACCTTCTTTGCCAATGCCTCTTACTTCTCTCCCGCTTCCTCTTCTCCTCCTCCTACTCCTACTTCTCATACCAACCCATCCATTCCCTCTGCTCCCACTGCTGTTCCGCCCTCTCCACCCACTCCACCGTCTTCCCCATCCTCATCATCTCCCCCCTCTACTCCGCTTTCTCCCTCCACTCCGTTGCCATCTCTCTCTACTCCCGGGCCAGCTCTCTCCACCACGGATACGCCGGATACTGAGGCACCTGCTGACCTGGAGCATCAGGCCGATCAGGGGTTCGGGCCTGAGGCACCTGCTGACCTGGATCTCCCGATTGCTCTTCGCAAAGGAGTTCGGGCCTGTACCCAACACCCGCTTGCTGCAGTGGTTTCCTATGATCGTCTTACCCCTGCTCGCCGAGCTTTTGCACTGGCTATCTCGGCCACTGCCACCCCCCGTTCCTACCAGGAGGCCCTTACTATTCCTCATTGGAAAGATGCCATGGATGAGGAGATTGCTACTCTAACTGAACGGGGCACCTGGACCCTTGTTCCTCCTCCCTTCGGCACCGATGTTGTTGGCTGTCGCTGGGTCTTCGTGGTGAAGTTTCTACCGGATGGCAGTGTGGATCGTTATAAGGCTCGCCTGGTTGCCAAGGGTTTTACCCAAACTTATGGGATTGATTACTTTGACACTTTCTCTCCTGTGGCCCGTCTCAGCACTATTCGGGTTCTTCTCTCTGTGGCTGTCAACAGGGATTGGCCCATCTCGCAGCTAGATGTTAAGAATGCCTTCCTCTATGGTGATCTGCAAGAGGATGTTTACATGGAGCAACCTCCTGGGTATGTTGCTCAGGGGGAGACACGGGTATGCCGGCTAAAGAAGGCTATCTATGGCCTCAAACAGAGTCCTCGTGCCTGGTTTGACAAGTTCAGTGGCATTGTTGCGGCCATTGGTTTTACAAGAAGCTCAGCAGATCACTCCTTGTTTGTTCGGAAAACCGCCTCTGGTCTTGTTGTTCTTGCGGTTTATGTTGATGACATTCTTCTTACTGGCGATGACCAGGATGGGATATTGATGACCAAGAAACACCTTCGTCAACATCTGGTCACAAAGGATATGGGCTCCCCGAAATACTTTCTGGGCATTGAAATCTCTAGAAAGCCCAACTCCATGGTCCTTTCACAACGGAAGTATGCTCTTGATCTTTTAAAGGAGGCAGGACTGACTGGTGCTAAACCTGCACGTTGTCCTATGGCTGTTGGAGAAGACAAAACTTGGACAGATGACTCACCTCTTCTCTCCGATCCTACGAGATACCGGCATCTGGTGGGCAAGCTCATATATCTCACGGTAACCAGACCCGACATCTCTTATGCTGTTGGCAAGGTGAGCCAGTTCATGCAAGCTCCGAGGGAGTGTCATCTACAATCTGCTCTGAGGATATTAGAATATATTAAAGCTGCTCCAGGGAAAGGACTCTTATTTCAGAACAATGGTCACCTTAGGGTTGAAGCGTACTCTGATTCAAGCTATGCGGATGACAAAGGGGACCGCAAATCGACTTCAGGTTTCTGCACATTTGTTGGAGGCAATCTTGTGAGTTGGAAGAGCAAGAAACAGTCTGTCGTTTCCAGGTCCAGTGCAGAGGCGGAATATCGCAGCATGGCATCGACTACATGTGAGTTGAAGTGGTTACGGGCTCTCATGCTTGACTTAGGAGAGGTTTACAACTATCCTCTTCCTATGTTCTGTGACAATAAGGCCGCGATACACATTTCCAAAAATCCGGTCTTTCATGAGAGAACAAAACACATAGAAGTCGACTGTCATTTTATTCGGGAAGAAATATTGAAGAAACAGATTTGCACTCCATTTGTTACTTCCGACAACGAGTTGGCAGATGTCTTCACCAAGCCGGTGTCCGCTTCCTTTTTCCACATCTGCGACAAGCTGGGCATGATCGATATATATGCTCCAGCTTGAGGGGGAGTGTTGAAGTTGGTGACCGGGCGGTCTGGCGGTTTGTCCTGGCGGGTTAAAGACCGCGCGGTCTGGTGGTTTGTCTCAGCCGGCTTGGAGGCCGGGCGGTCTGGCGGTCTACTCTGGCGGTCTCTCTTCCTCTCTGGTGGTAGCCGTGCGGTTAGCCCTGCTATCTAACCGCGCGGCTTGTGCGGTTTGTTTTGTATAGTCCGTTTAGTCCTGTAAATTTTAGTCCCACATCTCTTATTTGTATTCTCTCATCTCTCCTCCATTCTATATAAAGGAGGGCATACCATTGTAATAGATACCTTTTTTGGATAATAAAGTTTCAATTATTCAAAAGCTTATCCGCTTGTTCTCTACTTTTCGCTTCTTTTCGCTACTTTCTAACACCCCCCCCCCCCCCCAGAAACGACCCTGGGGTTTCGAACCTGTGAACTCCTCTAATACCATGTGTCGGGACATGATGCTACCAACTCGACCAAAAGCTCGGACTATTTGAGGACGGTGCTACCACTCCTTTATGGAGCTGGCTACCCTAGGCAAAATCCATGGGGTGGCCAGTTAGGCCCAGGGGACACTCCCTTTTGTTCGACCAGTGTGGGTCATAGCGCCTCGCGCCGAACCTCCCAACATCGGGGCATTGTTGGACCCAAACAATTGGTATCAACATAAAAGATATGACTCCTAATCAAGTGGTTTGATCTCTATGCTAATTTCCTTAGTGGTATCAACATGGGACTTTGGCTAGGATCAAGAGATAAATTCTCCATTAATCTCATCTCCTCCTTCAATAGATATAACTATTGAAGAATCCAGAAGGGGGAGATGTATGGCAATACATAAGGGGGATATGTGGAAGCAATACTTGACATGATCAGGTCATGTTGAGTCAGTGCTTCCTGTGATGCTCCTGTTGATGGGGAGCAAGCTCAGCTCCTGCATAAATGATGACAGGAAATGCTCCTATTAAGGGGGAGCATGTCCAACACTTGCTAGAATAGGATCAGTTTCCTATTGAGAAGGAACAAGCACCTACTGCAGTGGATCAAAGATCTTCACTACTGATCAGTTTGTCCAAAGGACAATGCACAGACTAAGGGGGAGATTATTTATGACATAGTCATAATCTTCTCTGAGTCTGAGATAGACTGATGTTGCAGGAGAAGAGGAATAGCTTGCAGCTAGCTCAAGTGGATCAATGGTCCACTCATGTGTCAAGGGGCTGTAGTGATGAGGTGTATCAATGATATCACCACAAGTGGATGTTGATTCTGTGGATACAACTTCAACAAGTGGTATCAAAGGATGTCACGGGTTCGAAACCCTGAGGTCGTTTCTAGGGGGGATTGTTGGGGTCCAGCAATGCCCCCGGTGTTGGGAGGTACGGCGCGAGGCGTTATGACCCGCACTAATCGAACAGAAGGGCATGTCCCCTGGGCCTAACTGGCCGCCCCGTGGATCCTGCCTAGGGTAGCCAGCACCATAAAGGAGTGGTAGCATCGTTCTCAAACAGACCGGGCTTTTGGGCGAGTTGGTAGCGCCATGTCCCTACAGCCTCTAATTTTTCTTATTGGTTGTTTGGTGCTAATTGATTAACCACAGGATTATCGATTAACCGCACTGTTTGAATCTAACTGAACTGGCTCATGGTAATCTCTGGCCGATCTGGTTTTCTTATATTGCGACTAACATCTGATCTCTCGATAAGGATATTGAGATGGCTTAATCAACTCTCTCTCGTACTCAAATAATGGCTAAGTTGGATTTCCCTTACCTAGCTTATTATATGACTTGGCTACTAGAAGTTAGCTGCCCAGGAAGCATTTTCTATCTAATCAATCGTCTTAGTCGATTTGTAGCTGATTGAATTATATCTTACCGCAACAGGTGCTGCATTATTACTTGTTATTTCTGGTTATTCAAACCGCAGTGGACACAATTACCTATCCGAATTAATTTTTTCATTCTCAACTCCACAAATAAGTCCGATAATGCGGCCAGCACTGCGGTTATAGCCAAGATTTGATTTTTATCATAGCAGGTTTATAGTGAATTTTGGCGGACAATACGGCTAACAATTTCTATTTGCTTCTGCCTGCACTCAATAGTGAATATCTTAGCTAGGCTCAAATCGACATACTATCTGCTTATATCAGTCATTCTATTCGCCCAACGAACTAATAACTCATTTTCGGTTAAATATTAGTGGGCTATCAAGCTATCAATCTATTGATGAATCTGTCAAAACTACATTATCATGCGACAAGAAAGCAAGTAATCATTCGGATTCAAACATATACATCGGTTAGCATAAAACGAACAGAGACATGTTATCTGAAATGTCATTTTTATTAGTTGTAATTGTTACATATATTATACCCGCACGATATACAAAATATTAAGATCGCCGGATTTGAAAAACAAAAAATTATACAACTATGGTTTTCTTCCTCTTCTTCTATGACTCTGTGTCCGCTGAGCTTGACAAACTTTATGAGCTGCTCGTCCTTGTCGACCTTGTACTCAAAGAATCTTCCCCGCTCGAGCTGCCGCTACTGCTACAACTCTTTTCCTCAGCGGTCTCAGCGGGAAGGTTTTCTTGTTTGCACATTATTTCTTCATCTCCTTCCTCTCCAAGGATTTCTTCTACATCAGCTTTTTCCACCTCATCTCTTGCGGCCTCAACCTCTTGGAAGTCAGGTAAGAGCTCATCAAAGGAGACATTTTCATGTTCTACTTTGAAGGCTTGTCTCTCCCTAAGATGGTCAAGCATATCGTCCCTGCCTTCCCACAGATGTATAGTGATTTCATTCAGGAAGGTCGGGTTCTCAGGATCATATACTTTCTGCAAAGGAAAAAAGACAAGGTAAATTCGCGGATAAACTCAAATAACCCACAAAGACCGCCAGGTAAAATCTTACCGCATTAGGTTCCTTTTGCTTCTTTATCTCTTCCTTCAAATTCTCATTTTCTTCCTCTAACCGCTCATTTTTGGTAAGTGCCTCGCCGAGATCTTCAGCCACAAAAGTGGTCTGTCACATGGCTTCTCGCTCAGACTTGAGTGGCTAGAGCGGGCAGCTTTTCTGTTGGTATTTATCATAGGTCTGCCAGATTCTCCTTCCCAAACAATGCCCAGCCAACCGCGCGAGTATGTTTGGTTATCTTCTCACTCTTCCACAAGGGAAGAGCAGTGTATACTTGGACATGCTTGCCGCGGCGATGCCATTTCATGGCCTCCTTGCCATGGCGATCTTTGAGCTTCTTTCTGATGCCCATGAGAGTGAAGGATTAACTAGAGTCGTAACCTACAGCGACATCCTTCTCGTCCTTATGACTAACTTCCCTCTTCTTCTGCACCTCACTCTGAATGAGAACGGGGCCTTCAAGAGTTTCTGGCTTGTTCGACGGAACTCTCAGAGAAGCTGCAAAATAAAAGCCTTTAGTCGCCCGGTAAGACGGTTAAGATATTACTAATTGTTAAAATTCTTACTTTCTTCAATAGGCCAGTCGGCCACCACCGGGAGCATAGGGATATAATGCTGAATATCAAGCTGCCTCTCGGCAAGAAACTTGGAAATCTCCTTCTATATTCCTTCTACCTCGAACTTCTCGAAGAGGATAGCCGCTCAGACTTGCGTGTGGATAGGCAGAATACCTAAATTCCCCTCAAACATGAGGAATCTAGTCGACTAGTTCGGGAATTTTTTCAACAAGTTTGCCGCCTTTATTCCCATGCAGCCGAAGTACACTTCGACCTTGAAGACCCTATTGTCTTTCTTGTCGGATGTAATCGAGCGGATAACAAAGCAGTGGCAGAAAAGGTCCATTGTGAACCTTACCCTCTTTGTCTACAAGTAGATGATGAAGCTCATCGCTGAAGCAACAGTATTCGGTGAGAGCTATCCGGGCACCATGCCGAAGAAGTCCAGAATCTCAACTAATTATATCAATGGCGTCAAGGAGAAGCCGTAGTCGAAGTGGTCAATGGGGATTTCAATTAGATTCTTGGCTAAAGTACTTATCTGCTGGTCATCCCTAGATAGTCATGTGACTACCCCAGGATCAGCCATGTGCTTGGCGACAAAGCGGTCAAGCTCGCCTTCAGTGATCTCCAGTTTTTTGTGTTTGGCGTCAAGGAAGGAGAAGGCAGCAAATACTCGCACGGGTGCCATTAATCTTATCCACAAGACTTAGTGCTTTGAAATTCTTCCGAAGAATGCAGAGTCAGGCTCTGTTTATAAGAATTATCAAACATGCAAGAAAACAGCTAGTCGCGGCGACTAACTATCGAACCCGCACAGTCAATTGTTTAGCACCTACAATTCAGTTCTTATATGAACTGAAGAATTTAACCGATGTAACCGTATCGACAAGATGTTATACCGTTCATGCATCATGAAACAGTTATGCGGACAAAAATAAATGAAATCGCAAGAAGTTGCAAGATATGAAAGAATATCAATGTAATAGCAATAAAGAGGTTTGTCCGCCCGAACATATCATTTATAATTCTCACTCCCTCTCTTCTTATCGCTCCTCGCCGCGATCTATGGGGTCTCTGCCAAGATGCGCCACTTGGTCTCCTACCTGCAGGAGAAGTCATAGCGCGACTACCAAGTGGTGGTTCAAGGCATTCTGGGTTTGGTGGATCTGGGAAGTTTCCCGAGCTATGCAGCTAATTGGAATTGTGGGCTCATTAAGAGCTACTTGTTTGCAAGGCCGCGCGGGTAGGTTATCCTGTCCGGCCACCAGAGCAGAAGTCTCCCCCTAGCAATGCTATGATCTGAATGTTGCGGTTTCTCCAAACTCGCGACATCAGGTCGTCGACTCTTCTCTCTTTCTATCGCCTCATAATATCTTCTTTTGTAGTGGACATCATCTTCTTCATACTTTTGAAGTTGCCTCGCTTGAGACACGACCTGGTCTTGGGTAATCTTCTCTCTTTCACGACTTGCCTCCAGATCCGCGGATAACGCCCTTATTCACTCCTCTAAAGCCTTCCTCGACTCTTCCTCGGCCACGAGCTTCGCCTTTAACCACTCAAAGTCCATGGACAGCCAGGAGAATGCACTCTGGCCTTCATCATCTTGAATTCACCGTGCAGATTCATCAAGTATAGCCGAAGAGTTCAACTCTCCAAAATCTGCAGCAAAGGCGAACAATCGGTTAGAATCAAGTTTGTCGATCAGCTAAAGTGACAAAAGCGGTACTTTGAGATAAGGCACCCGAGCTGAGGTTCTCGTCTTCTCTAGTCGCCGCTATGACTAGGCGGCTAGGAAATACATGTTGCCTCAACCTCTTGGGGTCAATCCTCTTCAATTATAGATCTCTCGATTGTCACTCGTACTGTCTATTTTTTTCAATATCCTCGTGCGACAAAAGAATGTCGTCAGTCACGGTGATTATGCGGACTGATCATTTTATCCGCGGGGGGTTCCTTATAAGGTGGAGGAATTTTTATAATCTTCGGGGATGGTTTGATTATACATATCCATAGAAGTTTGGCGGCCAGCTTGCGGTCAGCCTCAGCTTGTTTTTCAACAGAACGAGTTGGGAGACTGCTCGATTCTTATCCAGCGGCCAGTGAAATCTTCTCGGCGAGCAGTTTTTCTTGCAGCTCTTTCTTCTCGTCTCCTTTAGAGGGTTCTGGAGCTCCTTCTCCAAGCTTCACCAATAAAACCTCCAGGTCGGAGTTGTCCCCAGGGATTTGCTGGCGATTCACGATGTCTTCCATCTCCTGCAAGAAACCGCAATTAACGGGAAGGACAGTGTTAACCACTAAGCCATCCTCGTCTGCTTCAAGGAATCATTCAAGCTCAGCCAACAAGGTTACCTATTTAGATCGTGCGGTTACTTCGGTCTGGCTAGTCGCCACCTTTAGGACCAAAGATTTCTTGTTCTCTCTCTTCTTCTTCCGTAGAGTCTCCTCTACCCTCTCATCCGCTGTCGAAGTCTACCTGTGTTTCTGCTTGTTCGCAGGGACTGCAGCCATCATTATATCCAATTTTTCCCTCAACTTGTCAGCAACACTCTTAGTCGCCTTCTTTGTCATGTCGATGATGGCAGTTTCATCTTCAGCACCCCGATCAGCTACTCTCGTAGAGTCTGCCTTGTCATCAGCCTCGCTAGACGGGGCATATGTGATGTTGACATTCGAAGTAGTCGCAGGCTGGGGAATCGTGGCTAGGATTGTTTCCAGAAGATTCTTATTCATCAAGCCCTCGGACAATTCCTTGACAGGCTTGTCGACGACCATCTCGGTAGGTTGCTCAAGAATCCGCTCTGCAGGCTTCTCAGGAGGAGTGCTCGAAGATGGCCCAACCGCAGCAGACTTCATCTCCAATTTCTCCAGTAGCTCCTCGCTTATCTGCCACGGCTTAAGCGACACTACTATGGCAGTCCTGGTCTTTGGTGATTTCTCGTCAGCTGCGCGGCTAGGTGAATCTGTGCGCGGAGATTTTGTGGCTGCTAGACCCTTGCCGCCCATCCTAGCCAGAATACTTCTCCTAGCATACATTTCAGACAAAAAATGCTAACCATAGTTGGAGAGAAGTGACCCGTCTCGAAAGATATTTTCTGAAAATTGCTTCAGCTCCAGGGACATTTAGCTTTCAGAGTATTTACTGTGCTCACGGATTGGCGGGTAAAGACTACATTTCTGAAATTGTTTTGCAATTTGGAAATGTATGGGGATCATGTTAACCCGGAAAGACCGCTCTCTTGGAAGCTGATCAGACTCGGGGCTGACTGCCTAGCTGCGCTGTCTGGTTGTCGTCCTCCTTTTTGCTCCCCCTATATCTGGTCACCGTTGTTCGTTTCTCCTATCCCCGTGCAGCCAATATTCTTAGCCCTGCCCTTTTGGGCAGGCCCCAGAGCCTATAAATATGCGTGAACAGTGTTGTCTAGAGGAGAGAGTTTAAATCCCTAAGTCTGTCGTCTGTGGCGGCGGACTCGAACTCTGCCTCTAGCAGTCTCCTGTTCGCTCAGGTTCTCTCCTTTTAACTGTTGTAACCCTTTCTTTTTAATCAATGGAAATCTCACCGCAGGAGTGACATTTGTTGCGACGGGTGAACTATGGTGTTGCCGCTGCTAGTAGCCTCTCCCTCTCTCTCCCATTCAATCTTAACCGCGTGATCTAACTGCCAGTAACCGGATACTCGACAGTATCCACCATCTTTTCTATTCGTGAGTCTGGAGGTATATTTCTCGCATCAACAAGCACAACTGAATTAAAATTCTTCTCCGATCAACTAAGAACAGATTGTTCATTTGTAGTTTCTTGTGTTTGTTTTGGCATTCTAGATCGAGAGAAATGGAGATTATAGGTGACACCTGACTAAGATAGGATCTGAGTTGATTATTCATTGCTAGATCTCATCGAGTCTGGGTTGTAGTCAGGATGCATAGTATTCGGAGGATTATGTTTAAATATTGATTTTCATTTCATGTGAATTATGTTGTATAATTAGTTCTCATTTTGTTGTCATTTCACTTCTAGCCCCCCCCCCCCCCTGCCTTGTGGGTCCTTTGTGTTTTGTTCTATTCATGGGAACAATTATAATTGGCTGATTGCGGGGTGACATACCTTACTCTTTAAGAAGCAAGAAAGGCAAACATTTCCAATCCAGTAGTGAAAGAACGATTTTGATCACGCGCGATTACCGAATGGGTTCTTTATGCCCTTTAGATTTTTAGTTTTTTCTCTACTAAAATAAAAGAGTTCATGCATATAGTATTTAATGATGCTAATTTATTTTCCAAGGAGTAGGAAACTTCAACTAAGAACATTTTTCAGGAAGAAGACTCTGTTGTTGATGAGTTGGAGCAACTATGCATTAAGGAGAGTAGAGAAGGTTCATCTAAAGAGCATTATTGGCTTTTTGGCACTTTACACCCCCAATTACCGAGTTTTTGCACTTTGCACTCCCAAATTTTAAAATTGGCAGATTGCACCCCCGAATTCATAAATTCTGGCACTTTGCACCCCATGACCGATTTTTGAGGGATATTTAGGTCTGGCTACTCTCCAAAAAGCCATTTTGGCGCTTTGCACCCCGTACTTCTGTTTTTTTAGCTATTTGCACATTGTAATTGATCATTAATTTTTCCAACGGGTTTATTATTAAGAAAAAGTGGCATGATGAGAAAATAACTTTCCATATAAAATTTTCTACACATTTTTAACAAGCTAAAAAAAGAAGTCTGGGGTGCAAAGCGCCAAAGTTTAAATTTGGAGAGGAGCCGGACCTAAATACCCCTCAAAAATCGGTCATGGAGTGAAAAGTGTCAGAATTTATGAATTCGGGAGTGCAATCTGCCAATTTTAAACTTTGGGGGTGAAAAGTGTCAAAACCCGATAATTAGAGGGTGCAAAGTGCAAAAAAAAAGCCGAGCATTATTATCAGTTGGACAGTGCTAACATTCCTTCTGACGAAGAAGAATCTCATAAACCTGGAACAGCACACGGAAATCTTCAATCCATCTGTCAATCTCGCCAGAGCTTCCCCAATTCTTATACCAAGCAGCCCACAATGATTTTTGAGGGCAGAATTGAAATTGGATAAAACCTAAGATTTTCATTTCAAGCTTTCCCCAATTCTAATACCAAGTAGCCCGCAACGATTTTTGCAAGATCGTCGCCCTTCTTTTGCTCGCCAATCTCGCTGAAGCTTCCCACCAGTGGTAAGTTCCATGTGTTCTCTTCTTCATTCCCATCTTCCTCTCCATATTCCTCTACATCTACCTCTCCATGTTCTTCTCCATCTTTCTCATAGATCTAACGCCCGATCTTGCTCGCTCGAAAACTCCAGCCCGACATCCTTCTTGACACCACCTACCTCTTCTTTTTCTTCCTCTTTTTCCTCTTATTCTTCTTCTTCTTCTATTTATCCTCATCTTCTTATGCCCGTCTGTATTTCCCATGTTTGCCAACTCTTCTTCTTCTTTTTTCAATTTATGTTTCTGATTTTTTAAAAATTGCAAGTCCCTTGTTGCTTGATCTATCTAAACCCATATTTCAGATTCTTCTCCAATCCATCTGCTTGATCTGATGTTGCTTGATCTATCTAAACTCATGTTGTTGTTTAGCTTATGTTCCAGATTTAATGGTTTTATGATGTTTTAGTCATGGTTTTATGTTCCAGATCTAAACACATGGTGCAGTTTTATTTTTTCATTATTCCATTGATCCCGGTGACAATGTTCTCTTCGGGTCAATCCCTAGCTTTGGTCTTTGTATGGACTCACTTCTTGATCTCTCTCGAAATTTTATGTTTGGCGAAATACCTAGTGGAATCAACGGACTATTTAATCTTAGGACGTTGAGCCACAAAACCCAGCAATTTCCGTGGATGAATTCCAAGTATTGTAGCTCAAAACCTTCCCACATCCGAACAACATAATTGGAATTCAGAAAAATCAAAACCTACAGGTTTTGATTTTTATTGAATTCCAATTCTTCAAAACAAAATCTACGATCCGAACGGACCCTCTAAGGCTCGTTCGGTTTGAAGGAATTGTAAATTTGGTTTTGGGTTTAAATAAAACAAAATCACGGGTCGAGTGGAGGGTTTTGAGGGCGGAATTGAAATTGGATAAAACCTAAGATTTTCATTTTTAAGATTTCCCCAATTCTTATACCAAGCAACCCGCAATGATTTTTGCCAGATCGCCTCTCTTCTCTCGCCCGCCAATCTCGTCGGAGCTTCCCATCGGTTGTAAGTTTCATGTGTTCTCTTATTGCTCCACATCTTCCTCTCCATATTCCTATATATCTACCTCTTCATGTTCCTCTCCATCTTTCTCATCGATCCAACGCCTGACCCTGCTCGCTCGGAAACTCCATCCTGAGACCTTTCTTGCCACCTCCTACCTCTTCTTCTACCTCTTCATGCACCTATAGTAAGGACCTAAATCGTTACCGTAAGTGCCAAAAATCGTTACACAAACTATTTGATAACGAAAAAAAACTTTAAGTAACGGTCGTCCTCTAAAGCTCGACGTTAATACTTGTTGTAACGAATGTATGTGTGTCGTTACAAATAAATTAATTGTAACAAAAAATTCTTTCTCACCCAAAACAGATTTTTCGTCACCCAAAACAAATTCTTCCTCACAATAAATTAGTTACAATAAATATTATTTCGTTACGAATGATTTTTTCCCTCACAAAAAATCGGTTATAATAAATACTATTTCCTCGCAATAAATTCGTTACAATAGTTTTCTACTCCTCACTATAGCCAATTCATTTATATATCATAATATGCTCACAAAAACTTCCAAAAAAATAAGACATCACAAGATCGCATCCAGATTCATTTAAATATTTATTTATTCACAAATAGAAGTTTTACATGTAGTCAAATTGCATAATAATAATAATGAATCTTCAAAAAAAATTACATAACATTAAGATCTACAAGTTTAAATAAGACATCAACTTTGACACATTCCGACTAATGAATTTCCCGTCATTTTTCGACTAATGAATCTTCTATCACTTTTTGACTGATGAATCATCTGTCACTTCCGACCAAGGATCTCGTACCCTACAAATAAAAGAAAACAATTGTTAATTTTAATCCAAATTGAGAGGAAAAAACATTTACACACTCACATATATCCATACATACACAATCTACAGAAAGCAGCGAGTAATTGTTAATTTTAATCCAAATAAAAAAAAAGACAATTGTTAATTTTAATTCAAATTGAGTGGTGAAACTTGTTTTTTTTCTTTTTCAAAACAAAAAGTGGATTTGTTGCTAAATGATGGCAGTAAGCATATAAACATTCAAGACTGGAGAAAGAATGCAAGTCTGACTCAAATAGTTGAAATTGGTCGAAGACATATAGTAGCAGACGTTGTTTACTAATGAGTTTATCCTTAGCTAATGCTTCAGATCAGCAGGTTTATATCCAAAGCTTCACATCACAGCTACAGGTACTGATCCTTAGCTAAAGCTTCAAGATCTGTGAACTGCTGAATGTACAGATCTGTACCTGTAGCTGTGATGTACTTGTAGCTGTGATGGCCGAAACAGTGAACTGCTGGAGCAGTTCACAGCCAAAACAGTGAACTGCTGGAGCAGTTCACTACCGGAGCAGTGAACTGCTGGAGCAGTTCACTGAAAAAGTAATTATACCAAACATTTGCTCTATGATGGAAATCATGTAGAATCGAATGTTACAAATGGATTTGGAACATTTGCACCCTGTAAAAACATTTCAAGGAAAGGATATTATTACTAGCTTTTGACAAAAATATGGAAATTAAAGTACTTTATGAATAATAAAACAAAAGGAAAAATAATGTAAATGATAGAGAAAGAAACCATCAATTATCACTTAGAAAAGTAACAAAAGTCAATGTGATGTGTTTACATTAGATATAACAGTGTTAGAAACCTTAAAGAAAAATGTCAGAGAAATGAACCATTTCCTTAAAATAGATCTTCTACAAATGCTGGATCAGGCATTTGAATCCTTCAATATTTCTATCAAATTAGATACATAATGAAATAAGTCCAGATTTTATAATCATTACACTGCAGTGCATCTTAGTTAAAAATAGTCTTTGATCAGCCCGTTACAAGCTAAAGGATATGTGCAACAAGAGTCCACATAATCATTGTGAGATAATTTAAGGAGAATATAATATGAACTTATATGTCTTATATAATAAGGTTAATGAAGTGACATTCAAGGGTAATGTATTACCTAGATATAATCTTGTCCCGGAAGTAGCTGGAGATGCCAAAACTCAGGTGCATATAAGATTTTGCACTGGAAATCCTGTCCAGATGGCGTGTTGCAAAACCGGGAGCGTGGGATTGCATTTTCCTTTCACTGTTTTGCATAAAGTTTCAATAGGAGCTCGACGCCGAAAGCCGGGAGGAATTCAGCATATACAGGAGCAATTCAGCATATACAGGAGCAATTCAGCATATACAGGCAGAAATAATTACTAAGATAAGGAAAAAATAGGAAAAAGTAAAAGAACTTCCTACCAGCAAAAGGAATTCTCAAACATGTCCCAAACATATTCATTATTTGAGAACACATAGTCGAACACATATAACCTATAGCTGAACATATAGTAAAAGAACTTCCTAGCAATCAAACATATAGCTGAACACATATAACCTATCCCATACCTATCCATTATCAGAGAAGGAATTTGATGTTCTCCTCCATGCTTATTTTTCAAATCCTTGTTTAGATCCTACACTTTAGCAATCCACTAAGCAAATGCAGAAGTAATAAAGGCAAGGTGTATGTTTTGAAGGCATATTACTGCAAAGTAAACATCACATTAAATTATTTAGAGAAATCATAAAAATGGAATAATTGCATTATTGTTTAGTACTAATGATTAAGAAAAAATTTAACTTACCATTTACATTAGGTCTACATGTTATCATCATTCTCATCACAATATTGCATTAGTGTTTCATCATCCTCATCTATGGACTCATCTTCGTCACCAATATTATTAAGTTCTTCCTCTTCATGGATTCTAGTTAGAACTTCTATATTTATAATATCAGGTTCTATATCATCTCTTCCTAGGAATTGCAAGTTCTGATCTTCGGTAGCATATATTAATTCAGTTTCTGAGGACTCATATTGTTGAACTATGTTATCATTCATCACCTCCACTTCTAGGTCAGCGTGTTCCTCTATGTCCCAAAGGTGTCTATGACGTACAAGTTGTGCAATTTTTCAAGGATCTCCGAGTTTAGTGTCATCGACATAGAACACTTGTTGCACTTGGTTTGGAAGAACGAATGGATCATCCTCACACCAAAGAGAAGTTATGTCGATACTCAAAAAATATTTATCTTTATGCGTAGTCTTTTTCCCACTAGTGTGAAACCACTCACACCAAAATAATACCACTTTATACCCATGAAGATAGGTCAATTCAACGACCCTACTTAAAACTCCATAGAACTCTACCATGATATTTTGATGTTCCCCCTCAACAAGTAAACCACTATTTTGTGTTGTTCGGCGATCATCTCGATCTTGTATATGAAATCGTACTTCATTAACAATGCAACCAGAGTAAAATTTTGTTAAGTATGATTGTGGACCATTTGCCAATGCCCATAATTCTTCGGAGACTTCGCCCGAGTTTGTTTGATGCACTCTATTTATCTATACAAAATACAATATAAAGCAAATTAGATATGTGATACTATAAAATTTCAAGATCTTACATGATCTTGAAATTAGATATATAGGTGATACTATTTATACTATAAATTGGATAGGTGATACTATTTGGATCTTACATGATCTTGAAACCAATAATGAAACTGCTCTTGATGAGTTTTGTCAATGTTTCTTTCATTTTCCCTTTTAAGCTCCTCCATGTGCTTACTATTAAAAATTAAAAACAAGTACATTAGAATTAGTTACAAAGGAAATTGAGCTCTTTCATGTATCTAACCTTTGAAATTCATCTACTTCGGTACAATTGTTTAATATGAATTTATGGGATGCATCTAGATCCCTTTTAGAAAGTGCTTTGCAACGGCGAAGAGGTCCAAAGGGTCTCACTTTTGATGCAAAAATAGACAATTCACACGCTTGTTGATGCTCCACAAAATCTTCATTTCTTTTTTCTTTATTGAACCTTGTTTCTATTTCATTTAGGTACATTGACACAAATGTCAAAGACTCTTTTATAATATATCCTTCCGCTATAGAACCCTCTAAACGCGCTTTATTACGTACGTATCCTTTAAGAGTTTTAAGAAACCTAAAGGGAAAACTCAATGATAATAACAACAAAATTGTTCAGTTATGCTATGTAAGATAATAAAGTATAAATGCATATAAAACAAGTACCTTTCAATCGGATACATCTAAAGTGAGTGAACTGGGCCAGCAATCTTCGCCTCTTTCGGAAGGTGAATAGCCAAGTGAACCATTACATCAAAAAATGCTGGAGGGAATATTCTCTCCAATTTGCACAAAATAATTGGGATATTACTCTCCAACTTCTCGATATGCTCTACCTTTAGTGTCTTTGAGCATAAAATTTTAAAAAAAATCTCCTAGCTCATATAGTGCCTCAACGACATCTGGGCGTAGAAACCCACGAATGCTAATAGGAATTAACCGTTGTAGTAGAACATGGCAATCATGAGATTTAAATCCATAAATCTTCTCATCCTTTACACATCTTGAAATATTTGATGCATAGCCATCCGAAAACTTGACATTTTTTAAAAAATTGAAAAACCTTTTTTTCTCATCGGAAGAGAGATTATAACATGCTTGAGGTTTTATTATAGTGTTTTCATTTCTAATCAAGTGTAACTCCTTCCTAATGTTAAGGTCTCGCAAATCTTCTCGCGCTTTTTCCGTATCTTTGTTTTTTCCATCAATGTTCATCAATGTGCCCAACAAACTATCACAAATATTTTTTTCAACATGCATTACATCAACGTTGTGTTGGAACCCTAGTTCTGATTTGGGTTAGGATCACTATTAGGTTTGCTTACACTGACCCAAAATGTATAGTCAAGGTCATAGGTTTATTTCTTTAGTCTAGGCCAAGAGTCAACATCACATGGATCAGCCTACAACAGCTTGTCAGAGACTCAAGCAGTTGTGTCGACACCCAGAAGAATTGTGTCGACACACAGAAAGGCTGTGTCGACACCCAGAAGATTTGTGTCGACACACAGACTATAAGTTGACACAGATAATATTAGTCGACACTAGCTCAGTCGACACAAGAAGGATTTGTGTCGACATAGTTCACAGATTATTAGTCGACAATATCTGTCGACACTAGAAGGACTTGTGTTGACACCCAGAACCATCTGTCGACACAGTTCACAGAAGATGTTTCAGAAGGACAAGTCAAATTCTCAGGTCGACGAACCAAGTTCTCAGGTCGACGATTTATGGCTTCTTCAGTATGACATTCCAGAAAATATTCTAAGTCCAGAAACAATTCTCAGCTCGACGATCATCGATCTCCCATCGACGATCTCAGAGTCTTCTACTCTGAACTGAGCTCGACGATCTATGAGCTCAGGTCGACGATCTTGTGCTTCTCAGCAGTTATCTCACATCTACGATAGTTGCTCACAGGTCGACGATCTCTTAACCCAGTTTGACGATCTCTGAGCCAAGCTCTACGATTTTTTACTGTCTTCAGTTATCAGTTCTCTCAGTCAGGCAAATATATTCTGATAATTAATGCTGACATTCTCAAGGCTGATAGTCGTATCTCATGAAGCATTGATTATGGTATTCACAAAATATTTTATCAAGACATTTGTGGAGGTGCATTTATGATTGCCAGCCATTCTACCCGTTTGGGCTCCTAAATTCTTGCAGAGAATTAAGTACTGTCTGAGAATTCAAATTCAGGTCGTTAGTCATTCCAAAATTATACAGAGAACTTAAAAAGACAGAGACAACAAGAATAAAAAAAAGTTAGAAAATCTTTCTTTTTTTTGCTCTGAAGGCCTCCTGTTTTTGCAAAATACAAGGAAGAAGAAGAACTTGCTGAACACACAAATCTCTCTAGTCTTCTTCCTTCATCAGGCTTCAACAATCTACAGAGAGCTTGAATCAACATCAATCTGAAGACCTACACCATGGACAAAGCTTCCTTCTTCCTAAAACTACTCAATATCTCAGGGGGAGCTTTGGCATCATCAAATCCACATAGTCTTCTCATTGTGTTTGAGAAAGAGAAGACTGTCATCTATTTTTCTTTAACCTCTCGTGTACAGGGTTCTTACTCCCTTCAAAAGTAAACTCCTTGGTGATAGGGCACCTGATAAAAAACCTATTGGTTTTTAGGCACCTGATCAAAAGCCTGAAGGGTTTCTAGATCTACCTGAAGCAGATCTTGTAGTGATAGGGCACCTGATCAAAAACCTAAGTGGATTCTTACCATGGTGGTAGAAGAGTGGATGTACCCAGATTTGGGGAACCACTATAAAATTTCTTGTGTCGTCTGGATTATCTTGTGTTTTCTTTGTGTATTGTGCTGTGATAGTTTATTGCTTTTACCTCTTTCATATAAGTATCAATATTTTAATTCCGCAATAAATCTAAACATTTTTTAAACTCTATTCACCCCCCCCCCCTCTAGAGTAAACTGTATCTATCCCTCACTTTCAATTGGTATCAGAGGGTGTGTTTTTAAGGTTGTACAGGCTAACACTTAAACCTAAGATCTCTGATAGATATCTGTTTACTCTATTATTTGTTATACCATGGCACAGTACAAGGAATTTGCAAGCACCAGACCTCCAGTTTGCAACTTGCAAAAGTTTGGAATCTGGAAGGCAAGAATTAGGCTTTATATGAATTCTATTGATGAAGACATTTTTGCTTCTATCTTAACAGGAGTACCTCCACCACCAGCTGCCCCTGTAAGTACTTCTCCAAACATGACTGCAGTACCTCCTCCAGACTACAATGATGCATACAAGAAAGCAAAGATTGCTGATGCAAGATCCATGAACATACTGGCACAAACAATGTCTGATGACATATTTCAGAAAGTAGCTGAATGTGAATCAGCCAAGGCCATCTGGGATTCCTTAAACCAGATGGTTGAAGGATCAGCAGATGAAAGGAAGGACAGGAAAGCTCATCTCATCTCCCAGTATGAGAATTTTAAAAAGGAAGAAACTGAGCAAGTCTCTGAGATGTACAATAGACTCAGTCTCATTGTTAATGAGCTGAAAACTCTTGACAAAGACATCTTAATCACAAAAATAAATGACAAGATTCTCATGTGCTTCCCCAACTCATGGGACTCTAGAATCTGGCCTATCAGAGAGACCAAAAACACACATGAGATGACTACAGAATCAGTCTTAGGAAAGCTAAAATCCTATGAACAGCTGCTGAAGATAAGAGAAGCTGAGCAACACAAGACTGCTACACCAACTAGGAAGGAGCAGAATATAGCCTTCAAAGCTTCAGAAGAATCAAAAACTTCTCCATCAAATGAAGAGTTGACGAGTCTCTTTGCAAAGAGATTCCTCAAGATGGGGAGAAAAGAATTCAGAAGGAAATCATCAAGGAGTGATGATAAACCAAGGTATGATAAAACCCCTTCTAAAGAGATTATCTGTTTTGCTTGCAGGAAACCTGGACATATTCTTCCAGAATGTCCAGAAAACAAGTATAAGGAAAGGAGAAAGGAGAAAGACTCCAAGAAGCACTCCAACAAACCATCTTCCTACAAGCACAAGAAGAAGGAGAGAGGGGTTGTTGCAGAAACATGGAGTGACACTGAAGAATCATCTTCCTCCAGCTCTGGTGAAGATGAAGAGGAAGCAAAGGCCAAAGAAATCTGCTTAATGGTCATCAATGCTTCAGGGCATGTCTCAGAAGAAGAAGAATCTGAAGAATGTTCAGATTGTGAGCAGGTATTGGAAGAATTCGACTTTACCTCTGAAGATTTTAAAAATGACTTTAAATCTATGTGTAATGATATGATTAGATCTGAGAAGGAAATCAAACTTCTCAGAGATAAAAAATTTAATTATGATAGCTTAGTATCAGAAAACATTAAATTGAAAAATGAAATAGACATGTATAGTGAACAAATCACTTTTTTGAAAGTTGAATTAAGTAAAGTAAAACAGCTAAAGGAATCACTGAATGGAAGAAGCAAACAGCTAGTAGAGATTACCAACACACTTAATGCTAGACTTAATAGAAGTAAGTTAGGATTAGGTGCATCATCCAGTGAACCACCAATTATTAAGAAAAACCACCTTTCACAACCTATAAAGTTTATTTCAGATAAGGGTAAGAAGAATACAGAACAAATTAAAACAGTTAACAAAGTTTTAAAATAAGTTGAGATAAATAAAGAAAAACAAAAAGGTAAGTCTGAACAAAAATCGTCGAACCAAGATCGACGATCTCAGCATTATGCGTCGAACAACGATCGACGATCTGTGAACCCAGAGCTTGATCCTAAACACTCTGCAAATGGGGATAGACGATATCATTATATATCGTCGAACAGAGATCGACGATCGTGGAACCCAGATAATAGACACTATTATTCTGAGAACCAAGATCGACGATATCAATGCTGGTCGTCGAACGCAGATCGACTATCTGAACTAAAATCGTCGAACTCAAAACAGTTACATCAAAACTATAATTTCAACAGAAATTTCAATAAGAATTCTAACTCTAAATCTTTCAATCCCTTTAATTAATGGATAATACCACCAAGAAGATATCATCCTAAAGGTTACAAGAATCAACCTGAATATTCTTACATTTTCAGTTACAGTTATGTAAATCAACAAGGACCCAAGATTACCTGGGTCAAAAATAATTAGCTATTTTTTTTCCTTGTAGATAAAGACCTATCCCACCATACAGGATAAGTGGTATTTGGATAGTGGGTGTTCCAAGCACATGACAGGAAATAAGGCCAATCTAAGTAACTATAAGGCAAAGCTAGGTCCAAAGGTTATATTTGGAGACTCAAGCTTTTGTCAGACAGAAGGCTATGGAGAATTTACACTTGGAGCTGTCACTTTCAGGAAAGTGGCATATGTAAGTGGGCTGAAACATAACTTGATATCCATAGGACAGCTATGTGATGCAGGTTATGAGGTATGTTTTACTGAATCTAAATGCAATATTTCTCTAAACAGCATTATTGTGTTATCAGGTATTAGGTTAGGCAATATCTATTTAGTTGATTTTAATTCTGCTTGTTCAGAAATCTGTTTATTTAATCAGGTTAGCAATAATAATACTGTGGCATAAAAGGCTAGGACATGTAAATCTAAGAAACATTGCTAGATTATATAGGGACAACCTTGTTAGAGGATTGCCCTCTTGCCCCTACAAGAAGAAAAGCCTTTGCAAGTCTTGTCAAGAAGGCAAACAAACTAAAAATAGTTTTAAATCAGTTAATAAGAGTGATTCACCTAGGATTTTATATCTGCTTCATTTGGACCTTTTTGGACCAATTGCTGTACAAAGCCTGGGAGGGAAGTCTTATACTTTAGTTATTGTATATGACTTCTCTAAGTTCTCTTGGGTTTTCTTCTTGAGAAACAAGTCTGATAATTTCAAAGTTCTTACAGACTTTCTAAAATGCATAATGATTGAGTACTCTACTCCAGTTGTATTGATCAGAAGTGATCATGGCACTGAGTTTGAATCTCTTCTATGTAAGAATTCTGTGAGAAGGAAGGTATCAGGCATTGCTTCTCTGCTCCCAGAACTCCTCAACAAAATGGGGTAGTTGAAAGGAAAAAAACAGAACACTCATTGAAACTGCAGGCACATTACTTGCTGATGCTCACATGCCTCTATCCTATTGGGCAGAAGCTGTAAGCACTCAAATTATGTCCTGAGTAGAAGTTTGATACACAAACTTAAAGGCAAGACTCCCTATGAATTACTCAAAGGGAAGAAACCTAAAATATACTACTTTAGAATTTTTGGTTGTATCAGTTATATACATAATAGCAACAAAGATTATCTTAGAAAGTTTGAAGCCAAAGCTACAATGGGAATCTTTCTAGGATATTCCCAAGTTAGCAAGGCATATAGGGTTCTCAATAAATCATCCTTAAAAATTGAAGAGTCAATACATGTTACATTTGATGAAGCTAATATGTTTTACAAGGAGAAGGAAGCTTCTACCAGTGATCATCTGCAGGTACCAAGTCTATGTAAAAAGCTGGATGACTTAAATCTCATCCAGAAGGTGATATCTCATCCCTCACCACAAGCAAATGAAGACAGTGAAGAAGACTCTATGGAAGAAACTGAACTTCCTCCAACAACAGAAGTAATTCCACAAGAGGAATTCACTCCAATTGCTATTGCTGAACCAACTTCACCATCTGATTTTGTCACACTTAGGGATCACCCTAGATCCCAAGTAATTTGAGACATATCAGCAGGTGTACAGGCAAGGCATCTGTTGGGTATTGTATCCACAATGTACCTGATTTGAAGAAGCCCCTGGACAAGCTAAGGTCAATAGACTATGTATTTGATAAACTTTTTCAAGGTGTACTTGCAGTTTCTCCACGCTAAGTGCACACCAATGTCAGGGTGCAGTAGGTCAATATACACGGGTCTGCACGACGTAATCCCTCGTTGAGCAGATCAATGTGTTGGCCTATGTGTACTCTCTCTATTGGAGTGCACTTACTTTCAAGTACAGGGCCGCTCATATGCAAGAGAAGACAAGGAGCATGGAGGATCAAGGAGCAGCTCCTAGGTGGAAGACGAAAAATCGTCCAAGGCAAATTCGACGAGAATCACCAAGTGATTCTCGCCGAATCGGCGAGACTCACTTGGTGATTCTCGTCGAATCGACGAGAATCATCAGTGATTCTCGCCGACCCCTTCTGGCCATCTCAAAATGGTGCCAAGTACGATTCGACGAGAATCACTTGTAATTCCCGCCGAACCAGTGGTCAAGCAGCCCATGAATACAAAGTCCAATTCGTTGAGAATCGACAAGTGATTCGACGAGAATCACAAACGATTCTCGACGAATCGTCGAGAATCACTTGGTGATTCTCGCCGATTCGTCGAGAATCGTCTGCGATTCTCGCCGATTTTTACTTGGCGTTTTCTCAGAATGCTGCTGAACCGGATTCTGCTTCTGGATTTGTTTGAACCGGATTTTGGGGATTTCATTTGTGGGTCCCACAAACGGTCATATTTGAGAATCCTACAGTATTTATACACAGGTATTTTTTGATCAGGGATTACGGAAAAAAACCCGAGCACGAAACCCTAAAAGCGCGATCTCTCTTCTCCGCCGCCGCCGTCGCGCTCGGGCTAATACGTCGCCTCCGCCGATCGTTCTCCTTCCCGATCTCCGGCGACAGAAGCTTAGCAAAGCTTGCGTCTCACGTGTCTATCCAGAGATCTCTTGTCTCTCGATTTGTTGACCGGGAAAACTTCCCCGTCCGAATCGATCGAGACGACCGATCCTAGAGTGACCGTTGGCAGACCTAGTTTGCTTCGCAAAGAAGTTTGGATCTCAAAGCACTGCAGCAGCGCACCTTCGTCGCCGCCAACTCCGAACCAAGCCGCCGCTCGGATTGCCGTCGCCGGTTTCGGGAGATCCTCTCCAAGAGAGACCAAGGTTGTAGACTCCTCATCGACCTCGAGAACACGTCGTCGAACGAAGAGGAACACCGTAGTCTCCGGAAGAAGTTTGTATTTCATATACATTCCATATTTACTTTTGTTGTAAAGGAACTTTTGTTCCGTGTTGTAAGGGTTGGGTGCAACCCAGGTTGTGGGAGTGTTGACTCTCACGTGTGGAAGGGCTCCTTCCGTTAGTGCAGGGATTGGATTTCAATCCCGTTGGTGAAGTGACCGAGTCGTCCCTTGTTGGGGAGATAGGTCGAAGGGGGAAAGTGGATGTACCCAAGTCGGGGAACCACTATAAATTTGCTGTGTATTCTGTGTGCTGTGTCTGTTGTTTTTATTGTGCAGGTACATCTGTAAATTCCGCAAAAGAACCACACGTCACCTATCCCCCCCCCCATAGGTGCACATAGCCGACACTAGGTGGACTTACAAGTGGTATCAGAGGCAGGTTCCTCAACAAAAAGGCTAACACCTTGAGGTGAATCCTGCCACTAGTGTCAACAAGGAGACATACATCTACTATGGACGGGCTCAAGTACTCCGGCAAGATCCCAGTGTGCAACAGACTCAACTTTCCTATCTGGAAGGAAAGAATCAGGTTCTACATGGAAGCAGTGGACCCTCGACTGTTCATGATCGTGCTGGAGGGACCTTATGTCCCCACTAAGGCCTCCACCATTGATCCCACCAAGAAAGTGCCAAAGACACTCTCTGAAATGGATAAGGATGAGATGGTCCTAGTGGGCCTTGACATGAAGGCAAGAAACATCCTGGTCAGTGCAGTTGATGACTCGATGATGCAAAACTTCAGCAACTGCGGACAGCTCAGGAGATATGGCAGTGTCTGATCGTTCTAATGGAGGGCACAGATGAAGTAAGGGATGATCGGAGATCCCTCCTGAACCAGAAGTATGAGGCCTTCCGGCAAGGGCCTAAGGAAGAGATCGGAGTCACATACGAGAACTTCCTGAAGATTGTCAACGCCCTCAAGGGCTATGGAAGAGTGTTCACCAATGGTGAACTCAATGACAAATTCCTTAGGTCCCTTACTAAGGAATGGGACACAAAGATCTGCGCCATCAGAGAATTTGGCAGACTAGCAGAAACTGATCCACAAATCCTGTTCGGGAAGCTGATGTCCTATGAACTTCAGCTGAACACCAGGAAGGCAGAGGAAGAAGCAGAGAAGGCTACTGCTAAAGAAAAGACTGTGGCCCTAAAAGCCAGTCACTCCAGAAAAGGGAAGGGTGCGGTGTCATACCGTGCCAGAAATAAGGAAGAAGAGGAGGACTCCGATCCATGCTCCTCCAGCTCAGAACTGTCGGAAGAGGATTTCTCCCTCATCACTCGAGAGTTCAAGAAATTCCTCAAGATGAGGAATCAAAGAAAGAGAGACGGCTCCTCTTCCAGACATCAGAAGAAA
The DNA here is from genome assembly GCA_039583875.1 of Platanthera guangdongensis. Lineage (NCBI taxonomy): Eukaryota > Viridiplantae > Streptophyta > Magnoliopsida > Asparagales > Orchidaceae > Platanthera > Platanthera guangdongensis. The sequence continues at coordinate 77,374,586 of CM077150.1, read as the reverse complement.
AACTACTCTTCTGACAGGTATGCATCTAAACCTAACAAACATCGTTCTTCTGATATTATTTGCTTTGGATGCAATAAGCCAGGTCACGTCGTGGCCGACTGCCATCAAAACAAAAGAGATAAAGGGAAAGGAGAGGAGCTCAAATCCTCCAGAGATAAGAAGAAGGAGCGGAGCTACATCGCTAGAAGACCAAAGACACTAAGTGAGTCTGACTCCTCAGACTCCAGTGATGATGAGGAAGCCTACTTCGGGCTGGTGGGTCGCTCGGACTCAGAAGGAGAATGCCCCCCATTTACTGGGAAGGTAAAAGCTCACACCCCTCTCTCCGACTCCGACTCTGATCCTGAGTCTCAGGATGATGAACCTGAGGATGGCCCTTCGGCCCGCGAAGCTGAACTCCTCGAAAAGTATGAGCTTCTGCTCAACACTTTCGACGAGTGCCGCAAGAGACTGAAGGCTGAGAAGAAGGAAGTAAAATTCCTTAAGGGTGAGTGTGTATCCCTAAGGGAAGAGGTCACTAGCTTGATCTCTCTCAGACAGGATCACCTTGACCTAACTTCAAAGCACTCAGAGTCCTTGAAGCTCCTTAATCTCAAGCAGGAGGAAGTCAACAAATTGGAAGAACTACTTGCGGCAGAAAGGAAGATCGTACAGAGCTTCTCTATGCCAAAAACAGTGCTTCCAGTCATTGACACCTTCTCTGCTCAGGCCAAAGGAGCTGGCTTGGGGCATATTGGGGCATCTGGTTCTTCATCTAGGAGGAACAAGAACCAGAGGAAGAATAAGGCCGCCAAGAAGGCCTCTGCTGATGAAAAGGGGAAGGCCCCTCTTAGTCCTGTTGCGTTCAGAAAGCCTGGCTTTCCTTGCAACCAACATGACTTTGAGTCAACATTTGGGCATCATTTCCGGCCCTCGGTTGCAAAGCCTAAGAGCCGGTATGACGGTTGGAACTTCCCCGGAACTTTGGTGAGAGTGCCTTCAAGACACCTTATGAGGAGATCCACATAGGAAGTTATGGTCCGTTCTCTAGCGGCCATAATGGAAAGCAGGCGCCAAAAGTCAAGCCTGTTATTCAGAAGGTGACAAAGTCATGTGACTGCCGTCACCATGAGGCCTCCACCTCCAGATCCAAGGCCCCAGCTGTACCCGTTGTTCCCAGGGTAAGGCAGGAGCCTCAGAAGAGATACAACAGGTTCGACTGTTGGTGCTGTGGCAGAGTCGGTCACTTTGCCGTGGATTGTTGGTTTAATCCAAGGAACTACGAGACTCCCCATGTTAACAATGCGAGACCGACCACTCGTAGGGTTAACCAACCGAGGGGGAGTGTGCTAACCAGGAATCTAGGACCCAAGTTCGATTGGGTTCCTAAGGCAAATTAATTTTGTTTTGCAGGAATGTCCAAAGGCCACCAAAACGCCAATCTGGTATTTGGACAGTGGATGCTCCCGGCATATGACCGGGACAAGAAGCCTGCTGCGTGATTACACTCCAGTCGAGAATGGACCCAAAGTCATCTTTGGAGGGTCAGATCGAGGAGTCACCAGAGGTTATGGTATGATTTCCAACGGTATAATCTCTATCACCGACGTGGCTTATGTTGAAGGGTTAAATCATAACCTGATCAGTGTAAGTCAGTTATGTGATAAAGGTTATGACGTTAAGTTCTGCAAGGATAAATGTCTGATAATTTCACGTACCTCCTCTGAGACGGTATTATCAGGCATTAGGAGCAGAAATATCTTCTGCTTAGATTTTCTTAGTATAGATTCATCTACCCCCGTATGCCTTGTGGCAACAGGCAGTACTTCTCTTTGTGAACAATGGCACAAGAGATTGGCACATATTAATTATAAGACAATTAGTATGCTATTTTCTAAGAATTTAGTAAGAGATGCTCCCAGTATCAAGTGCATCAAGGATAGCCCCTGTCATGCATGCCAGATGGGCAAACAGACACGGGCTACCTTTAAGAGCATTGCAGACAAAGACTCTTCCCGATGTCTTTACCTGCTACATATGGACTTGTTTGGCCCAATGCAAGTTCATAGCTTGGGAGGCAAGTCATATACGCTAGTGATAGTTGATGATCACTCACGGTTTACATGGGTGTTCTTTTTGAAACGAAAGTCAGATACTTTTGACATCTTCACTAATTTTGTCAAGCAGGTTCAGAACGAATTTAACTGCTCCGTGGTCAAAATCCGAAGTGACCATGGAACAGAATTCGAATCTGGTGCTATGACAGAATTTTGTGAAGAACAAGGTATCTTTCATGAGTTTTCCTCCCCGCGCACTCCTCAGCAAAATGGAGTTGCGGAGAGGAGAAATAGAACTCTCATTGAAGCCTGCACGACTATGTTGAAAGATGCTTCTCTCCCGGAATACTTCTGGGCAGAGGGTGTCAATACGGCATGTCATGTACAAAACTGAGCTTTGATCAACAAACATCATCGTAAGACGCCCTACGAGCTACTGAAAGGCAGGAAACCAACCATGTCCTACTTGAGGATTTTTGGTTGCAGATGCTATGTACTGAATAATGGGAAGTACCCGCGTACTAAATTCGGTGAAAAATGCTTCGAAGGCATATTCATGGGCTATAGTTCCCATAGTCGGGCATATAGGGTCTTCAATAAGAAAACCCTAGTGGTAGAAGAATCAATAAATGTTGTATTTGATGAAGGAAGTTTGCTTAACTGCAATTCTTCCAGTAGTCTTCTTGAAGATGCAGGTGCTAGACTTGACCAGCTGAATCTGGATGAGACCCCTAAAGATGACGCACCCAAGTACATCAAAGTTTCCACCTCCACGTCATCTGAAAATGTTGAAGATCAAGATGGAACAAATCTTTTAGAAGAAAGAGAAGCATAAGAAGTAGCTGAAGCTCCAGACGCCAGACTTCTAGAGCTCCGTCACGTGAGGGATCATCCTAGAGAACAGATCATCGGAGATCCTCGTGTAGGCGTCAGAACTCGAAGAGGTACAACTAACGAAGTATTGCATCTCAGCTTCCTGTCACAGGTAGAGCCAAAGAAGTTCGATGCGGCGAACAAGGATGCGGCATGGATTCTGGCCATGCAAGAGGAACTACATCAATTCGAACGTTGCAAGGTTTGGACGCTGGTTCCCAGACCATACAAGCAGAATGTCATTGGCACGAAGTGGATTTTCAGAAACAAGTTGGATGAACATGGTGTCATCATAAAGAACAAGGCTAGGCTGGTGGCTCAAGGTTACAGACAGGAGGAAGGGATTGACTTCGACCAAACCTTCGCACCAGTCGCAAGGCTCGAGGCAATCCGGTTGTTCCTGGCATATGCTTCACACAAAGGATTCACAGTCTACCAAATGGATGTGAAATCGGCATTCCTGAACGGAGACCTGAAAGAGGAAGTATACGTCGCTCAACCCCCAGGTTTTGTCGACCCTACTTATCCCAATCACGTTTATTTTCTTAATAAGGCCTTATATGGGTTGAAACAAGCTCCACGAGCTTGGTATGAGACTTTATCTAGTTTTCTTCTTGAGAACAAGTTCTCCAGAGGTAAAATAGATAAAACATTGTTTCTCCGGGAAGTCAAAGGCAAGATTTTGCTGGTGCAAATCTATGTCGATGACATAATATTCGGCTCAACGGACAACAATCTTTGCAAAAAGTTTTCTAAACTTATGCAAGGAAAGTTTGAAATGAGCAGTATGGGAGAGCTCAAGTATTTCTTAGGCCTTCAAGTGAAACAGTCTGAGGATGAAATCTTCATCTCTCAGACGAAGTTCACAAATGAACTCCTTAAGAAATTCGGTATGGAGAGTGCAACCTCTATGAGGACTCCAATGGGATCCACCATGTCTCTGGATAAGGATGAGAAAGGTAAACCTTTCGATGAAACCAAATACAGAAGCATCATTGGATCCCTGCTCTACCTTACTGCCAGTAGACCGGATATTATGTTCTCCACATGTGTATGTGCCCGATATCAGGTGAACACTAAGGAATCTCACTATGTCGCTGCAAAGCGAATTCTAAGATACCTTAAAGGTACTCCTAATCTTGGCTTGTGGTACCCGAGGAACAATGATGTCGAGCTAATAGACTTTTCAGATGCTGATTTTGCAGGGAGCAGGGATGACAGGAAAAGCACCTCCGGGACGTGTCAATTCCTCGGCAGGAGGCTTATCTCATGGAACAGCAAGAAACAAAATTGTGTTGCAACCTCCACAGCCGAGTCAGAGTATATCTCAGCAGGAAGCTGTTGCGCACAACTCCTTTGGATCCGAAATCAGTTGGCCGACTACAACCTTCAGTTCAAGGAAGTTCCAATGTACTGCGACTCCTCCAGTGCAATTGCCATTGCCAACAATCCGGTGTCGCACAGCAGAACGAAGTATATTGAAGTACGCTACCACTTCATTCGGGAGCACGTGGAGAACAAGGATATCTCTCTCTGTTATGTCCCCACGGACAAGCAGATTGCTGATATATTCACAAAGCCCCTAGACGAGGCAAAGTTCAATCTTTTCAAGACAGAATTGGGGATGCTCAATTATGAAGAATGAAGACTACAGAGGCATAAGCTGAGGGGGAGCCGGGAACTCCAGCGTGAGTACAGCTGCAAGAACTGAGGGGGAGCTAAGGGCCAAAGGTTACTGACCCCCAATTTGCCGAAGCCGAAAAGGGGGAGATAACCCTCTCGGGGTCAAGGCTAAGGTGGCTCCAGCTTGCTCCCAGCACTCGGTATTGGTAAGGGATGTCTCCACTTAATGATGTTAAGTTTATGGATTTCAGTTGCTTTCCTTTTCATTTGCTCTATTCACCTTAGCTTGTAGGGTTTAGGCTTCTTCAAATAGGGGGAGATTGTTGGGTATTGTATCCACAATGTACCTGATTTGAAGAAGCCCCTGGACAAGCTAAGGTCAATAGACTATGTATTTGATAAACTTTTTCAAGGTGTACTTGCAGTTTCTCCATGCTAAGTGCACACCAATGTCAGGGTGCAGTAGGTCAATATACACGGGTCTGCACGACGTAATCCCTCGTTGAGCAGATCAGTGTGTTGGCCTATGTGTACTCTCTCTATTGGAGTGCACTTACTTTCAAGTACAGGGCCGCTCATATGCAAGAGAAGACAAGGAGCATGGAGGATCAAGGAGCAGCTCCTAGGTGGAAGACGAAAAATCGTCCAAGGCAAATTCGACGAGAATCACCAAGTGATTCTCGCCGAATCGGCGAGACTCACTTGGTGATTCTCGTCGAATCGACGAGAATCATCAGTGATTCTCGCCGACCCCTTCTGGCCATCTCAAAATGGTGCCAAGTACGATTCGACGAGAATCACTTGTAATTCCCGCCGAACCAGTGGTCAAGCAGCCCATGAATACAAAGTCCAATTCGTTGAGAATCGACAAGTGATTCGACGAGAATCACAAACGATTCTCGACGAATCGTCGAGAATCACTTGGTGATTCTCGCCGATTCGTCGAGAATCGTCTGCGATTCTCGCCGATTTTTACTTGGCGTTTTCTCAGAATGCTGCTGAACCGGATTCTGCTTCTGGATTTGTTTGAACCGGATTTTGGGGATTTCATTTGTGGGTCCCACAAACGGTCATATTTGAGAATCCTACAGTATTTATACACAGGTATTTTTTGATCAGGGATTACGGAAAAAAACCCGAGCACGAAACCCTAAAAGCGCGATCTCTCTTCTCTGCCGCCGCCGTCGCGCTCGGGCTAATACGTCGCCTCCGTCGATCGTTCTCCTTCCCGATCTCCGGCGACAGAAGCTTAGCAAAGCTTGCGTCTCACGTGTCTATCCAGAGATCTCTTGTCTCTCGATTTGTTGACCGGGAAAACTTCCCCGTCCGAATCGATCGAGACGACCGATCCTAGAGTGACCGTTGGCAGACCTAGTTTGCTTCGCAAAGAAGTTTGGATCTCAAAGCACTGCAGCAGCGCACCTTCGTCGCCGCCAACTCCGAACCAAGCCGCCGCTCGGATTGCCGCCGCCGGTTTCGGGAGATCCTCTCCAAGAGAGACCAAGGTTGTAGACTCCTCATCGACCTCGAGAACACGTCGTCGAACGAAGAGGAACACCGTAGTCTCCGGAAGAAGTTTGTATTTCATATACATTCCATATTTACTTTTGTTGTAAAGGAACTTTTGTTCCGTGTTGTAAGGGTTGGGTGCAACCCAGGTTGTGGGAGTGTTGACTCTCACGTGTGGAAGGGCTCCTTCCGTTAGTGCAGGGATTGGATTTCAATCCCGTTGGTGAAGTGACCGAGTCGTCCCTTGTTGGGGAGATAGGTCGAAGGGGGAAAGTGGATGTACCCAAGTCGGGGAACCACTATAAATTTGCTGTGTATTCTGTGTGCTGTGTCTGTTGTTTTTATTATGCAGGTACATCTGTAAATTCCGCAAAAGAACCACACGTCACCTATCCCCCCCCATAGGTGCACATAGCCGACACTAGGTGGACTTACAGCATCAACTCAACCACGATGTGATGCATGCCTGTTTTCTCTCTCAAATTGAACCTCAATCCATAACTGATGCTGATCAAGATCCTCATTGGATCATTGCAATGCAAGAGGAACTAAATCAATTTTAAAGATGTAGAGTTTGGGACTTGGTTCCAAGGCCTAAAGGCTATCCAGTAATTGGAACTAAGTGGGTTTTCAGGAATAATCTTGATGCCCAAGGTGTGATTGTGAGGAACAAGGCTAGGCTTGTTGCTCAAGGATATAGGCAAGAGGAAGGAATTGACTATGATCAGACCTTTGCTCCAGTTGTCAGGCTAGAAGCTATATGGATTTTTCTGGCCTATACTGGTTTCAAAAAGTTTACAGTTTATCAGATGGATGTCAAGAGTGCTTTCCTAAATAGAGTACTACAAGAAGAGGTTTATGTAGAACAACCTCCAGGTTTTGTTTCTCCAACTTCCCCCTCTCATGTTTTTAAACTTCATAAGGCTCTCTATGGTTTAAAGCAAGCTCCAAGAGCTTGGTATGAGACCTTAGCCAGCTTTCTTTTAGGGCATTGTTTTTCTAGAGGCATGGTAGATAAAACCCTTTTTACAAAATTGCATCATGATAAAATCTTATTAGTACAAATATATGTAGATGATATTATATTTGGTTCTACTGATCCCAAATTGTGCAAGAGATTTTCTAATCTAATGCATTCCAAATTTGAGATGAGCAGTGTGGGAGAGTTATCTTATTTCCTTGGTCTCCAAGTGAAACAATCTCCTGATGGTATCTTCATTTCCCAATCTAAATATGCTAATGAGTTTATTAAGAAGTTTGGGATGGCTGATGCATCTTCTATGAAGACTCCCATGGCTGCCAATGCTGTATTAGACACTGATGAACATGGAAAACCTGTTGATCAGACCAGGTATAGGGTCATTGTTGGATCCCTACTATATCTAACAGCAAGCAGAGCAGATATCATGTTTGCTACATGTTTATGTGCTAGGTTCCAGGTAAACCCTAAAGAATCTCATCTTATTTTCATAAAAAGGATTTTAAGATATATAAAGGGTTGTCCTAATCTAGGACCCTGGTATCCAACAGAGTCAGCATTTGAGTTGACTGGATTTTCAGATGCTGACTATGCTGGATGCAGAGTGGACAGAAAGAGCACTTCAGGAACTTGCCAGTTCTTGGGTGATAGACTTGTGTCCTAGTTTTGCAAGAAGCAAACCTCTGTATCAACATCTACTGCTGAAGCTGAATATATGCCTACTGGCAGTTGCTGTTCACAGATTTTGTGGATACAAAACCAACTCTTAGATTATGGTTTCAATCTAAATAATTCAACCATCTTTTGTGATAATACTAGTGATATATCTATAGCACATAATCCAGTGCATCATTCTAAAACAAAGCATATAGATATAAGACATCATTTCATTAGAGATAATGTAGACAAAAAGAAAATTAATCTAGACTTTATCTCCACTGATTTTCAAAGAGCAGATATTTTCACCAAACCCCTTGATGAAAAGAAGCACATGTTCTTCCCGAATCATCTTGGAATGATCAATTGGAAGGATTAATTTAACTTTTGTCTTCTTTTTTGGATCTGTTCCTAAATCGTCGAATGAAGATCGACAATCTTTGAACATCTCTTGAGCTAAATCGTCGAACTACGTTTGACGACAGCTCTGTGTGAAGACAAAAATCGTCGACCAGAGATCGACGACTTTGCTTCAGTTAATTGATCGTCAAGCTATGCTCGACTATCAATTTCCGACTGAGATCAGAGACCAAAGATATTATTTGTTTATAAATTAATCTTTGACCTAAGATCGACGTTTTTGTTTTTATCGTCGAACAGAGATCGTCTTTTATATTCCAAAAACCTATATGTAGGTTTTTCTTCGATCTCTGTCCTGCGTTTTCATATTCTATTTTCCCTTTGCCCTTGATCTTTTCTCTCTTGAGTCTACAGATCTTCCATAGAGATTTCTGCGATGGCTCTTTCAAAGATGAAGTTCGACACTGGTTTCCACGTCGACTTTGAATCGATCAGTCACTGTGATCCTATCTTTCAATTGGTATCAGTCACTGTGATCTTAATTTTCACGAAATGTTACAGCTATGTGATGATCAGGGTCTGAAGAAGTTCATGTCTAAACGGATCAAACTATCTGTTGCTGAGATCAAAGAATGGGTTTACTCTTCCTCAACAAATGACTACTCCCTTTCTTCTTCCCTTTCTGCTTCCTCTGTACCTTCTTCATCTATGGGCCTGCTTCCAGTTTTCACTGAAACCAGGCAGGGGGAGGTGTCCAATGAAGATGCAGCAGGTTCAGCCTCAGCAGACCTTCAAGCTCAGTCTCCTCCAGCAGTACAGGAAGAAGAAGTGTTTCAGAAATTTTGTGCAGATATAGATGACCAATGAAGCTGCAGCAGTTCCAGCAGCAGTAGCAATTCCAGAAATAGCAGAAGTAGATTATGATGATACAGATTGTAATGACACGGGTTTGGGCGAGGTTCAACATCAACAACAACATCAGCAATAGCAACAGCAGAAGCAAATGCTCCAGTTTATTGCTTTGTATTTTCTTTGTGTTATGTAAATAGTGTCCTCACCCAAATATGGGGAGATTGTTGGAACCCTAGTTCTGATTTGGGTTAGGATCACTATTAGGTTTGCTTAACTGACCCAAAATGTATAGTCAGGGTCATAAGTTTATTTCTTTAGTCTAGGCCAAGAGTCAACATCACATGGATCAGCCTACAACAGCTTGTCAGAGACTCAAGCAGTTGTGTCGACACCCAGAAGAATTGTGTCGACACACAGAAAGGCTGTGTCGACACCCAGAAGATTTGTGTCGACACACAGACTATCAGTCGACACAGATAATATTAGTCGACACTAGCTCAGTCGACACAAGAAGGATTTGTGTCGACACAGTTCACAGATTATTAGTCGACAGTATCAGTCGACACCAGAAGGACTTGTGTCGACACCCAGAACCATCTATCGACACAGTTCACAGAAGCTGTTTCAGAAGGACAAGTCAAATTCTCAAGTCGATGAACCAAGTTCTCAGGTCGACGATTTCTGGCTTCTTCAGTATGACATTCCAGAAAATACTCTAAGTCCAGAAACAATTCTCAGCTCGACGATCGTCGATCTCCCATCGACGATCTCAGAGTCTTTTACTCTGAACTGAGCTCGACGATCTACGAGCTCAGGTCGACGATCTTGTGCTTCTCAGCAGTTATCTCAGATCTATGATAGTTGCTCACAGGTCGACGATCTCTTAACCCAGTTTGACGATCTCTGAGCCAAGCTCTACAATTTTTTACTGCCTTCAGTTATCAGTTCTCTCAGTCAGGCAAATATATTCTGATAATTAATGCTGACATTCTCAGGCTGATAGTCGTATCTCATGAAGCATTGATTATGGTATTCACAGAATATTTTATCAAGACAGTTATGGAGGTGCATTTATGATTGCCAGCCATTCTACCCGTTTGGGCTCCTAAATTCTTGCAGAGAATTAAGTACTGTCTGAGAATTCAAATTCAGGTCGTTAGTCATTCCAAAAATATACAGAGAACTTAAAAAGACGAGACAACAAGAATAAAAAAAGAGTCAGAAAATCTTTCTTTTCTTTGCTCTGAAGGCCTCCTGTTTTTGCAAAATACAAGGAAGAAGAAGAACTTGCTGAACACACAAATCTCTCTAGTCTTCTTCCTTCATCAGGCTTCAGCAACCTACAGAGAGCTTGAATCAACATCAATCTGAAGACCTATACCCTGAACAAAGCTTCCTTCTTCCTAAAACTACTCAATATCTCAGAGGGAGCTTTGGCATCATCAAATCCACATAGTCTTCTCATTGTGTTTGAGAAAGAGAAGACTGTCATCTATTTTTCTTTAACCTCTCGTGTACAGGGTTCTTACTCCCTTCAAAAGTAAACTCCTTGGTGATAGGGCAACTGATCAAAAACCTATTAGTTTTTAGGCACCTGATCAAAATCCTGAAGGGTTTCTAGATCTACCTGAAGCAGATCTTGTGGTGATAGGGCACCTGATCAAAAACCTAAGTGGATTCCTACCAGGGTGGTAGAAGAGTGGATGTACCCAGATTTGGGGAACCACTATAAAATTTCTTGTGTCGTCTGGATTGCCTTGTGTTTTCTTTGTGTATTGTGCTGTGATAGTTTCTTGCTTTTATCTCTTTCATATAAGTATCAATATTTTAATTCCGTAATAAATCTAAACATTTTTTAAACTCTATTCACCTGCCCTCTAGAGTAAACTGTATATATCCCTCACTTTCACGTTGTGTCGTATCTAAAGCTTATGCCAATAAGGTAGCTCAAAAAAGATGCTTCTCTTTACCCAATTTCCTTCTTCACTACCGCGCTTCCTCTTTCGCTTGCTTGGGTGTTTTCCAAATTTATCAAAGTTATGTTTGAGTTTGGTTAAATCTGAAAGCAATTGTGCGCCACTCTACTCCCTTGGTTTTGAACGTGTTTCTGACTTTCCATTGAACAATTTACTCCTTTAATAAGGGTGATCTTCAGGTAGATAACGACGATGTCCCATGTAGCATATCTTACTTCGAATTCTTTTAGAATTTGTATCATGTAAACAAGTTGGACATGCCCCATAACCCTTTGTGGTCCACCCAAAAAAATTCTAAGAGCTGGAAAATCATTAATTGTCCACATAAGTGCAGCATGCATTTTAAAAGTGTCTTTTTTGTATGTGTCATAAGTCTGAACACCATTCCATAATTCTTTTAATTATTCTATCAATGGTCTAAGATAAACATCAATATCTTTTCCAGGCGCACGTGGGTCAGGAATTAATATTGACATCATAAGAAACTCATCTTTCATACCTTTGTATAACAGCATATTATATGGAATTAGCACAACTGGCCACATACTATAAGAAGTACTCATATTTCCAAACGGATTGAACCCATCAGTAGCCAATCCAAGCCTAACATTACATGGATCTGCGGCAAAACTGGGATAGTGTGCATCAAAATTTTTCCATGCAAGTGAATCTATCAGATGACTCAGAGTACCTTCTATATCTATATGTTTATCAGTATGCCACCTCATGTAAGCTGTTGTTTTAGAAGACATATAAAGTCTTTGTAGCCTTGGTGTTAAGGGGAAATGCCACAAAACCTTTTGAGCAATTAATTTTCCTTTCCTTTCATTATATTTCCAATGTGGTTCTTCATACATAGGACACACATCTTTCTTATCATTCTCTTTCCAAAATAGTGCACAATCATGTCTACATGCGTCTATCTTCTTATAGCCCAAACCTAAACCAGAAAGAAGTTTCCTAGCCCAATAAATAGATTTTGGAATTAGATTATCTCCTGGCATCACGTCCTTTAGCAATTCCAGAAGCATGTTAACTGACTTATCTGACATCTTATTCATTACTTTGATATGCAGGAGTTTAACAATGAATGCTAACAAAGAGTACTTTCTGCAACCTGGGTATAGTTCACGTCTGACATTACATAATAGACTTGAAAAAGTTCTAGTACTATCTTCGTTAGAATATTCAGGAAGTTCTGCATCTCCAATCTCGTGTATCAAATCAACTAAATCATCAATGGCTTCAATATCTTTGTTACTTTCCTGACTTTGAAAAGGTCCACTATTGTTAGTATTAGAACTGAACACAAAAGAAGTAGTCCTTTTAGCTTCTCCATGATGTATCCACTCCTTATAATATTTGTAAAACCCTTTCAAATGCAAGTCTGTTTTAACTTCAATGAGGCTCTTTGTTTTAGTGTTTCGACATACATTGCATGGGCAAAGAATTTTATCTTCAAAGTAAATAGCATTTTCCCGTGAAAACTCTAGAAATAAATTCACGTCTGTAGTATATGTAGAACTGAATCTATCTTGTTCAAAAATCCAGTTTTATCCATTGCTAACAAAAAGAAGAATGGGATAACACTACCAAGAAACACATATACAATGTATATGAAATTTAATATGAAAATTTGGAGAATTTATTTTCAAGCCCTGAGCCAAAAAATGTTAAAGCAAAAAATAAGAATGGGAAATGATTGCTAATCTATGAAAGTCTTGGTTTGACATCATACTAAAATAAAGGTTCTACAACAAAAAATGCTAAAGCAATAGTCACTAAGAATGGGAAATGATTGCAAGACACATAAGAAAAGTCTCATCCGGAAAGAAAATCATATTGTAAAATCAAAAGAACTGTAGCCAATGAGGAAAATAAACCACTGCATAAAAGGTTGTGGTATAATAGTTGGCTAAGAATGGGAACTGAAAACAAACCACTACAAAAAAACTATATGCTTGGTATGACAAATGTGACAAAAAAAACAAAAAGAGAAGCAACTGAAATAGAAATTTTATCCAACCAAACAATATTACTGAAGAGAATCATAGCAATAGTAACACACACACTACTAACACAAGATAATATTACTTCTTGCCGAACTGATTGCACACACACTACTAAGCCACTACAAACAAGATGAATACCCCCAAAAAACTACAAGAGCATATTACTTGGAAGAAATGCAAGAAGATAGGGTTTTGATAATAATTTTAGTAGTGAACAAACGACAAAAAAATCAAACCACAACAAGATTCATAGTAATAAATCAAAATACGGCCAAAACAATCATACCCTAAAGAACATGCTGGAACTTCAAAGACAATATTACTTCTAACCCTAAGGGCATCAAGATGAATACCCCCAAAAAACCCAAACATTGTATGTAGCCAATGAAGAATCTCGTGACCACGAGACAACAACTTCTTGCTGATGCATGAAGAAACAGAGATCAAAAGTTCAGGAAGAAGGAAGAAATGCAAGAAGATATACCAGTCGCGAGAAGGAAGAAATGCTCTCTCTCCCGCTTCATCCCTCCTCTGCTCTCTCTCACGATTCGTTGTAGGAAGAAACCAGTTGCGAGAAGCCAGTTGCGAGAAGCGAGTCGCGATATTCCTCTAAGAAGAAACCAATCGCCAAATTCGGAGAAGGAAGAAGCCAGTCGCAAGATTAGGGGTTTCGAGAATGCGTCGGGAGGGGATTGATGAATATAGGGTTTTGATAATAATTTTATTGGAGGGAAATTTCCCTCCAATTATTTCATGCACTTGATCATATATTTCTAATTTTTTGCTCGAACCCAAGAGGCTCGTGTTCCATTTTGAACAAAAAAGAATCTGAGATAGATCGAGCTCGGCTAATAATCGAGCTCAAGCTAATCGTATTCGACCTCGGGCTCGACTCATAATGGAGATCGACCTCATGGAACACGAGATCGAGCTCATGGAGTAATTGAGCTTGAGGACATTGGAGTCGAGCTAGGAAAAATAGTGTGCTCCGGAAAAAAACGCACGTCCGAATGAAAAGCACATGCTCGGGAGAAAAATGTTCTCTTGGTCCAAAAAATGCTCTCGAACATTAGTGTTGCGATAAAATATGATATATTTATGATAACAAAACTTTAATAATAAAATATTAATAATAGTAAGGAAAACCTTTTTGTCACAAAAAACTTTCATGATGTGGTTACAATTGATACATATTGTGAGGAATTATTTACTATTTGTAACGTAACATTAGTGTTGTTACAAATACTTACATTTATAGTAACAAATAAATTATCATTGTAACAAAATATAAAATATTCGTTACAAAAAAAATTACTTTTTGGTAACAACAAAAAAATTTTGTTACTAAATATATGTATTAGTAACAAACTGGGTTTCTGTTATATTTCAGTCCTTACAACAGGTGCAGTTTGTTGTAGTGTCTTTTCTTCTTCTGTCCATTTGTATTTCTCATGTTTGTCGACTCCTATTCTTCCTTTTTCAAATTATATTTTAGATTTTTTAAAAATATAAAACCATTGTTGCTTGATCTACCTAAACTCATTTTTTAGATTCTTCTTCAGTCCATCTGCTTGATCTGATATTGCTTGATCTACCAAAACCCATGTTTTGGTTTGGCTTGTGTTCTAGATTTAATGGTTTTATGATGTTTTTGTCACAATTTTATGTTCTAGATCTAAACCCATGTTGCAGTTTTATTTTCTGATTATTTCATTGATGTCCGTGACAATGTTCTCTTCAGGCCAATCCCAAGCTTTGGTCTTTGTATGGACTCAGGCTACTTGATCACTCTCGAAATTTAGTTTTTTCGTTGTATGGATGTAACGACTCCATCCGTTCATATAGCATAGGTCAGGCCGGGGGCCCACTCTATATGCCACAAAACAGGCAGGGAAGTTACAGGTTAATACCACAACACAATCGCATCCTAACTCAGAGCATGCTAGCGGAAGATTTTAACAATAATATTGAACCCCAACCATGAATGTCCACTATATATATAAACAACCACATTTATATATAAACTCTCGAAGGAGTGTTCAACAAATACAATATCGTTTGGCCTTATGGCCTTACAGTTATGCTTTACAAGTGGATTCCAAACATCGGCGCGCAGGCCGGCCACACATGAGCAAAACACAGTGTTCTTTGCTTACCTTTCAATGGCTAGCAGTAGCAGCAACAGCAGCAATAACAAGGACTTCAGCCCCTATATGTCCCGCTCGGCTCTCCAGCACCTGCACAAGGACAGTCCACCAAACGGTGGCAAACAAGGCAACGATCAGCATTCAGCTGACCAATTTATAACGGCCCAACCACTTTCCCGGGGCAGTGGTATTCCTTCCCTACAGGCATAACAATTCATAGGCAGATATATATATATATATCACATATTGTGCTCTCACGCACAAACAATCCATCATAACTGTCAGCCACATGGCCCGATGATCTGTGGACACAGGGCACATTCTTGGTGTACCAGCGAACCAAGGTCCCACCACCGTTCCAGGTCCGAAACCTGACGGTAAAATTGAGCATTTAGTCTTTCTGGCGCGCAAGCCTAAGACTCTCATTATGCGCTCCAACTGACCGCACTTTTAGGTCTTCAAGTCGGATGGACATAACGTAGGTACGAATCAGCCACCCCCCCCCCCCCCCCCCCCCCCGTTGCTCAAGTCACCTTGCCATCACTAAATACCAACGTACTCGAGGCCAATATAAGGCGCGGGTTGGTTTCACCTTTCCTGTTTGGCACGAGGCCTTTCAAGAGCTCATACAGCTCACAATAGCCATACTGTCCACCAAGGACTGGCTTCATAATAGCCACAAATGTCCACCAAGGGACTGGCTTCACAATAGCCACAATGTCCACCAAGGGACTGACTTCATAATCAACAAGGGGAGTTCATACTAGAGTCCTTCGCGATCGTTTAGCGGGTTCCGCAGAACTCACTTTCTGCACCCAACTCCGCCCAAACCCTGCAGCATCCTGCAGTGCTAGAAAAATGGTCTTGTCATAGCACACAACACAAGAGTCATAAGGGTATTTTCCTGGACTACCACTCCAGTACTTCCTGCTGCTGCCCTTCACAGGTCCAACCCATCGACTCCACAAACCACACGTTTAACCACAGAGTCTTCTCCGGTGTTCAAATGAAACATCACCAATCCAGACCAACCTGTTCAGATGAGCTTCACACAGCATGTCTATTCCATACTACACATTTTCGGATCTATATGCAAGACTATTGGGGATTGCAAGAATCAACCCAAGGAAATCCCTTTGAAATCCACCCTTTGGTGGGGGAAATCCATGCACATGCCAAAAAGAAGGACTTCACATGTCCAAGAAGGAAGATCGTTACCCTTGACGACCTCTTTGGAGCCATGAAATCTAGCTGATTGGAAAGCACCGCAGCGGCCTTACCTCCACAAATCTAGCCTCGGATCTCGAAAACTCCACCGGTGGCCGGATCCCTTTCTCATCCTCCTCCTTGCTCTCCCTTCTCTCTAGCTCTTTTAGAAAGAGAATGGCTAATGGGAAATGAGACTTATCTTCTCAATTCTGGCCTTAAAGCAGCAGGGAGAATCCTGGGCCATCAAATTCCAGAGAAAGGAAATGAACGGCTACAAATTTCCCTGAACATGGCTATTTTTGGGCTGACACAGCCTGTGACACGCCCGTATCATAGGTCGTGTACCTTAAGTGGCACACAACCGACTTACCCAGAGCAGGACATGGCCACGTGACACGCCCGTGTCACAGGCCGTGTGCCCTGACACGACTTCAGACACGCCCGTGTCTGGGGCCCTGTACCTCAGGCGGCATACAACGGATTTAACCCGAACAGGACACGGCCATGTGACACGCCCGTGTCACAGGTCTTGTGCCTAGAGACACACCTGTGTCCTGCCCGTGTTCACAAGGCCTCAATGCCTTGGCCAAATCCAGAGAAGGACATGTCCATGTGACACGCCCGTGTCACATTTGACACGCCCGTGTCACAAGCCATGTTCCCCACTCGAGGATCGTCGAGCACATTTACTCGAGTGGAGGACGACGAACAAGATGAGGACATGCCCTCGGACACGCCCGTGTCGCAGGTCGTGTTCCCTCTAGAGAACTCGTCGAGTATATTTTGTCGAGCACTCGACAGGCTGTTCAGCTATACAGAGCAGGACACAGCTTGGGACACGCCTGTGTCCCAGGCCGTGTTACAACCCTCCCCTTCTTACAAGAAATTTCGTCCCGAAATTTTCACACCGTAAGGAACCAAAAACAAGATGTTATAACTCCATAAAAGTTTGATACACCTTGACACGCACTGCACAACAGTTTTAAACAAATAGCTTGGGATATTCAACTCGCATGGTCTGCTCTCGCTCCCATGTTAGCTCCTCACGGCCATAATTGTCCCACCGGACTTTGACCACCCTGATTGTCTTGTTCCGCAACTGTTTATCAGCTCTATCCTCGATCCGAATGGGCCTAACCTTCGTCGTTAGCCCATACTCAACCGACACACGATCGTTTTCAATCACTTGAGTTGGATCTTTGACGGCTTTCCGAAGTACAGATATGTGAAACACATCATGTAATCCACTCAATTCTGTCGAAAGAGCTAGCCGATAGGCAGCTTCCCCAACTCACTCCACCACTTCAAACGGACCAAGATATCTTGGACTTAAATTTTTTCATACGTCGAATCCTGGACATGCCCTTGAAGGGTTTAATCTTCAAATATACCCAATCGCCCACCACAAACTCCACGTTCTGATGCTTGGCGTTGTAGTATTTTGCTTGTCGATCCTGGGCTATCAGTAGCCTCTCCCGAATAGAGCGTATCGTCGAGTTAGCTTCATCTACTTCTTTACGCTTATATAGTTTGGATTCGCCTGATTCTACCCAAGCTAACGGTGTACGGCATTTACGACCATACAAAGCTTCAAATGGTGTCATACTGATGCTTGTTTGGTAGCTATTATTATAGGCAAACTCCACCATATAGAGATGATCTTCCCATCTCTTACCAAAATCCAGGGCGCACATTCGGAGCATATCCTCCATTGTTCTATTGGTCCTCTCAGTCTAGCCATCCGTTTGGGGATGAAAGGTCGTACTGAACATCAACTTTGTCCCCAACAACTGATGGATTAGCCTCCAATCGTTCGATGTGAATCGTCAATCACGGTCACTCATGATGCTATGGGGAACACCGTGCAACCGTACGATTTGCTCCACATAAAGTTTCGCCAAGACTTCCACTGAATCGTCCCGCTTGTTCGGAAGGAAGTGAACCACTTTTTTCAACCGGTCTACAATCACCCAGATTGAATCATTCTCGCGTTGAGATCTCGGCAACCCGTGCACGAAATCCATTGAAATATCCTCAAACTTCCATTCCGGAATCGGTAATGACTTCAAAAAACCTCCGGGATTCTGGCATTCTGCTTTCACCAAAGCACAAGTTTGACATTTAGGAACATAATGAGCTATGTCTTTCTTTAGTCCTGGCCACCAGAACAACTTTTTCATATCCTTGAACATCTTTGTGCTCCCATGGTGAATTGAGTATTTTGTAAAATGCGCTTCATACATCAATTATTCTCTCAACTTACCCACACTTTGGACGCACAAATGACCCTCTTTCAGCAAAAGGCCATCATCCCAGGAGAATTGGCCATCTAGCCCATCCTTTGCATAGCGTTGGAGACTTTTATCCAGCTCTGTTGCTTGTCGAATCCTGTCCGCAAGGTCATATTGTACTCGTCCAGTTTAAGCATGCATCGGCTGTGGAATTCTTGTCCACACAAGAAATCTCTAACGCTTTCAACTCCTGGATCAGACTCTCATCATGCATCTGCAACCAATTTGCCCTTGACGGAGTCCTACGACTCAAGGCATCAGCGACCACATTTCTCTTTCTGGGAGTATAATGAATATCAAAGGTGTAGTCCCCAAGGAACTCCATCCACCTTCGTTGTCGCATATTCAGATCCTTCTGATCCAACAAGTACTTTAGTCTCTTATGGTCCGTAAAGATATCCACTTTTACGCCATAAAGATAATGCCACCATAACTTAAGTGCAAAGATCACTGTCGCCAACTCTAAGTCGTGGATGGGATAATTTCGCTCATGCACTTTCAATTGGCGTGAGCCATAAGCAATCATCTTTCTGAACTGCATAAGAACGCAGCCTAAGCCGCTCCCTGATACATCACTATAGATCTCATAGCCATCTGTACCACATGGAGACGTCAATACAGGCGTCGTGGTCAAATGACTCTTTAGCTCTTCAAAATCTCGCACGCACTCCGGCTTCCAAACGAACTTCTGATCCTTCCTCGTCAGTGTGGTCAGAGGCAAAGCGATCCGCGAGAAGTTTTTCCACAAAACGTCTATAGTAGCCTGCCAGTCCAAGGAAACTCCTGACTTAGGCCACCAAAGACAACACCAGCCACTGATGTATGGCTTTTATCTTTGACGGATCCACTGTTGTGTCATCTCCACTTACCACATGGCCAAGAAAAGCCACTGACGATAGCCAAAACTCACACTTAGAGAACTTGGCATAGAGCTCATTCCTTCGCAAGGTATGCAACACCAACCGTAAGTGGTTTGCATGATCAGCTTCTGATTGAGAGTACACCAAAATATCATCAATGAATACAATCACAAACAGGTCCAAGTACTCTCAGAACGTTCGGTGCATTAGGTCCATGAACACTGATGGCGCATTACATAGCCCAAACGGCATTACAGTGAACTCATAATGACCGTATCGTGTTCCAAATGCAGTCTTGGGAATGTTGCCTTCCCGAATCCTCAACTGGTAATATCCAGATTTTAAATCCAATTTGGAATAGACGGTTGAGCCCACTAGCTGATCGAACAATTCATCTATCCGTGGAATCGGATACTTGTTCTTCTCTGTCAGCATATTCAATTCACAGTATTCAATACATAACCGCAAACCACCGTCCTTCTTTTTCACAAAAAGAACAGGTGCGCTCCAAGGTGACATACATGGGTGTATATATCCCTGCTCCAACAACTCTTGCAATTGGACTTTCAATTCAGCCATTTCCTTTGGCGCGACGCGATATGGCCAGTGGGCCACAGGTTTCGCACCTGGCACCAACTCAATCGTGAAATCGATCTCCCGCTGGGGTGGTAGCCCAGGAAGATCCTTAGGAAACACATCAGCAAACTCCGATACAATCAGAACATCACTCATATTGGACTTTGTCTCAATAGCCTGAATCAGCGTGAAGAATAACTCCGCGCCCTTCCGAACAGTATTGACGACTTGGAGTGCAGACATCAAGGTCCTGCTCACTCCTTGCATACCAGCGAACTTAGTCTCAAGCTCAGTATTTTGGCCCAGTGTGATCTCTTTTGACTTGCAATGAATAATGGCACGCTGCTACGAGAGCCAGTCCATACCAAGGATCACATCAAATTCCGATATCGGTAGCATGGATGCATTCAAATAGAAATCCCGACTTCCAATTTGAACCGCCACATCGCAAGCCCTATTTGCAAGCATCAAGCAACCATTTGGTAATAACACCTTTACGCTCTTTGTCTTCACATTACTAGGTACTCTAATCCGAGTTACGAAGTCCTTAGACAGAAATGAATGCGAAGCACCCGTATCAAATAGTGCTCTCGCCAGAGTGTTCTGAATTATAACAAAGCCTATGGCAACCACATCACACACAAGCCACATACAAAACATGCAATAATAAAATCAATCAATAACGTAACTCGTACTTATGACGATGTCACTTTGCTTTATGGCCTCCTGCTGGCCAAGGTTATAGACTCGGGGCTGCGCCTGGGATGCAAAGGACCCCACCACTGCCTTTCCCTTCTCAGCATAAGATGCTCCCATCTTCTTGTCACCCTTTAGTGGACCAACCCGACAATCACGGGCTATATGCCCCACTCTTCCACATGTAAAGCAGGTATGAGTCTCTGGCCTCGAAGTGGCCCCCGACAGAACTGTTGATGGAGCTTGCCCAGAAGGCTTGGACATCTTGCCCCATTTCTTTTGATAGTACGATTTTCTAGGTCGGGGCGCTTTGAACTCTGGCTTTGTCACAGCCAAGGGCATTTTTCCTTGCACTCGCTTCATATCCTTCTCCAGCACACATGCAGTATCGACCAACGCCTGAAACCCTTGATTCACCGAACTCGAGAGTAGGAATCGCAACTCATCCAGCAATCCTTCGTAGAACCTGTTGATGCGCGAAAACGGCACTGCCTAGTTAACACGGAGGAGTGTTCGGTCTCACGGGCAAGGAGAGGAAGAGGATGAAGGTTGCGGGGTTGAGGAGGAGAAGAGGAAGCTTCTGAGTGCTCGAGAGTGGAGCAAACGCTTGTTCAAGGGGTTGCGGGGATAGAAGAGAGATTTGCTAAGAGCAGTCAGGAAGACTGATGATCAGCAGAGAAGGTTGCTGATCAGTAGAGGAGGTTGATCAGGAGCTATCGAGCAGACGCTTACTTTGACAATTGTGCTTGCAGGTTGACGCCGAGAGGGTTGAGCTGAGCTAAGAAAAGTGGGAGGGAGCCGCTAGCAGCGGAAACAGCAGACTTCGCTCGCCGCGGCTTAAATGTCACTCTTGCGACGGGCTTTCCTTGGATTAATATTGAGTTATTACACTTGCTAGTACACCTTTACAAGAAAGCAATAAAGGGGTACAAAGGGGAAGCTGACGGCTAAGGAAGGAGTGCCAGAAGAGGCCGCGCGGACTGAGCTTGGAGGCCGACAGACCATGCGGCTAGAAGAGGATCAAAGATCGTGCGGACTGGAGAACCAGGTCGGCAGGCCGTGCAACTAAGGGCAGACATAAGGCGGACTGAGGAAAGGAGTCTGCGGGAATGGAGCTTATTGTGGGCTGTCTTCGAGCGTGAGCACCTTGGCGATGTTGTGTCCTCCCTAAAATGAGAGGCATGGGGTCTATTTATAGGCCCGAGGAGATAACGGCTTGTGGTGACGTTACCCCCGTGAGACGGTTACTTGAGCGAGAAGAGGACGGAGTCCACCGAGTCCGCAACAGGCCGTGCGGACTGGGGCTTGCTTCTGGAACTGGTCCTACTGATGGCATACTCGGAAGAGTCCACCCGGACAGAGCTGATTGAGCCCGTGCCAAGTATGTACGTGCTGAGGAAGCATCCTCCCGCTGCTGGGAAGTGGGAGCGGGAAGCTGAGTGGCGGACTGTGAGGGGAATCCGCAGAGTCCGCCGCTGCTGAACTGGGCACACGCTAAGGGTGCGAGATGAAAGATAATTGCCGAGGCCGTAGAGTTCACACGATGTTGGGCGGTCTGGGACTGCCTTGAGGAGGTTCTACTACCTGGCGGACTGAGTCCGCTCCTACGGATCGAGCCCACCCCAAAACTATGGGTTGTGGGAGGTTGACATTGCTGCTAGAGAGAAGCAGATGGAGGCTGGAGGAAAGGCGGGCTGCATAGCGAATCTGCTGAGTCCGCGGAGTCCGCCTCTGCTTTCGAGCTGAGTTTGCCTCTGTCGAAGATGAGGCCTGTTGTGGAGCTAGATCTGGGGTTCATCAACATAGGCGGACTGGAAGGCTTGACTGCACTTCGAGTCCCCCCAGATCGTGGTGAACTGGGTGTGCGCTGACCTTTGCAGGTAGATGGAGAGCTTGAATGTCCATGCTCCTTAGGCGGACTGATGAAGCTGGCTGCCCACGCTGCTGGGTGATAAGGGCTGAGTGACCTGCCAGACTGACAAAGCAGGCCACGCGTGTTGGCGAGGTGGAAGCTGAGGTAGCTGGCTGGTGGTCTGGGAGCAGGTCGCCACCTTTGTTTGGCGGTTTGAGCAACCTGGGCGGATAGGCATCTGAATCCGGCAAAGGGGGATCCTGTTGAGACAAGCTGCGATTAAGCTGACAAGGCAGGCGGCCTGCAGGGGCGGACTGAAGAAGCAGTCTGCGGCCCCTACCGACTAAGGGAACAAGGCGCGGCCTGGGAGGTCAGACCGCTGAGACCGCCCATGTCGTGCGGCATGAGCGGACAAAAAGTCATGTCTGCCCAAATGAAGGCGCAGCGACCTCCAGGAGGAAACTGAAGCAGGCCGCGACTGGCGAGCTGGCTTCTTAGGGAAGGATCGCCGATTTTGGGGTTAACATAATCCCCGCACTTTTTTAAGTTCAGAAGGGAACTTCGAAAAAGTTGGAGACCCACAAAAATCGTGATCCACCCCAAAGGAAAGGAAGGCGGCAAGAAGAGATAGAACCTGATGTCTCTCCTTAGGAGTTTTGCTGATGCCTATCTTTTTCCTGTAAGAGAAAAGTCAATGTAGGCATGTATGGAAGGTACACTTTGCGCGTACCTGGGTTTGCCTTTGCAAAACGAAGATGTGTCTTCTACCGAGTTCTGCAAAATGAAGTTGAGAGGAAACATAGAAACATAATAACTTGTAAGTACCTGACATAGGCTTGAAAATACCTGTTATCCTATGCAAAAGGAAGAGTTAGAAGTAGACACAGTATATGAAAGTAACTTGCAAGTACCTGTGAAGAAACTTGCAAGCATCTGTTGATCTCTGCAAAATGAAAGTTAGAAGTAGACATGATATATGGGAGTAGCTTGCAAGTACTTGTGAAGAAACTTGCAAGCATCTGCTGATCTCTGCAAAATGAGAGTTAGAAGAAGATATAGTATATGAAAGTAACTTGCAAGTACCTGTGAAGAAACTTGCAAGTGTTTGCTATTCTGTACAAAAGAGATGTTAGAAGCAAATATGGGATATGAAAGTAGCTTGCAAGTACCTGTGAAGAAACTTGCAAGTGTTTGTTGTTCTCCTGCAAAAGAGATGTTACAAGCAAATATGGATATGAAAGTAGCTTGCAAGTACCTGTGAAGAAACTTGCAAGTGTTTGTTGTTCTCTGCAAAAGAGATGTTAGAAGCAAATATGGGATATGAAAGTAGCTTGCAAGTACCTGTGAAGAAACTTGCAAGTGTTTGTTTTTCTCTGCAAAAGAGATGTTAGGAGCAAATATGGGATATGAAAGTAGATTGCAAGTACCTGTGAAGAAACTTACAAGTGTTTGTTATTCTCTGCAAAAGAGATGTTAGAAGCAAATATGGGATATGAAAGTAGCTTGCAAGTACCTGTGAAGAAACTTGCAAGTGTTTGTTGTTCTCTGCAAAAGAGATGTTAGAAGCAAATATGGGATATGAAAGTAGCTTGCAGGCACCTGTGAAGAAACTTGCAAGCACCTATGAAGAAACTTGCAAGTGTTTGTTGTTCTCTGCAAAAGAGATGTTAGAAGCAAATATGGAATATGAAAGTAGCTTGCAAGCACATGTGAAGAAACTTGCAAGTGTTTGTTGTTCTCTACAAAAGAGATATTAGAAGCAAATATGGGATATGAAAGTAGCTTGCAAGTACCTGTAAAGAAACTTACAAGTGTCTGCTGATCTCTGCAAGAAAAGAGTTAGGAGCAGACAAAATATGTGGGAGTAGCTTGCAAGTACCTGTGAAGAAACTTGCAAGTGCCTGCTAATCACTGCAAAGAGAAGAGTGAGCAGCAGACATTATAATGAACTAAGCTGCAAGTACCTGGATAAGGCTTGCAGGTGCTAACGGTTGATGGGATAAGATAGATATGATCAAATAGCAGAGGAAATGCCTGATGAACTCTGTTGATAATTGAATGGAGATCAAACCAGAGAAGTGATCTTCTTGCTATATTAGAGATGTCTTCAACATGAAGTCCAGATCAATAAGTCGAATGTTGACTGTTGATATGATAGGATGGACATGATCAAATTAGCAGAAAAGAAACTTGAAGAATTCTGCCAATCTAGACTAGATTTCAAAGCATGACTTAATGATTAAGGAGAGTTAGATTCTTTGATCAATGATTGATGCCATTATCATTTGATAAGAGTAGTGAAGAGCTTGTAAGTGATCATCTGATAGAGCTTTGAGCAAGCAATTTATATAAGATGAGCATAAATAAAATGAATGTTTGCTAATCCTTTTGGTAGTTCGGATTTAACATGTTCACCTGTGAAAAAGGCAGTTGATAACAAAGAGGTCCACACTCAGAGCAGACTTGCTATACTCCCTTGACAGAGCACAAAAGGGAGACATGCACAAAATCCTAAGAAGGAAGTGACAAATGCACTGCTCTCTTGCCTTGTGAACAATCATCACTGATCCATGAGACTAGTTGTGCCAAGTGGGCTAAAGCATTGCATGTCTGTGGAAAGATCAGTGGAATTGTGGATCCCGTGAAGGCACGGATTGAGAGTACCATAGAGTGTTCGGCCGTCACAATTGTGAGATGATCGTAGAGGCAAGGCTACGCTTGATCGCCATTGCTTGTCAAGCAAAGATCATCGTAACTGTGACGTATCCATTGCGAAGCATAGCAGAGCTAACACATGGTGCTTCCCTAGCACGCACTCTGTGTCAGATGCCGGCTAGGATCCGAAGTCTGAAGCCCAATATCGTAGATTGAACGTCTCCCACTGCACATACGCGAATACTCCTCACTGTATGTGGTCATAGCGATTGTATCAGAGAACAATCTATGGAGGGAGCAATCAAGACTTGGCGATATCTCATTGGTTCAGCGATCTCTTTGGCAAAGAGAAAAATAGAGGAAGAAGCATTACAAGAAGGGAACTGTGTCAGTATGAGATCCCTGAGGTAAACTTTATTGAAAAGCAAGAATGAACACTTAGAAGTGTTTTATAAAGAAAATGTTTGAAAGGGTAAGAGTAAAGGTAACCCATCATGGTTGCGAGATAACCATAAAGTAGAGAACTATAAAGTCCTTTGACAGCTTAGAATATTCTTCCAAGCGCGCCCTCGTCATCGGCATCGAAGGTTTCAATGGCTTTGTTAACAACGAGGAGAGGGGGCTCTTCGACTAGGCTCACTCCTCTTGAGCTGCAAGGAATGTCTACAACTTCTTTGCCCTTTGAGGTTGCTGGATAAGGGCAATCTTCTTTGGGAAACAGATCACGCATCTTACCCTACCGGAGCATCCTTTGCACCAGTTGGCGGAGTGCTCGGCAGTTCTCAGTCAGGTGGCCTGACTCTTTGTGGAATTCACAATATGGATCGGAGTCTCTAGATCTTTGATCAGATGGTCGATAAGGCCTTTTGCAGTTAGCCCTATCCTTCTTAACTTGGCTTACTTGCAGCATGACTTCATCTAGTTCGGACTCATGCAAGTCATTGTCTTGATGTTGATAAACTGCAGTTGTTTGAGAAGATGGAGCTGGTGGTAGTAGCAGTTGATCTTGAGCACGATCACGGCTCGGGAAAGGATATCGATGGCGTTGAAATCTTCTTTCCCTTCTTGAGTGAGTTGGGAAATCTTTGCGGGGTGATCTCGGAGGCTGCTTGTGAGAAGGAGAGTCTTTCTCTGATAGAAGCCTGGAGATGAAGCCTGGGTTGCTCTTTTCGCCTCGGATGTATGAGTTGGCTAAGGCAATCGACTCTTGGTATGTTCTTGGCACTCAGACATTGGATTCAAATTTGAGCAGCCCTTCATGAAGACCATGGATAAGAGCCACTCGGTACATTTCGTGGTCAGCAATCTCGATGTCCATGATTTCTCTCTGGAATCAATCAACGAACTGAGACCGAGTTTCATTCCCACGCTGCTTGATCTCAAAGAGGGCTTCTGGACCGCCCTTTCTCTTGGTTGAGGTAGAGAATCTGAGCAAGAACTCCTTTCACAGATCAACAAAGGAAATAATGGAGTGAGGGCGAAGACCATAGAACCAATCCCTCACTTGCCCATCAAAGGTTGTGACAAGGAGCTTGCACTTAGTTGCATCTGAAAGAGTTTTGAGAGCAACGGCTGATTCGAAGGCTTGCAGATGCTTCACTGGATCAGTTTCTCCAGTGTAGATCGGTAACCGGGGCTCTCTGAAGTTTGCTGGAGTAGGTTCATGACGAACATTCTCTGTAAACGGCGAAGGCTCTTCCTGCTCTCCTACAACATAAGGATAAAAGGGAGCATAAGCTGCAGCTATAAAAGAAGCAGGAGGATAAAAGGGAAAAGCTGTTGTAGGAGCAGCAAAGGCAGTAGCTGATGGGTAGGGATGACTTCCCTGAAAGTTGAGAAATCATGCAGGACTTCCCGGGGCTGCTTCCTGGAAGAAGTTTTGGCGAGCAGCAAACTCTTCATCTTGAGGTCGTAAAGGGGCTGCAGGCCCTTGCGGTAAGGTTACTGTGTAAGGAGGATAGACCAGCGGGCAAGCTGGAGGATAAGCTTGTTAATGCTCCAATGTTGACGCTGGATTGATCGGATCAGCTGGAACAGCTGGAACTGCTGCAGGTTGTATCTGCAACTGGCGGGTGATTGTAATAAGAATTTTGTTGATCGCTTGGAATTACTGAGCATCCTTACGACATGATTGCTCAAAGGCCTCCCAGAGAGGATCATCTCTGGGACTTGATTGGGCAAGGTTCTCGGCTGAATGATGATCTGACATGGCTAAGTATCGTTGTTCACCATCTGTTCGGATCTGAAGGTCACGTGTTAACTGTTGATGCGCGAAAATGGCACCGCCTAGTTAACACAGAGGAGTGTTCGGTCTCACGGGCAAGGAGAGGAAGAGGATGAAGGTTGCGGGGTTGAGGAGGAGAAGAGGAAGCTTCTGAGTGCTCGAGAGTGGAGCAAACGCTTGTTCAAGGGGTTGCGGGAATAGAGGAGAGATTTGCTGAGAGCAACCGGGAAGGCTGATGATCAGTAGAGAAGGTTGCTGATCAGCGGAGGAGGTTGATCAGGAGCTGTCGAGCAGACGCTTACTTTGATGGTTGTGCTTGCAGGTTGACGCCGAGAGGGTTGAGCTGAGCTAAGAAAAGAGGGAGGGAGCCGCTAGCAGCGGCAACAGCGGACTTCGCCCGCCGCAGCTTAAATTCCACTCTTGTGACGGGCTTTTCCTTTGATTAATATTGAGTTATTACACTGCTAGTACACCTTTACAAGAAAGCAATAAAGGGGTACAAAGTGGAAGCTGGCGGCTAAGGAAGGAGTGCTAGAAGAGGCCGCGCGGACTGAGCTTGGAGGCCGGCAGACTGTGCGGTTAGAAGAGGAACAAAGACCGCGCGGACTGGAGAACCAGGTCGGCAGGCCGCGCAACTATGGGCAGAGAGAAAGCGGACTGAGGAAAGGAGTCCGCAGGAATTGAGCTTGTTGTTGGCTATCTTCGAGCGTGAGCACCTTGGCGATGTTGTGTCCTCCCTAAAATGAGAGGAATGGGGTCTATTTATAGGCCCGAGGAGATAACGGCTTGCGGTGACGTTACCACCGGTGAGATGGTAACTTGAGCGAGAAGAGGACAGAGTCCACCGAGTCCGCAACAGGCCGTGCGGACTGGGGCTTGCTTCTGGAATTGGTCCTACTGATGGCAGACTGGGAAGAGTCCACCCAGACTGAGCTGATCGAGCCCGCGCCAAGTATGTACGGGCTGAGGAAGCATCCTCCTGCTGCTGGGAAGCGGGAGGGGGAAGCTGAGTGGCGGACTGCAAGGGGAATCGCAGAGTCCGCCGCTGCTGAACTAGGCACACGCTAAGGGTGCGAGTTGAAATATATCTGCCGAGGCCGCAGAGTTAGCACGATGCTAGGCGGTCTCAGACTGCCTTAAGGAGGTTCTGCTGCCTGGCGGACTGAGTCTGCTCCTACGGATCGAACTCGCACCAAACCTGCGGGTTGAGGGAGGTTGACCTTGCTGCTGGAGAAAAGCAGATGGACGCTGGAGGAAAGGCGGGCTGCATAGAGAATCCGCTGAGTTCGCGGAGTCTGCCTCTGCTGTCGAGCTGAGTCCGCATCTGCAGAAGATGAGGCCTGCTGTGGCGCTAGAGCTGGGGTTCATCAACATATGCGGACTGGAAGGCTTGACTGCACTTTGAGTCCGCCCAGATCGCAGTGAACTGGGTGTGCGCTGACCTTTGCGGGTAGCCGGAGAGCTTGAATGTCTGCGCTCCTTAGGCGGACTGATGAAGCTGGCTGCCCACGCTGCTGGGTGACAATGGCTGAGCGACCTGTCGGACTGACGAGGCAGACCGCGTGAGTTGGCAAGGTGGAAGCTGAGATAGCTGGCTGGCGGCCTGGGAGCAGGTCGCCACCTTTGTTTGGTGGTTTGAGCGGCCTGGGCGGATAGGCATCTGAATCCGGCAAAGGGGGCTCCTGTTGAGACAAGCTGCAATTAAGCTGACAAGGCAAGCGGCCTGCAAGGGCGGACTGAAGAAGCAGTCTGCGACCCCTGCTGACCAGGGGAACAAGGCGCAGCCTAGGCGGTCAGACCGCTGAGACCGCCCAAGCCGTGCGGCCTGAGCGGACAGAAAGACCTGCGAAAGTTAGGGTTAGACCTGATATACTCTAGAGGGGGTGAATAGAGTATCTTTAAACTTTAATGCTTTTTGCTGTAAATAAAAAATCAGACCTAAGATAAGCTAATATATCACACGCACAGCAAAGTACAAACTAATTAATCACAGACACAGCAAACCTAACTAGCACAGCCATAGCAAGAATAAAAGAAAAAGGTGGCAACTAGACAACACAAGAATTTTATAGTGGTTCCCCAACCTGGGTACATCCACTCTTCTACCACCCTGGTAAGAATCCACTTAGGTTTTTGACCAGATGACTACCACCAATGAGCTTTTGATCAGGTGCTCAAAAACCAATCCCAAGTCTTTTGATCAGGTGACTTGCAACCAGGAATAACTTTTGAAGGGAGTTAAAGAACCCTTTTTACAGTGGGGGGATGAGAGAGTGATGTTGTCTTCTCTTTCTCAAATACAACTGAGAAGACTTAGTGGATCTTTGATGTTAACAAAGCTCCCCCTGAGATATTGATTTATTCAGGAAGGTTGGAGCTTTGCTGCAGGGTGAGTAGGTTTTCAATCCTTTAGCCTTGACCAGAAGATATCCAGGAGCTTCTTGACTGATAGAGTTTTTGTTGTCCTTAAAGAATCCTGGAATGAAGAGGGAAGAAGACTCTTGATTTTGGATGGATGGTCTTCTTCTCCTTCAGCTTGCTGTTATTTCTCTGATCTGGGGCTTCTAGTTTCTTGACTATTGTATTGCCCTGAGTATTGCTTATTGTCTTTCAAAATCCTTGATCTCTGTCTGTGTATGTCTGTCACTCTCACTGTCGAGAAGGAAGAAGAAAAATTCTTTTATATTTTCCATGATGTCTTCCTTCTGAATTTTGAATTTCTTTCCAACATTGATTACTGACAGCCTGGAGAATATCTGCATTGATTGATTTCCCCAACTGTCCAATTGAAAAACGACAAGTAATAATCCTGATGAAGACCATAATCAATGCTTGCATCTAACAGTAATATTCAGAGAATATTTAAGCATTGATTATTCAGGAATTACTGCAATAAAATAAGGACAGAGGAGAGAAAAAGTCCAAGTCTGGATCTGCACAGAAATCGTTGAGCAGAGAACAAAATTCGTCGACCTGGGTACAGAGTTCGTCGAGCTGAGAAGTTATGTTCGTCGACCAGATAATTGTTGTTCGTCGAGCTGAGATCCAAGATCGTCGAACTAAGAATAGATAACTGCTTTCTCTAGAACTTTGCCAATTCTGTGTATCAAGATCGTCGAGCTGAGAATATAATTTCGTCGACTGGAGTTCAGTTTCTGGACTTAGAATATTGAGATGTTTCTGGACTAGAATGTAGCATCCAGAAATCGTCGACCTGAGAACTAAGTTCGTCGAGCTGATATTCTAACTTTGTCGACTGGAGTTCAGAGAAAGGAATTCTGGACTTGGAATGTTGAAGTATAGTTTCCAGAAATCGTCAACCTGAGATCCAAGATCATCGAGCTCAGCTCAGAGAATTTTCTCTGAGTTCGTCGAGCTGAGCATGAATTTCGTCGAGCTGCGATCGACGAACGTTGAACTCATTTTCCTGAGTCTTTGAAATTTCTCTATGTCTTTAGTCTTCTGCAGTCTGTTGATGGCTGGTCCATGCAGTGTCGATTCTAAGTACATGGCCTAAACTCTAGGACTCAAACATGACCCTGGTTATACATGTTGGGTCAGGCATCCTAGTTTAGTGAACCTATCTCAAATCCAACTAGGGATCCAACAATCTCCCCCTATTTAGGTGAGGTCACTAAATACAGACACAAGATATTCACAAAGTAAGAAAAATATATCTGGCAGGAAAAAATTAAAATATGCAGCAGATATATATGTACAGTAAGCTTTGTATCAGGGCATAAATAAGCAGTTTTAAGATAACAGAAAGACTAAAATAGTTCAAAATTTATTTCTTCTTCTTTTGCTCTTTGTGTTTCTCCTCTTTAGCGTTTTCACCAGGCTGAGTAAACTTGATCTCCCTATTTGGATTGGCTGCTTTTGTCTTTGTCAATGTCATATTAGTAGCTCCAATGATATTAAGGGAGGTAGACCTTGGCACTACAGCTTCTGGATGCAGTTTCATATAATCATCAACATTAAAGAACTTGTTAGCTTTTGCAAACCTGTTGAGTTCTTCCTTCCTGTATTTGAACATGGTTGAGTATTGAGATGGATCCTTTCCTTCAGCTTTTGCCTTGTTGATCATGGATAGGCCAACCAATTCCTGGAATCTGGTCACCCTTGCTATTGTAGTTGTTTCTGGGTCCTCAAAAGGTACAGGAGGGGAGGCAGGTCTTCTTGGGCTTTCAGCTTTCTGATGTTCAGTGATTTTTTGTTGTTGATGTTGATGTTGATGTTGTTATTGTTATTGCTGCTTGCCTGAATAATAGTGCATGTGCTAGCTGCTTCCAGAAGAGGAGGAGGACCTACCCTGATGTCTCTGATATGTTTGATATTGGGTAGTCCTCTGAACTGAAGAACCTGAAGCACCAGCAGCAGGTGGAGGAGGAGGAGGGTCCTTTTTATATCTTTGAGGAGGTGGTGAGTACTTCCTACTTTTCTTTCTCTCTTTCTGTTGGTTCTTGGACAGTCACATCCATGCTGGCATGCCCTTGTATGGTGTGATTTTCTGAAGTATATAATAGGGAGTATCATTTGTTGGATTGGGTTTTGGGGAAAGAGGTGGAGGGGCTTTCCTCTTCTTGGAGACTTTCTTCTCAGGATCATCATCTGAATCCTCTTCATCATCTTCATCATTAGAAGAGTCTTGAGGAGTATCATATAATACATTTATTTCTTTCAGAGCCTCTGTAGATATCAAGGGTTTCTCTGCCTGGGAAGGAGCTGGAGGAGGAGCTGGAGCTAGAACAGGAGAGCTATACATATCAGTGCTTTCAGCAACTGATTTATTCTCTTCTTCTATATCAGCCATGATCAATTCATCAAGATCAGGCATTGGAGAGTCATCCATAACAAAAGTTGGAGCAGAAATGACTCTGGGAGTGGATGTAGTAATGAGGGAATCAGATTTTGGTGGAGATGTAATGGCTGGAGCCTCTGTAATGGCAAGACTAGCCTTGAGTTACTTAGCAACCTTGGGGCTTATTGGTGAGGTGTAGGGGCTATAGCCAAAGATGGCTTTATGTTGTACTCTGGAAGTTCATTCAAATAAACTGTATCAAAAAGATTCAATAACTTCAAAAGATCTATTGTGGGATTTATAATGTAATCACCATCAGTTTTTATTTCCTCTATGACTTGATCATCCAGATCCATATCAGACTCAATGAAATTAATTAAATCAAGTAAATCATCATCAGCATCTGCATCTAATGTTGCTTCTGCTTCTGCTGCTGCTATTGTTTCTGTTGCCACTGCTATTTTTGCTGCTGCTGTTTCTGTTGCCACTGCTGTTTCTGCTGATGCTGCTGTTTCTGTTGCCACTGCTATTTCTATTGCTACTTCTTCATAGAATATCTCCCCCTGCCTGGTTTTAGTGGGTACTGGAGTCAGGCCCCTAACTGAAGAAGGAGTAGCAGAGAGAGTAGAAATTTGATCAGCAAGAGAAGAGATGGAGGTAGCAAGAGGAGAAATAGCCTCTGCTATGAGTGTTTTGAGGAGGGGAGTGAGAAGTGTTATAAGAGGTAGAATGATGGAGGGGTCTAGTGGCAGGAATGCAGAAGGTGTCTCAGTGGAGACAGAAGTGGGGATGGTAGTGGATGATGGAGGAGGAGGTAAGGAATCTTGCATTGGTCCATCTGGAGGAGAAGGAGTATGAAGGGGGGATGTAAGCAGATTGAATGATGGTAGGGAGGACAGATTGGAGAGGGGAATGTCAGCCAAATGTGGTGGTAGTGGTGATGAGGGTGGTGATGGAACTGGTGTGCCACCTGGGGATTGAGTGGATGTATGAAAGTTAATATGAGTTTGTGATAGTGGTATTGGAGATGATGGAGTTGGTGTACCATGGGGGATGGAGGTGAGGTATGAAAGTGAATATGAGTTGGGGATGTATGTATTGGAGAGGAGGGAGGTGTAGGAGTATGGACTGTGGTGTGAAATGTGGAGGGGAGTTGTCGTACCATCTGAGGATGAGTTTGAATGGCTGGAGGTGATGGAGGTGGAGGAGGGATATCTTCAGCAGGTGGGAAGTGGCTGGATCAGCCCTTGTAGTCTCAGAAGGCCTGGAGGAAGAGGATGAAGCCTTGGAGGGCTTAGTGATGTTCCTCTCCCACCTGCCAAAGAGGGCACAGGTGAGCCTCTTGGAGGTATTTATGAATATGGTCGGGGTGACCAGGGATTCAGCAGCCTTTTCCTTAAGGAAGATTCCTAGAATCCTTCCAAAGCAAACCTCCTTTTTGGTGTTCTTTTTCTTAATCAGTTCAAACAGAATCTGAGCCCAATTCACTAGCTTCTTATTCACCACTGCACACATCACCGGGAATTGATGCCTGGTGATGTAGTAATGGGTTGTGTGCTTACTCGCAACACCTTGCCCACAACATCTGCGAGAAACTTATACTCAGTAGATAGATGTTTCCTCAGTAATTTATTGGGGGTTTCTCCAGAATAACCCATCTTATTCAGCATCACATCAAATTCCTCATTATCAATTTCCAATTCTTCTGTACCATTAGCTAATCCAAAAAATTCAGTCAGGAAGGCGGGGGTAAGAGAGATGGAATTGCCCGATATTGTGTCGGTCATGGTGTTCTCATCTGTTGTGGAGGAAGTATAGACCCATTCCCTGATCTCAGCGCTGGCTAACTTGATTCTGGTGGACATCAGATTCTTCAACTGCTGATCTTCAAGCAGTTTCAGGATGTCCAGGAAGATTGGATCTGAGTGTTGAAACGACTCAAAGTCTACATCAAATCCAGTATCAAATTTCATTGCCGCAAGACTGCCCGCTAGAATCGCCATAGTGCAGCTACAAAAGAGAAACAGAGATCAAGTGCCATGGAACTGAAAGCGCGGGACGGAGGTCGAAGAAAAACCTAGATATAGGATTTTTCAGAATATGAATCGACAAACTCCGTTCCACACAAAATAAAGAATTCTTCGATCTGAGGTCGATGAAATAATTTGTAGGTAAATAATTCGTCGAGCTTAGTCTGAAGATTTGAGAACATTTCGTTGAGCTCTGTTCGACGAAAGTTTTCTAAAGCAGATTCATCGATCTCCGTTCGACGAAAATAACTTCACTCACAGAGAGTTTGTCGAGCTCCGTTCGACGAAAATCTCTAGAACTTTTCTCTATTCGTCGAACTCCATTCGACGAACTTTGAAAAAATCGTCAAGCATAGACAGAAATCAAACTAAAGCTTCTCCATTGATCATTCCAAGCTGATTTATAAAGAATAAGTGATTTCTTTCATCCAGAGGTTTGGTGAAAATATCTGCTCTTTGTAAATCAGTGTAGATATAGACAAGTTTAATTTTGTTTTTGTCTACACACTCTCTAATAAAATGATGTCTAATGTCTATATGCTTAGTCCTACTGTGATGGACTGGATTTTATGCTATGGATTTAGCACTTGTGTTATCACATAAGAGAGTTGAATTATTTAAGTTGAACCCATAGTCCAGGAGTTGGTTTTGAATCCACAACATCTGGGAACAACAACTGCCAGCTGCTATATATTCTGCTTCAGCAGTTGATGTAGACACAGATGATTGTTTCTTGCAAAACCAGGACACTAATCTCATACCAAGGAACTGACATGTTCCTGAAGTAATTTTCCTGTCTACCCTGCATCCAGCAAAGTCAGCATCTGAATATCCAGTTAAATCAAATTCTGACTCAGTAGGATACCAGAGTCCTTAACTAGGACAACTCTTTATATATCTTAAAATTCTTTTTAGGAAAACTAGATGAGATTCTTTAGGGTTCACTTGGAACCTAGCACAAAGACATGTGGCAAACCATTATGTCAGGTATGCTTGCTGTAAGATATAGTAGGGACTCAACAATGCCCCTATATAATTTTTAATCAATAGGTTTCTCATGTGCATCAGAATCTATTACAGTATTAGTGGCCATAGGTGTTTTCTTTGCTGAGGCATCAACCATCCCAAACTTTTTAATAAGCTCCTTAGCATACTTGGCCTGGGATATGAAAATTCCATCAGGTAGCTGCTTCACTTGGAGACCAAGGAAGTAGGAGAGCTCACTCATGCTACTCATTTTAAACTTTGAATGCATGAGGTCAGAAAACCTCTTATATAGTTTGGAATCAGTAGACCCAAATATAATGTCATCTATATATATTTGTACTAACAAAGTTTGATCCTTATGGTGCCTAGTGAACAATGTTTTATCTACAATGCCTCTAGTGAATTTATGCTCTATCAGGAAGCTAGCTAGGGTCTCATACCAAGCTCTTGGAGCTTGCTTTAAACCATAAAGAGCTTTATGCAATCTAAAGACATATGAAGGATGGGTTGAAGAGATAAAACCTGGAGGTTGTTCAACATAAACCTCTTCTTTAATTACTCCATTCAGAAAGGCACTCTTGACATCCATCTGATAGACTTTGAACTTCTTGTAGGCAGCATAAGCAAGAAATATTCTGATTGCCTCTAACCTTGCAACTGGTGCAAAGGTTTGGTCATAGTCTATTCCTTCTTCTTGCTTATAACCTTGAGCAACAAACCTAGCCTTGCTCCTCACAATTACACCTTGGGCATCTAGCTTGTTTCTATATACCCATTTAGTTCCAATGATTGGGTAGTCTTTGGGTCTTGTAACTAAATCTCAAACTCTACATCTCTCAAATTGGTTGAGTTCCTCCTGCATTGTAATGATCCAGTGGGAATCTTGCTCAGCATCTTTTATGGATTGAGGTTCAACTTGAGAGAGGAAATAGGTATACATCACATCTTGGTTGATTTGATGCCTTGTCTGTGCACCTACTGTTATGTCTCCAATCACTTGAGATCTTGGGTGATCCCTTAGTGTGACAAGATCATTTGGTGGAGTTGGTTCAGTAACAGCATTTGGATTTAATTCCTCTTGTGGAATAATGCCTGTTGTTGAATGAAGTTCAGCCTCTTCCAATAGTTCTTCTTCACTGTCTTCTTTAGCTTGTGGAGGAGGTGATGTAACCTCTTATGGAAGGTTTAACTCTCCCAATTTCTCACACAAGTGAGGTACCTGCAAGGTGCTATTGGTAAAAATTTCTTTCTCCTTATAAGACATGTTAGCTTCATCAAAAGTTACATGTATTAATTCTTCTATTTTTAAAGAAGATTTGTTAAACACCCTATAAGCTTTGCTTACTTGGGAATATCCTAGAAAAATTCCCTCTTCAGCCTTAGTTTTAAACTTTCTAATATATTTCTTGTTATTATTATGTATATAACATATACATCCAAATACTTTAAAATAGGTGATTTTAGGTTTCTTCCCTTTAAGCAATTCATAGGGAGTCCTATTCTTAAGTTTATGTATTAAACTTTTGTTCAGTACATAGTTTGTTGTGCTTACAGCCTCTGTCCAAAAGGATAGGGGCATGTAAGCATCTGCAAGTAATGTGCATGCAGCTTCAATTAAGGTTCTATTCTTCCTTTTAGCTACCCCATTTTGTTGAGGAGTTTTAGGGGCTGAGAAGCAGTGTCTGATACCTTCCTTCTCACAAAACTCATGCATAAGAAAAGACTAAAACTTTGTACCATGATCACTTCTGATCAATGCAACATGAGTAGAGTACTCAATCTGTATGGTCCTGAGAAAGTCTGTAAGAACTTTGAATGTATCTAACTTAGATCTCAGAAAGAACACACAAGTGAATCTTGAGAAGTCATCTACAATAACTAGGGTATAGGATTTCCCTCCAAGGCTTTGTACAGCAATAGGCCCAAAAAGGTCCATGTGTAGCAAGTACAAGATCCTAGGTGAATCACTCTTATTTACTGATTTAAAGCTAGATTTAGTTTTCTTGCCTAGTTGACAAGCCCTGCAGAGGCCTTCCTTCTTGTAGGGACCAGAAGGCAAACCTCTCACAAGGCTATCTTTAGATAGCCTAGCAATGTTTTTCATATTAACATGTCATAGCCTTTTATGCCATAATTCATTTTGATTGCTAACAATATTAAGTATACAGATATTTGAAGATGCAGAATGAAAGTCTACTATATATATGTTACCTTGTCTATTTCTAATTAAAATAGTTTGTTTTTCTTTATTAGAAATAATACAAGATGTTGAGTTAAAGTGTACCTGATAACCTTCATCACATAGTTGGCTTTTGGAGATGAGGTTATGCTTGAGTCCACTAACATGTATCACTTTCTTGAAAGTGACTGCTCCAATCTTTACTTCTCCAAAGCCCTCTGACTGGCCCCAATTTGAATCACCAAAGATCACATTTGATCTCAGCTTGGACTTGTAGTTATTTAAGTTGTCTTTGTCGCCAGTCACATGCTTGGAGCATCCACTATCCAGATACCATTTTTGTTTAATAGCTGGACAACTCTTTTCCTGCAATGAAAACAGTTAGTTGTTCTTGACCCAGGTTACCTTGGGTCCTTTATATTGTTGATAAGAAAAGCTTGATATTACTGAGAATTCAGGTTGAGATTTATATCCTAAGTGGTGATATCTTCTAGGAGGAATAATCCATTCAGCAAGTGGATTAAAAGGTTTCTTAGTTTGATTTGATTTGTTGTCATAAGTATGACTTTTATTAAATCTGTCTGGGATCGATGAAAAGTTGTGAGTTCGTCGACCAGAGTTTGACGAAACGGGATGAGATCGTCGATCTCTGCTCAGAGAATGAACATATTCATTTCCTGTACCCCAAGTTCGTCTATCTCTGCTCTACGAACCATACACAGTTCGTTGATCGCAGTAAGATGAATAATTATTATATAAATCTGCGCTCAGAGTTCGTCGACTTGAGTTCGACGAACTGGTCACATTTCTTCGATCTGAGTTAGACGAAATCTGCTGAACTTTGTTTTTATCTAAGGTTTTCTGGTTTATGTTTTTGTGATTTTTAAAGTTAGGTAATTCTTTTGTGGTTTGTTTGTTGTTCATTACCTCTTTATCCTTAGCTGACACAAATCTAATGGGGGTTGATAATATGTTCTTCTTGAGAATGGGGGGTAAACTTGATGATGCACCCAAGCCCAGTTTGACATTCAGTCTGGCATTGACTGTGCTTGTGATGTCCATCAGCTTAAGGCTTCTCCCATTGAGAGATTCCTCAAGTTGTTTGGCCTCACATAGCTCTGTTTTTAGAGAATTGATTTGTTCATTAGCTAGAGTTAGTTACTCTTTTAACTTGGTGATTTCAGAAATCAGACTTTCTTGATTTGATAGTTTTTCCCTAAGTGTTTTGATTTCCTTTTCAGAGTTGATTAAATCAATACACAAGGTTTTAACCTCAGTTTTGAAAGTATCAGAACTATAATCAAAAGTTGAAAGTACCTGATCAGCTTCTGATTCTAAAGTTCCTTCATTATCAAATTCTTCTTTATCCGATTGACTTCTGGAGGCATCAATGGCCATGAGGCAGACTTCCTTGGCCCTTGCCTCTTCTTCTTCTTCACTGGAACTGGAAGATGTGGATTCATCTTCAGTGTCACTCCAGTTTTTAGCTACAAAGCCCTTCTCCTTCTTTTTGTATTTGCTGGAGGAAGGCCTGCTGCTTTGCTTTCTTCAGGAGTCCTCTCTTCCTCTCTCTTTCTTTTGATTCTCTGGACACTCTGAGATGAAGTGTCCAGGTTTGCTGCAGCCGAAGCATACTACCTCTTTAGTAGGGGTTTTGTCATGCCTTAGCTTATCATCCTGCCTGGATGATTTTCTTCTGAAGTCTTTCCTTGTCATTTTGTAAAATATTTTGGCAAATAGACTCATTAGCTCTTAATTTATTGTTGAAGCTTCTGTCTCTTCAGCAGCTTTGAATGTCAGGTTGTGCTCCTTTCTTGTTGGTGGAGGAGTTCTTTATTCAGTAGCTTATCTGGACTTTATGAGCTACTCATAAGACTTGAGCTTTCCTAATAGAGATTCTGTGGAAATCTCATTTAAGCTCCTGGCCTCCTTGATTGGCCAGATCCTTGAATCCCATGATCTTGGGAAGCACATGAGGATTTTATCATTGACTTCAGTAAGGGTGATGTCCTTATCCAAAGTCTTTAGCTCATTGATGATTGAGCTCAGTTTGTTGTACATGTCTGCAACAGATTCTGCTTCCTCCTTCTTGAAATTCTCATACTGGGAAATGAGATTTGATCTTCTGTCTTTCCTTTCATCAGCAGAGCCAGCCACCATTTAGTTGAGAGAGTCCCTAATGGCCTTGGCTGAAGTGCATTCAGCCACCTTCTGGAAAATGTCATCAGACATTGTTTGGGCTTGAATGTTCATGGCTTTAGCATCAGTAACCTTGGCTTTCTTCTGAGCATCAATCCACTCAGGTGGTGGAACTGCATGAGTGCTGGAAGTTGCTGTAGAGGTAGATGGTTGAGGAGGACCTATCAAGATAGAATTGTAGATGTCCTCATCAATAGAATTCATATAAAGTTTTATTCTTGCCTTCCAGATGGCAAACTTATTTAGGTTGCACACTAGAGGTCTGCTGCTTACATAATCTTTGTTCGGTGTCATACTGTGAATATAATCCTAATAGAAATAAAAGATCAGGTCTAACAAATGATCTTTTGGTTCAAGGGTTAGCTTGTACAACCAAAGGAACATTTCTCTGATATCAATTGAAAGTTAGGGTTAGACCTGATATACTCTAGAGGGGGTGAATATAGTGTCTTTAAACTTAATGCTTTTTACTGTAAATAAAAAATCAGTCCTAAGATAAGCTAATCTATTACAGGCACAGCAAAATATAAACTAATTAATCACAGACACGGCAAACCTAACTAGCACAGCCACAGCAAGAACAAAAGAAAAAGATGACAACCAGACAACACAAGAATTTTATAGTGGTTCCCCAACCTGGGTACATCCACTCTTCTACCACCCTGGTAGGAATCCACTCAGGTTTTTGATCAGGTGACTGCCACCAATGAGCTTTTGATCAGGTGCTCAAAAACCAATCTCAAGCCTTTTGATCAAGTGACTTGCAACCAGGAATAACTTTTAAAGGGAGTTAAAGAACCCTTTTTACAGTAGGGGGATGAGAGAGTGATGTTGTCTTCTCTTTCTCAAATACAACTGAGAAGACTTAGTGGATCTTTGATGTTAACAAAGCTCCCCCTGAGATATTGATTTGTTCAGGAAGGTTGGAGCTTTTCTGCAGGGTGAGTAGGTCTTCAATCCTTTAGCCTTGACCAGAAGATATCCAGGAGCTTCTTGACTGATAGAGTTTTTGTTGTCCTTGAAGAATCCTGGAATGAAAAGGGAAGAAGACTCTTGATTTTGGATGGATGTTCTTCTTCTCCTTCAGCTTGTTGTTATTTCTCTGGTCTGGGGCTTCTAGTTTCTTGACTATTGTATTGCCCTGAGTATTGCTTGTTGTCTTTCAAAATCCTTGATCTCTGTCTGTGTATGTCTATCACTCTCACTGTCGAGAAGGAAGAAGAAAAATTCTTTTATATTTTCCATGAAGTCTTCCTTCTGAATTTTGAATTTCTTTCCAGCATTGATTATTGACGGCCTGGAGAATATTTGCATTGATTGATTTCTCCAACTGTCTCATTGAAAAATGACAAGTAATAATCCTTATGAAGACCATAATCGATGTTTGCTTCTAACGGTAATATTCAGAGAATATTTAAGCATTGATTATTCAGGAATTACTGTAATAAAATAAGGACAGAGGAGAGAAAAAGTCCAAGTCTGGATCTGCACAGAAATCGTTGAGCAGAGAACAGAATTCGTCGACCTGGGTACAGAGTTCGTCGAGCTGAGAAGTTATGTTCGTCGAGCAGATAATTGTTGTTCGTCAAGCTGAGATCCAAGATCGTCGAACTAAGAGCAGATAACTACTTTCTCCAGAACTTTGCCAATTCTGTGTATCAAGATCATCGAGCTGAGAATATAATTTCGTCGACTGGAGTTCAGTTTCTGGACTTAGAATATTGAGATGTTTCTGGACTAGAATGTAGCATCCAGAAATCATCGACCTGATAACTAAGTTCGTCGAGCTGATATCCTAACTTTGTCGACTGGAGTTCAGAGAAAGGAATTCTGGACTTGGAATGTTGAAGTATAGTATCCGGAAATCGTCAACCTGAGATCCAAGATCGGCGAGCTCAGCTCAGAGAATTTTCTCTGAGTTCGTCGAGCTACGTTCGCCGAACGTCGAACTCATTTTCTCGAGCCTTTGAAATTTCTCTAAGTCTTGAGTCTTCTGCAGTCTGTTGATGGAGCATCCAGAAATCATCGACCTGATAACTAAGTTCGTCAATCGAGACTTGTGTTAACTGCCTGCCCGCTAAGTGATGTAACTCGATCTCGTCCGACCATAGCCGAGCCTCTCCTTCCAATAAGAAGGTGGCTAAGGTGACCTTCTGATCTTCCTCTGTCCTGATCGTCGTCAATATATGCTTGACGCGCGACAACCAATCCTCCGCCTGCGTTGGGGATCCCACACCTGTAAATGTAGGGGGATTGAAGCTCATGAACTGCTTCAACTGCCGTTCAGCTGCTCGCGCATCAACAGCTGCAAGAGGTTTTGGCCTTCCACCAACCTGTTCTACCACCACTGCCGGTTGTGCTTGCCCACCAGGCTGTGCATGAAACATCGCAAACAGCGCCTCATCAACTAAGTGGACGGTTTTCGTAAAAGGGGGAGGTTTAGGCATCTCATCTGGTGTCGTACTCTCATCAGAATGTTGGGGCTCTGACCGCCCAGCACCACTACGAGTCACCTATAGGTGAACAAGACACACATTAGCGGCCCCGCACAAGCAATAATTATAATATAGGAACACGCAGGTTCCTCAAATAAGTGTATTTGCATTCCTAAGTGGACATTCAAAATTTCATTAGTGTTAACGCGGTTCGCACTGACACATCCTCGCCACCCCACAAAAGAATTCGGCCACGACTTTGAAAGGGAAAGATCGAGACAGGATGATACCAAAATGTAACGACTCCATCCGTTCATATAGCATATAATAGAAGGTTAGGTCGGGGCCCCACTCCATATGCCACAAAACAGGCGGGGTAGTTACAGGTTAATTCCATAACACAATCGCATCCTAACTCAGAGCATGCTAGCGGAAGATTTTAAAAATAATATTGAACACCAACCATGAATGTCCACTATATATATAAACAACCACATTTATATATAAACTCTCGAAGGAGTGTTCAGCAAATACAATATCGTTTGGCCTAATGGCCTTACAGTTACGCTTTACAAGTGGATTCCAAACATCGGCGCGCAGGCCGGCCACACATGAGCAAAACACGGTATTCTTTGCTTAGCCTTCAAGGGTTAGTAGTAGCAGCAACAGTAGTAATAATAGGGACTTCAGCCCTTATGTGTCACGCTCGGATCTCCAGCACCTGCACAAGGACAGCCCACCAAACGGTGGCAAACAATGCAACGGTCAGCATTCAGCTGACCAATTTATAATGTCCCTACCCCTTTCCTGGGGCAGTGGTATTCCTTCCCTGCAGGCATAGCAATTCATAGGCAGATATATATCACACATTGTGCTCTCACGCACAAATAATCCATCACAACCGTCAGCCACACGGCCTGACGATCCGTGCACTCAGGGCACATTCTTGGTGTACCGACGAACTAGGGTCCTACCACCGTTACAGGTCCGAAATCTGATGGTAAAATTGAGCATTTAGTCTTTTCGGCGCGCAGGCCTAAGACTCTCATTATGCGCTCCAACTGACCGTACTTTCAGGTCTTCAAGTCGGACGGACATAACGCAGGTACGGATCAGCCACCCCCCATTGCTCAAGTCGCCTTGCCATCACCAAATACCAACGTACTCGAGGCCAAATATAAGGCGTGGGTCAGTTTCACCTTTCCTGTTCGGCGCGAGGCCTTTTCAAGAGCTCATCTAGCTCACAATATCCATACTGTCCACCAAGGCTGGCTTCACAATAGCCACAATATCCACCAAGGGACTGGCTTCACAATCGCCACAATGTCCACCAAGGGTCTGGCTTCACAATCAACAAGGGGAGTTCATGCTAGCATCCTTCACGATCGCTTAGAGGGTTCCGCAGAACTCACTTTCTGTATTCAACTCCGCCCAAACCCTGCAACATCCTGCAGTGCCAGAAAACTGGTCTTGTCATAGCACACAGCACAAGCGTTGCAAGGGTATTTTCCTGGACTATCACTCCAGTACTTCCTGCTACTGCCCTTCACAGGTCTAACCCATCGACTCCACAAACCACACGTTTAACCACGGAGTCTTCTTCGGTGTGCAAATGAAACATCACCAATCCAGACCAACCTGTTCAGATGGGCTTCACACAGCATACCTATTTCATACTACACATTTCCGGATCAATATGCAAGACTATTAGGGATTGCAAGAATCAACCCAAGGAAATCCCTTCGCAATCCACCCTCTGGTGGGGGAAATCCATGCACATGCCAAAAATAAGGACTTCACATGTCCAAGAAGGAAGATCGTTACCCTTGACGACCACTTTGGAGCCATGGAAACCTAGCCTGTTGGAAAGCACCGCAGCGGCCTTGCCTCCACAAATCTAGCCTCGGATCTCGATTCGGAACTCGAAAGCTCCACCGGTGGCCGGATCCCTTTCTCCTCCTCCTCCTTGCTCTCCCTTCTATCTAGCTCTTTTAGAAAGAGAATGACCAATGGGAAATGAGACTTATCTTCTCAATTCCGGCCTTAAAGCAGCAGGGAGAAGCCTGGGCCATCAGATTCCAGAGGAAGGAAATGAACGGCTACAAATTTCCCTGAACATGGCTATTTTTGGGCTGACACGGCCTGTGACATGCCCGTGTCACAGGCCGTGTACCTTAAGCGGCACACAACCGACTTACCCAGAGTAGGACACGGCCACATGACATGCCCGTGTAATAGGCCGCGTGCCCTGACACACCTTCAGACACACCTGTGTCTGCGGCCGTGTACCTCAGGCGGTACACAACCGATTCAACCTGAACAGGACACGGCCATGTGACACGCCCGTGTCACTGGCCGTGTGCCTAGAGACACACCCGTGTCCTGCCCATGTTCACAAGGCCTCAATGCCTTGGCCAAATCCAGAGAAGGGCACGACCATGTGACACGCCTATGTCACATTTGACACACCCGTATCACAGGCCATGTTCCCCACTCGAGGATCGTCGAGCACATTTACTCGAGTGGGGGACGACGAACCAGAGGAGCACCTGCAAGCAACAATCCACCGCGATGGTGGCAAACAAAAGCAACGGTTAGCTA
Organism: Platanthera guangdongensis; assembly: GCA_039583875.1. NCBI lineage: Eukaryota > Viridiplantae > Streptophyta > Magnoliopsida > Asparagales > Orchidaceae > Platanthera > Platanthera guangdongensis. The sequence continues at coordinate 77,329,967 of CM077150.1, read as the reverse complement.
TGCTGACCAAATTATAATGATCCCGCCCCCAAACTTGGGGCGGTGATGCTCCTTTCCCTGCACTTTGTTAGCGTAACCAAGCAGTATAATGTGAACACTTCATCACAGGAGTGGGCATGCACGGCCACACACCCCATGCTCTCAGGGCACATTCTTGGTGAACTGGTCAATGTCACATTAATTTAAGCCATAGACACTTCGGTCTCACCACCGCCACTTAGACGACCAATCTTGTGAGCATTTTTGTATTTCCGGCATTGGTCATGTAATTTTAAGCCATAGACCACCTAAGACCCTCCATCTATGCCAACGGCTCCAACCGAACGACATAGAGCGGGTACGGTTCCGCCTAACCCGTTGCTCACATCACAACGACAATTTAAGCCATATGCGCGGGTCAAACTTTCCCAAGTCCCAATTCGATCACACACTTCACATAACCTGGTTATGTGCAAGTTGGCTCCCAAGCCACCATGTTGGCAGAATCACGCATCTGCCCAGTTTTTCGGGTGCACCTTGGAGTTAATCCCCAAGGCTCCTTGTTGCAATCTACCGCGTAGAAAACCCAAAAAACAAACATCCGCACGGAGTCTTCTCCGGCCATTTATGCAATGCAACATCACCGATCCAGACAAACTTGTCTGGGTAGGCTTCACACATCATGCCTATGTCCGTTCTCGATTACGGACTCTACATGTACACAACGGGGACTTTTCATGTCTACCCAAAAGAATGCCACAAACTCACCGCAAACTCGCGAGAGCGGGTTTCCTATGCAAAGAAAAGAGGACTTCACATGTCCTAGGATGAGAATCGCTACCCTAGCATTTTTCCTTGGCGCCATGGAAATTTATGCGGATGAAAAGCACCGCAATCTCTTCACCTCTGTAGATCCGAAGTCGGCTTGCGATTTGGGTCCCCAAAGCTCCGTCTGTGACCGGATCTAGCCTCCTTTCTTCTTCCTTGGTCTCCCCTCTCTCTAAACTTTAGAAAGAGAAAAACCCAAGTGAAATGGGGTTTTCAAAGCCCTAAACCCGAGTATATCTCACCAGGAACAACCCCCAGCCGTCGAATCCCAAAATATGGAAACGGACGGCCATGATTCGGGCTTGAAATGCAAAATCTGGGCCGAACACGACCTGTAACACGCCCGTGTCCAGGGCCGTGTTCCCCATTCGCCGTCAAAACAGACGCATCCCGAAATAGAACACGGGTTCTCAACACGCCCGTGTCCGGATTGACATGCCCGTGTCATCCAGTATACGGACGTGTCGTGTGCCGTGTTCCTCCATCGACACAGGCCCAACACCAACCCGTGAAGGACACGGGTATTAGACACGCTCGTGTCCCAAATGACACGCCCGTGTCATACCCGAACACGCCTGGGCTCCAGGCCGTGTTTCTCACCCAACTCAACTCGGCCAACCACCCGAGGACACGGCCTGGGACACGCTCGTGTCTCAGGCCGTGTTTGTTGCTCGATGATCGTCAACTCCAAATTTGTCGACCACACGGCCAGATAGTCGACCCGAGCACGACACGCCCCTGGGACATGCCCGTGTCCTAGGCCGTGTGCCCCCTGCCAAGTTCCAAACTTGGCCCAAAATGCCTCCCGTCGTTCTTTTGAGTTTCGTGAGCGTTACAACAGTCCATTCCCAAAATCACATCGAACTTAACCAGCAGTAGAACCGCTGCTACCAACATGAAGTCAACACCACCTAGAGTACAACAAATACGCCCCTGCGCCCCGATAGTCATGGAAAACCCATTGGGCATACGCACCTTTAGCTCTACGTCCGCCGAAAATGTCTCAACTCCAATTCTCTGGATAAAGCTTTCCACAAGGAAGGAGTGTGATGCTCCCGTATCAAACAATACCCTAGTGGGGTACCACAATGTAACACCTCCATCCGTTGCATGACATATAAAAGAAGGTCCGGCCGGGGCCCCACACCATATGCCACAAACATGTGGCGAAGTTACGGGATAATATCAGAGTTGTGCATCCTAACACAGAGCATTCTAGCAAGAGCTTTTAAGTTGATTGAACTCAACCCAGGTGAATGTCCACAATATATAAACCAGCATTTATATATATAACATCACAAAGGAATGTCCTCCAAATACATAACAAGTCTGGCCTTATGGCCGTTACAGTTACGCTTTATACATATGGCTTTCATACATCGGCACGCAGGCCGGCCCCACATGAAAGTAATATCTTCTTTGTCCTTCGCGGGCCAGCATAGCAGCAGCAGCAACAACGATAATAAGGGCTTCAACCCCCTATTTTCCGCTCGGCTCTCCTGCACCTGCATGGGGCAATCCACCGCACGGTGGTAAACAAGGCAACGGTCAATATTCAGCTGACCAATTTATAACGACCCTACCCCTTACCCGAGGAAGTGGCATTCCTTCCCTACAGGAATAGGATTTCACAAGCAGATATATCACACAATGTGCACTCACGCACAATCAACATATCACAAACGTCAACCACGCGGCCCGACGCTCTGTGCACTTAGGGAACATTCTTGGTGTACCGGATAAACCAGTGTACCACCGCCATTCAAGGCCCGAAGCCCAACGACAAACTTGAGCATTTTGCTCCATGGCCTTTAGCCAGAGACTTTAGTCTTGGTGTAACGACCCGGGATTTGGCCCGTAGCCACCCATAGCATCACTACCAGACGGCGTGCAGTCCTAAGCCTCTTGTTTTATTGTAACGGCCCTGGATTTGTCCCGTAGCCCCCCATGGCATTGCTACCAGATGACGAGCACAGGCCCAAGACTCTCATTTTGCATTTCTGCCGAATGCCAGGCGCCCAGGCACTCATGGAGAACAACCAGAACGTGGATACAATTTAGCCCTTGCCTATTGCTTAAATCGTTAGTTCAATGACTAGACTAACGTGGGTCGGCATCCCCTTGTCCGTTCAGCAAAAAGCCTTTTCAAGATCTCACAAAGCTCATAAATAGCCATACCGTCCCCGAAGGACTAGCTTCACAATCACAGGTTATCTAGGAGCCATCGTCAGCGACACTCACTCTCGCCCGGCATTAGTGACAGGACTCACTTTCCATCCCTAGTCGTACCTTATCTAGATCAACCATCCAGCAATCCCTGCAACCATCTGCAGTACCAGTAACACTGGTCTTTCATAGCATATAGCACAAGCACTTAGCAGGTATTTTCCTGTACTTTCACTCAAGTACTTCCTGCTACTATCTTTCACAGGCACAACCCACTGAATCCGCAAACATATTCATTTATATACGGAGTCTTCTTCGGTGTGCAAAAGAAAACATCACCAATCCAGACCAACCTGTCCAGATGGGCTTCACACAGTATGCCTATTTCGTATTTCACATTTCTGGATCTACATGCAAGACATCTTGGGGATATCAAAAATCAACCCAAGGAAATCCCTTAATAAGCCACCTTTTGGTGGGAGAAACATATGCATATGCCAAATCAAGGACTTCACATGTCCAAGGAAGAAAGATAGTTACCATTGACGATCGCTTTGGAGCCATGGAAATCTAGCCGGATGAAAAGCATCGCAACGGCCTTGCCTCCACGAATCTGGCCTTGGCACGCAATTCAGGGCTCTAAAACTCCACCGGCAGCCGGATTCGTCCTCCTTCTCCCTTGCTCTCCCCACTCTCTAACACTTGAAGAAAGAGAAAGGCCTTGAGAAAATGAGAGAGTTTATCCTAAACTCTTGGCCTTATCAGCAGCAGGGAGAGTTCTGGGCCGTTGGATCCTCATTGAAAGGAATGGACGGCCACGAAAAGCCCTGAAAAACTCTTTCCTGGGCTAAACACGGCTTGTGACACGCCCGTGTCATAGGCCGTGTTCCTTAAGCGGCAAAGAAACCGCCTTAACCAGACCAGGACACGGTCGTGTGACACGACCGTGTCACAGGCCGTGTGCCAGACACGGCTTCGGACACGCCCATGTCCAGCCCGTGTTCCTCAGTCTGCCCAAGGCACAGAGAAGGGCACGGCCCTTGACACGCCTGTATCACAGGTCGTGTGCCCCATGATGCTAAAGATCACGGCAGTGAACCGGTCGCACAAGTAATATAAAATGGGGGTTTTCCCAAGTATCGATCTCACAAGGAACACAGTAAGGTGGAGTTAATTTCGAGGAGGACTTGAGATTGAAGTCCTCAGGTCGGAGCTAACTAAGGGGAGGTTTTGATGTTGTGGAAATAGAAAATAAAAGGCTAACAACTACTCCTATGCAACGCTGCTATGCGATGCTTCGCCAGGCGGGATGAAAGACTAGTCGGGCTGCTATGCACCGAATCGCTAGGCGGATGGGCGAGTAGGCTTGCGGATGAGGTGGTGAGAATGGCGGAATGAAGGTCGTAAGCACCTCTTCGCTACGCACGCCACTAGCAATTGCTAGTGCGGCAAGGGTGAATTGTGGTCACCAATATTCAATAAGAAAGCAAGAACAAGTAAAGAGATCGACCGAATCCGAAGCCTTGTTGAGGATTCACGGTTGGAATTGTCGGGTTGTCATTCCGCGTCCAAGCTCGGTCCTCAACTGCGTCCGGGATAGAGAAGGGCTGTCACCACCTTCCAATGGCCCGTCTTCTTCGTCTCACGATAGCAGACGAAGTTTGCTAGCTTTCCTTTGCTTGATGGCTATGGCGTCAAACCCTACTTGAAGCTCACTGATGAAGGAGAAGGCCGAGAGGAAGCTCCGGCTCGGATTTGGCGGTGAAAGCTTGCCCGGAGCACCTCCCTAGAGTGGAAGATGAAGGGGAACGGCAGAGAAGGCGGAAAACGGCGGAGAAATGTCGAGCTCTGGATCCTCTCTGGAATTAGGGCGAGACCTGCACTATTTATACAAAAGCAGAAATGAACAATGCGCACGATCACAGGCGCACGACCAGTGGTCGTGCGCACTATGTCCTGTGCTCGTGCGCACTGGCATGGAATATCAGGAAGAAGAACTGGGATAATGCGCACGAGTAGTGGCGCACGACCAGTGGTCGTGCGCACTAAGTCCAATGATCGTGAGATTACCCAGACAGGACTCCAGAAAAGAGGAATCAATGCACACGATCAGTGGCGCACGACCGGTGGTCGTGCGCAATATGTCCAGTGGTCGTGCGTTTACCCCAGGCTGATTTTGGAAAACAAAGAGTAGTGCGCACGATCAGGGGCGCACGACCAGTGGTCGTGCGCATTAGATCCCATGATCGTGCGCAGTATTCCTGTTTCACAGCCATCCCGGAACATGCACACGACCCCTGTACCGAAAGGAAAAAACCAATCACTGATATGTGCAGACATTCCAGGCAATCACAAAATGGAGTACAAACTATAAAAATAACAAAATACACAACCACGGGCATAAATGTGCACTTCCTATGGAAATAAAGATTAGATGAAATAGGAACGATAAAAAACTAAAAGTGAAGTGCAACCGTGTGAAAACTAGCCTAGATGAGTCCGAAAATAGGTATATAAAGTGGACTCATCACACCCCCAGACTTAACTGTTTGCGCGTCCCGAGCAAACAAAATCTAAGCAGATAGGGAAAACTACTAGTTAACAAAGAAATTGCGATACGAAGTACCATGCGAAGTCGCATGCTCGCGCGCGTAAAAATATAATAGAAGAAATTTCTAAGTATGCATAATAGTTTACATTTTTCACAATGCGTATCAAAATTTTATTATTACTCAAAAATGGAATCACGGTGAATCATCCGGTCACGCGTAGGGAGAAAGTAGACTAATCCCTAGGCGAGCATTGCCAAAGATTGGGGCTCAGGATAACCTCCAAAGGAATCCACCAATGTCGGTGACCATATGCTTGCCTTTTCGCATTCTCTCCACGGCACTGGTTTGGTTCACACACGAATCAGTAGGACTTTAGGTGAAGAGATGAGGCTTGGGTTTCGGTGAGGTAAACAAAGATATACAGGAAGGCTATGCACCTAACCCAAATGAGCTAGTATAAAATGAATCCATCAGCTAACCAAAATACATGCGGGTACACCACATCCCCAAACTTAACTTTTAACAAATGGGTGTGTGCACCGCCTACTCCAAATGTAATCACATTTCCCAAAAAGATTTTCAATTTAAACTTTTTCTTTTCACTTTTTTTTCTTTTCTTTTTCTTTACAAATATTTTTTTCTTTTCTTTTTTTTTATTTTATTTTCACAATTCAGCAGATATAAACTTGGGAGCACTTCCACATTTTCACAAATAAAATCACCACATCACATCCCAAAATGAAAATGTAAAACTCTAAAGTTCAACTCGGGTGTGCGACTAGGATTGGCTATGAGGCTTTGGTGAAATCATGGGGGAGCTGAATCAAAAGGAGGGGTAGGCACAACAGGGCTAGCGAGGATAAGACGTTAGGAATGGTACAAAGCTCAACCGGGCCAAAATGATGGCCTACATCACGCTCATGCATGACTAACCTATACCCATGCTTCAAGAATAGCTTGGGGCAAGTTCTTAGCCAACGAGAAAGACTATCCATCCTCCCGACTCGAGCAATATGAACCTAACGGCAGTCTACAAACATCCCTAAGCTACCGTCGGATTCACACCGGATTCACCAACTTTTGAGTAGAATAAAAAGTATTTACGCAATTAGAAAAATATAAAACTAAAAGCATATAGAAAAATTAAATCTACTCCAATTTCTACACGAGACGAGAGCAGTTGACTAGGAGCACAGCAAGGTCAACATTTTACTCCGTCTCACAATCCTAAGCCAGCACCATAATTTTCTCAAATCTAACGAAGAAATGAGTTTAACTCGCGGCATGCAAAAAGCTAAGCACACGCTCATGTGGGTGCAGTGATGTGTGATGCAATGAACTAAGCAAAATAAAACAATAAAAGCTTCTAGTATGCACAAGAAATGTGTGCGTGCAATAGGTAACAAATACTGGCTCTCCCCCCCAGACTTAAACTAAGCAACAAATCATAAGATAGAGAAATTAAAATCATAAAGAGCTAAGGGAAGAGTTTACCCCATGCTCAGCTAGTGAGCATACCAGAAGACGCGTGGAAACCTGAAGCAGGCCCGCCATACGAAGAATCAGAACCCCGCCAATGCGATGTTGTCAAGAATACCTGCAGGGGTGAGCTCCGCAAAAACAAAACAAAAATATACAAACTACAAATAAATACTAAAACTAAATAGACATGAAAAATAAAAATTGCAGAAAATAAAAGATAAATACTGGGGTTATTGTCATCCCAGCACCACTTATTAAATTCTAAACAGTTCTAGCTTATAGGCCTATGAAATAAAAAGTGCACAGGTAACTGGCCTAATATCCGTTTCGGTAACGGGTACTGATACGGTGATAGAGCAGTTACCCCTCTACCTAAATAGTAAAACCTGCCCAACACAGGTAGAGGAAATAGGAAATAAGAAGAGGAGGAGGCCTGGTCCTCACTCATCTTATCACAAAAAATATCCTCGCCTAGCAAGGCATTGTCAACCCTAGGTGTGCAGGGTACGATGGCAACGGCAAGAACAACAGGCTCATCATCATCCCAGCATACCCGTGGAGACTCAGCCTGCACAGGCTCAGATAGAGAAGGGGGATCAAGAATTAAAGTAGACGAAGAACTAAAATAATCAGAAAATGGGAGAGTGATCCCAGTATCACTCTCAGCAGGATCCAAGCAGAGATCATTGTCGGTGTCATATGAGTCGTACCGAGGGGAATCCGAGAACTCGAGGTCCGCGGTGGTAAGAGTAACGGCCTCATCCAATAAGGAGGTGCAAACCTCCGCATCGGAAAGAGGGTATTCCTCATCCCACCGAGGTGCGTAAAAGTGTTCTGAAGATCCACCTTATCCGTCAGAGATAGAGGAATCATCATCCCACTTCGGCGCAACCTCGGGCACCGAATCATCCACAATCACGGCATCATCAACCGACTCACAAGAAAGAGGAATAGCACAATCCGGCAAAAATTGCGGAGGGGCAAGGCTGCTCTTAAAATCAAGCACTGAATGAGCAGGCCCCATCGCAAAATCATTCGCTGACGCCACCCCGTCGATGACCGGAACAATCTCATCATCCCATACAGGAGCGCACATGAGTTCTTGCTCCTCTTTTTGTTGGCTAACACCAAAGTGCTCATCATCACTCGAGGAAAGCTCGTAAAAAGGGATCGAGGGACCCATAAAAGAGCTGTATGCGGCCAGAGATTCTTGAGTAATCTCAACGGGTAAAGAATGAGCAAAGTGCGTTATATCAGTGTATGGGCCAGGCAACACCCTGGTAGGCCTGTCCACAACAGTCTTCCGCGAACGGGAGGTTGTTGTGCACACGCCCTCAGAGGGAGAAGGCTTGCACAAACGATGGCAATGTCCTGACATAACAACGAATGCAATACTCGGCCCACACCTTGACATAAATCCATCACGAACAAAAATAATTGCTGAAAAAGTGCTACACAGCTAAAATGAAAATAGCACGGATCTGCTATCTAAATCAAAAATCAGAAAAGGGTAAAAAGAAATAAGCAAAATAAAAATTCTAATAACAAAAGCAAATAATAAAAAAAAATGAAATGCACAAATGGAAAAGGGCTTCAATCTATAATCTCCCTCTCCACAAACTCACACGACTGTGTTCCCCGGCAACGGCGCCAAAAACTTGATGCAATAGATCACGGCAGTGAACCGGTCGCACAAGTAATATAAAATGGGGGTTTTCCCAAGTATCGATCTCACAAGGAACACAGTAAGGTGGAGTTAATTTCGAGGAGGACTTGAGATTGAAGTCCTCAGGTCGGAGCTAACTAAGGGGAGGTTTTGATGTTGCGGAAATAGAAAATAAAAGGCTAACAACTACTCCTACGCAACGCCGCTATGCGATACTTCGCCAGGAGGGATGGAAGACTAGTCGGGCCGCTATGCACCGAATCGCTAGGCGGATGGGCGAGTAGGCTTGCGGATGAGGTGGTGAGAATGGTGGAATGAGGGTCGTAAGCACCTCTTCGCTACGCACGCCACTATCAATTGCTAGTGCGGCAAGGGTGAATGGTGGTGGATGGAATATGGCGCAACTCAAGTAAATAACGAAAACATACAATCACATAGACATAATTGTATAAAAACGTTTTACAAACTAAGCATACTTCATCAATATAAATAGATTTAAACACCAATATTCAACAAGAAAGCAAGAACAAGTCAAGAGATCGACCGAATCCGAAGCCTTGCTGAGGATTCACGGTTGGAATCGTCGGGTTGTCATTTCGCGTCCAAGCTCGGTCCTCAACTGCGTCCGGGATAGAGAAGGGCTGTCACCACCTTCCAATGGCCCGTCTTCTTCGTCTCACGATAGCGGACGAAGTTTGCTAGCTTTCCTTTGCTTGATGGCTATGGCGTCAAACCCTACTTGAAGCTCACTGATGAAGGAGAAGGCCGAGAGGAAGCTCCGGCTCGGATTTGGCGGTGAAAGCTTGCCCGGAGCACCTCCCTAGATTGGAAGATGAAGGGGAATGGCGGAGAAGGCGGAAATCGGCGGAGAAATGTCGAGCTCCGGATCCTCTCTGGAATTAGGGCGAGACCTGCACTATTTATACAAAAGCAGAAATGAACAATACGCACGATCACAGGCGCACGACCAGTGGTCGTGCGCACTATGTCCTGTGCTCGTGCGCACTGGCATGGAATATCAGGAAGAAGAATTGGGATAATGCGCACGAGTAGTGGCGCATGACCAGTGGTCGTGCGCACTAAGTCCAATGATCATGCGATTACCCAGACAGGACTCCAGAAAAGAGGAATCAATGCACACGATCAGTGGCGCACGACCGGTGGTCGTGCGCAATATGTCCAGTGGTCGTGCGCTTACCCCAGGCTGATTTTGGAAAACAAAGAGTAGTGTGCACGATCAGGGGCGCACGACCAGTGGTCGTGCGCATTAGATCCCATGATCGTGCGCAGTATTCCTGTTTCACAGCCATCCCGGAACATGCACACGACCCCTGTATCGAAAGGAAAAACCAATCACTGATATGTGCAGACATTCCAGGCAATCACAAAATGGAGTACAAACTATAAAAATAACAAAATACACAACCACGGGCATAAATGTGCACTTCCTATGGAAATAAAGATTAGATGAAATAGGAACGATAAAGAACTAAAAGTGAAGTACAACCGTGTGAAAACTAGCCCAGATGAGTCCGAAAATAGGTATATAAAGTGGACTCATCACCCCACTCGAGGATCGTCGAGTGCATTTCGTCGAACTCACTTGAGAACTCGTCGAGCGCATAGCAGGACACAGCCCTAGAGATACCTGTGTCACAGGCCGTGTTCCCCACTCGAGGATCGTCGACTGCATTTCGTCAAGCTCGCTCGAGACCACCCTGCAGCACTCGAGTGCAGGACACGGCCATGGACACGCCCGTGTCCCCGGCCGTGTACCTCACACAGAGTAAGGCACGGCTTGGGGACACGCCCGTGTCCCAGGCCGTGTTACCCACTCTCCTCATCCCAATCGCCACTGAGATTTGGGGTGTTACAATCCTCCCCTCCTTACAAGAAATTTCGTCCCGAAATTTGCATGCAGTACTCAGGAAATTCTCAACCAAAAATGTGTCACAACATTTTTTGTACAACACAAAATGTTATACAAGTTTAAACAAACAATTCGGGAAACTCAGCATGCATGGTCTGCTCCCGCTCCCATGTTAGCTCCTCACTACCATAATTGTCTCATTGGACCTTGACCATCCTGATTGTTTTGTTCTGCAACTGCTTATCAGCTTTATCCTCGATCTGAATGGGCATAACCTTCGTTGTTAGCCCAAATTCGATCGGTACACGATCATTTGCAATCACTTGTGCTGGATCTTTTACGGCTTTTGGAAGTACTGAGATGTGGAACACATCATGCAATCCACTCAATTCATCAGAAAGGGCTAGCCGATAGGCAACTTCGCCAACTCTTTCCACCACTTCAAATGGACCTAGATATCGCGGACTTAACTTTTTCAAGAGCCGAATCCTGGACACACCTTTGAAGGGTTTGATTTTCAAATAGACCCAATCGCCAACCGCAAACTCAACATTTCGGTGTTTGGCGTTGTAATATTTGGCTTATCTATCTTGGGCTATTAGTAGTCTCTCCCGAATAGAGCGTATCGTCGAATTAGCTTCTTCGACCTCCTTGCGCTTATATAGTTTCGATTCGCCTGCTTCCAACCAAGCTAATGGTGTACGGCATTTTCGACCATACAGAGCTTCAAACGGTGTCATACCTATGCTTGCTTGGTAGCTATTGTTGTAGGCAAACTCTACCATATATAGATGATCTTCTGATCTCTTACCAAACTCCAAGGCGCACATTCGAAGCATGCCCTCCATTGTTCTGTTGGTCCTCTCAGTCTGGCCATCAGTTTGGGGATGAAAGGCTGTACTGAACGTTAACTTTGTTCCCAACAGTTGATGGATTAGCCTCCAATAATTTGATGTGAATCGCCCATCACGATCACTTACGATGCTACGGGGAACACCGTGCAATCGTACGATCTGCTCAACATAGATTTTCGCCAAGACTTCCACTGAATCGTCCCTCTTGTTTGGAAGGAAGTGAGTCACTTTCGTCAACCAGTCTACGATCACCCAAATCGAATCATTACCGCGTTGAGACCTTGGCAAACCATGCATGAAACCCATTGAAATATCATCAAACTTTCACTCCGGAACAGGTAGCGACTTCAGGAAACCTCCAGGCTTCTGGCATTCAGCCTTCACTAAGGCACAGGTCTGACATTTAGCCACATAATGTGCTATGTCTTTCTTTAACCCTGGCCACCAGAACAACTTTTTCATGTCTTTATACATCTTTGTGCTTCCTGGGTGAATTGAGTATTTCGTAAAATGATCCTCATACATCAATTCTTCTCTTAGCTTACTCATACTTGGAACGCACAAACGACCCTCTTTCCGTAAAAGTCCGTCATCCCAGGAGAATTTGTCCTTTGAACCATCCACTGTATAGCATTGCAAACTTTCATCAAGTCTTATTGCTTGCCGAATCCTATCTGCAAGGTCACATTGTACCTCCGTCCAATGCAAGCACGCATTTGCCGTGGAATTCTTGTCAACACAAGAAATCTCTAATGCTTCCAACTCCTAGATCAGACGCTCATCATGCATCTACAACCAATTTGCCCTTGACGGAGTCCTACGACTCAAGGCATCTGCGACCATGTTTCCCTTCGCGGGAGTGTAGTGAATATCAAAGGTGTAGTCCCCGAGGAACTCCATCCACCTTCATTGTCGCATATTGAGATCCTTCTGATCCAACAAGTACTTTAGGCTCTTATGGTCCGTGAATATATCCACCTTCACGCCATATAAATAGTGACGCCACAATTTCAGTGCAGAAAACACCGCTGCCAGCTCCAAATCGTGAACGGGATATTTTCGTTCATGCACTTTCAACTGGCGCGAGCCATAAGCAATCACTGTTCCAAATTGAAGAAGAATGTAGCCTAAGCCTCTCCCTGAAGCATCACTATAAATCTCTGAAAGATATTATACCTAATCACCTAGAGGGGGGGTGAATAGGTGACTTAAATCTTTTTAACTTTTTAGGCAGAATTCAGATTTTATCACAGAGTTATAACTAATTCTTCACAGCAATCAATCAGTAATCACAGAATCACACATGCACACAGTGGACACACAGATTTATAGTGGTTCCCCAAGGTTTGGGTACATCCACTTTCCCCCTTCGCCTATCTAGTAGTGTACTAGATTCGGCCAAACTCCTCCACTATCTCAGATCCTCAGATCTTACACTCAGAACCCCAAAATAGGTTCCTACAGCTTAGGCCCAAGGCCCTACAACTCAGTCTTCTCCAAAGACCTACGCTCAGCTTCTTCACAAAGCCTACACTCAGCCACAACAGGCCTACACTCAGCCACAACAGGCCTACACTCAGAGATAAGAATCTCCTACACTCAGGCACACAGGCCCTACCACTCAGCCTTTATAATTACAGGCTTACAACTCAGATCCCTAAGGATCCTACAAGAAATTTAAAATACAAAGTGTATATACCTACAACTCTGAATAGAGAGATGAGTTGATAGGTTCTTGATGAGTTCTTGAATGAACTCTGCTGAGAACAATCTCACTTGGCTTTCTTCAAAGCTTCTTGAATGTAGAACACAATAGGATTGATTCTCTGCAGTTGATCTTCAATCACTGCAACTTAAGATTCAGAACTAGGTCTGAACCCTTCTTCACAGCCTGGTTCCAACGGCTGTCTTCTTGGAAGGAGCTCTCTCTCTCCAACTTCTTAGATCTTCACTTGATTCTTCAATGAATGGCTAGATCTTCTTTGTATCACTTGATGTGTTGATTTATTCTTTCTGTTGATAGTATAAGCCTATTTATAGGCCTTCTTCATGGTGACCGGCTGATCCGGTTCCTAACAGCTTTCTGACAACTCTGACAGGTGCAGTAGACCGGCTGGAATGGTAGTTGTCAAGTCATCCAGTCAGTTCTTGAAATAACTGTAACTGTCTGAAAGTGTCGAGACAATCTGTCTTTAAGTGTCGACACTTATAGACTAAGTGTCGACACAAGTTAACTAAGTGTCGACACTAGCCTTCAAGGTGTCGACACAACTCCTTGTGTTGTAGAATTCACTTCTCGACACAGCTTCTTCATCATGTGTCGACACTGATATTGAGTGTCGACACAACTTCTTGTTCTTCAGTACTTAGTTGAATTCTTGTAAGTGTCGACACAACTCCTTTGTGTCGACACATCTTCATGTGTTGAACTTGTTAAGTGTCGACACATCTTCTTGGTGTCGACACATGCCTTCTGTGTTGATACTTGCTGAGTGTCGACACAGCTCCTTGTGTCGACACATTCTTCTTCTGTTGAGACTTTGGCTGAGTGTCGACACATCTCCTTTGTGTCGACACTTGGACTTAGAATTTTTGTTGAACTTTGCTGAGTGTCGACATAGCATCCTAGTGTCGACACTTTCTTCATGTGTTGAGTCTTCTGCTGTGTGTCGACATATTCTTCATTGTGTCGACACTTTCTTCATGTGTTGAGTCTTCTGCTGTGTGTCGACACATTGTTCATTATGTCGACACTTATACTTAGACTCTGCTGACTTTTGCTGAGTGTCGACACAGCCTCCAAGTGTCGACACTTTCTGATGTAGACACAGTTCCTCTGGGTGTCAACACTGCTTCTAAGTGTCGACACTGCTTCACTAGACTTCTCTTCATTGAGTGTCGACACAGCCTTCATGTGGCGACACTTTCTGTCTGGTGTCGACTCTGCATCCCTGGTGTCGACACAATTACTCCAAGTGTCGACACTGCTTGCCTGGGTGTCGACACAAGTCTTATTAAGTGTCGACACTTTCCTTCTGGGTGTCGACACATGGACTTAGAATCTTTTCAGCTTTCCCTGTAAATACTTGACCTGCACAACTAAACTCAAAACACATCAAATACATTTTGATGTATATCATTGAGTAGGGTGAGGCTTCTTCAAATCAGGTACATTTAAACCAATGTACCCAACAATCTCCCCCTATTTGGAGAAGTCATAACCCTTAGTCAATGATATACACCATACATAATAAAATTACAGTATGATGTAAAACAGGATTATGTAATCAGGGAAAACATAAACATATATCAAACAAAACATGTATACACAGATATCATCTCAGAACAATTATGAAATAGATTAATAACACATCACATTGTTCTAACAACTTTATCATATTCATTATACAAAAGTTTACAGAATGTTTTAATACAAGTGATTACATAGTAAACTTAAGATAATGCTATTCTATTTTTGCTCAGCCTCCTTGATCACTATGCCCTTCCTAGACTGTATCTTTGCTTGCACTGGGGCTTCAGCATCTTCAGTATCAGCAGGCTTCTTCCCTTTGAGATCCTTCTTCTTTAGCTCTTCAGCTTTAATCTTCTGCCTCTCAAAGTAATGATAAGGCTTAGGAAAGTACTTGCTAGGCTCCTGGGCAGTAGGAGGTAGCTTTCCCATCTTTGCCTTTCTTCTATATTGCACTATGGCTTCTTGCCTGTTTTCATGTTTTCTCCATTCTAGTTCAGAATACCACTTGTTTCTGTCTTGAATATTATCTTTGGCAGCCTTCCAAGCAGTCAAAATAATATTCCTTGAAGTGGGGCTCCACTGTTCAAAATCAGGCCTTTGTTCAGCTTGCTCTCTGAACCTCTTCTTAGACAGTCTGGCTTCTTGTTCAGCTTGTTCCTTCAGTATAGCTTCCTGTAAATCCTCAGATACTGGCTGAACCACTTTCTCTATGATGACATTTTGCTGACCCTCAGGTGGGCTATACATAGACTGTATATCAGCTTGTACCATATCAAAGTCTGGTGGAGGATAGATCACCTGAGCTACTTCAGCTTGCTCACCTCCAAGATAGGCAGGATTAATCCCAGACTCAGCAACATTATCATCATCACATAAAGGAGGATAACCAAGAGTGGCTCTGATGGAATTGGAAATCCATTTTGCATGATCAGAGCCTGCTTTGACTAACACCCTCTCCCCCTTTATGACTTCTCTTTTTATGTGATCTCTTAAATCATCTTTTTGAAATCTGATTTGGGCATTTAGATAATTGACTCCATCCTTGTAGAAAGGTTTTAACCTTTGGAGTTTTTCAGTGAGGAGCTTCTGGGAATCTTGAATTGCAGAAGTTACAGCAGTGAGGCTCTCTTGCAATTCTTTATCAAATTCCTCTTTGGCAGTAGTCAGGGCTGCATTCTGTGCAGTGGCTATACTCTTAAGTTCAGTGACAATAGCATTATGAGAAGCAGTCAAGTTATCATTCATTCTGATTTGATTCTCCAGTACATAGCCTTGCTTTACTTCAAGTTCATCCACTTGAGCTTTTATCTTCTCCTGATGTGTAGCCAAGTATACCACTGCATTCCCTCCCTTGTGGAAGCAGTCAGTCATCTCCTTCTTATTTAGATTCATCTCAAATCTAATAGACTTAATGTCCTGGGCCAGATCAAACTGTAAAGACTTATGCCCCTCATCCATATATGTTTATATGGCCTTCCTTTGCTCATCAAGTTTTATCTGCATAGCAACCATCAGAGAACTGTAATCTACAGATGGTGCTGGCTGTAGTGCAGGCTGTGGTGCTATGGTTTGCAGAGCTTTCTTATAAGTCTGGCTCCTCCTCTTGAAGACTTGAAATTTCCTTTTCTTTGCTCTTGTAGCCTCCTCATCTTCAGAAGCTGAGGTGCTTGCTATTTCTACCCTCTCCTTAGGTAGCTCCTCCACTTCCTTTGGTTTCTCAGGTTCTTCAACAATTACTACTTGCTCCCCCTCAACATGAGCATTCTCCCCCTCAGCAGCAGCATTTTCCTTCTCAAAGTCTGTTTGGTCCAGATTAAGGAAGAGATCTTTCATTGTAAACTCTTGTTGAGGTTGTGATGGAGAATCCCTTGTCTCATCAACAACTTGATCAGATACAATTTGAGCTGCAACAGATGTGTCCTCCATGACAACATCTGGGAGTTGACTATCAATCTGAGGTTGCTGATTAACATTATTTAATGAATCTGACAAAACAGTATCCTCAATAGGGAAAACTAAGTTATTGATTTCAGTGAGTACCTCAAGTATGGTGTTTGTAGCTTGCTCACTTTCTAGTGGAGTTGGCTCTTCCACTACTAAAGGCTCCCCCTGGATAGTATCCTGATGTACTGGGCTAGCTTGAGGTAGCTCCCCCTACTTGTTTGCATCATCTTGTTGAGCTGGAGACTTTCCAGCAATTCCAGTGTCTTCTTCATCAGGAGTGAAGACAACTTGCTCCTCAGAGCTGCTAGAGGAATCTTGAGCCACTGGGGCTGTCTTCTTCTTCTTCTTTAGTGGGGTTTCCTTCTCAGGTGTTGGCATCTCCTTGGTCAAGACCCTATCCCATCTTGAGAAGAGTCTCATGTCCATCTTCCTCATGTGATTGATCTTTGATCCTGCAGCTTGGCTCATTATTCTGGTATACTACCAGCCAAGTAAAGACTTAGTATCCTACCCATATTGGTCATCTTCATGCTCTCTTTAATCTTATCAAAGACTACTACAGACCAATCAGTTTTCAATGTGAAGATAATCCTTGTCATGAGACTGAACATATGGGCTGATACCCTGTCATGCCCTCCAGGCTTACTCAAGATCACCTTTCCAACAATTTCAGAGAGGAATTTTCCTTTGCTGTTCATCCCCTTCCTATTGAACACTGATCCAATTTTCATATTGGAATCCAGACCACACCAAGTTAATGCTTCCCTAGTTTTAGAAGCAGAAACATTCTCTTCTTCCTTAGTCCTTGGTAACTGAAGTACTTTTCTCAAACTCTTAGATGAGACCTTCACCTTTTCTCCATGAACCCTTGACTTTATCTTGAATTCAGATTCGTCTAGGGTTGCTCCATTCAGAAATTCTAATACTTCTTTCTTCCATATCTTTGTCGGCTCTGAAACAAGAAAATCTAACCCTGAGTCTGCAACTAGGGTTACCACATCCTTGATCTCCGATTCTGCATCATCAAATGCATGCCGCACCAGTTCATATCCTTCGTTCACGTTCTCTTCGAGCTTTGGCGTCATTAGGGTTTGAAGAATTTGAATTGAGAGAAGAGAGGTGTCGACACACAAGTTTGGTCTCGAAACTTTCATGAGCGTGTCGACAGTCAATGGCGAAATCCTATTTATACCTTTCTAGGATTGAAGATGAAAGGGCGCGATAACAAACTCAAATTGTGTCGACATTGTTGATTAGTGTCGACACCGACTTATAATGTCTCGACACCTATGTGTCGACACAAGTTTAGTCAACAGAATATATGTGTCGACACTTGTTTATGTGTTGACACCACTCAGCTCGACACATAGTCGAGACTTTACTTCACTAATTCTGCATAAAGTCTAAGTGTCGACACCACCTTGGATGTGTCGACACCTTCTCTATATGTGTCGACACTAATTTTCTAAAGTGTCGACACCAACTTCCTAGATGTGTCGACACCTTTTTTCTGAAGTGTCGACACCAATTCTCTGTCTCGACACAGACAACTCTGTGTGTCGACACTATTTTACTTAGCCATTTCTGTAAACTTATTCTAAGTTTATCATACCTAGTTCAATTTTAAACTTATTGAACTTTGTTTCTTCTAAGGGCTTAGTATACATATCAGCTAGTTGATTATCTGTTTTAACATACTCCAGCAAAATATCTTCTTTTTCTACATGTTCCCTTAGAAAATGATATTTTATTTCAATATGTTTAGTTCTACTATGGGAAACAGGATTGTTTGCAATAGATATAGCACTAGTAGAATCACAAAATAGTGGAGTTCTACTTACTTGAATACCATAATCCTCAAGCTGATGTTGTATCCATAGAAGTTGAGCACAGCAACTTCCTGCAGCCACATACTCTGATTCTGCTGTGGAGATAGCCACACTTGTTTGCTTTTTGCTACTCCATGAAATCAGTCTTCCACCTAGGAATTGACAGGTACCAGTTGTACTTTTCCTATCTTCTTTGCAGCCTGCAAAATCTGCATCTGAATAACCTGTCAGTTCAAAATCTCCATTCCTAGGGTACCAAAGGCCTAGATAAGGAGTGCCCTTTAGATATCTCAGTATCCTTTTGACTGCTGTCAAATGAGACTCTTTAGGGCATGCTTGGTACCTAGCACAGACACATGTAGCATATATGATATCTGGTCTACTTGCAGTCAAATACAATAGGGAGCCAACTATCCCTCTATACAAAGACTCATCTACAGGTTTCCCTGCATCATCTTTGCTAAGAGACATACTTGACCCCATAGGAGTCTTCATGGTACTGGATGAATCCATACCATACTTCCTTATGAGTTCTAGGGTGAACTTAGACTGGCATATGGATAATCCATTCTCAGTCTGTCTAACTTGGAGACCCAAGAAGAACTTAAGTTCCCCCATACTACTCATCTCAAATTGTCCTTGCATTAGTTTTGCAAACTTTTTGCAAAGACTACTTTCAGTAGACCCAAATATGATGTCATCTACATATATTTGGACTAGTATTATCTTACCTCTGGATTGTCTAAGGAATAGAGTCTTGTCTATTTTCCCCCTTGAGAATTTATTCTCAATGAGGAAACTAGACAGGGTTTCATACCAAGCCCTAGGGGCTTGTTTTAACCCATACAAAGCTTTCCTAAGTCTATAGACATAATTAGGTTGAGTTGAATCAACAAAACCTAATGGTTGTTCCACATAGACCTCTTCCTTTAGATTACCATTAAGAAAGGCTGACTTTACATCCATTTGGTATACTTTAAATCCTTGAAAGGTTGCATAGGCCAGGAACATCCTTATGGCTTCCAGTCTGGCTACTGGAGCAAAGGTTTGATCAAAGTCAATACCTTCTTCCTGTCTATATCCTTTAGCAACCAATCTTGCTTTGTTCTTGACAATTACTCCATGTTCATCCATTTTGTTCCTAAAGATCCACTTGGTTCCAATTATGTTGTGGTCTTTTGGTTTAGGAACAAGCTCCCAGACTTTGCACCTCTTGAACTGATTCAGCTCTTCTTGCATTGCCTCAATCCAATGAGGGTCTAGGATGGCTTCTTCAAACTTCTTTGGCTCTACTTGGGATAGAAAACTGGAGTAGAGTGTTGCACTCAGATTTCTGCTCCTTGTTTGTACCCCTTGTCTTAGATCACCAATGATTTGATCTGCTGGATGATCTCTTAGATGTCTATTAGCTGGAGGCATCCTGGCTTCAGGTTGAACTCCTTCAGCTTCTTCATCTTGCTGCACTCCTTGGTCTTCTTCTGTATTAGGTACATGTAGTACTCCCCCTGGACAACAGCCACTATCTTCTACTTGCTGTCTTGCAGTAGATCCTTCTTCTATAGTGAGCTTGTCCATCTTCTCAGTCACACCTGTGGAGCTGCAAATACTACTAGACAATTCATTGTTAATAAGTCTAGTTTCATCAAATACTACATGAACTGACTCCTCTACAACTTGTGTAGTCAAGTTGTAGATCTTATAAGCCTTACTATTGTTGATGTACCCAACAAAAATCCCCTCTTGGGACTTGGCAGCAAACTTGGTCAAGTAAGACTTTCCATTGTTAAGTATAAAGCACTTACAACCAAAGATCCTGAAGTAGGATAGGTTTGGTTTTCTGCCTTTCACAATCTCATAGGGGGTCTTGTTGTGGCTTTTAGTAATGGTAGCCCTATTAATTACATGGCATGTAGTATTAACCGCCTCAGCCCAGAAATATTCTGGGAGAGATGTGTCACTAAATAGGGTCCTACCAGCCTCAATCAAGGTTCTATTTTTCCTCTCAGCAATGTCATTTTGCTGAGGTGTTCTTGGTGAAGAAAACTCCTGAAATATCCCAAATTCTTCACATAGTTTTGCCATACTATCAGACTGAAATTCAGTACCATGGTCACTTCTTATTTTGACCACTGTACTGTCTAGTTCATTCTGAATTTGTTTGACAAAACTATAGAAGATACTAGGTGTTTCAGATTTCTGTCTAAGGAAGAACACCCAGGAAAACTTTGAGTAGTCATCTACAACCACAAAGGTATAGACCTTCCTACCTAGGCTGTGAACTTGCATAGGACCAAAGAGATCCATATGCAAGAGGTATAAACACCTCACAACATCTTTGTTTTCAATGCTATTAAAGGTGGATCTAGTCTGCTTGCCCTTTTGACAAGCTGAGCATATTCCATCTTTAATACACTTAACTTGAGGACCATTCCTCACTAACTCTTTGTTATAGAGTTGGCCAATTGTCTTGTAGTTAAGATGGGCTAGCCTCTTGTGCCATTTGACACAATGAGAGACTTTCTCATCAGCTACAAGACACACTAGAGAACCATTGTTCTCACACATAATGTCTAGGCAATAGACATTTCTTTTTCTATAACCAGTCAAAATGATCTCTTGATCATTTGATCTCCTGATATGACAACCATCTTTGACAAATGAGATGTCATATCCTAAATCACTCAATTGACTTATACTAATAAGGTTATGTTTCAAACCTTTAACATAAGCCACTTGAGTAATAGTTATATGGGAGCTAGAAATGTTACCAAAACCCTTGATAATTCCTTTTTCAGAACCACCAAAGGTTACTTTAGGACCATCCTTGATAGGTGTGTAGTCCTTTAGCAATCCCTTAGTTCCAGTCATGTGTCTGGAACATCCACTGTCCAAGTACCATATTGGGACATGGCCACTTGGACTTACCTGCAAAACAGATTAGTTGACCTTAGAACCCAAAAAATTCTTGGGTCCTTGGTCCTGGTTAGTCTGCCTCTTAACAAAGCTACCTGCAGATCTTCCAACAGGCAGTTTGCTACTCAACTTGGCATTTGTATTATGCCAACAGTATATGGCAAAGTGGCCTACCTTGCCACAGCACCAGCACTCAAACCTATTGTACCTTTGCTTAGGTACATCCCTAGCTGTTTTATTTACAGCTGGCTTGTTGAGAGTTGGGGCTTTGCCCTTAGACTTGGACTGAACAGTCCTAGCAGGGTTAGTAAACCCCAATCCAGTTTTACCCTTATGAGGTATAAACTCATCAATCAAAGGTAGAACAGACTTAGGTTTAGAAAACCTTGCAACAATGTCTCTCTCCTTCTGAAGAATAATCTCCGGACTTCTGATTTGATCATTCTTAAATATTGTAGTCCCCATCTGAATCACAGTTATGTGCTTCAGTCTGGCTATTTCATTTAGTTTTTGATCAATCATCTTCTCAAAATCAGTTGCAGCAACTTTGAGACTAGCAATTTCCTTTGCCTGACTCTTGGCTAGGGACTTGCTCTTCTTAAAAGCTTGCAACAGAACTCTATATTCATCAATCAATTGATGAATATCCCCTTCTGATTCAGATCCACTGGCATCATTTGATGCTGATGTAACTGAATCAGAACTAGCACTAGAAATTGAACTTAAAGAACAATTTTGTACCTTACTAGGTCCAGGCTGCTCCTGGATTTTGTCACCTTCTGTTAAGGCCATCAGTCCTTTGCACTGGATGTCCTCTTGCTCATATATAGAGTTCATTATCTGGATGAACTCTTCTTCCTCTTCTTCAGCAAATAGTCCTATGTATGCTTCAGCCTCTGACTCAGTTTCTGAAGAAGATATGTCTGACAGGCTTTTGTCCTTTTTGGCAACAAAAGACATTTCCTTCTTGCCCTTGAATTGTGTCTTTTTCTTATCAGTAGATTCTTTTCTCTTCTCAGGACAGTCAGCAACAACATGTCCTTGTTTGTTACAACAATAACAAACTATCTTTGATGATGAAGTTCTATTTGACTTGGGCTTTCTTTTTTCATTCTTTGATGACCTCTGTGCTGTGGATGGCTTAGTCCTCCACTGTTTCTTCTTTAGGAACTTCTGAAAGTGTCTTGTGAATGCTGCAAAGTCCTCATCACTTTCACTGCTTTCAGACTTTCTGCTTTCTGAATCATCTGACTCAGTCTCAGCCACTTTAGGTGGTGGAGATGGAGACTTACTACTGTATTTTCTGGTGGCTTCTGTCTTGAATGCCACTGTTCTTTCTTTATGCTCAATCCTGGTAGACGTCTCCTCTTCTTTCCTTACCATCAACTGCATCTCATAGGAAAGCAGTTTTCCAAACAAAGTTGGAGGAGGGATATCTGCTAACTTTGTCATTTCCCTTATGGCACAGATCTTGGTGTCCCAATCCTTTGTTAGAGACCTCAAGAACTTATCATTTAGTTCATAATTACTGAATTCTCTTCCATAGGACATTAGCTCATTGACAATCCTATAGAACTTCTTATAGCATTCTGTTATGCTATCAGACCTACCTTGCCTGAAACTTTCATATTCTTTGTTTAACAAAGACTTTCTATCTTGTCTCACTTCTTCTGAACCCTCCATGTACACTATAAGAGTATCCCACATCTCCTTAGATGTCTTACAGTGTATCAAGTTCTGAAAGGTAGCATCATCTATGGCACTCACAATGATATTCTGAGCCCTCTTGTCCATTGTGGCTAGAATTATCTCATCCTTTGTCATTTCAGAGAAATCCTTAGGTGTTCTCTGATTTGCATCCAGGACTGAAACCTTCATAGGCACATATGGCCCTTCTTTAACTGTGATGTAAATTCTAGGGTCTGAGGCTTCCATAAATAGTCTCACCCTTTCTTTCCAGATGCCAAAAATTTCTTTTCTGCAAATGGGCAACTTCATGGATCCAAGTTCCTTATGATTCTCAGTTGAACCCATGGTTCTTGATTTTCTTGATTCTGCAATATACTTAGTTTGAATCTGCCAACAGGATCTACTCAGACAGTTAAGTCCTTTTTTGAGTAACCTCGCTTTGATACCACTTGAAAGATATTGTACCTAATCACCTAGAGGGGGGGTGAATAGGTAACTTAAATCTTTTTAACTTTTTAGGCAGAATTCAGATTTTATCACAGATTTATAACTAATTCTTCACAGCAATCAATCAGTAATCACATAATCACACATGCACACATTGGACACACAAATTTATAGTGGTTCCCCAAGGTTTGGGTACATCCACTTTCCCCCTTCGCCTATCTAGTAGTGTACTAGATTCGGCCAAACTCCTCCACTATCTCAGATCCTCAGATCTTACACTCAGAACCCCAAAACAGGTTCCTACAGCTCAGGCCCAAGGCCCTACAACTCAGTCTTCTCCAAAGACCTACGCTCAGCTTCTTCACAAAGCCTACACTCAGCCACAACAGGCCTACACTCAGCCACAACAGGCCTACACTCAGAGATAAGAATCTCCTACACTCAGGCACACGGGCCCTACCACTCAGCCTTTATAATTCAGGCTTACAACTCAGATCCCTAAGGATCCTACAAGAAATTTAAAATACAAAGTGTATATACCTACAACTCTGAATAGAGAGATGAGTTGATAGGTTCTTGATGAGTTCTTGAATGAACTCTGCTGAGAACAATCTCACTTGGCTTTCTTCAAAGCTTCTTGAATGTAGAACACAATAGGATTGATTCTCTGCAGCTGATCTTCAATCACTGCAACTTAAGATTAAGAACTAGGTCTGAACCCTTCTTCACAGCCTGGTTCCAACGGCTGTCTTGTTGTAAGGAGCTCTCTCTCTCCAACTTCTTAGATCTTCACTTGATTCTTCAATGAATGGCTAGATCTTCTGTGTATCACTTGATGTGTTGATCTATTCTTTCTGTTGACAGTATAAGCCTATTTATAGGCCTTCTTCATGGTGACCGGCTGATCCGGTTCCTAACAGCTTTCTGACAACTCTGACAGGTGCAGTAGACCGGCTGGAATGGCAGCTGTCAAGTCATCCAGTCAGTTCTTGAAATAACTATAACTGTCTGAAAGTGTCGAGACAATCTGTCTTTAAGTGTCGACACTTATAGACTAAGTGTCGACACAAGTTAACTAAGTGTCGACACTAGCCTTCAAGGTGTCGACACAACTCCTTCTGTTGTAGAATTCACTTCTCTATACAGCTTCTTCATCATGTGTCGACACTGATATTGAGTGTCGACACAACTTCTTGTTCTTCAGTACTTAGTTGAATTCTTGTAAGTGTCGACACAACTCCTTTGTGTCGACACATCTTCATGTGTTGAACTTGTTAAGTGTCGACACATCTTCTTGGTGTCGACATATGCCTTTTGTGTTGATACTTGCTGAGTGTCGACACAGCTCCTTGTGTCGACACATTCTTCTTCTGTTGAGACTTTGGCTGAGTGTCGACACATCTCCTTTGTGTCGACACTTGGACTTAGAATTTTTTGTTGAACTTTGCTGAGTGTCGACATAGCATCCTAGTGTCGACACTTTCTTCATGTGTTGAGTCTTCTGCTGTGTGTCGACACATTCTTCATTGTGTCGACACTTTCTTCATGTGTTGAGTCTTCTGCTGTGTGTCGACACATTGTTCATTATGTCGACACTTATACTTAGACTCTGCTGACTTTTGCTGAGTGTCGACACAACCTCCAAGTGTCGACACTTTCTGATGTAGACACAGTTCCTCTGGGTGTCGACACTGCTTCTAAGTGTCGACACTGCTTCACTGGACTTCTCTTCATTGAGTGTCGACACAGCCTTCATGTGTCGACACTTTCTGTCTAGTGTCGACTCTGCATCCCTGGTGTCGACACAATTACTCCAAGTGTCGACACTGCTTGCCTGGGTGTCGACACAAGTCTTCTTAAGTGTCGACACTTTCCTTCTGGGTGTCGACACATGGACTTAGAATCTTTTCAGCTTTCCCTGTAAATACTTGACCTGCACAACTAAACTCAAAACACATCAAATACATTTTGATGTATATCATTGAGTAGGGTGAGGCTTCTTCAAATCAGGTACATTTAAATCAATGTACCCAACAATCTCAAAGCCTTCCGTCCCAAATGGCGACGTCAAAACGGGCGTCGTGGTCAAACGACCCTTTAGCTCTTCAAAAGCTCGCGCGCACTCCGGCGTCCAGATGAACTTTTGATCTTTCCTCGTGAACATGGTCAGAGGCAAAGAGATCCGTGAGAAGTTTTCTACAAAATATCTGTAGTAGCCTGCCAGTCCAAGGAAACTCCTGACTTCGGTCAACGAAGACAACACTGGCCACTCCTGGATGGCTCTTATCTTTGATGGATCCACCGCAATGCCCTCTCCACTCACCACATGGCCAAGAAAAGCCACTGACGATAGCCGAAACTCACACTTTGATAACTTGGCGTAGAGCTTGTTTTTCCACAGGTTATGCAACACCAACTGTAAATGGTTCGCATGATCTTCTTCAGATCGATAGTACACCAAGATATCATCAATGAAGACAATCACAAACAGATCCAAGTACTCTCGGAACGTTCGGTGGATTAGATCCATAAACACTGATGGCATATTACATAGTCCAAATGGCATTACAGTGAACTCGTAATGACGGTAGTGTGTTCCAAACGACGTCTTGGGAATGTCACCTTCCCGAATTCGCAACTGGTAGTAGCCCAATTTCAAATCTAGCTTTGTGTATACCTTCGATCCCGCCAATTGATCAAACAATTCATCTACCCATGGAATCGGATATTTATTTTTCTCTGTCAACTTGTTCAATTCGCGATAATCAATACACAATCGCAGGCTACCATCCTTCTTTTTCACAAAAAGAACAGGTGTGCTCCAAGGTTACATACTTGGGTGTATATAACCCTGTTCTAACAATTCTTGCAATTGCACTTTTAGTTCGGCCATTTCCTTTGGCGCTACTCGATACGACAAGCAGGCCATAGGTTTAGCACCTGGCACCAGCTCAATCGAGAAATCAATCTCCCGCTGTGGAGGTAATCTCGGAATCTCATTCCGAAACACATCAGCAAACTCCGAAACAATCGGAATATCATACACACTGGCCTTTGGCTCAACAGCCTCAACAAGCGTGAAAAACAATTCCGTGCCTTTCCGAACTGCCTTAACCACTTGATGAGCAGACATCAATGTCATGCTCGACCCTCGCATACCAGCGAACTTCATTTCTCGTTCGGTATTTTGCTCTAGTGTGACTTCCTTTGACTTGCAATCGATATAGGCACGCTGTGTTGGATCCCTAGTTGGATTTGGGCTAGATTTACTAAACTATGATTATTGACCCACCTTGTATAGCCAGGGTCATGTTTGTGTCCTAGAGTTTAGGCCATGTCCTTAGAGTCAACATTGTTTGGACCAACCAATAACAGACTGTAGAAGACTCAAGACTTAGAGAAAAATCAGGTTCATAAAAGTGAGTTCGATGTTCGTCGAACTCGGCTCGACGAAAGTCGTGCTCAGCTCGATGAACTAAGAGAAAAAACTCTGAGTTGAGCTCGACGAACTTGGTTCTCAGCTCGACGATTTCTGGATGTTCTACTTCAACATTCTAAGTCCAGAAACATTTCTCTGAACTCCGGTCTATGAATCTATGATATCAGCTCGACGAACTTAGTGCACAGAATTGGCAAGTTTTACCAGAAAGTAGTTAGCAGTTCTCAGGACGACGATCTTGGATCTCAGGTCGACAAATAACAATTATCTGGTCGACGAACATGATTTCTCAGCTCGACGAACTCTGGACCCAGGTCGACGAAATCTGTTCTTTGCCCGACGATTTCTGTGCAGATCCAGACATGGATTTTTCCTTCCTTCTATCCTTATTTTATTGCAGTAATTCTTGAGTAATCAATGCTTAATATTCTCTGAATCTTACCGTTAAAAGCAGCATTGATTATGCTATTCATCAGGATTATTACTTGTCGTTTTTTCAACGGGACAGTTGGGGAAATCCAATTAATACAGACATTCTCTCCAGCCGTATTACATTCTCTAGGTCGTCAGCAATCAATGTGGGAAGGAATTCAAAATTCAAAGATGAAATTCCTTTGAGAATATAAAAGTGATTTTCTTCCTTCCTCTCATCCAGAGAACATACAACAAAGAATAATACAGTACTGACCAGAAAAAGAGAGGGAGGCACACAGAGAAGACACACAATAACAACATTCAAACTCTTCTCTGTGCAGAAAAATAATCTGGACTTCACCTTGACACTGCTGAAAAAGAAGAACATTCATCCAAATCAAGAGCCTTCTTCATTCTTCACTCTAGGATTCTTAAAGGACAACAAATTTTCATCAGTCAAGGAGTTCCTGGATCACTTTTGTTCAAGGCTAAAGATAGAAGACCTACTCACCCTGAATCAAAGCTCCAACCTTCCTAAACAACTCTGTTGAAGTTGGAGACCGGGCGGTCTGTCTTGGCGGGTTAGAGACCGCGCGGTCTGGCGGTTTGACTCGGCGACCTGTAAACCGGGCGGTCTAGCAATCTTCACAGGCGACCTCTCTGCATCTCTTACTGTAAGCCGTGCGGTTAGTCCTTCTGTCTAACCGCGCGGCCTGTGCGGTTTACTTTGTACAGTCCGCTTAGCTTGTAAATTTTAGTCCCACATCTCTTATTTGTATTCTCTCTTCTCTCCTCCATTCTATATAAGGGAGGGCATACCTTTGTAATAGTTATCTTTTTTGGATAATAAAATTTCGATTATTCAAAAGTTTATTCGGCTTGTTCTCTTCTTTTCGCTTCCTTTCTCTACTTCCTAACATGGTATCAGAGGACACGGTCTTTTCCTCCTGATTCTGTGCGCTCTCTGTTGTTCGCGGCTTGTCTTCCGCGTTCTGCGGCTTGTTCGCGGCTTGCCTTCTCCTCTGTCCGCGCGGCTTGTTTCTGTCTGCTGCCTGTTTGCGCGGCTTGCTCTTCTTGTTTCTCTTCTCCTCCTGCTCTTTGTCGCAGCGACCTGTTTCCGTGTCGCCGCGCTCCTTGCTCTTTCCTGCCGCTCCGACTTCCTAGTCGCGGCGGTCTGTCTCTGTCCGCGTGTGTTGTCTCTGCACTCGCGGTTTGCTGCTGTGATCTGCCTGACCGTGCGGGTTGTTCCTTTCTTACCCGCATCTTGGTCGCGGTCACCTGCTCTTCTCCTCTCTTCTGTTCGCTCGGCCTTTTCAGTCCGCGCGACCTCTTCCCCGCTGTGCCCTTGACCGCATTCTCGCAACTGCTGTGATCTGCCTGACCGTGCGGGTTGTCCCTTTCTTACCCGCATCTTGGTCGCGGTCACCTGCTCTTCTCCTCTCTTCTGTTCGCTCGGCCCTTTGCAGTCCGCGCGACTTCTTCCCCGCTGTGCCTTGACCTGAATCCTAGCCGCTCGTGTTCACGCGGCTTCTTCCCTTTTTGTTCCCGCCGCGGTTTCACGCGGATTCTTCCTTGTTTGAGCGGCCTCTCCGCCTCTTCGCTCTTAGCCGCTTCTCTTGTTAGTCGCCGCGACCTCCTGGTTTAGTCGCGCGGCTTGTGCTCTGCACCTTGGTCGTGGCCCTTCGTGCCGCTGGTGTGCTGTCACCGAGACCGCTGCAGTTTCTTCTTCCTCCCTTCATGGCTTTCGCCTCGGTTGTCACGTCTTCTGGTCGTGCACACGTTGTTACTCAGGGCAAATGGCTGATCGACACTGGTGCTACGAATCATATGACCGGCCATCTCCCGTGTTTCTCTCTCCTAGAAAAACATGCTCGCTTGCCCCCAGTTACTCTCGCTGACGGCTCTTCCTCATCAGTTCATGGCACAGGGATAGTTCATGTCACCCCGTCTCTTCACTTGGCGGATACTCTATATGTGCCCCAGTTCCCGTGCAACTTATTATCTGTTACATCTCTTTGCAAGCAATTACAGTGTTCCGTCACATTTACTTCTACTTCTTGCTCTTTTCAGGATCCGGACTCCCAACGGACGATTGCTACTGGGACTGAGAGTGGCGGCTTATACTTCCTAGACAACATTTCTGCTTTTTCCACCTTCTCCTCCACCTCCACAGATCTTCTCCAATGGCATCTCCGCCTTGGTCATGCTCCTCCCCGTCTTCTTCGTCAACTTCTGCCCCACCTTCCTCCTCAAAGTCCTCCGCTCAACTGTGAGGCCTGTCAGCTTGGCAAGCATCACCGCTCCTCCTTCCCTCCAAAGCACGTTCGTAGCTCTACCCGTCCGTTTGATCTTATCCACTCCGACATCTGGGGTCCTTCTCCTACTCTTACCATTGGTCGGGGTAGTTCCTATTTTGTCACGTTCATTGATGATTTCTCTCGCTGTACGTGGGTGTATCTGTTAAAAGATCGCTCCGAATTATTCTCTGTATGGACATCCTTCTATCTCATGATCAAAACTCAGTTTGATGTTTCTATCAAAGTTTTTCGGTCTGATAATGCCGCAGAATATCTCAGTCGTGACTTCTCTACATTCTGCATGCAAAATGGGATTCTTCATCAAACTAGTTGTGTCTATTCTTCACACCAAAATGGTGTAGCCGAACGCAAAAACCGACACCTGCTCGATGTCGCTCGCACCTTGATGACCCAGATGCATGTTCCTCGCTCCTATTGGGGCTATGCTGTTCTCCTTGCCTGCTACCTCATCAATCGCATTCCCTCCACGGTTCTCCATGGCCAAACCCCGTTCTCCATTTTGTATCCGGGCAAGGAGCCGTTTCATCTCCCTCTCCAAATCTTTGGATGCACTGCCTTTGTGCATGCCCCTTCTGCCACCCGTGATAAGCTCTCCCCTCGCTCCACCAAATGTGTCTTTCTGGGGTATTCCACCACTCAGAAAGGCTATTGTTGCTTTGATCCCGTCCTTCGTAAGCAGTTCGTCTCTGCTGACGTCACCTTCTTCGAGAATACCTCCTACTTCTCGGATGCCTCTTCTCCTCTTCTCCCAGCTTCTGATTCTCCTGCCGTTCCCTTCGTTCCCTCGTCTCCTCCTACACTCTCCACCACTACACCGTCTCCACCCCCTCCTCTTCCTCCACCTCTCTCTCTCCCTTCCCCACCACCCTCTCCCTCCTCTCCGCTGTCGTCGCTCTCTTCTCCCGGGCCAGCTTTCTCTACCACGGATGCTCCGGATGCCGCGGGCCCGGCTGACCTGGATCTTCCTATAGCTCTTCGCAAAGGGGTGCGGACGTGCACCTTACACCCCCTTGCTGCTGTTGTTTCCTATGATCGTCTTACTCCTTCTCGCAGGGCCTTTGCACTGGCTATCTCTGCCACTGCCACACCCCGCTCCTATCAGGAGGCCCTTGCTATTCCTCACTGGAAGATGGCCATGGATGAGGAAATGGCGACCCTCACTGAGCGGGGTACCTGGACTCTTGTTCCTCCTCCCTTTGGCACTGATGTTGTTGGCTGTCGCTGGGTCTTTGTGGTCAAATTTAGCCCAGACGGCACTGTGGATCGGTATAAGGCTCACCTTGTGGCTAAGGGCTTTACTCAGACCTATGGGGTTGATTACTTTGACACCTTCTCCCCTGTGGCTCATCTCAGCACAATCCGGGTTCTTCTCTCTGTGGCCGTCAATCGGGATTGGCCAATTTCTCAGCTGGACGTCAAGAATGCCTTCCTTTATGGTGATCTTCACGAGGCCGTTTACATGGAGCAACCTCCTGGGTATGTTGCTCAGGGGGAGACACGAGTATGCCGGCTGCAGAAGGCAATTTATGGCCTCAAGCAGAGTCCTCGAGCTTGGTTTGACAAGTTCAGCGGTATTGTGGCGGCTGTTGGTTTTGTGCGAAGCTCTGCTGATCACTCTCTCTTTATTCGCAAAACTCCTTCTGGGCTGGTTGTTCTTGCTGTATACGTCGATGATATTCTTCTCACTGGCGATGACCAGGAAGGGGTAGCCCTGACAAAGCTACATCTTCGCCAACATCTGATCACTAAAGATATGGGCTCTCCAAAGTACTTTCTGGGGATCGAACTCTCTCGGAAGCCCGACTCCTTAGTTCTCTCTCAGCGTAAGTATGCCCTTGATCTTTTAAAAGAGGCAGGATTGACTGGAGCTAAACCTGCCCGATGTCCCATGGCTATTGGGGAGGACAAAACCTGGACAGATGATTCGCCTCTTCTTTCAGATAGTTCGCGGTACAGGCGTCTGGTTGGTAAGCTCATATATCTCACAGTGACCAGACCCGACATTTCTTATGCTGTGGGCAAGGTGAGTCAATTCATGCAAGCGCCCAGGGATTGTCATCTTCAGTCCGCCTTGCGGATCTTGGAATATGTCAAAGCAGCGCCTGGGAAAGGATTACTGTTTCAGAAGAATGGTCATCTGAGGATTGAAGCCTACTCAGATGCAAGTTATGCTGATGACAAAGGGGATCGCAAGTCTACCTCAGGTTTTTGCACCTTTGTTGGGGGAAATCTGGTGAGCTGGAAGAGTAAAAAGCAGTCTGTTGTCTCCAGGTCCAGTGCAGAAGCTGAGTATCGCAGTATGGCGTCAACCACTTGTGAGTTGAAATGGTTGCGGGCTCTCATGCTAGATTTAGGAGAGGTGTACAACCATCCTCTACCTATGTTCTGTGATAACAAGGCCGCCATATACATCTCCAAAAATCCGGTATTCCATGAAAGAACAAAGCACATTGAGGTTGACTGCCATTTCATTCGTGAAGAGATTTTAAAAGAACAGATTTGCACTCCGTTTGTCACATCTGATAAAGAGCTAGCTGACATCTTCACCAAGCCAGTCTCCGCCTCGTTTCTGCATGTTTGCGACAAGCTGGGCATGATTGATATATATGCTCCAGCTTGAGGGGGAGTGTTGAAGTTGGAGACCGGGCGGTCTGTCTTGGCGGGTTAGAGACCGCGCGGTCTGGCGGTTTGACTCGGCGACCTGTAAACCGGGCGGTCTAGCAATCTTCACAGGCGACCTCTCTGCATCTCTTACTGTAAGCCGTGCGGTTAGTCCTTTTGTCTAACCGCGCGGCCTGTGCGGTTTACTTTGTACAGTCCGCTTAGCTTGTAAATTTTAGTCCCACATCTCTTATTTGTATTCTCTCTTCTCTCCTCCATTCTATATAAGGGAGGGCATACCTTTGTAATAGTTATCTTTTTTGGATAATAAAATTTCGATTATTCAAAAGTTTATTCGGCTTGTTCTCTTCTTTTCGCTTCCTTTCTCTACTTCCTAACAAACTCAATAACTTAGGGGGAGCTTTGATAACATCAAAGATCCACTAGTCTTCTTAGTTGTATTTGAGAAAGAGAAGACACCATAACTCTCTCACCCCCTCACTATATAAAGGGTTCTTTAACTCCCTTCAAAGGTTATTCCTTGGTTGCAAGTCACCTGATCAAAAGACTTGGGTTAGTTTTTGAGCACCTGATCAAAAGCTCATTGGTGGCAGTCACCTGATCAAAACCTGTGAGTGGATTCCTACCAGGGTGGTAGAAGAGTGGATGTACCCAGGTTGGGGAACCACTATAAAAATTCTTGTGTTGTCTGGTTGCCCTCTTTCCTTTTTGTTCTTGTTGTGCCTGTGTTAGTTTAATTTTGTTGTGCCTCTGGTAGATTAGTTTATCTTAGGATTGCTCTTTTTCTTACAGCCAATTTTGGTATCTGTATAGCTACTCTACTCTGTAGATTTTATCAACAGCAAAAATGTTTTAAAGTTTTAAAGATACTCTATTCACCCCCCTCCCCCTCTAGAGTATATCAGGTTTAACCCTCACTTTCAATTGGTATCAGAGCAGTGTTTCTTTGGTTGTACAAGATAACCCTTGAATTAAAAGATCATGTGTTAGATCTGACCCTCTATTTCCCTTAGGATTATATTCACAGCATAGCACAGAACAAGGATTATGCAAGCACCAGACCTCCAGTGTGCAACTTAAATAAGTTTGTCATTTGGAAGGCAAGAATAAAACTTTATATGAATTCCATTGATGAGGACATCTACAATTCTATCTTGACATGTCCTCCTCAACCATCTACATCTACTTCAATATCAAGCACACATGTTGTTCCACCACCTGAGTGAACAGATGTACAGAAGAAGGCCAAGATTGTTGATGCAAAGGCCATGAATATTCTGGCTCAGACTATGTCTGATGACATTTTCCAGAATGTGGCTGAATGCACATCAGCCAAGGCTATTTGGCACTCTCTCAACCAAATGGTGGCTGGCTCTGCTGATGAGAGGAAAGACAGAAGATCAAATCTCATATCCCTGTATGAGAACTTCAAGAAGGATGAGTTAGAATCTGTTGCTGACATGTACAACAGACTGAGCTCAATTATTAATGAACTGAAGACTTTGGATAAGTACATCACCCTTACTGAAGTAAATTATAAAATCCTCATGTGCTTCCCAAGCTCATGGGATTCCAGAATATGGCCAATCAAGGAGGCCAGGAGCTAAAATGATATTTCCACAGAATCTCTATTGGGAAAGCTTAAGTCTTATGAGCAACTAATAAAGTCTAGAGAAGCTGCAGAACAAAGAACTCCTCCATCAGCAAGAAATGAGAACAACATAGCATTCAAGGCTGCTGAAGAGACAGAAGCTTCAACAGTCAATGAGGAACTAATGAGTCTCTTTGCCAAGAGATTTTACAAAATGGCAAGAAAGGACTTCAGAAGAAAATCATCCAGGAAGGATGATAAGCCCAGGTATGATAAAACTCCTACTAAGGAAGTAGTATGTTTTTGGTGCAGGAAACCTGGACACTTTATCTCAGGGTGTCCAGAGAATCAAAAGAAAGAAAGAAGAAGAGAGAAGAACTCCAGAAGACAACAAAGTAGCAGGCCTTTCTCCAGCAAATACAAAAAGAAGGAGAAGGGATTTGTTGCTGAAACCTGGAGTGATACAGAAGATGAATCTACATCTTCCAGTTCCAGTGAAGTGGAAGAAGAGGCAAGGGCCAAGGAAGTCTGCCTCATGGCCATCAATGCCTCTAACAACCAATCAGATGATGAAGAAGAATCTGATAATGAAGGAGCTTCAGAATCAGAAGCTGATCAGGTACTTTCATCCTTTGATTATAGTTCTGATAGTTTCAAAACTGAATTTAAAACCATGTGTATTGACCTAATCAACCCTGAAAAGGAAATTAAGATACTTAGGGAAAGACTATCTAATCAAGAAAATCTGATTTCTGAAAACACTAAGTTAAAAGATGAACTAACTCTAGCTAATGAACAAATCATTTCTTTAAAAATAGAGCTATGTGAGGCTAAGCAACTTGAGGAATATCTCAATGGGAGAAGCCTTAAGCTGATGGACATTACAAGCACAGTCAATGTCAGACTGAATGGCAAACTGAGCTTGGGTGCATCATCAAGTTTACCCCCCATACTTAAGAAGAACATATTATCAACCCCTATTAGATTTGTTTCATCTAAGGGTAAAGAGGTAATAAACAATAAATAAACCACAGAAGAATTACCTAAATCAAAAAGTCAAAATAATAGAAACTAGAAAACTTTGAGTAAAAACAAAGTTCAAAAAATTTCGTCGAACTCAGGTCGACGAAATGTGGCCAGTTTGTCGAAATCCGATCGATGATCTATGAACGCAAATATTAGCTATAATAATTCATCCTACTGTGATCGATGAACTGTGTATGGTTCGTCGAGCAGAGATCGACAAACTTTGGACACAGAAAATGAATATGTTCATTCTCTGAGCAGAGATCAACGATCTCATCCCACTTCGTCGAACTCTGGACGACGAACTTACAACTTTACGTCGAACCCAGTCAGACTTAATAAAAATCATAATTGTGACAGAAACTTTAATCAACCTAGAAAACCTTTTAATCCACTTGTTGACTGGATAATTCCTCCCAGAAGATATCACCCCTTTGGATACAAAAGCCAACCTGAGTGCTCTTATATTTCCAGCTTTTCTTATGTAAAGAAACAAGGACCCAAGATGACCTGGGTCAAGAATAACTAACTGTTTTCTTTGCAAGTAAAGAGCTGTCCAGATGTTAATCAAAAATGGTATCTGGAAAGTGGATGCTCCAAGCATATGACTGGCGGCAAGGACAACTTAAATAACTACAAGTCCAAGCTGGGACCAAAGGTGATCTTTGGTGACCCAAATTGGGGCCACTCTGAAGGCTTTGGAGAAGTAAAGATTGGAGCAGTCACTTTCAAGAAAGTGACATATGTAAGTGAACTCAAGCATAACCTCATCTCCATAAGTCAACTATGTGATGAAGGTTATCAGGTATATTTTAACTCAAGTTCTTGTATTATTTCTAATAAAGAAAACCAAATTATTTTAATTGGAAATAGACAAGGTAACATATATGTAGTTGATTTTCATTCTGCAACTTCAGATATCTGTTTATTTAATATTGTTTGCAATCCAAATGATATATGACATAAAAGACTAGGACATGTTAATATGAAAAACATTGCTAGGCTATCTAAAGACAACCTTGTGAGAGGATTGCCTTCTGGTACCTACAAGAAGGAAGGCCTCTGCAGGGCTTGTCAACTAGGAAAGCAAACTAAATCTAGTTTTAAATCAGTTAATAAGAGTGATTCACCTAGGATCTTGTACTTGCTACACATGGACCTGTTTGGACCTATTGTTGTACAAAGCCTAGGAGGAAAGTCTTACACCTTAGTTATTGTAGATGACTTCTCCAGATTCTCTTGGGTTTTCTTCTTAAGAAACAAGTCAGATAACTTTAAAGTCCTTACAGACTTTCTTAAGGGCATAAGGATTGAGTATTCTACTCCAGTTGCATTGATCAGAAGTGATCATGGTACTGAGTTTGAATCTCTTCCCATGCAAAGATTCTGTGAGGAGGAAGGTATCAGGCATTATTTCTCTGCTCTTAGAACTCCTTAACAAAATGGGGTAGCAGAAAGGAAAAACAGAACACTCATTGAATCTATAGAAACATTGCTTGCATATGCACACATGCCCCTATCCTTTTGGGCAGAGGCTGTGAACACAGCAAACTATGTGCTGATTAGAAGTCTGATACACAAACTAAAGGGCAAGACCCCCTATGAATTACTCAAAGGGAAGCAACCTAAAATTGATTACTTTATAATTTTTGGGTGTAGGTTTTTCATCCATAACAATAACAAGAAACACATTAGAAAATTTGAAGCTAAAGCTATAGAGTGAATGTTTCTGGGATATTCCCAAGTTAGCAAAGCTTATAGGGTATTTAATAAATCATCCTTAAAAATAGAAGAATTTGTACATATTTCTTTTGATGGAGCTAACATGTACTATAAGAAGAAGGACTCTACTACCTCAGATATTTTGCAGGTACCTCACTTGTGTGAGAAATTGGTTGAGTTGAACCTTCCACAAGAGGTTATATCACCTCCTCCTCCACAAGCTGATGAAGAGAGTGAAGATGAATTTTTGGAAGTGGTTGAACCTACTCCAACAGCAGACATTATTCCACAAGATGAATTAATTCCAAATGTTGTTGATGAACCAACTCCACCCACTGGCTTTGTCACACTAAAAGATCACACTAGATCTCAAGTGATTGGATACATGTCAGTAGGTGTACAGACAATGCATCAACTCAACCAAGATGTGATGCATGCATGTTTCCTCTCTCAAGTTGAGCCTCAATCCATAAAAGTTGCTGAGCAAGATCCCCACTGGATCATTGCAATGCAAGAGGAGCTCAACCAATTTGAAAGATGCAGAGTTTGGGACTTGGTTCCAAGGCCCAAAGGCTATCCTGTAATTGGAACCAAGTGGGTATTTAGAAACAAGCTAGATGCTCAAGGTGTAATTGTGAGAAACAAGGCTAGGCTTGTTGCTCAAGGTTATAAGCAAAAAGAAGGAATAGATTATGACTAAACTTTTTCACCAGTTGCAAGGTTAGAAGTAATCAGGATCTTCCTTGCTTATGTTGCCTACAAGAAGTTTAAAGTCTATCAGATGGATGTCAAGAGTGTCTTTCTCAATGGAGTACTTAAAGAAGAGGTTTATGTTGAACAACCTCCAGGTTTATCTCTCCAACTTATCCTTCATATGTCTTTAGATTGCATAAAGCTCTTTATAGTTTAAAACAAGCTCCAAGAGCTTGGTATGAGACCTTAGCTAGCTTCCTGATAGAGCATAAATTTACTAGAGGCATTGTAGATGGAACATTATTCACTAGGCACCATAAGGATCAAATATTGTTAGTACAAATTTATGTAGATGACATTATATTTAGGTCTACAGATTCCAAACTATGCAAGAGGTTTGCTGACCTCATGCATTCAAAGTTTGAAATGGGTAGCATGGGTGAGCTCTCCTACTTCCTTGGTCTCCAAGTGAAGCAGCTACCTGATGGCATCTTCATATCCCAGGCTAAGTATGTTAAAGAGCTTATTAAGAAGTTTGGGATGGCTGATGCCTCAGCAAAGAAAACACCCATGGCCACTAATGTTGTAATAGATTCTGATGAACATGGGAAACCTGTTGATCAGAAATTATATAGGGGCATTGTTGGGTCCCTACTATACCTTACAGCAAGCAGACCTGACATAATGTTTGCTACATGTCTTTGTGCTAAGTTCCAAGTGAACCCTAAAGAATCTCACCTAGTTTTCCTAAAAAGGATTTTGAGATATATAAAGAGTTGTCCTAGTCTAGGACTCTGGTATCCTACTGTATCAGAATTTGAGTTAACTGGATACTCAGATGTTGACTTTGTTGGATGCAGGTTAGATAGAAAAGGTACCTCAGGTACATGCCAGTTCCTTGGTATGAGATTAGTGTCTTAGTTTTGCAAGAAACAATCATCTGTGTCTACATCAACTGCTAAAGTAGAATATATTGTAGTTGGCAGTTGCTGTTCCCAGATGCTGTGGATTCAAAATCAACTCCTGGACTATGGGTTCAACTTAAATAATTCAACTTTCTTATGTGATAACACAAGTGCTATATCCATAGCACAAAATCCAGTCAGTCCATCACAGTAGGACTAAGCATATAGACATTAGACATCATTTCATTAGAGAGTGTGTAGACAAAAATAAAATTAAACTTGTCTATATCTACACTGATTTACAAAGAGCAGATATTTTCACCAAACCCCCTGGATGAAAGAAATCACTTGTTCTTTATAAACCAGCTTGGAATGATAAATGGAGAAGCTTTAATTTAATTTATGTATGTGGTCGACGATTTGTTGACAGTTTGTCGAACGGAGATCGACGATCTGTGAACCCATCGTGAAGAGTTCGTCGAACGGAGTTCGACGATCACTTCTTAGTGAAACAGTTTTCGTCGAACG
The DNA here is from genome assembly GCA_039583875.1 of Platanthera guangdongensis. Classification (NCBI taxonomy): domain Eukaryota; kingdom Viridiplantae; phylum Streptophyta; class Magnoliopsida; order Asparagales; family Orchidaceae; genus Platanthera; species Platanthera guangdongensis. Next base: position 77,291,237 of record CM077150.1, on the reverse strand, counting down.
GAGATCGACGATCCCTGCTTCAGTGAATATTTCGTCGAACGGAGATCGACGATTTATTCGTCTTCTTCAAACTGAGATCGACGAACTCATTTTCTAATAAAATAATTCGTCAACCTCAGATCGAAGATCTTTTTATTTTTCATCAAACGGAGTTTGTCGATTCATATTCTGAAAAATCGTATATCTAGGTTTTTTTCTTCGACCTCCGTCCTGTGCTTTCAGTTCCATTGCACTTGATCTCTTTTGTCTGTTGCAGGTGATCTCATGGCGATTCCAGCAGGCAGTCTTGAAGTAATGAAGTTTGATATAGGATTTGATATAGATTTTGAATCGTTTCAACACTCTGATCCCGTCTTCCTGGAGATTCTGCAACTGCTTGAAGATCAACATTTGGAGAATTTGATGACCACCAGAATAAAGATAGTCGGTGCAGAGATAAGATAATGGGTTTACACTTCCTCCTCCCTAGATGAGAACACCATGACTGGAACAATATCGGGTAATGAAGTATCTCTTACCCCCGCGGTGTTAACATATATTTTTGGATTAGCAAATGGTGAAGAAAAATTGGAGATTGACAGTGATGAATTTAATGAAATGCTGAATAAAATGAGTTATTCTGGAGCAACACCCAACAAACTACTAAAGAAGCATTTATCTGTTGAATATAAGTTTCTAGCAGATGTTGTGGGCAAAGTACTGCTGGGCAAACACACAGCCCATGACTACATCACGAGGCATCAATTACTGGTGATGTGTGCTGTGGTGAATAAGAAGCCTGTGAATTGAGCTAAGATTATGTTTGAGATGATCAAGAAAAAAAACACCAAGAAGGAGGTGTGTTTTGGCAGGATTCTGGGAATCTTCCTTCAGGAAAAGGCTATTAAATCCCTGGTCACACCAACCATATTCATTAATGCCTCCAAGAGGCTCACTTGTGCCCTCTTTGGCAGGTGGGAGAGGAACATCACCAAGCCATCCAAGGCTTCTTCCTCTTCCTCCAGGCCTTTTGAGAGTACAAGGGTTGCTCTAGCCACTCCCCACCCTGCCGAAGATGCTCCACCTCCACCTCCACCTCCTCCAGCCTCCCTAATTCATCTTTCTTCCCCAGTCCATGCCACAGTCCACACTCCTCCACCTCCATCCCCCCATGGTATACCAACTCCATCACAACATGGTACTCCACCTCATATTCACTCTCATACATCACCTCTACAAACTCATATTCACTCTCCTGCACCAACTCCATCACCACCCTCATCCCCTCTACCACAACATCTGGACAACATCCCCCTTTTCAATTTATCATCCCTACCATCCTTCAATCTGCTTTCATTCCCCCTTCATACTCCACCCCCTGCAAATGAGCAAATGCCAGATTCTCCACCTCCTCCTCCACCATCATCTTCCATCCACCCTTCTATCTCTACTGAGACACCTCCTGAATTCATGCAGCTTGACCCCTCCCTCATTCCATCATTTCTAGCACTTCTCACTCCCCTCCTCAAAAACCTCATAGCAGAGGCTATTTCACCTCTTGCTTCTTCCATCTCTTCTCTTGCTGCTTAAATCTCTACTCTCTCCATCCCTCCTTCTTCAGTCAGGGGCCTGGCTCCAGTTTCCACTAAAACTAGGCAGGGGGAGATACTCTGTGAAGAAGTAGCAGTAGCAGCAGCAGCAGTAGCAGAAGTAGCAGCAGCAGCTGAAGCAGAAGCGGTAGCAGAAGCAGAAGCAGCTGATGACTTGATTGATTTAATTAATTTTATTGAATCTGATATGGATCTGGATGAGACAGTCACAGAGGAAATAAAAACTGTTGGTGATTACATTATAAATCGCACAGTAGATCTTTTGAATTTGTTGACTATTTTTGATACAGTTCATTTGAACTCTCTTCCAAAATACAGCATAAAGCCATCCATGGCTATAGTTCCCTATACCTCCCCAATAAGCCCCAAGGTTGTCATGCAAATCAAGGCTAGTTTTGCAAATACAGAGGCTCCTGTCATTCCATCTCCACCCAGAGCTGATTCCTTCATTGTTTCATCCCCTCTCAGAGTCATTTCTGCTCCAACATTCATTATGGATGATAGCCCCATGCCTGATCTTGATGAGTTGATCATGGCTGATATTGAAGAAGAGAATAAATTAGTTGCTGAAAGCACTGTTGTATATAGTTCTCCTGATCCAGCTCCAGCTCTTCCTCCGGCTCCTCCTCAGGCAGAAAAAATGTTGATATTTGCAGAAGCATTGAAATAAATTAATGCTTTATATGATAATCCACAAGAATCTTCAGATGATGATGATAAAGAGGATTCAGATGACAGTCCCTCTGCTAAGAAAAAGAAAGCCACTAAGAAAAGGAAAGCCCCTCCAACTCCTGCTCCAAAACCAAACCCAACACATGATACTCCTTATTATATTCTTCAGAATATCACTCAATACAAGGGCATGCCATCTTGGATGTGGCTGTCCAAAAATCAGCAGAAGGACAGGAAGAAAAGAAGGAAATATTCTCCTCCTCCACAGAGATACAGGAAAGACCCTCCTCCACCTCATCCACCTACTGCTAGTGCTTCAGGCTCTTCATCTCAGAGGACTAACCAATATCAAACCTATCAGAGACATCAGGGTAGATCCTCCTCCTCTTCTGGAAGCAACCAGCACAGGTACTACTCTTTAGGCAGGCAACAACAACATCAACAGCATCATTTACCACAAGCATCAGATTCTCAGAAAGCTGAAAGCCCAAAAAGACCAGTATCTCCTCCTGTTCCATTTGAGGACCCAGAAACAGCTACTACTGCAAGGATGGCCAGGTTCCAAGAATTGGTTGGCCTATCTATGATCAACAAGGCAAAAGCTGAATGCAAGGAGGCCTCTCAATACTCAACAATGTCCAAATACATGAAGCAGGAGCTAAATAGGTTTGCAAAAGCTAACAAATTCTTTAATGTTGATGATTACATGAAATTACATCCAGAAGTTGTGGTGTCAAGAGCTACTTCCCTAAATATTATTGGAGCTACTGATATGACCATGCCAAAGACTCAAGCAGCCAATCCAAACAGGTAAATCAAATTCACTCAGCCTGGTGATAAGGCTAAGGAGGATAAGCAAAAGAATCCAAAGCAGAAGAAATGATTTTACAGTACCTTAGTCTTTCTGTATGTCTTAAAACTGCTTATTTATTTCATGATACAAAGCTCATTGTATATATATATTTACTGCATATTTTAAAGTTTTCTGTCAGATATATCTTTCTCTTGCTTAGTAGATATTTTGTGTCTGTAATTAGTGACCTCACCCAAATAGGGGGAGATTGTTGGATCCCTAGTTGGATTTGGGCTAAGTTCACTAAACTAGGATTATTGGCCCACCTTGTATAGCTAGGGTAATGTCTGTGTCCTAGAGTTTAGGCCATGTCCTTAGAGTCAACATTGCTTGGACCAACCAACAACAGACTGCAGAAGACTCAAGACTTAGAGAAAACTCAGGTTCAGAAAAGTAAGTTCGACATTCGTCGAACTCTGCTCGACGAAAGTCGTGCTCAGCTCGATGAACTCAGAGAAAAATCACTGAGTTGAGCTCGACGAACTTGGTTCTCAGCTCGACGATTTCTGGATGTTCTACTTCAACATTCTTAGTCCAGAAACATTTCTCTGAACTCCAGTCGACGAATCTATGTTATCAGCTCGACGAACTTAGTACACAGAATTGACAAGTTTTACCAGAAAGTAGTTAGCAGTTCTCAGGTCGACGGTCTTGGATCTTAGGTCGACGAACAACAATTATCTGGTCGACGAACATGATTTCTCAGCTCGACGAACTCTGGACCCAGGTCGACAAAATCTGTTCTTTGCTCGACGATTTCTGTGCAGATCCAGACTTGGATTTTTCCTTCCTTCTGTCCTTATTTTATTGCAGTAATTCCTGAGTAATGAATGCTAAATATTCTCTGAATCTTACCGTTAGAAGCAGCATTGATTATGGTATTCATCAGGATTATTACTTGTCGTTTTTCAACGGGACAGTTGGGGAAATCCAATTAATGCGGACATTATCTCCAGTCGTATTACATTCTCTAGGTCGTCAGCAATCAATATGGGAAGGAATTCGAAATTCAAAGAAGAAATTCCATTGAGAATATAAAAGTGATTTTCTTCCTTCCTCTCATCCAGAGAACATACAACAAAGAATAATACAGTACTGACCAGAAAAAGAGAGGAAGGCACACAGAGAAGACACACAACAACATTCAAACTCTTCTCTGTGTAGAAAAATAATCTGGTCTTCACCTTGATACTGCTGAAGAAGAAGAAGAACATTCATCCAAATCAAGAGTCTTCTTCATTCTTCACTCCAGGATTCTTAAAGGACAGCAAATCTTCATCAATCAAGGAGTTCCTGGATCACTTCTGTTCAAGGCTAAAGATAGAAGACCTACTCACCCTGAAGAAAAGCTCCAACCTTCCTGAACAACTCAATAACTCAGGGGGAGCTTTGATAACATCAAAGATCCACTAGTCTTCTCAGTTGTATTTGAGAAAGAGAAGACACCATAACTCTCTCACCCCCCTCACTAGATAAAGGGTTCTTTAACTCCCTTCAAAAGTTATTCCTTGGTTGCAAGTCACCTGATCAAAAGACTTGGGTTGGTTTTTGAGCACCTTATTGATCAAAAGCTCATCGGTGGCAGTCACCTGATCAAAACCTGTGAGTGGATTCCTACCAGGGTGGTAGAAGAGTGGATGTACCCAAGTTGGGGAACCACTATAAAAATTCTTGTGTTGTCTAGTTTCCCTCTTTCCTTTTTGTTCTTGTTATACCTGTGTTAGTTTAATTTTGATGTGCCTCTGGTAGATTAGTTTATCTTAGGATTGATCTTTTTCTAACAGCAAATTTTGGTATCTGTATAGCTTCTCTACTCTGTAGATTTTATCAACAACAAAAAGGTTTTAAAGTTTTAAAGATACTCTATTCACCCCCCCCCCCCCCCCCCCCCCGCTCTAGAGTATATCAGGTCTAACCCTCACTTTCACGCTGCGCCGAGAGCCAGTCCATGCCAAAGATCACATCAAAGTCCGATATCAGTAGCATTGATGCTTCCAATCTGAAATCCCGACTTACTATTCGTACCTCCACAAAATAAGACCTATCTGCATGCATTACACATCCATTTAGTAATAACACCTTCACATTATCTACACCGATCCGTGACACGACGTCCACAGATAGAAATGAATAAGAAGCACCAGTATCAAACAGTGCTCTCGCCGGACAGTCTCAAATCAGAACAAAGCCTAATACAAACACATCATACATAAGCTACAAACAAGGTATGAAATAGCAAAAACAACAATCACATATATTACCGCGTACCTGTGACAACATCACTTTGCTTTATGGCTTCCTAGTGGACAAGGTTATATACTCGGGGTTGCGCCTGGGATGCAGTGGACTCCACCACTGCCTTGCCCTTTTCCGCATATGACGCTCCTGTCTTCTTTTCAACCTTTGGTTGACCACCCGGACAATTATGGGCTATATGCCCCACTTTACCACATGTATAACAAGTCTGAGACTCATGCCTCGATGTTGCTCCCAATACAACACTCGAGGGAGCCTGTGAAGAAGACTTGAATCTCTTACCCCATTTCCTTCGGTACTTTGATTTCCCCGGGTGCGGCACTTTGAACTCGTACTTTGTCATCGCCAAGTCCTTTTTTCCCTACACCCGCTTCATATCCTTCTCTAACATACGCGTCGTATCCACCAGCACCTGAAACCCTTGGTTCACCGAACTTGATAACAGGAATCTCAACTCATCTCGCAATCCTTCATAGAACCGATTGGTTTTTTTTGTTCATTAGCGAAGATAGATCCCACATAGCGTCCCAATCGCGTAAACTCATGCAAGTAGGTATCGACACTACTCTCTCCCTGAGTTAGATGCTGGAACTCATTTTGCCAAGAAAAGTCGCGAAAACTGCTCAATCGAGACTTCTGTTAGTTGCCTGCCCGCTAAGTGGTGTAACTCTATATCGTCCCACCATAGACGAGCCTCTCCTTCCAATAAGAAGGTGGCCAAGGTGACCTTCTGAGTTTCCTCCGTCCTTATCGCCGTCAATATTCGCTTGACGCGCGACAACCAATCTTCCGCCTGCGTTGGGGATCCCACACCCGTAAACGTAGGAGGATTGAAGCTCATAAACTGCTTCAACTGCCATTTAGCTGCCCGAGGATCAACAGCCTCAACAGTTTTCGGCCTTACTCCAACCCGTTCGGGCACCAATGCCGGCTGCGCTTGCCCAGTAGGTTGTGCATGAATCATTGAAAACAGTGTCTCAGTAACTAAGCGTACTGTTTTCACAGAGGAGGAGGTGAAGGCACCTCAGTTGGTGTCGCAGTCTTATCAGAACGCTGGGTCTCAGACTGCCCGGCACCACTAGGAGTCACCTATAGGTGGACATGACACACATTAGCGACCTCGCACAGGCAATAATAACAAAATAGGAAAGCGCAGGTTCCTTAAATAGGTGTATTTGCATTCCTTAGTGGACATTCGTGAGTTCATTAATGTCATAGTGGGTTGCACTTACACGTGCTCGCCACCCCACAAAAGAATTCGACCACGAATTTGAAAGGGAAGACCGAGACAAGTTGATACTAAAATGTAACACCTCCATCTGTTGTATGACATAAAATAGAAGGTCCGGTCGGGGCCCCACACCATATGCCACAAACAGGCGGCGAAGTTACGAGTTAATATCAGAGTTGTGCATCCTAACACAGAGTATTCTAGCGGAAGCTTTTAAGTTGATTGAAATCAACCTAGCTGAATGTCCACAATATATAAACCAGCATTTATATATATATATAACATCACAAAGGAATGTCCTCCAAATACACAACAAGTCTGGCCTTATGGCCTTACAGTTACGCTTTATACATATGGCCTTCATACATCGGCACGCAGGCCGGCCACACATGAAAGTAATATCTTCTTTGGCCTTCGCGGGCCAGCATAGCAGCAACAGCAACAACAACAACAACAAGGGCTTCAACCCCCTATTTTCAGCTCGGCTCTCCTGCACCTGCACGGGGCAATCCACCGCACAGTGGTAAACAAGACAATGGTCAGCATCTAGCTGACTAATTTATAATGACTCTACCCCTTACCCAGGGCAGTGGCATTCCGTCTCTGCAGGCATAGCATTTCACAAGCAGATATATTACACAATGTGCACTCACGCACAATCAACATATCACAAACGTCAACCACGCGGCCCGACGCTCCGTGCACTTAGGGAACATTCTTGGTGTACCGGATAAACCAGTGTACCACTGCCATTCAGGCCCGAAGCCCAACGGCAAACTTGAGCATTTTGCTCCATGGCCTTCAGCCGGAGACTTTAGTCTTGGTGTAACGACCTGAGATTTGGCCCGTAGCCACCCATAGCATCGCTACCAGACGGCGCGCAGTCCTAAGCCTCTCGTTTTATTGTAACGACCCAGGATTTGTCCCGTAGCCCCCCATGGCATCGCTACCAGATGGCGAGCACAGGCCCAAGACTCTCATTCTCCATTTCTGCCGAATGTCAGGCGCCCAGGCACTCATGGCGGACAACCAGAACGTGGATACAGTTCAGCCCTTGCCTATTGCTTAAATCGTTAGTTCAATGACTAGACTAACGCGGGTCGGCATCCCCTTGTCCGTTCAGCAAAAAGCCTTTTCAAGAGCTCACAAATAGCCATACCGTCCCCGAAGGACTAGCTTCACAATCACAAGGTTAGCTAGGAGCCACCGTCAGCGACACTCACTCTCGCCCAGCGTTAGCGACAAGACTCACTTTCCATCCCTAGCCCTACCTTATCTGGATCAACATGGTACTGGCTTTACTTTCCATCCCATCCCTAGCCCTACCTTATCACAGGTTTCACCTTTCCTGTTCGGCACGAGGCCTTTTCAAGAGCTCATCCAGCTCACAATAGCCATACTGTCCACTAAGGCTGGCTTCACAAAAGCCACAATATCCACCATGGTACTGGCTTCACAATAGCCACAATGTCCACCAAGGGTCTGGCTTCACAATCCACAAGGGGAGTTCATGCTAGCATCCTTCACGATCGCTTAGAGGGTTCCGCAGAACTCACTTTCTGTATTCAACTCCGCCCAAACCCTGCAGCATCCTGCAATGCCAGAAAACTGGTCTTGTCATAGCACACAGCACAAGCGTCACAAGGGTATTTTCCTGGACTACCACTCCAGTACTTCCTGCTACTGCCCTTCACAGGTCTAACCCATCAACTCCACAAACCACACGTCTAACCACGGAGTCTTCTTCGGTGTTCAAATGAAACATCACCAATCCAGACCAACCTGTCCAGATAGGCTTCACACAGCATGCTTATTTCATACTACACATTTCCGGATCAATATGCAAGACTATTAGGGATTGCAAGAATCAACCCAAGGAAATCCCTTCACAATCCACCCTCTGGTGGGGGAAATCCATGCACATGCCAAAAAGAAGGACTTCACATGTCCAAGAAGGAAGATCGTTACCCTCGACGACCTCTTTGGAGCCATGGAAATCTAGTCGGTTGGAAAGCACCGCAGCGGCCTTGCCTCCACAAATCTAGCCTCGGATCTCGATTCGGAACTCGAAAGCTCCACCGGTGGACGGATCCCTTTCTCCTCCTCCTCCTTGCTCTCCCTTCTCTCTAGCTCTTTTAGAAAGAGAATGACCAATGGGAAATGAGACTTATCTTCTCAATTCCGGCCTTAAAGCAGCAGGGAGAAGCCTGGGCCATAAGATTCCAGAGGAAGGAAATGAACGGCTACAAATTTCCCTGAACATGGCTATTTTTGGGCTGACACGGCCTGTGACATGCCCGTGTCACAGGCCGTTACCTTAAGCGGCACACAACCGACTTACCCAGAGTAGGACACGGCCACGTGACATGCCCGTGTCACAGGCCGCATGCCCTAACACACCTTCAGACACGCCCGTGTCTGCGGCCGTGTACCTCAGGCGGTACACAACCGATTCAACCCGAACAGGACACGACCATGTGACACGCCCGTGTCACAGGCCGTGTGCCTAGAGACACACCCGTGTCCTGCCCGTGTTCACAAGGCCTCAATGCCTTGGCCAAATCCAGAGAAGGGCACGACCATGTGACACGCCCGTGTCACATTTGACACGCCCGTATCACAGGCCGTGTTCCCCACTCGAGGATTGTCGAGCACATTTACTCGAGTGGGGGACAATGAACCATAGGAGCACCTGCAAGCAACAATCCACCGCGACGGTGGCAAACAAAAGCAACGGTTAGCTATGTTGACCAAATTATAATGATCCCCCCCCCCAAACTTGGGGCAGTGATGCTCCTTTCCCTGCACTTTGTTAGCATAACCAAGCAGTATAATATGAACACTTCATCACAGGCGTGGGCACACACGGCCACACACCCCGTGCTCTAAGGGCACATTCTTGGTGAACCGGTCAATGTCACGTCAATTTAAGCCATAAACACTTCGGTCTCACCACCGTCACTTAGACGGCCAATCTTGCGAGCATTTTTGTCTTTCCGGCATTGGTCACGTCATTTTAAGCCATATACCGCCTAAGACCCTCCATCTATGCCAACGGCTCCAACCGAACGACATAGAGCGGGTACGGTTCCGCCTAACCCGTTGCTCACATCGCAACGACAATTTAAGCCATATGCGCGGGTCAAACTTTCCCGAGTCCCAATTCGATCACACACTTCACATAACCTGGTTATGTGCAAGTTGGCTCCCAGGCCACCATGTTGGCAGAATCACGCATCTGCCTTGTTTTCCGGGTGCACATTGGAGTTAATCCCCAAGGCTCCCTGTTGCAATCTACCGCGTAGAAAAACCGAAAAACAAACATCTGCACGGAGTCTTCTCTGGCCATTTATGCAATGCAACTTCACCGATCCAGACAAACTTGTCTGGGTAGGCTTCACACATAATGCCTATGTCCGTTCTCGATTACGGACTCTAGATGTACACAACGGGGACTTTTCATGTCTACCCAAAGGAATGCCTCAAACTCACCGCAAACTCGCAAGAGCGGGTTACCTATGCAAAGAAAAGAGGACTTCACATGTCCTAGGATGAGAATCGTTACCCTAGCATTTTTCCTTGGCGCCATGGAAATTTATGCAGATGAAAAGCACCGCAATCTCTTCGCCTCCGTAGATCCGAAGTCGGCTTGCGATTTGGAGCCCCGAAGCTCCGCCTGTGACCGGATCTAGCCTCCTTTCTTCTTCCTTGGTCTCCCCTCTCTCTAAACTTTAGAAAGAGAATAACCCAAGTGAAATGGGGTTTTCAAAGCCCTAAACCCGAGTATATCTCACCCGGAACAACCCCCAGCCGTCGAATCCCAAAATAAGGAAACGGACGGCCACGATTCGGGCTTGAAATGCAAAATCTGGCCCGAACACGGCCTGTAACACGCCCGTGTCCAGAGCCGTGTTCCCCATTCGCCGTCGAAACTGACGCGTCCCGAAAAGAACACGGGTTCTCAACACACCCGTGTCCGGATTGGCATGCCCGTGTCATCCAGTATACGGTCGTGTCGTGTGTCGTGTTCCTCCATCGACACAGGCCCAACACCAACCCATGAAGGACACGGGTATTGGACACGCCCGTGTCACAAATGACACGCCCGTGTCATACCTGAACACGCCTGGGCTCCAGGTCGTGTTTCTCACCCAACTCAACTCGACCAACCACCCGAGAAGGACACGGCCTGGGACACGCCCGTGTCTCAGGCCGTGTTTGTTGCTCGATGATCGTCAACTCCAAATTTGTCGACCACACGGCCAGATAGTCGACCCGAGCACGACATGCCCCTGGGACATGCCCGTGTCCCAGGCCGTGTGCCCCCTGCCAAGTTCCAAACTTGGCCCAAAATGCCTCCCGTCGCTCTTTTGATTTTTGGGGCGTTACAACAGTCCATTCCCAGCAGTAGAACCGCTGCTACCAACATGAAGTCAACACCACCTAGACTACAACAAATGCGCCCCTGCGCCCCGGTAGTCATGGAAAACCCATTGGACATATGCACCTTTAGCTCTACGTCCGCCGAAAATGACTCAACTCCAATTCTCTGGATAAAGCTTTCCACAAGGAAGGAGTGTGATGCTCCCGTATCAAACAATACCCTAGTGGGGTACCCAGTGTAACACCTTCATCCGTTGCATGACATATAATAGAAGGTCCGGCCGTGGCCCCACACCATATGCCACAAACAGGTGGCGAAGTTACGGGATAATATCAGAGTTGTGTATCCTAACACAGAGCATTTTAGCGAAAGCTTTTAAGTTGATTGAACTCAACCCAGGTGAATGTCCACAATATATAAACCAGCATTTATATATATATAACATCACAAAGGAATGTCCTCCAAATACATAACAAGTCTGGTCTTATGGCCTTACAGTTACGCTTTATACATATGGCTTTCATACATCGGCACGCAGGCTGGCCCCACATGAAATTAATATCTTCTTTGTCCTTCGCGGGCCAGCATAGCAGCAGCAACAACAACGATAACAAGGGCTTCAACCCCCTATTTTTCGCTCGGCTCTCCTGCACTTGCATGGGGCAATCCACCGCACGGTGGTAAACAAGGCAACGGTCAACGTTCAGCTGACCAATTTATAACGACCCTACCCCTTACCCGGGGAAGTGGCATTCCTTCCCTACAGGCATAGCATTTCACAAGCAGATATATCACACAATGTGCACTCACACACAATCAACATATCACAAACGTCAACCACGCGGCCCGACGCTCTGTGCACTTAGGGAACATTCTTGGTGTACCGGATAAACCAGTGTACCACCGCCATTCAAGGCCCGAAGCCCAACGGCAAACTTGAGCATTTTGCTCCATGGCCTTTAGCCGGAGACTTTAGTCTTGGTGTAACGACCCGGGATTTGGCCCGTAGCCACCCATAGCATCACTACCAGACGGCGCGCAGTCCTAAGCCTCTCGTTTTATTGTAACGACCCTGGATTTGTCTCGTAGCCCCCCCCCCCATGGCATCACTACCAGATGGCGAGCACAGGCCCAAGACTCTCATTTTGCATTTCTGCTGAATGCTAGGCGCCCAGGCACTCATGGCGAACAACCAGAACGTGGATACAGTTTAGCCCTTGCCTATTGCTTAAATCGTTAGTTCAATGACTAGACTAACGCGGGTCGGCATCCCCTTGTCCGTTCAGCAAAAAGCCTTTTCAAGAGCTCACAAAGCTCACAAATAGCCATATCGTCCCCGAAGGACTAGCTTCACAATCACAGGTTAGCTAGGAGCCATCGTCAGCGACACTCACTCTCGCCTGGCATTAGCGACAGGACTCACTTTCCATCCCTAGCCCTACCTTATCTGGATCAACCATCCAGCAATCCCTGCAGTCATCTGCAGTACCAGTAACACTGGTCTTTCATAGCATATAGCACAAGCACTTAGCAGGTATTTTCCTGTACTTTCACTCCAGTACTTCCTGCTACTATCTTTCACAGGCACAACCCACTGAATCCGCAAACATATTCATTTATATGCGGAGTCTTCTTCGGTGTGCAAAAGAAAACATCAGCAATCCAGACCAACCTGTCCAGATGGGCTTCACACAGTATGCATATTTCGTACTTCACATTTTCGGATCTACATGCAAGACATCTTGGGGATATCCAAAATCAACCCAAGGAAATCCCTTAATAAGCCACCTTTTGGCGGGAGAAACATATGCATATGCCAAATCAAGGACTTCACATGTCCAAGGAAGAAAGATAGTTACCATTGACGATCGCTTTGGAGCCATGGAAATCTAGCCGGATGAAAAGCATCGCAACGGCCTTGCCTCCACGAATCTGGCCTCGGCATGCAATTCGGGGCTCTAAAACTCCACCGGCAGCCGGATTCCTCCTCCTTCTCCCTTGCTCTCCCCACTCTCTAACACTTGAAGAAAGAAAAAGGCCTTGAGAAAATGAGAGAGTTTATCCTAAACTCTTGGCCTTATCAGCAGCAGGGAGAGTTCTGGGCCGTTGGATCCTCATTGAAAGGAATGGACTGCCACGAAAAGCCCTGAAAAACTCTTTCCTGGGCTGAACACGGCTTGTGACACGCCCGTGTCATAGGCCGTGTTCCTTAAGCGGCAAAGAAACCGCCTTAACCAGACCAGGACACGGCCGTGTGACACGCCCGTGTCACAGGTCGTGTGCCAGACACGGCTTCGGACACGCCCATGTCCAGCCCGTGTTCTTCAGTCTGCCCAAGGCACAGAGAAGGACACGGCCCTTGACACGCCTGTATCACAGGTCGTGTGCCCCACTCGAGGATCGTCGAGTGAATTTCGTCGAACTCACTCGAGAACTCGTCGAGAGCATAGCAGGACACGGCCCTAGAGATACCCGTGTCACAGGTCGTGTACCCCACTCAAGGATCGTCGACTGCATTTCGTCGAGCTCGCTCAAGACCACCCTGCAGCACTCGAGTGCAGGACACGGCCATGGACACGCCCATGTCCCCGGCCGTGTACCTCACACAGAGTAGGGCACGGCTTAGGGACACGCCCGTGTCCCAGGCCGTGTTACCCACTCTCCTCAGCCCAATCGTCACTGAGATTTGGGGTGTTACACCCAGAAACTAACAGAAAGCCTAAAACATAGGCAACATACATAAACGATCTTGAAATTCTAAAGTAAAAGATTAGCTTAAACTTTCATGTCTGTCACCACATCGGGTTGGTGGATCGCTTCTTGCTGCCCAAGGTTATATGCCCTTGGCTGCACGGGTTGAAAACGAGAAGCGCTAGACTCCTCCATCTTTCCTTTCTCCACTGTGCTGGGCCCGGAGCACACCAACTGCTCTTGCCTCGGCTCCTGCTCAACGCCACCCTCAGTACAAAAACGAGCTATGTGGCCCGACTTACCACACTTATAGCATGATTGTGGTCCCTTGAAGCGAGACCCCCCTGACGTCGTACTATCCTTTTCCCAATTCTTATAGGGATGGGACTTCTTCTTCCACTTACTCTCATCAGTCTTTCCTTGAGATTGACAAGGCTTCCCTTCTCCCTGCTTGGCTGCAAAACCCTTTCGACGTTGGGTTCGCACCAAATCGCTTTCCAACGTTCTAAGCAGCCTCAACCAGCTCATTGAAACCAGGATTCTTCATAGCTATGAGGGATTGTCTCAGATTGTCCCTCAGCTCATGGTAGAAGAGGTTGTCCCTCTCCACATCGTCAGTCATGGTCGTTCTAGTATAACGACCCAACCGAGTAAACTCCTGAACATACTCATCTACCATCTTGTCCCGCTGCACCAAGTGCATAAATTGCCTCTGAATGGCTAACCTCATCGATGCAGGGATGTACTTTTTCAAGAAAGCATTCCCAAACTCCTCTATGGACAGGGTGCGTCCAAGAAACTGGCGACTACTATGGCTCACCCACCATAGCTTAGCATCAGCTTCTAACATGAAACTTGCAAACTCGGCTTGCTTCTCTACTGGCTTCTCGGCCACCCTTAGCAGTTCTTGAATCCTTGCCCAACAATACTCTGCATCGGTCGGCGTGTCGACACCCGTGAATGTTGGAGGATGGAAGCTTAGAAAATATTCCATTTGTCGGTCTCCATGTCTGATGACCACTCTTTTCAATAACGGCTTTGCTTGCCTGACTCCTCCGCCTGACACGACTGTTGCCTCATTCAAGGTGGCAGGAGTTGTTACCTGCGCAATGGGGTCACAACTTGTGCTGCTGCGGTAGCTTGGGCTGCCACCATTGCTTCTGTGAACATTGGACAGAAATCAGCCAGGGTTACCCCCATGCCCAAAGGACCCTGAGCAGTAGCACTGCTCGCCGAAGGCTCTTCTCGAGGCCTCGACATCCCGCCTCGTCACTTGCACCCTTCACAAAAACAAAGTAGAACAAGAATCAGCTTCTAGTCGCACACTAGACACAAGGACACTCATAGTCCTGCGATACTCCTAGGTGGATAACTTCATTACGCGATCCGATTACGACATTCGACCACGAATCTTTACCTTAGACATCAACCTCCCTCTGATACCAAATTGTAACACCTCGCATATAATGACCGTATAATATGGGTCCGGTTGGGGCCCCACAACATACAGACTCAACACCTTCAGCATTATAAGATGATATTTAAACTACCCAAACTCAAAATTTCAGACATCAACAACGGAAACATACACCAAAAACAAAAAGTTATCCACCACAAGCCAAAGTATCAAAATGGCCTTAAGGCCTTACACAACAAGTCCAAAACTACAACAATGTTAAACAGTAGTAACGTGCACATGCACTCCTAGGCTACCTCGGCATGCAAACCGGATTACATCTCAAAGAGCACATCATTCAATCAAAATATATGAAAATAAAAGGAAGTCCACTTCATGAAGTTTAGGCCTTTTGGCCGGCGAGCTTGCTCCTGCTTGCGATCCTTGCCCTGTAAAAATTGGTTGTAACGTGGGTCAGCAAAGCCCAACCTCAACTGTGTAACCAACACATCTCCTCCCGGTCGTCCCTAACGGACCCCGGGGTACTCCATCACCCTGCAGGTCAGCACTTCGTATGCAATAAATAATAACTTATAAAGCTATAAACATGTTTGGATGTCCCAAGCAACAAACATGTCTCTATGTTGAGCAAGTGATAAAGGGGGCCTACAATGCAGCATGAATGTAATCTGGGTTTCAACCAAGGCACCATAAAGCTTATGCTTCTAACACATCATAATCAAATCGGGTACTTTCGATTTCCTCGTCGTCATTCAAGCCGCAAACACAAGGGTACTCTAATTTCTCCCAACGGCACACAAGCCACTACACGGAACTCTTACCTCAGCCCCACCCGCTCACGGGTCTCAAACCCTGGGTTTGCCTGCAAACTCTGACTTCACACGTCAAGGTTCCACCATACAAACAAACCTATGCTAAGAACCCTTGCTAGACCCCACCCGTTCGCGAAGACCCAGGCTCGACTCCAAAATCGGGACCAAGTCCACTAAAGGAGACCCAGCGGGACCCATCTGGGATCGTCCGGGCTTGTCCTAAGCTTTGGGTTCACGTCAGTTCCACAGAAGGGGACTTGTCTCGTCGGGACACTCTCCACACATGACCTTGCAATGTCACGGGCTAGCTAGCCGACCACAGAGACAAACCACGCCTTGTCACATCACAATCCCATGCCTTTCCCACCTTATTCCAACACTTGTACCGTACCATCCCCGTGCCCTCGTGTGTACTCTAATTTCCACTCGGTCTAGTTCCGGCCATACGTACTCACACGAGAAAGGGAAAAACATCATCACATACGACATCTTACCGCTAACGGATTTCTACAAAATACTTAAGGCTCACAATGCAACATCACCGAGTCGGACTAACGGTCGCGACTACTGCTTCACCCACAATGCGTAATCCACAACGGAGCGAATCTCTAATACAATATCATGTCGGGGACCAACACAATCTATCCGGTGGATCCTCTTGAACCATGGCAACCTGAATCCCTCTCACTTGAGAGATCCGGTGCGTAGAATACTTGAAAGAAAACAAGAAAAGTGTAGATGTCATGCTCACATCCTAAAACCAAGAGGAGAAGTGTCGTTACCCTTCGATTCCTTTTTCTAGCCATGAAACCCTTGTCTTGCACGGATGAAAACGAGCGCCTTCGCGTCCTCTTCACGGATCTGGCCTCGGAATGAAGATTGGAGGTCTGAAGCTCTAGCAACGGCGGAAGAAACTCTCTTCTTCTTCCCCTAACTCTCTCGCCCAAACCCAAGGTCAACTCCAAAATTGAGGAGAAAAAGTGAGGAGAAATCCCGCTCGGCCCTTCTTAAGACCCTGGGCAGAAAAATTCTGGGACCTTGGATCGACTTTGATGTGAAATCGGACGGTTATGAATTCAAACTACAAAACACCACATTTCAGCCTTCAACTTTTGTCGAACGGCCCACACATTAGCCTTCGACTTTCGTCGAACGGCTCCACCCTCAGCCTTCGACTTTTGTCAAACGGCTCCACACATCAGCCTTTGACTTTCGTCGAATGGCTCTGCGTTCGTTAAACGGCCCTGCATTCGTCGAACGGCCTCAGCTCGTCAATCGTCGAACGACCAGAGCTTGATGAACAGCCCAGAGCTCGACGTTCGTCGAACGGTCAGAACACGTTGTTCGTCGAACGACATTCGACAATCCTAGAATTTCATCGAACTGCTCTGAGTTTCTCAAATTTGGGGTGTAACATGGAGACCCAGCCCGGATACAAGATCTCTGACACAAAACATGCCTCCAATAGCTTGTTCGCTTCCTCTCAAATGAGTCAGGCCAGAGTGGTTGTCGCGACCCTCTTCTTCTAGTAGATAGGGTGAACGCTTGAGTTGAGGTTAAGTTGGTGACATACCACATTCGCATCAATGCTTAATGTTGGATCCCTAGTTGGATTTGGGCTAGATTCACTAAATAGAAGGCTTGACCCACCTTGTATAGCCAGGGTCATGTCTTTATGTCCTAGAGTTTAGGCTACGTCCTTAGTATCAACCACACATGGACCAGCCAACAGAAGATAGCAGAAGTCTCAAAGACTTAGAAGAAAATCAAGTTCAGGGAAATGAGTTTGACGTTCGTCGAACTCAGCTCGACGAACTCAGAGTAAATTCTCTGAGTTGAGCTCGATAATATTTGAGCTTCAGGTCGACGAATGCTGGAAGATCAACTTCAACTCATAGAGTCCATAATACTTTCTCAGAACTCAAGTCGACGAAGTTATGTTATCAGCTCGACGAACTTGGAGCACAGAATTGGAAAGTTTTCACAGAAAGCAGTTCTCTGAACCCAGGTAGACGAACTTGGATCTCAGGTCGACGAACAAGAATTATCTGGTCGACGGACACGGTTTCCCAGGTCGACGAACTTTGGACTCAGGTTGACGAAATTTGTTCTCTGCTCGACGAATTCTGTGCAGTTCCAGACTTGGATTTTTTCCTCATTTTGTTCTTATTCTCTTGCAGTAATTCCTGAATAATCAATGCTTATATTCTCTGAATACAACCGTTAGAAGCAGCATTGATTATGGTCTTCATCAGGAATATTACTTGTCGTTTTTAATAGTACAGTTGGGGAAATTCATTAATGTTAATATTCTCTCCAGCCGAATTCTATTCTCCAGGCAGTCAACAATTAATGCAAAGAAATTCAAAATTCAAAGGAGAAATTTGACTGATGATATAAAAGAGATTTTTTTCTCTTTTCTGCAACAAGCAGTAGAACAAGAAGTCCAGAATACAGAACTGATACAGGAATACAGATATACAAAGAAGAGATCAACATCAACAACTCTCTGAACCTTCTCTGTGCAGAAAACAATCTTGTTTTCTCCTTGACATTGTTGAAGAAGAAGAAGAAGAATCATTCCAAATCAAGAGTCTTCTTCAACTTTCATTCCAGGAGATTTAAAGGACAACATATTCATATCAGTCAGAAGTTCTTGGATCTAATTTTGAAGTCAATACTGAAGACAGAAGATAGAAGACCTACACCCTGAGCAAGGCTTCAATTGATTTTTGGAGAAGCTTTGACAACATCAAGATCCACTAGTCTTCTCAGTTGTTTTGAGAAAGAGAAGACACCATAAATCTCTCACCCCCTCTCTATACAAAGGGTTCTTTAACTCCCTTCAAAAGTTATTCCTTGGTTGCAAGTCTCCTGATCAAAAGACTTGAGTTGGTTTTTGAGCACCTGATCAAAAGCTCATTGGTGGCAGTCACTTGATCAAAACCTGCTAGTGGATTCCTACCAGGGTGGTAGAAGAGTGGATGTACCCAGGTTGGGGAACCACTATAAAAGTTCTTGTGTTGTATGGTTGCCCTTTTCTTTTTGTTCTTATTGTGCATGTGATAGATTAGAGTATATATGATGTGTTAGATTAGATTAACTTAGGTTGTTTTTCTGCTTTATGTTAATCTTGGTATCCTTTACTTTCACTACTCTGGTTATTACTTAAACAACAAAAATATTTTCAATTACTCTATTCACCCCCCCCCCCCCCTAGAGTAAATCAGATCTAACCCTCTCTTTCACTTAACATGTACGCGATGCTCCAAGCAAAGATGTCAACATTCTGTTGAATGCATTCACATACCCTCTCTTGGTCCTACTCACTCAGCCTCTCGTTGACCTACACTTTCTCTAGTCTCCCGCCCGGGGTGCTGATCTCCTTCATATTTATTTCATCTACTGCTTCTAGCATGTCTCTGTCCTCCATTGCCTTATTGACCTCCTCTGCCTTCATCTAAGAGATGGTGTTGGATGTACAACCCCGTGTTCGTCGAGTGGGTCCACCAGTCTAGGCGAGCGAGCCAGGACAACCATCCCGCATTAGTGCAGTAGGCGGGCGAACCCAGATGGCCGGCTCGCTCCCGCAAACCAGGGCGAGGGAGCCGCGTGAGCCAGCTAGAATAGCCCGCGCCCGTCCAAGTAACCTTTGCTAACTCACGCTCGCCTAATGAGAGAAGGCGAGTTGCGAGAGTCAGGCCATGTCCTATAAGACCCTTTTTTTTCAAAACCAACAGGGTCTTATGCCCAGAACAGCCGCTTTGCGGTGAAACCAACACACCCGGGAAGGTCATCACTACAAAATGTCGATCCATGCCGGCCATACCGATTGTAGAAGAGGAGAGTAAGTACATGATTAAAATAAAACTCAAATGCTGGTCCACGGAAATCACATGAATGTAAATAAATCTCCACGAAGGGAGAGACCACAATAACAATAAATCAAGTACTAATAAAAAGGGCTCCTGCCCGATATATCATGATCCTCACTACAAGTCACTAATCGCGGAAGCAAATCTATAGTAACTACTAATGATTGGGACTCACTGTCCCTACTGCGTGAACTCCCATGCTAGACTGTCCCGTCTCCAAGCGCACCGACCTCTGGGGTTGTATCTCCAGGTTCGGCTCCACGATCCCTTAAAATGGTTTGGTCAATGACCGTTAGTCTAAAAGACTAAGTCCTATCATCCCACACCCCTCCCTCATGGCTCCTAGGCACCGAGCGAGGATAAGAAGAGGGAAGGTATTTAAGGTGGAGAGTAACAAAAGTAAGCATGTGACAACGGAACTAGTCTATCATGAGTATAAAATCACAGCAAGTATAAGTAAACAAATAGTAGGTAAGTAGTATGAGTATACACATGATCAAGGTGAGCAAGTAGAGTATAAGAAGGATACACTAAGTAAGTAACCATGACCTATAGGAATACCCATACAAACCTATAGACCAAGAGGTCGTTTTGCAAGGCCTATTGTATAAAGAGTCACATACCAATTTATACAATAGGTGTCAGGGTTATATATAATGATTATGCTATGTCATGCAAGTATGTTATGGTATGAACATGCAAGTGCAACTCACACACCCAACTCTATGCACACAGACCTTTAGTTCCCCCTTTTTGGAGCCTAACCTCCCAAGATACCTCTGTAGTGGCAAATCATAAGTGGTGGGTTGGGCCTCGCCCACCTCTAAACTGGTATCAGTACTACCAGTCAGGCCTATCGTACGCCTCAACGTTGGTGCACTAAGCGGACCTCCTGCGTACTCTTACCAGATGGTACACCAAACTTTATTTTGCTAAGTGTTAAACCACACTTGCCAAGTCAACGTATTGGTGTCGGTGTGACGACTCTCCAATACCGAAGACCCACAACATTATATCTTATGCACATGCAACATTAAAGTATTTCCTACCGAGCCAAAGCTCCCCGGACTATCCTATCCGTCACAAATATCTACCGAGTCAAATCTCCCCGGACTAACCTGTCCAACACAAATATCTACCGAGCCATCGGCTCGGCGGGCTAACCTGCCCATCACCAAACCACCAAGTCTACCGCTTGTGAGACCCAACCTAACTCCTACAACACCTGGGAGTGTGACTGTAAGTGTAATCCTAGAGTATTTATAATTACTCTTATATTTCATTTAGTCTTACGGCTTATGTTAACCTTGGACTGCCTAAGGCATTTCCTGTGAAGGGCTCTCGAGGGCTCTAGGAACTACGATGGGTTGAAGCTCAAAGCTCCCTTTCGCAAGGTACTTATTATTATTGGTATTTACCCATAATAAACCCCATTTAAAGTTATATTTAATCTAACCCTAGTGTATTTGACTCTCTCTCTCTCTCTCCACAGGAAGGACGATGTTTCGTCGATCATGTGCACCACTTAACACCAGCCAACCCAAAACTTCCACATCATGACTCCTAAAGATGAACTCATTTTCACTTCACTAAACTCAGCAAACTATTAACCCCATCTCCATATGTCCATTTCTCATGTTATCACATTTTCGCTGTTTTACTATATGCAGAACAATCTAAACTACATGATATACATAACAGGACGTACTCCAAATTTTCATCCAAATGCCCTAATATAATTATTGGGGATCTATCCTGACACAATTAGCTTAAATCCAAAAACTTGTAATTTTCCTAATTAATTTGGCATTTATTAAATTTTCCCAAAAGTTAGGCCATGAGTAATTTTGAACATGAAGTACTAATTTTACTTAAGTAATGGCCACCCAAAAAATTATGAACACCATATGATAGCAAAATATCAGTGAATACCAAATTTCACAGTTTAATAAATTTTCATAAATGTATCGACCCCTAAATAATTAATTCAAGATAAATACAATAAAAAGAATTAAAGAGAGAAGTACCTCAAAATATTATCCAAAAATTACACAAAAATTACCAGGGCTTTAATATCATCATAAATCATCATTGACTAAGTTTCATAACATTCTAAGTTAGTTTAACCATGATTTTATCAAAATTCATCCATAGGGGCAACATAAAGGTTATAGTAATTCTAACTTGACCTTTTTAGTTGACCTCAATGGGTCCTTAGTGACCCAATGAACCTTCTAAAGTGCCAGGGATGTTGTGGTGGGGCCAAAGAGTCAAGGTGAGGCCCTAAAATCAAACCCTAGGTTAGGTAATTGGAAGGTGTTATTTGCAGACCATGGTGATCTCACCTTAATTCCTAGGTTCACTTGGTCTTCTTGGGCTTCCTAGGATTTTGTTATGACCTAGTCATGCCAAAACCACTCCTAGGAGTCTAGTTGTTCGAGGTATGTTACATGTCCACCCAATCGAGTGACGAGTTGATCCTATTTTCCTTGGCATTGAGTGGAGTTTAGCCTCTCAACGTCTTCTGTTTCTTGGTGTTGAATGAGGCGAGTGCACTCAGCTCCTTCAACTCCTTTGTGTTGAGTGGAGCTTAGCCTCTCAGCTCCTTCTGTTCCTTGGCGTTGAGTGAGGCGAGTTCACTTAGCGCATTCAGCTCCTTGGCATCGAGTGGAGCTTAGCCTCTCAGCTCCTTCTGTTCCTTAGCAATGAACAGTACAAGACCCTTCCAGAACCATCCAAAGTTGGGTGTCATGGAGGCGAGTGTCTGGCTTCCCCAGCCCTCGCCCCTTTAGGAGAGTGGTGCCCCTATGGACTACTCACACAGTGTGTTGGGTATTGTATCCACACTAACCCAGATTTGTTGAAGCCACCCTTGAACTAAGAAGAATTAAGTTGTATTTGATGCTTGGTTTGAGTTATGTGTTTGCAGGAATCTTATGGAAGTGTAGACCAATGTCAGTATACAATGGGTCACCAAACACAAGACCATACAATATAATCCCTCATTGTGTGCTCCAAGGTGTTGACTCATGTGTAGCCTCTCTATTGGGATACACTTCATATTCAAGCTCTAGGACTAAGTGAAAAGACTTGATGCTGGTCATCCCTTAGAAGAAGAAAAATTCTGTCAAGAAAAATTTTCCTAAGTTGAAAGAAATTGTACCTAATCACCTAGAGGGGGGTGAATAGGTGACCTTATCTTTTTAAACTTTTAGGCAGAATTAATCACAGAATTCACAGAACTGTAACACAGCATACACAGAATCAATCACATACACAGAGTACACACAGTTTTATAGTGGTTCCCCAAGGTCTGGGTACATCCACTTTCCTCCTTTGCCTATCTAGTAGTGTACTAGATTCGGCCCAACTTCTCCACTATTCCTCAGATCCTCAGATCTTACACTCAGAACCCCAAATAGGTTCCTACAGCTCAGAGTGATCCCACTCCTACAACTCAGGCACACAGCCCTACCACTCAGTCTTCGCAAAGACCTACACTCAGCCTTCAACAAGGCCTACACTCAGCCCTCAACAAAGCCTACACTCAGAGAAATGGATCTCCTACACTCAGGCACACAGGCCCTACCACTCAGCCTTTATAATTTCAGGCTTACAACTCAGATCCCTAAAGATCCTACAAGAAATTAAAATTACAAAGTGTATCCCTCAACTCAGAAATAAGAGAGAAGAGTTGACAGGTTTCTTGATGAGTTCTTGAAAGAACTTTGCTGAGATCAACCTTCCTTGGCTTCCTTCAAAGCTTCTTGAATTTAGAACACAATAGGGTTGAGTCTTTATGCAGCTGATCTTCAATCACTGCTCACTTAAGAATCAGAACACAGTCTGAAACTTTCTTCACAGCCTGGTTCCACAGCTGTTCTTCTTGGAAGGAGCTCTCTCTCTTCAACTTCTTAGATCTTCACATGAAGGTCTTCTTCTAGTTGTATTGTTCTTCACTTTGTTGATTTCCAACTCTTATAATTTGTTGAAGGTATAAGCCTTTATATAGACTTTCTTCATTGTGACCGGCTGATCCGATTTCTAACAACTTTCTGACATCTCTGACAGTTGCAGTAGACCGGCTGTAATGGCAACTGTCAAGTCATCCAGTCACTTCTTGAATTCTCTGTAACTGTCTGAAAGTGTCGAGACAGTCAGTCTTTTAAGTGTCGACACTTATAGACTAAGTGTCGACACAAGTAGACTAAGTGTCGACACTAGCCTTCATGGTGTCGACACAACTCCTTGTGTTGTAGAATCTGCTTCTCGACACTGGCTTCTTCAATATGTGTCGACACTGACCCTGTGTGTCGACACAAGTCCTTCTTCTTTGATACTTAGCTGATTTCTTGTAAGTGTCGACACAACTCCTTTGTGTCGACACATCTTCTTGTGTTGATACTTGCTAAGTGTCGACACATCTTCTTGGTGTCGACACATGCCTTCTGTGCTGATTCTTTTGCTGAGTGTCGACACATCTCCTTTGTGTCGACACTTGTACTTAGACTTCATTGAATTTTGCTGAGTGTCGACACAGCCTCCTAGTGTCGACACTTTCTTCATGTGTTGAGACTTTTGATGTGTGTCGACACATTCTTCATTATGTCGACACTTGTACTTAGACTTTGTTGAAGTTTGCTGAGTGTCGACACAGCGTCGACAAAGTTCCTCTGGATGTCGACACTGCTTCTAAGTGTCGACACAGCTTCTCTGGACATTTCTTCATTGTGTGTCGACACAGCCTGTATGTGTCGACACTTTCCTTCTGGTGTCGACTCTGCATTCCTGGTGTCGACACAATCACTCCAAGTGTCGACACTGCTTCTCTGGGTGTCGACACAAGTCTTCTTAAGTGTCGACACTTTTCTTCTGGGTGTCGACACATGGACTTAGAAACTTTTCAGCTTTCCTTGCAAATACTTAACCTGTACAACTAAACTCAAAACACATCAAATACATTTTGATGTATATCATTGAGTAGGGTGAGGCTTCTTCAAATCAGGTACATGTATTCCAATGTACCCAACATAAGTACTCGAGTAGTTCTTTACTTACTCGAGTAAGTTACTGAGTTCATACTCGAGTAATAATACTCCTACTCGAGTAGCTAAGATATATCCCGAGTAGTCAGTTATGGCTCTCGAGTAGTTAAGACAACTACTCGAGTAGTTTCTTTTCTCCTCTCGGTTTTATAGAAATTATCTTCTCAAATTTTTTTAAGTTAAATACTCGAGTAGTCATCTTATATACTCGAGTAGTTCTATCTTCTGTCTTGAGTAGTTGAATTCTGACTCTCGTGGAGTTCTCACTTACTCGAGTAGTCTAAGTCATGTACTCGAGTAGTTCATCTACTACTTGAGTAGTATACTGCTTATACTCGTGTAATCCAGGATTCCATTCCAGAAAATTTCTCTAAGTGAATTACTCGAGTAGTCATCTTATATACTCGAGTAGTTCTATTTGTCTCGAGTAGTTCAACTTCTATACTCGAGTAGTTCTGTTTTCCAGTCTAGAAATTTTCTAAGTCTATGACTCGAGTAGTTTCTTATATACTCGAGTAGTTCATTCTTATATACTCGAGTAGTATTTTTTTACTCGAGTAATTTACTCCACCTCTCGTGCAAGTACTTAAGTACTCGAGTATATTATTCTGGTTACTCGAGTAGCTGATTCCTTGAACTTTTATTTACTCGAGTAGTTGACTCCATGTACCCGAGTAATGATCTCATTCCCTCTCGAGTAGTTTTTCTCTTATACTCGAGTAGTCATCTTCTACCTACTCGAGTAGTGATGCATGTACTCGAGTAGTCTGTTACATCTCGAGTATTTTACTTTGACTTTTTCTAAAATTCTTTAAGTCCAGAATAATGGTCTTATTCATAAACTTTGACATGATTGGTCCACGTGTCTCTCATAATGACTTAATCATGGCTAATCTTCTCCTCTCCTATAAAAGGTCTTGTCTAAACTGACAAACCCTAACAATTCTAAATTTTAAGAAGATTATTTTTTAAGAAGTTTTTGCAGCCGCTTTCTGTCTCCTCTTTCACTCTCCAAGAAACGAAATCCGTCGTCGTAGATTCCCGACCGGCTAGGGTTTTCATTTTCAGAGGATTCAGATTAAGAAGATTTTACAGATCGAGATTTCCGCTCAACTCTTCATCCTCTATTCGATCGTGTAAAGTCAAGAAGATTCAGATCTGATTTTGCCGAGGTTTTCTTCACCTATCTGATAAAGCCGAAAAGTCTAGAAAAGAAGATCCTGACCGATTACTTGCAGATCTGACAAGATTCATTGTTTGTATTTCTATACAATTTTTTTTCATTATTGTAGGAGAAGTTTTCTCCGAGTGTAGGAGTTTTTCAACTCTGAGATTGTAGGAAGTTTTACCTTCCGAATGTAGATCCGTTTTGTGGATCGAGTTTGTAGGAACGTTGTTCCGAGGGTAGGATTAATTTTCAATCCGAGATAGTGGAGTTGCCGAGTCTAGTGTATTGCTAGATCGGTGAGGGAAAGTGGATGTACCCAAGGTTGGGGAACCACTATAAATCTTGCCTCGTCTGTGTTTGATTGGTAGATAGATTTGTGCATTGGTTTGTAATTTTTTATTCCGCAAAAACACGCACATCTCACCTATTCACCCCCCTCTAGGTGATTTAGGTAGTCAACTATAAACTTTTAATTGGTATCAGAGGGAGGTTGATCGTTAAAAGGTTAACAACTTGATCAGATCCTTCAATAGTTGTCTTTTGAGATCTACCAATGATGGACAAGGCTCAAGATTTTGTCAAGCTTCCTTTGTGCACCAAAAATAATTTCCCCATGTGGAAAGAGAGAATCAAGTTCTTTATGGAAGCTCTGGATCCAAGGATCTTCATGATAGTTGAAGAAGGTCCTTACATTCCCATGACCGTCTCCATTATAGATCCAACTAAGAAAGTCCCAAAGAAACTCGTGGATCTAGATAAGGATGAGATTGTACTTGTCTCATTGGACAAAAAGGCAAAAAATATTATAGCAAGTGCAGTCGATGATTCAATGCTGCAAAACCTGATTCACTGCCAGTCTGCGAAGGAGATGTGGCAGTCACTAGTTACCTTAATGGAAGGTACCGAAGAAGTGAGGGATGATATAAGATCCCTTCTTGATCAGAAGTATGAAGCTTTCCGACAAGGAAACAAAGATACCATTGCTGACATCTTTGAGAATTTCTTCAAGATAGTGAATGGGCTAAGGGTCTATGGCAGAGTCTTCACTAATGGAGAATTGAACGATAAGTTCTTGAGATCCCAGTTGGTTTGGTCTGCGAGCTAACCTTGTGCATAACCGGGTTATATACTATTGTATGATCGATACATCGGGATTCGGGGAAGCTTGACCCGCGCCTATGGCTTAAATTGGCGTGGCGGTATGAGCAATGGGTTGAGTGGGACCGTACCCGCTCTATCTGGTTCGGTTAAAGAGACCTAATGTACGTGGCACTTACCGATGGCATGGAGGGCAGGTCTTAGGCTTTGGCCGTAAAGACTAAAATGCTCACGATGTTTGCCGTCCTAGGGGCGGTGGTGAAGCCTCGGAATGGACCGGATTCACCGAGAATGTGCCCTGAATGCATGGGGTGTGTGGTTGTGTGTGCATACACCTGTAGTGAAGTGTGCTTAAATTGTACTTTCACTATCATGTTTGATTATACTAATGAAGTGCATGGAAGGAGCATCGCCGCCCCGATTAAGGGGTGGGGTCGTTATAATTTGGTCAGCTTTAGCTGACCGTTGCCTTGTTTGCCATCGTGCAGTGGATTGTTCTAATGCAGGAACAGGTGGGCCTAGTGGCAAATAGCGGGCTGAAGCCCTTGGTGTTGTGCTGGCCCTCGAAGGCCAAAGCGAAGTGTTTTATTTTGTATACTATCATGTATGGCCGGCCTGCGAACCGAAGTTTGTAAGACACTTTTATTGATCAAACTAATGTAAGTCCATAAGGCCAAAGTCGCGGTGTAAGGCCATAAGGCTGAAGTTTGTAAGGCACTCCAGTACTTCCTGTTACTGCCCTTCATAGGTCCAACCCATCGATTCCACAAACGATACGTTTAATCGCGGAGTCTTCTCCGGTGTGCGAATGCAACATCACCAATCTAGACCAACCTGTCCAGATGGGCTTCACACATCATGCCTTATTCCATACTCCATTTCCGGATCTATATGCAAAACTATTGGGGATTCCAAGAACCAACCCAAGGGAAATCCCTTCATAGTCCACCCTCTGGTGGAGGGGGAATCCATGCACATGCCAAAAGGAAGGACTTCACATGTTCAAGAAGGAAGATCGTTACCCTTGACGACCTCTTTGGAGCCATGGAATTCTAGGCAGCTGAAAAGCACCGCAGTGGCCTTACCTCCACAACACTGGCCTCGGATCTCAAATCGGAACTTAGCAGCTCCCCTCGGTGGCCGTCTCCTCTCTCCTCCTCCTTGCTCTCTCTTCTCTCTAGCTTCCTTAGAAATATAATGGCCAAGTTTACAATGAGAGATATCTTCTCTTTCTCAGCCTTAAAGTAGCAGGGAGGAGCCTGGGCCATTAGATCCCTGATGAAGAAAATGGACGGCCACGATTCGTCCACAAAAGTCTAGTTTTTTGCTGACACGTCCTGTGACACGCCTGTGTCATAGACCGTGTACCTTAAGAGGCACACAGCTGACTCATCCAGAAGAGTACACGGCCATGTGACATGCCCGTGTCACACGTCATGTGACCTGACATGCCCTTGTCTGTGGCCGTGTATCTCAAGTGGTGCACAACCATCTCAACCCAAGCAAGACACGACCATGTGACACGCCCGTGTTACAGGCCGTGTGCCTAGAGACACACTCGTGTCTTGCTCGTGCTCACTAGGCCTCACTGCCCAATCCAAATCCAAAAAAGGACACGGTCATGTGACACGCCCGTGTCACAGGCCGTATGCCCTTACACGGCTGCAGACACGCCTCCAGCGTGCATTTCGTCGAGCGAAGTTCATCGACCTAGAGGGGGACACGCCCTCTGACAGGCCTGTGTCGCAGTGCGTGTTCCCTCTCAAGAACTCATCGAGTGCAGTTCGTCGAGCACTCGACAGGCTGCTCAGCCATATAGAGCAGGACACGCACTGGGACACGCCTGTGTCCCAGGTTGAGTCGCCCAACTTGAACACAACTTGAAATTTGGGGTGTTACAACCCTCCCCTCCTTACAATAAATTTCGTCCCGAAATTTGCACATAGTAAGAAATCAAAACAAGATGTTATAACTTCATCAAAGTTTGATACACCTTGATACGCACTGCATAACAATTTACACAAATATCTCGGGAAATTCAGCTCGCATGGTCTGCTCTCGCTCCCATGTTAGCTCCTCACGGCCATAGTTGTCCCACCGGACTTTGACCATCCTGATTGCCTTGTTCCATAACTGCTTCTCGGCTCTATCCTCGATCTGAATGGGCCTAACCTTCATCGTTAGCCCATACTCCACCGGCACACGATCATTCTCGATCACTTGAGCTGGATCTTTGACGGCTTTCCGAAGCACCGAGATGAAAACACATCATGTAATCCACTCAATTCTGCCGAAAGAGCTAGCCGATAGGTAGCTTCCCCAACTCGCTCCACCACTTTAAACGGACCAAGATATCTCGGACTTAGCTTTTTCAGACGCCAAATCCTGGACATGCCTTTGAAGGGTTTGATCTTCAAATATACCCAATCGTCTACCGCGAACTCCACGATCTGGTGCTTGGCGTTGTAGTACTTCGCTTGTCGATCTTGGGCTATCAGTAGCCTCTCTCGAATAGCGCATATCGTCGAGTTAGATTCATCGACTTCTTTACGCTTATACAGTTTGGATTCGCATCTGCTTCTGCCCAAGCTAATGGTGTACGGCACTCGCGACCATACAAAGCTTCAAACAGTGTCATACTGATGCTCGCTTGGTAGTTGTTGTTGTAGGCAAACTCCACCATATAGAGATGATCTTCCCATCTCTTACCAAAATCCAGGGCGCCCATTCGAAGCATATCCTACATTGTTCTGTTGGTTCTCTCAGTTTGGCCATCCATTTGGGGATGAAAGGCCGAACTGAACGTCAACTTTGTGCCCAACATTTGATGGATTAGCCTCCAGTCATTCGATGTAAATCGTCCATCACGATCACTCACGATGTTATGAGTAACACCGTGCAGTCGTACGATCTGCTCCACATAGAGCTTTTCCAAACTTTCCACTGAATCATCCCGCTTGTTCGGAAGAAAGTGCGCCACTTTCGTCAACCGGTCTACAATCACCCAGATTGAATCATTCCCGCGTTGAGATCTCGGCAACCCTTGCACGAAATCCATTGAAATATCATTGAACTTCCATTCTGGAATCGGCAACGACTTCAAGAACCCTCCAGGTTTCTGGCATTCCGCTTTCACCAAAGCACAAGTTTGGCATTTAGCCACATAATGAGCTATGTCCTTATTCAGTCCTGGCCACCAGAACAACTTTTTCATGTCCTTGAACATCTTTGTGCTCCCAGGGTGAGTTGAGTACTTCGTAAAGTGAGCTCCGTACATCAACTCTTCTCGCAACTTACCCATACTCGGGACGCACAACCGACCCTCTTTCCACAAAAGATCGTCATCCCAGGAGAATTGGCCATCCAGCCCATCCTTTGCATAGCGTTGGAGACTTTCATCCAGCTCTGTTGCTCGTCGAATCCTGTCCATCAGGTCATATTGTACCTCCGTCCAGTTCAACCATGCATCGACTGTAGAATTCTTGTCAACACAAGAAATCTCTCATGCTTCCAACTCCTGGATCAGACGCTCATCATGCATCTGCAACCAATTTGCCCGTGATGGAGCCCTCCGACTCAAGGCATCAGCGACCATATTTCCCTTCCCGGGAGTATAATGAATCTCAAAGGTGTAGTCCCCAAGGAACTCTAGCCACCTTCGTTGTCGCATATTCAGATCCTTCTGCTCCAACAAGTACTTTAGGCTCTTATGGTCCGAAAAGATATCCACTTTTACGCCATAAAGATAATGTTGTCATAACTTCAGTGCAAAGATCACTGACGCAAACTCTAAGTCCTGGACGGGATAATTTTGCTCATGCACTTTTAACTGGCGTGAACCATAAGCAATCACCTTTCCAAACTGCAGAAGAACGCAGCCTAAGCCGCTTCCTGAAGCATCACTATAGATCTCATAGATGTCTGTACCACATGGCGATGTCAACACAGGCACCGTGGTCAAATGACACTTTAGCTCTTCAAAAGCTCTCGCGCACCCCGGCGTCCAAACGAACTTCTGATCCTTCCTCGCCAGTGTGGTCAGAGGCAAAGCGATCCGCGAGAAATTCTCTACAAAACATCTGTAGTAGCCTGCCAGTCCAAGGAAACTCCTAACTTCGTCCACCGAAGACAACACCGGCCACTCCTGAATGACTCTTATCTTTGTCGGATCCACTGTTATGCCCTCTCCACTTACCACATGGCCAAGAAAAGCCACCGACGACAGCCAAAACTCACACTTTTGAGAACTTGGCATAGAGCTTATTCCTCCGCAAGGTATGCAACACCAACTGCAAGTGGTTTGCATGATCAGCTTTCGATTGAGAGTACACCAAAATATCATCAATGAATACAATCACGAACAGGTCCAAGTATTCTCGGAACATTCGGTGCATTAGGTCCATGAATACCGATGGCGCATTGCATAGCCCAAACGGCATTACCGTGAACTCATAATGACTGTAGCGTGTTCCAAATGTGGTCTTGGAAATGTCACCTTCCCAAATCCTCAACTGGTAATATCCAGATTTCAAATTCAATTTGGAATAGACGGTTGATCCCACTAGCTGATCGAACAATTCATCTATCTGTGGAATCGGATACTTGTTCTTCTCTGTCAGCTTATTCAATTCACGGTAGTTAATACATAACCGCAAATCACCGTCCTTCTTTTTCACAAACAGAACAGGTGCGCTCCAAGGTGACATACTTGGGCGTATATATCCCTGCTCCAGCAACTCTTGCAATTGGACTTTCAATTTTGTCATTTTCTTTGGCGCGACGTGATATGGCGAGCGGGCCACAGGTTTTCGCACCTGGCACCAACTCAATCGTGAAGTCGATCTCCCGCTGGGGTGGTAGCCCAGGAAGATCCTTAGGAAATACATCCGCAAACTCTGATACAACCGGAACATCACTCGCGCTGGCCTTTGGCTCAACAGCCTGAATCAGCGTGAAGTATAACTCTGCACCCTTCCAAACAGCATTGATGACTTTGAGTGCAGACATCAAGGTTCCGCTCACTCCTCGCATACCAGCGAACTTAGTCTCATGCTCGGTATTTTGGCCCAGTGTGATCTCTTTTGACTGACATTCAATACAAGCACGCTGCTCCGCGAGCCAGTTCATACCAAAGATCACATCAAATTCCGATATCGGCAGTACAGATGCAGTCAAACAGAAATCCTGACTTCCAATCTGAACCTCCACATCTCAAGCCCTATCCGTAAGCATCAAACAACCATTCGGTAGTAAAACTCTTATGCTCTCTGTCTTCACATGACTAGGTACTCCAATCCGAGTTACGAAGTCCTTAGACAGAAATGAATGCAAAGCACCCATGTATCAAACAATGCTCTCGCCAACGTGTTCTGAATCCTAACAAAGCCTGTGGCAATCACATCACACACAAGCTACACAGAAAGCATACAATAAGAAAAGTAATTGAAAACTTAACTCGTACATGTCACGACGTCACTTTGCTTTATGGCCTCATGCTGGCCAAGATTGTAGACTCGGGGCTGCACCTGGGATGCAAGAGGACTCCACCACTACCTTTCCCTTCTCAGCATAAGACGCTCCCATGCCTTCTTTTCTCCCTTTGGCGGACCAACCCGACAGTCACGGGCTATATGCCCCACTCTTCCACAAATAAAACAAGTACGAGTCTCTGGCCTCGAAGTGGCCCCCGACGTTGCACCCAATGCAACAGTAGAAGTAGCTTGTCCAGACGAATTGGACCTCTTGCCCCATTTCTTTTTATAATACGATTTCCCAGGTCGGGGCGCTTTAAACTCTAGCTTTGTCACAGCCAAGGCCCGTTTTCCTTGCACCCTCTTCATGTCTTTCTCCAGTGCACATGCAGTATCGAGCAACGCCTGAAACCCTTGGTTTACGGAACTCGAGAGCAGGAATCGCAACTCATCCCGCAATCCTTCATAGAACCTATTGGTTTTCCGCTGCTCATCGGCGAAGATGGAGCCCGCATACCGTCCCAACCGTGTGAACTCATGCAGGTACGTCTCCACACTACCTTCTCCTTACGTTAGCTGTTAAAACTCATTTTCCATGGCAATGCGTTGTGCCGCTGGTAGGTGCTTTTCCAGGAAGAGTCACGAGAACTCCTCAATCGACACTTGTGTTAACTGCCTGCCCGCTAAGCGGTGTCACTCGATCTCATCCCACCATAACCGAGCCTCTCCTTCCAATAAGAAGGTGGTCAAGGTAACCTTCTGATCTTCCTCCGTCCTAATCGTCGTCAAGATACGCTTGACGTGCGACAACCAGTCCTCTGCCTGCATAGGGGATCCCATACCCGTAAACGTAGGGGGATTGAAGCTCATGAACTGCTTCAATTGCCTTTCAGCTACTCGAGGATCCACAGCTGCAACAGGTTCTGGCCTCGCCGCAACCTGTTCTAACACCACTACCAGCTTCGCTTGCCTACCAGGCTATGCTTGAAACATCGCAAATAGCGCCTCAGCAACTAAGCAGACAGTTTCCACAGAAGGGGGAGGTGTAGACACCTCAGCTAGTGTCGTACTCTCATCAGAATGCTGGAGCTCCGACTGCCTAGCACTACTCCGAGTCACCTATAGGTGCACAAGACACACACATTAGCGACCTCACACAAGCACTAACAATAATATAGGAACGCGCACGTTCCTCAAACGAGTGTATATGCATTCCTAAGTGGACATTTAAGAGTTCATTAGTGTTAACGCGGTTCGGCACTTATACATGCTCGCCACCCCACAAAAGAATTCGATCACGAATTCGAAAGGGAAAGACTGAGACAGCTGATACCAAAAATGTAATGACTCCATCCGTTCATATAGCATATAATAGAAGGTCCGGTCGGGGCCCCACACCATATGCCATAAAACAGGCGGCGAAGTCACGGGTTGATATCAGAGTTGTGCATCCTAACTCATAGCATTCTAGCAGAAGCTTTTAACAGAAATACTGAACTCCAACCATGAATGTCCACTGATATAAACATCCACATTTATATAGGAATGTACACCAAATACAGTATTGTTTGGCCTTATGGCCTTACAGTTACTCTTTACAAGCATGGATTTCAAACATCGGCGCGCAGGCTGGCCACATGTGAACAAAACATCACATGTTCAGCTTAGCCTTCAAGGGCGAGCAGCAGCAGCAGGGACTTTAGCCTTTATATGTCCCGCTCGGCTCTCCAGCACCTGCACAAGGACAGCCCACCCAACGGTGGCAAACAAGACAACGGTCAGCATTCAGCTGACCAATTTATAACGACCACTTTCTCGGGGTAGTGGTATTCCTTCCCTACAGACATAGCAATTTATAGACAGATATATAAATATCACACATTGTGCTCTCACGCACAAACAACCCATCACAACCGTCTGCAACACAGCCCGACGATCCGTGCACTCATGGAACATTCTTGGTGTACCGGAGAACCAGGGTCCCACAACCGTTTCAGGGCCGAAACTCAACGGTAAAATTGAGCATTTAGTCTTAGTGGCGCGCAGGCCTAAGACTCTCATTATGCGCTCCAACAGACCGCACTTTCAGGTCTTCAAGTCGGACGGACATAACGCAGGTACGGATCAGCCACCCCTCGTTGCTCAAGTCGCCTTGCCATCACTGAATAACAACGTACTCGCGGCTAAGTATAAGGCGTGGTTCGGTTTCACCTTGCCTATTTGGCATGAAGCCTTTTTAAGAACTCTCCAAGCTCACACATAGCCATACCGTCCCCGAGGGACTGGCTTCATATTCATAGGTTAGCTAGGAGCGACGCCCAGCATTAGCGACAGAACTCACTTTTCGTCCCAAGCTCTAACCTTAGCATTCATAGCATACAACATAAGCATTTAGTCTGTGTTTTCCTGGGCTTCCACTCCAGTACTTCCTACTACTATCCTTCACATGCATAACCCATTGAAATCACAAGCATCACAAGGGTCTTTTCCTAGACTACCACTCCAATACTTCTTGTTACTGCCCTTCACAGGTCCAACCCATCGATTCCACAAACGATACGTTTAACCGTAGAGTCTTCTCTGGTGTGCGAATACAACATCACCAATCCAGACCAACCTATCCAGATGGGCTTCACACAGCATGCCTATTCCGTACTCCATTTCTGGATCTATATGCAAAACTATTGGGGATTCCAAGAATCAACCCAAGGGAAATCCCTTCACAGTCCACCCTCTGGTGGAGGGGGAATCCATGCACATGATAAAAGGAAAGACTTCACATGTCCAAGAAGGAAGATCGTTACCCTTGATGACCTCTTTGGAGCCATGGAATTCTAGCCGGCTGGAAAGCACTGCAGCGGCCTTGCCTCCACAACGCTGGCCTCGGATCTCAAATCGAAACTCAGCATCTCCACCGGTGGTCGTCTCCTCTCTCCTCCTCCTTGCCCTCTCTTCTCTCTAGCTTCCTTAGAAAGAGAATGGCCAAGTTTACAATGAGAGATATCTTCTCTTTCTCGGCCTTAAAGTAGCAGGGAGGAGCCTGGGGCATCAGATCCCAGATGAAGAAAATGGACGGCCATGATTCATCCACAAAATTCTAGTTTTTAGATGACATGGCCTGTGACACACCTGTATCATAGGCCGTGTACCTTAAGCGGCACACAACCGACTCATCCAAAAGAGTACACGGCCATGTGACACGCCCGTGTCACAGGCCGTGTGACCTGACACGCCTTCAGACACGCCCGTGTCTGCGGTAGTGTATCTCAAGTGGTACACAACCATCTCAACCCGAGCAAGACACGGCCATGTGACATGCCCGTATCACAGGCCGTATGCCTAGAGACACACCCGTGTCCTGCCCGTGCTCACTAGGCCTCACTGCCCAAGCCAAATCCAGAAAAGGACACGACCATGTGACACGCCCGTGTAACAGGCTGTATGCCCTTACACGACTGCAGACACGCCTCCAGCGTGCGTTTTGTCGAGCGAAGTTCGTCGACTAGATGGGGACACGCCCTTTGACATCCCTGTATCGCAGGTCATGTTCCCTCTCGAGAACTCGTCGAGCGTAGTTCGTCGAGCACTCGACAGGCTGCTCAGCCATACAGAGCAAGACACACCCTGGGACACGCCCGTGTCCCAGGCCATGTCGCCCAACTTGAACCCAACTTGGGATTTGGGGTGTTACACCGCATCCCATCGAGCTCCAGCCCAACCGAGAGTCTATAACCTGGGCCAGCAGGAGGCCATCAAGCAAGGAGACATGGTGTCAGGTATGCACTAGAGTTTAGCGTTAGTGTTTTCCATACCTTACGTCTTATGCTCTGGTAGTATGATTGCTATGTTTTACGATTTGTTATGATTTTGGATGTTCCGACGAGAGCATTGTTCGATACGGGAGCTTCTCATTTCTTTTGTCTGAACAGTTTGTATCGCGCATCGGAGTACCTTCTTCGATGACAAGGGGCAAATTGGATGCGTTGTTACCGAATGGGTGTTCGATGTGTGCGAAAAGAGTTTGTTGCTTGAGAGTGCGAATAGGAAGTCGAACCTTTGACGTGGAAGCATCTATTCTTCCTAGTGGAGTTTGACGTAATCTGTGACATGGACTAACTCTCGGAGTAGCGTGCTTATATTATTTTACAACTCAAAGGAGTCGCACTAGGACTGAACACCTAGCGCTAGAATAAGTTAAAAGTACATTAGTATGTGGTGCCAGGTGCCAAACCAATGTCGCAGTCTCCTTACCGCTTAGCACCGAGGGAAACTGGAAGAGTTGAACGCATTACTTCAGGAATTGATAGAGCAGGGGCTATGTGGGTCCAAGTTCTTCGCCTTGGAGCGCGTCGGTTCTCTTTGTTAAGAATATATATACTTAAGTTTATGACTATGCATTGATTACCAGGAGTTGAATAAGCTAACGGAAAAGATTAAGTATCTGATCCCAAGGATTGATGATCTGTTCGACCAGCTGGTGGGGTCGACTGTGTACTCAAAGTTGGATCTGAAATCCGGATACTATCAACTGCGGATAAGGGAAAGTGACATTCCCAAGACGACTTTCAGCACACGTTATGGGCATTATGAGTTCACTGTCATGTCGTTTGGGCTGATGAATGCATCATCCATGTTTATGGATTTGATGAATAGAATATTCAGAGAATATTTGGACCAGTTCGTGATAGTCTTTATCAACGTTATACTGGTGTACTCGCAGTGCGAGGAGGATCATTTCAAGCACCTGCATATGGTGTTGGAGACATTGAGGTGGAACCAACTGTATGACAAGTTCGTCAAATGCGAGTTTTGGTTGTCCTCGGTAGCGTTCCTTGGTCACGTGGTTAATGGAGAAGGTATTGCGGTAGATCCGGCAAAGATAGTTGTTATGCGGGAGTGGCCTATGTTGTCTTCGGTGGAGGAAGTCCGGAGTTTTCTGGGGCTTGTCGGCTATTACAGGCGCTTCGTGGAGAACTTCTCACGGATAGAATTGCCCCTCACTACTCTGACAAGGAAGGACCAGAAGTTCGTTTGGTCGCCTGAATGCGCACAAGCTTTTGAAGAACTAAAGTGTCGTTTAACGACGACACCTGCGTTATGTTCTCCTTGTGGTTCTGAAGGCTTTGAGGTTTACACGGATGCCTCTGGAAGTGGGTTAGGTTGTGTTCTACTTCAGCACGGGTCGGTGATAGCCTATGGATCACGTCAGTTAAAGGTGCATGAGAGGAATTACCCGGTCCGTGACTTGGAGTTGGCGGTCGTGGTATTCACTCTCAAGCTTTGGGGGCATTACCTGTATGGAGTAAAGGTCGATATTTATTCAGATCACAAGAGTCTGAAGTATCTGATTGATCAGAAGGACCTCAACATGCGGCAGTGTAGGTGGATGGAGTTCCATGGGGACTACACCTATAAGATTCATTATATTCCCGGGAAGGAGAATGTTGTGGCAGATGCTCTGAGCCGTAGAACACCTACACATGCCAACTGGTTGCAGTTGCATGACGCGGCTCATTCATGATTTGGAGGCTTTGGAGATCTTGTGTGTTGACAAGGGGTCTAGTGTTAATGCATGTTTGAGTTGGACAGAGGTTCAATACGACCTCACAGACAAGATTCGATAGGCCTTGGAGTTGGACGTAAGCTTGAAACGTCGCTTGGCAGAGTCCGTGAATGGGTCAAATGACCAGTTTTATGCTGACGATGGCCTTATATGGAAAGGTGGTCGGTTGTGTGTCCCTAATGTTGGGAAATTACGAGAAGAATTGATGTACGAGGCGCATTTTACCATGTACTCAATTCACCCTGGGAGCACAAAGATGTTCAAAGACATGAAGTGGCTGTTCTGGTGGCCAGGTATGACAAAGACATAGCGCTATACGTGACGAAGTGTCAGACTTGTGCCTTGGTGAAGACCGAATGGCAGAAGCCAGGTGGATTTTTAGAGTCCTTGCCTATACCGGAGTGGAAGTTTGATGACATCTCTATGGATTTCGTGCACGGTTTGCCGAGATCGTACAAGAGGAACGACATCATTTGGGTGATAGTTGATCGTTTAACGAAGGTGTCACATTTTATACCCAATAGGAAGGATTATTTTGTGGAGAAGCTGACGAAGCTCTATGTGGATAATATAGTCTGTTTGCATGGTGTACCCCAGAGCATCGTTAGACATTAGTGATCGTGATGGACGGTTCACATCTAACGATTGGAGGCTCATTCATCAGTTGTTGGGTACCAAGCTGAACTTCAGCACAGCTTTTCACCCACAAACAGATGGGCAAGCTGAAAGGGTGAACAGGACGATGGAAGACATGCTTCGTATGTGTGCATTGGATTTTGGTAAAAGGTGGGAGGACCATCATTACATGATTGAGTTTGCATACAATAACAGCTATCAAGACAGTATTCAGATGGCCCCTTTTGAGGTTCTATACAGAAGGAGGTGTCGTACACCTTTGTCCTGGGTAGAAGTAGGAGAATCGAAGCTTTATAAGCGAAGAGAGGTTGAAGATGCTACGTCAACTATTCGGTTTATTCGGGAACGGCTACTGATTGCTCAAGATAGATAGGTCAAGTACTACAACGTCAAGCATCGGAACATGGAGTTTGCGTTGGGCGACTGGGCATACCTCAAGATAAAGTCGTTTAAAGGCGTATCAAGGAAAGTTAGACCCATGCGGATCAAGTATCGGTCGATAGTGGGATAACAATGAAGTTAGACCCATTCGGATCGAGGATACAGAGGTCAAACAATTACGGAACAAAGCTATCAGGATGGTCAAGGACTGATGGGACAATATGGTCGTAAGGAGCTTTCGTGGGAGCGAGAGCAGACCATGCTTGAGGAGTATCCCGAGCTTTTCTACTCAGGTACCATTTAACTTTGTGTACTTTCTCATTCTGTAATTTTGGGACGAAATTCTTTTAAGTGGAGAGAATTGTAACGCCCCAAAACTCGAATATGAATGGGTAGTGTTTTTGAGAGCTTTGGAGCCATTATGGTTTCACACGGCCCGTGACACGGGTGTGTCCTGAGCCGTGTCCTTTTTTGGAATTGGCTGAGTTTTATCGAGTATTGAACACAGCCTGGGACACGGGAGTGTCCAGGTCGGACACGGGCGTGTACATGGTGGACACGGGCGTGTCCAAAGCCGTGTCCTGCTCTGTGTTTGTCGGGCTGTGTCGATTGAGCAACACGCCCAGGGACATGGGCGTGTCAAGGTCGGACACGGGCGTGTCCAAAGCCATGTATTGTTCGGGTGTGACGGTTTCTGTGTCGATTGACGCACACGGCCTGTGACACGGGCGTGTCCAGGTTTGACATGGGCCTGTCCAAGGTTGACACGGGTGTGTTAGAAGTCGTGCCCTGATTCGGAGATCGAAGAATTCTTGTACGAAAGTGAGACATGACCTGTAACACGGGCATGTCACAAGCCATGTGCGGCCCCAGGGAGACGATTTTAAAGGTCAATTTAGGTCATTCGTTTCATTTTAGAGGGATCCGACGGCCCAGAATCCCTCCTGTTGGTATATAGTCGGGAAATGAGGGTTTAAGCCTCATTCCGTTTGGAAATTTCTCTTTCTAAGAGTTATAGAGAGGGGAGAGCAAAGGGAGAAGAAGAAGGAGGATTCCGGCCATTGTTAGAGCTTCGGAGCTACGAATCGCGAGCTGAGTACAGATCCGCGGAGGCGAGTCCGTTGCGGTGCTTTTCATCCTGCTAGTTTTCCATGGCACCGAAGCAAACTTCCAGGGTAACGATTCTCTACTTGGACGTGTGAATTCCTCTTCCTTTTTGCATAGGAAACTCTTTCCCGCGAGTGGGCGGTGAGTGTGAGGTATTCCTTTTGGTAGATATGGTTTATCCCCGTAGTCTTGCATATAGAGTCCGGAATCGAAGTACGGGTATAGGCATGGTGTGTGAAGCCTATCCGAACATGTTGGTTTGGATCGGTGATGTTTTCATTATGCAAGTATTGCCGGAGAAGACTCTGTGCCGTTTGTTTTTCGGGTTTTCTACGTGGCAGATTTCAACAGGGAGCCTTGGGGACTAACTCCAAGGTGCACCCAAAAAACTGGGCAGAAACGTATTTCTGCCAGGTACCGCTCGGCGGTAGCTCTGTTATTGCGAGGCCTGTCTCTTTAAGACATGGGGGCCAGTGTTGTCAGGCTGTGTGCTCTGGGAGCCCAGTTGGATTGGTCTGCGAGCCAACCTTGTGCATAACCGGGTTATGTACTATTATATGATCGATACTTCGGGATTCGGGGAAGCTTGACCCACGTCTATGGCTTAAATTGACGTGGCGGTGTAAGCAACGGGTTTAGTGGAACCGTACCCGCTTTATATGGTTCGATTAAAGAGACCTAATGTACGTGGCACTTACCGATGGCATGGAGGGAGGGTCTTAGGCTTCGGTCGTAAAGACTAAAATGCTAACGATGTTTGTCGTCCTAGGGGCGGTGGTGAAGCCTCGGAATGGACCAGATTCACCGAGAATGTGCCTTGAGCGCACGGGGTATGTGGTTGTGCGTGCCTACCCCTGTGGTGAAGTGTGCT
Source organism: Platanthera guangdongensis (assembly GCA_039583875.1). Classification (NCBI taxonomy): domain Eukaryota; kingdom Viridiplantae; phylum Streptophyta; class Magnoliopsida; order Asparagales; family Orchidaceae; genus Platanthera; species Platanthera guangdongensis. Next base: position 77,250,117 of record CM077150.1, on the reverse strand, counting down.
TAAATTGTACTTTCACTATCATGTTTGATTATACTAATGAAGTGCAGGGAAGGAGCATCGTCGCCCCGATTAAGGGGCAGGGTCGTTATAATTTGGTCAGCTTTAGCTGACCGTTGCCTTGTTTGTCACCGTGCGGTGGATTGTTCTTATGCAGGAATAGGTGGTTCTAGTGGTAAATAGCGGGCTGAAGCCCTTGGTGTTGTGCTGGTCCTCGAAGGCCAAAGCGAAGTGTTTTATTTTGTATACTATCATGTATGGCCGACCTGTGAGCCGAATTTTGTAAGACACTTTTATTGATCAAACTAATGTAAGGCCATAAGGTCAAAGTCGTGTTGTATGTTATTTCATTCCTAATATGGTTGTAGTGGACATTCATGTATTGTATGGGTTCTTATAATAGTTTAAAAGCTTCTGATATAATGCTCTAAGTTAGGATGTGTATTCCTATGTTGTTAAATTGGTATTCTTATGTAACTCAACTAACTGTCTGTAGAATATGACGTGGGGCCCCGGCCGGACCTTCTGTTATATTCCATGTGATGGATGGGGTATTACAACTTGGACCCGATTTTGGTTTTGGTGGATTTTTATTTAAGCGCTTGGAAAAAAATTTAGGTAGAGTACTCTCACATAGAAATAAGTGTAGTATTAAATATTGACCGTTAATTTCCTGCAGAAATAACATGATTGATCGAAATACGGATCAACAGTCAGTATTTAATATCATATGGGTCGTAGGATACCAGATCAATGGTCAGTATTTAATATTGTACTTATTTTTATGTGAGAGTAACACCTAAATTTTTTTGGGTACTGATATTTGTACATCATAAATGTCTATTCTCACACCATTTTCTTAATAAGACTCCTCTTTTTAAAACCATAAAATCTTATATTTGTACCCCCCCCCCATTTCTAACCCTCATCTCACACCTTTCTCCGTTGATACCTTAAGCAGTCGTAAGCCCCGCGGCTCTTCTGCTCGGTGTTTCCTCTGCCTGGTTTGCCTCCAGCCGCCGAGCAATTCGCTGGTTTCCTCCAATCTATTGGTCGATCCTCCATGCACGTTCACGTTGTCGATCCTTCATTCCAGCGGCCGCCGCTCGCGGGATTCCGCCGGTCCCGATTCCTCCTTGGTCGCCCAGCATTTCACCGGATTCTCCTTTCCAGCAACCGCCGGAACCTAACACTAAATATTGTTGGTCTTCCACTTTGTTTATTTTCATTTTTCTGGATCCCTATTATTCCTCTTGTTTAATGTTCTACTCTGCACATGCGCTTTCTGTTGGCTTCTGTAATAAGAACTGACAAATATATAGTCTGCGTACTGTGGTAATCAAATTTGCACATGCGCTGTTGCTGAGTAAGTAGTTAGTGATGGGGTTAGGCAAAAATTACAATGGGCGGTGGAGGCATTTAATAGCACATGTAGGCCAGAGACAGATGAGGCCAGCAAGCAAGAAACCATCACAAATAATGGCTCTGCGCATATTAATTCATTTCAATGTTGTCAATCCAATAATAATAATAATAACTTCCTAATTTCAAGCAAGGGAACAACACCCAGGGTCAAACCTTAATTTGACAGTCTGTTTTAAACTTGTGAAAACTTGATCATCTTCGTCTATTTGTAGGTTTTGAAATCATGATAACAAATTTAAAATTGGGAGTCAAATAATGATTTTGGGTTATCTGTCAATGACAACAAATATGTTTTGAGAATGATGTAGTTACTGCTCTTTAAATGATCAATTTATGTGAGTTTTAAAATTTTTAAAATTGGGGTACAAATAGCTTATCGTGGTACAAATATAATTTTAGGTGATTGTTATGAGCAAACCTTTTTTGGATAGGTGCAAACCAAAAGTTAAAATTAAAAACATTAAATAACTATTTTATATTTAGGGTTTGATTGGATCCGGGCAAACCACTCCCGACACCCCCTATCCCGATTTCGTCGCTCCCCACCCGGCTTCTCTCCCGATTCCGCCCTACGGCCGCCTGTCTCCCCACATCGCCCTACGACCGCCTCTCTCCCTGCATCGCCTGAGACAACTCCTCCTAAAACTTTAAAGGTGGGCTTCTCTGGCACACGCTAACGAGCCTAACCGGTTTTTTGCATCTCCAACACACGTCGGCCGCCTCTCTCCCGATTTCTGCGTCCCGGAGGTTTAGAAGCTTCGACCTGGAGGAAAGGTACCCTTGTTTGTTGATTTCCTGTGTCATTTCGAGTGTGTTTCAAGGCAAGCAATACCTGATTTTTGTGGAATCATTGTCCATTCAGATTTTTTGAATTTTCAAATTTTATAGATGTGTGGTTGTTTAGGGTTTATGCTTGTTTCATCCATTTACACTTGGTTTATTAAGCCCTCGCCCATTTTTTGATGGTTTGTTCTTCATTGTTTTCAATGCACGTTTATATGTTAGATGTGTGGATGTTTAAGATTTAAGCTTGGTTTATTTTTGTATGTACTTTAGTCAAGTATGCTTCTCAATTGTGGATTTTTTTGTTCATTTCCAGATCTTGTACTTTATTTGAGTATGAACATATGAAATTATTGACATGTTGAGAATCATCTCAACAAACAGAAAATGACGTTGGAATTCATTTTGTTACATCACAATGTTTTAGATCTAAGGAGGAGTTAGTATGTAACACCCACATCCGTCGCATGGCATATAATAGAAGGTCCAGTTGGAACCTGACGCCATATACCACAGACAGTCGAAAGGGTTACATAAGAATATTCAAACTATCCAATTAAGACTACACGTCCTACACAGAGCATTCTAGCGGAAGCTTTTAAAGTTGAAAGAACCCAAATCTTAAATCCATATCCAAGAATGTCCACATCCACACAACAGGAATGAAACCCCAAATACACTAAAAGGGTACATGGCCTTATGACCTTACAAATGTTCACTTAATAAAAACATGTCTTACATACATCGGCTCGCAGGCCGGCCACATATGATAAAAATAAAAACAACTATTCGCTTTGGCCTTCTAGGGCCAGCACAGAAACATGGGCTCCAACCCGCTATTTGGCACTCGGCTCCGCAGCACCTGCAAGCACATTCCACCGCACGGTGGCAAACAAAGCAACGGTCAGCCAAAAGCCGACCAAATTATAATGACCTCGCCCCTAGGTCGGGACGGCGGTGCTCTTTCCCTGCATAACATTAGCTCAGCTAAACAATACAGTGCAACTATATATTTCGCCACATGTGTAGGCTCGCACGGCCAAACACCTCGTGCACTCCGGGCATATTAATGGTGAATCCTGTCATTACAGCGTCTTCACCACCACCCCCAGGATGGCAACAACATGTGAGCATTTAGCCTTTCTGACCACCGTCTAAGGCTCCCAACTATGCCAACGGCCAGTCCTCGTCTTCGGGTCTCTCGCACCGAACCACATAGCCTAGGTCCAATTCCACTTGCCTGTTGCTCACGCCGCATATACAGTTTAAGTCCTACGCATGGGCCAAGCTTCTCTCAGATCTCAAAGTTTTCCAAACAATCTCATAACCAAGTTATGATCAAGGCCGGTTCCCAGACCGCCAAGTTAGCAGAACACGTTTCCGCTCAATTTTCCGGGTGCGCCTTGAAGCTAACCTCCAAGGATCCCTGCTGCAATCTACCGTGTAGAAACCCGAAAAACCCAAAGCACAGAGTCTTCTCCGGCAAAACATATCAAATGCAACATCACCGATCCAGACAATACACGTCCGGGTAGGCTTCACACACAATGCATATGTCCGTACTTACGATTCCGGACTCTATATGCAACACAAGGGGGATTATTCACATCAACCCCAAGGAACAACACGCACTCACCGCACACTTGCGGGAGCGGGATTCCCTATGCAGAAAGAAAGAGCTTCACATGCTCAAGTAGAGAATCGTTACCCTTGTAGTCCGCTTTGGCGCCATGGAAAAACTACACAGATGGAAATCTTCGCAACGAACTTTCCTCCACAGATCCGCTCTCAGATTTCGAAACGGTGCTCCGATGCTCCGCCGGCTGCCGGAATCCCTTCCTTCTTCCTCCTCTTTCCAACTCCTTGAGAGAGAGAATGGTTGGAGAGAAATGAAGGATTAACTCCTCTATTCCCTGTCTTAACAGAGCAGGAAACCGTCTGAGCCCTTGGATCTTAATTAAAGAAAACGAATGGCTCAGATCTGCACAAAATTCCACAGACCTGGGCCGAACACGGCCTCGTACACGGCTGTGTCCCAGGCCGTGTGTCTTGATCGAGGCACGATCGTCGAACGAAGGAAAGGCACACGGGCAAAGACACGCCCGTGTCTCACCTGACACGCCCGTGTCGGGTCCTCGACATGCCCGTGACCGGGGGCATGTCACGCATAACCGCCACGCCAACCGACATGGCCCAACTGAACACGGGTAGGCACACGCCCGTGTCAAATGACACGCCCGTGTCATTCAGCCGTGTTCCTAGTCGTGTCCTTCTCGGGATGAAAACGACCAAACCACCAGCGAGACACGGCATTGGACACGCCCGTGTCCTAGGCCGTGTACCCCTAAACAGGCACCAAAAATCCCTTTTGACGCGACCGACTCAAATACAATTTTCGGGGCGTTACAAATCTCCCACACTTAAGAAATTTCGTCCCGAAATTAAGTAAAAGGTACACAAATCTAAATAATACCTGAGTGGAATAACTCGGGGTATTCCTCCAACATAGCTTGCTCTCGCTCCCAAGAAAGCTCCTCACGTCCGCAATTATCCCATCGGACTTTAACCATACGGATATCCTTGTTGCGGAGTCGCTTGACTGCAACATCTTCAATACGTACTGGCTTGACCCTTGTGGTCAACTCATAATCAACTGGTACTTGATTATCCGCAATGATCTGCGAAGGCTCTTGCACCACCTTACGCAACACCGATACGTGGAACACGTCATGCAGCCCACTCAATTCCGCCGACAGCTTCAATCTATACGCCGCCTCGCCAACACGCTCCAGGATTTCAAATGGTCCAAGGTATCTCGGACTCAACTTCTTCAAGCGTCGAACCCGCGATACACCCTTGAACGGCTTGATTTTTTAGATACACCATGTTGCCAACATTGAACTCCACGTTCCTATGCTTGGCGTTGTAATACTTTGCCTGCCTGTCCTGGGCGACCTTCAACCTTTCCTGAATTGTACGCACCATTGAAGTGGCGTCTTCCACCGCTTGACATTTATACAACTTCGATTCTCCTGCCTCTAACCAAGACAACTGCGTACGACACTTCCTCCCGTACAAGGCTTCGAAAGGCGCCATTCCAATACTTGCCTGAAAGCTGTTGTTGTACGCAAACACCACCATGTACATGTGATCTTCCCACTGCTTTCCAAAATCTAGGACGCACATGCGAAGCATGTCCTCCATAGTCCTGTTGACCCTCTCGGTTTGACCATCCGTTTGCGGATGAAAGGCTGTACTGAACTTTAGCTTAGTACCCAACAGACTATGCACCAACCTCCAGTCATTCGACGTGAAGCGTCCATCTCGATCACTAACAATACTGCGGGGCACACCATGCAATCGTACAATATTCTCCACGTAGAGTTTGGCTAACCTTTCCACCGGATCTTCCTTCCTGACTGGGATAAAGTGCGACACCTTTGTCAACCTATCTACGACCACCCAAATGGCGTCGTTTCCCTTCTGTGACTTTGGCAAACCATGCACAAAATCCATAGATATGTCATCGAATTTCCATTCTGGGATAGGTAGGGGCTTCAAGAAACCTCCGGGCTTCTGGCATTCCTCCTTCACCAATGCACAAGTACGGCACTTGGCCACATAAAGTGCTACATCCTTCTTCAGACCCGGCCACCAGAATAATTTCTTCATGTCCCTATACATCTTCGTGCTTCCCGGGTGGATTGAGTACTTGGCATGATGAGCCTTATACATCAATTTCTCCCGAAGATTATCCGCACTAGGAACGCATAAGCGACCGTCCTTCCTTAGCAAACCATCTTCAACGGAAAACTGAGAATTTGACTCATCCAATGATTCATCTAAGATCTACTTCATGTTGTTATCCTGAACCAAAGCCCGCCGAACTCTATCAGCTAGGTCATACTGCACCTCTGTCCAAAATAGTTTCGCCTCAACACTAGACTGCTTGTCGACAAAAGATATCTTCAAAGCCTCCAACTCATGGACCAATCTCTCATCATGTACCGATAATCAGTTGGCCTGTGCGGGAATCTTACAACTCAGCGCATCCGCCACTGCATTTCCCTTCCTAGGCACATAATGTATCTTGAAGGTGTAGTCCCCTAAGAACTCCATCCACCTCCGCTGCCTCATGTTCAGATCCTTTTGGTCCAATAGGTACTTCAAGCTCTTATGATCGGTGTAAATATCGACCTTCACACCGTACCGGTAGTGCCTCCAAAGCTTTAGAGCAAATATCACAGTTGCTAATCCTAGGTCATGGACCGGATAATTTCTCTCGTGAACCTTCAACTGTCGTGAACCATAGGCTATCACTCTCCCATGCTGTAACAAAACACAACCCAAACCATTACCCGCAGCATCACTATAGATCTTGAACCATTCGGTTCCAACTGGCGAACATAAAATAGGCGTCGTGGTCAATCGCCTCTTCAACTCTTCAAAAGCTTGTTCGCACTCCAGCGACCACACAAACTTTTGATCCTTCCTTGTCAACATCGTGAGTGGAAGTGCTATCCGTGAAAAGTTCTCTACGAAGCGCCTATAGTAGCCGACAAGCCCCGGAAAGCTCCGGACTTCCGCCACCGTAGTCAAAGTAGGCCACTCCCGTATTGCCACTATCTTCGTCGGATCCACAGCTATCCCTTCTCCACTAACAACATGACCAAGGAATGCTATCGAGGATAACCAGAATTCACACTTGGAGAACTTAGCATACAAATGATTCCTTCTCAACGTCTCCAACACCATGTGTAGATGATTGTAGTGATCCTCCTCACACTGCGAGTACAGCATGATATCATCGATAAATACTATCACGAAACGATCCAGGTACTCTCTGAACGTCCTGTTCATCAGATCCATAAATACGGATGGTGCATTCGTCAACCCAAACGGCATGACCGTGAACTCGTAATGCCCAAACCGCGTACTGAATGCTGTCTTTGGGATGTCGCTCTCCCTTATCCTCAACTGGTTGTAACCGGACTTCAGATCTAACTTCGAATATACCATTGACCCAACCAACTGATCAAATAGATCGTCAATCCTGGGAATCGAATACTTATTCTTTTCCGTAAGCTTGTTCAATTCCCGGTAGTTGATACAAAGCCGCAAGCTCCCATCTTTCTTCTTAACAAAGAGAACGGGTGCGCTCCAAGACGACGAACTTGGATGCACATAACCTTGCTCTAGCAACTCTTGCAGTTGCACCTTCAACTCTGCCATCTCTCTTGGCGCTATCCGATATGGAGAGCGTGAAATCGGTTTGGCACCCGGTACCAGCTCAATGGTAAAATCAATCTCCCGCTGAGGAGGGGCTCCAGGGAGATCATCTGGGAACACATCAGGATACTCGGACACCACTGGAATACTGTCAAGGCCTGGTTTAGGCATCGAAGTCTGCACTAGAGTGACAAACAGCTCTGCCCCAGACCGAACTGCCTTGAACACCTGAAGGGCTGACATCAAAATCTTACCCGACCCCTTCATGCCCGCAAAAGTAGTCTCCCGATCGGTGTTCAAACCCAACTTAACTTCCTTACGGTTGCAATCAATGCATGCACCCTGCTCCGAGGGCCAATCCATACCTAATATTACGTCGAACTCCACTAACGGCAAAAGCGACGCTCGCAAATCAAACTCCCGGTCTCCAATCCGAATCTTCACAACGCAGACCCTATTTGCACGCATTGAGCACCCATTGGGCAGCAACACATCCAATTTGTCTTCTGCCATCGAGGACGGAACCCCGATGCGCGATATGAATTTTTCGGACAAGAAGGAATGTGATGCTCCCGTATCAAACAGGGCTCTTGCCGGAAACTCAAAGATCAACACAAAGCCTAGCACCAACAAAGTAAGCTAACAAATACGAAGGTAACAACTATAAAAGTTAAACCACTGTAATTTAACTCATACCTGTCACCACGTCCGCTTGCTTTATGGCCTCTTGCAGACAAAGGTTGTAGACTCTAGGCTGGGCTGGAGCATGATGGGACGCGGTTGACTCCACCGCCTTCCCTTTCTCCTCATAAGTCGCTCCAGACTTCCTCTCTGACTTTAAGCGTCCGTTCCAATAGCTACGGGCAAAATGCCCCGCTTTTCCGCAGATATATCAAGCTCCTGGGACTCGACTTGTGGTTTCCCCCAATGCACCAGACGAAGGGGCTGAGTTCAAAGTCTTCAACTTCTTGTTCCATCTGCGGACATTCGACTTTGAACTTGGCCCTTTGAACTGTGGTTTCTTAGTACTAGAGTCCTCACCTGCTCCTGACATAGCTTCCTTAATCTTCTGAGCACCATCCAAACATTCTCGGGCAAAGTTCCCTTTCTTGCCACAAGCTCGACAGTTGTACATAACTTTGCTAGTCCCAGCCTTAGCCCCCTCTTTTGACGTTCTGCGGGATGCAGTCCTCCTAGGATTTGCAGAGTTCGATACCCTACTCACTGGCATCGGGTGAATCCTCCCCAAATCTACTTCCAAAGATCTAGCCGACTCCACCAAGGCTCGGAATCTCAATAGTTTTGGTCCTACCAGTAGGATTCGCAGCTCACCACGCAGCCCATTATAAAATCTATCAACTATAGACTGTTCGTTCTCCAATTCAAAGCATGGGTAGCGGCTTATGAAAAGGAACGCCTGCAAATACTCGTCGACTGAGTGCGTACCCTGCACTAAGGACATGTTCAACTGCTGGCCTGCTGGCCTTCTTAAAGTCCTTTGATCCAACACACCACCCGACATTGAAGTTAGCTCAGGGACAAAAGGTTTCACGTTGCTTCCCTGTTGTGCACTGGTCACAGCGAGCACCACTTCAACGATTCTTCTTATGGTTTCAAATGATGGAGGGGTCTCAAGCACGATGCTAGGTGCACTATAATCCTCAGAAAACAGATGTTCTGTCGGTTCTGCGCCACTCCCGGTCACCTATAGTCGTACAAAACACCAATAAGTGACTAAAAAAATTTGCAAAGAGCAACTATAGGAACACGCAGGTTCCTCAAAACAAGTGTATTTTTCACTCCTAAGTGGACATTCATGGGTTCTTTTTAATGTTATAATGATGACGCACACATGTGCTCACCACCCCTCAAAAGAATTCGCCCACGAATTCATTTAAGCCTGACCGTAACCAGAAGTCTGATACCAAATTGTAACACCCCCATCCGTCGCATGACATATAACATAAGGTCCAGCTGGAACACGACGTCATATACCACAGACAGTCGAAAGGGTTACATAATAATATTCAAACTATCCAATTAAGACTACACGTCCTACATAGAGCATTCTAGCGGAAGCTTTTAAAGTTGAAAGAACCCAAATCTTAAATCCATATCTAAGAATGTCCACATCCACACAACAGGAATGAAACCCCAAATACACTAAAAGGGTACATGGCCTTATGGTCTTACAAATGTTCACTTAATAAAAACATGTCTTACATACATCGGCTCGCAGGCCGGCCACACATGATAAAAATAAAAACAACTATTCGCTTTGGCCTTCTAGGGCCAGCACAGCAACATGGGCTCCAACCCGCTATTTGGCACTCGGCTCCGCAGCACCTGCAAGCACATTCCACCGCATGGTGGCAAACAAAGCAACGGTCCGCCAAAAGCCGACCAAATTATAACGACCCCCCTAGGTCGGGACGGTGGTGCTCTTTCCCTGCATAATATTAGCCCAGCTAAACAATAAAGTGCAACTATATATTTCGCCATAGGTGTAGGCTCGCACGGCCAAACACCCCGTGCACTCAGGGCACATTAACGGTGAATCCTGTCATTACAGCGTCTTCACCACCACCCACAGGATGGCAACAACATGTGAGCATTTAGCCTTTCTGACCACCGTCTAAGGCTCCCAACTATGCCAACGGCCAGTCCCGTCTTCGGGTCTCTTGCACCGAACCACATAGCCTAGGTCCAATTCCACTTGCTTGTTGCTTACGCCGCATATACAATTTAAGTCCTACGCGCGGGCCAAGCTTCTCTCGTATCCCAAAGTTTTCCAAATAATCTCATAACCCAGTTATGATATAGGCCGGTTCCCAGACCGCCAAGTTAGCATAACACGTTTCTGCTCAGTTTTCCAAGTGCGCCTTGAAGCTAACCTCCAAGGATCCCTGCTGCAATCTACCGCGTAGAAACCCGAAAAACCCAAAGCACGGAGTCTTCTCCGGCAAAACATATCAAATGCAACATCACCGATCCAGACAATACATGTCCGGGTAGGCTTCACACACAATGCCTATGTTCATACTTACGATTCCGGACACTATATGCAACACAAGGGGGATTATTCACATCAACCCCAAGGAACACCACGCACTCACCGCACACTTGCGGGAGCGGGATTCCCTATGCAGAAAGAAAGAGCTTCACATGCTCAAGTAGAGAATCGTTACCCTTGTAGTCCGCTTTGGCGTCATGAAAAAACTATACGGATGGAAATCTTCGCAACGAACTTTCCTCCACAGATCCGCTCTCAGATTTCAAAACGGTGCTCCGATGCTCCGCCGGCGGCCGGAATCCCTTCCTTCTTCCTCCTCTTTCCAACTCCTTGAGAGAGAGAATGGTTGGAGAGAAATGAAGGATTAACTCCCCTATTCCCGGCCTTAACAGAGCAAGAAACCGTATGAGCCCTTGGATCTTAATTAAAGAAAACGAACGACTCAGATCTGCACAAAACTCCACAGACCTGGGCCGAACATGGCCTCAAACACGGCCATGTCCCAGGCCGTGTGCCTTGATCGAGGCACGATCGTCAAATGAAGGAAAGGCACACGGGCAAAGACACGCCCGTGTCTCACCTGACACGCCCGTGTCGGGTCCTTGACACGCCCGTGACCGGGGGCGTGTCACGCATAACCGCCACGCCAACCGACACGACCCAACTGAACACGGGTACTGACACGGGTAGGCACACGCCCATGTCAAATGACACGCCCGTGTCATTCAGTCGTGTTCCTGGCCGTGTACTTCTCGGGATGAAAACGGCCAAACCACCAGCCAGACACGGCCTTGGACACGCCCGTGTCCTAGGCCGTGTACCCCTAAACAGGCACCAAAAATACCTTTTGATGCGACCGACTCAAATACAATTTTCGGGGCGTTACATAGTATCTTGGGTTCAACAAAAGGCGAGGGAATTAGGATTTGTTGTGACAATTCAAGGTGCTGACAAGCTTACTAGTAGACTTAAGCCTCGAGTTTTTTTGGGATGTGACAGAGCAGGTTATTATCGTAAGAAACAACGAGGTAAAGGATGGGTCAAGAAAAATTTGCGAAGAACTACCACAAAGAGGTGTGGATGTTCATTTTCACTTAAAGGTCAAAAAAATGCACATGTAGATGAGTGGACGCTTGAAGTTATGTGCGGATCACACAACCATGAAATAGTTCATCTTGAAGCACATGCCCATGCATGTAACTAGATGAAGCCGACGAAAAGATCATGGAGGACATGTATTTGGCCGGGGTAAAACCTAGGAAAATACTATCGGCTTTGAAAAAAAGAGATCTTTCTAACAGCATGACAATGCGAACAATTTATAATAAAAGGGCGAAGATACAGAGAGTTGAATTGGATGGGGGCACGCAAATTCAATTTTTATACAAATGTATTACTAGTGGTGCATACATTAGCTTTAACAAAGTCAATGTTGTTACTAATCAGTTGAAAAGTCTTTTTTTTTGCTCATCATGTTGCAGTTAAATTATGCAAAATGTTTCCGAGTGTGTTTTTGTTGGATTGTACGTACAAGACAAATAGATACATATTACCACTATTATGTATTATTGGTGTTACTTTAACCAACGATTCCTTTTAAGTTGCTTTTGTGTTCATGTCTAATGAAGTACATGCAAGTTATGTATGAGCTCTTGACTGCTTCAGATCTGTTTTGGATCAAAAAAATTGCCAACCGTATTGGTAACGGATAAGGAAATTGCATTAATGAATGCAATTGCAGTAATCTTTCCGAAAGCCAAAAATATTTTGTGCAGATTTCATATAAGCAGGAATATATTAGCACATTGTAAGAGATTGTTTAAACAAGGAGAAGAATGAGAGGAGTTCATAGCAACATGACAACAATTAGTGAACTCTGAAAGCGAATCTGATTTTTATCGACTATTTCTTGATTTTAAAAAACAACTACGAGTGTATTTACCCAGAAGTGTACTCTTATGTGGTCACCACGTGGATAACACTATACAAAGAATATTTTGTTTCCGCATGTGTGGACATGCACTTGCACTTAGGTAACTGTACTACAAATCGTGTTGAGGGTAGTCATAGTCAGCTTAAGAAATTTTTGGAAGTTTCAATTGGCAACCTAAGCACTATTGGGAAAACTTTTGATCAGATGATTACTTTACAACATACAGAAATTAAGAGGGCACCATTCAAATTAGCAATGTATTCAACACTCCTTTATATTCTGAGTTAATGGGATGTATCTCTTTTGCAGCTTTGGATTATATTAAAAAGGAAGAATTTTTAGCAAGGACTGAAAAATCATTAATTGGAGAATGCACACATAAAACTAAATATACATTGGGATTACCTTGTGCACACAAATTATTACCATACATAACACAAAATAATTCATTTCCAATATCGATGATACATGATCATTGGAAAAAACTTTCTCTACATGAAGACAAAGAAGATCAGGACATTAAAGTTGAGACAAGTGAGCCTAATGAAATTGATGTGGAATTTGAAGCCATCCTTAAAAGATATAATAATACTTCTGAACTACAAAAATAAGAGATCAAACGAAAGCTTCGTGAACTTATGGATCCTTGTTTAAGTCAAACAGTGGAACCATCTGTACCTACTAGATTAAAGGGTCGGCCAAGAGGAAGGTATAAGAACTTTGCAAGCGAAGATTTGTCAACGAAACGAGATCCCTCCCTATTTGAACATGTTTTGATGAGTGAGCAATTAACCTTGACAAATCCTGCAAAACATGTCACCAAAAAGAAAGCAAATACGGAAAATAGATTACTTAGAGTCGTTCGTAAAGAAATGACACCACACATATCAAATTATATTATCGATGTTGTAGATGTATTGAGAGATGGACATTGTGGATACCGAGCAATCAGCAATGGATTGAAAATGAGGAATAATTGGTTACAAGTACGTAAAGAAATATCGCAAGAGCTTCAACAAAAAGAGGAGTTATATGAGCAAATTTTTGTAAAAGTAAGAAGATTAGAGTTGTTGGATTCACTAGATTGTGAGGTTGTTCCCGCTCCTTTGGATAAGTGGATGACAATGCCTGATATGGTCATATGGGGTTAATCATTACTTCTTGCTACAATATCAAATTAGTACATTTCAGCATGTTTCAGTCTTTCACTTTCTTGCTATTGCATTCACCACTACCAGTCCTTCGAAGAACAATATTCATGAGATTTATTCAAGGAAATCATTTTGTACGACTGATTATGCGTGGTGACTACCCACTACCTCCAACTTTCTCGATTTGGGGGAGGTACCATGAAGAACTCGCTGAAAAATGGTACAAATTTAATTATATACTATATTTGTATTTTTAATTAAATCATATATTATTTTTATCCTAAGTAATGTGTACTATTGCAGGTGCCAAAATAGTTGATGTTATAATTAACGACGTTTTTCAATCAATGTGCTGGACTTAAAGGTACTATACAACATATATATTGATAACTATACTTTCAAATAAATATATGTTTTCAATCATTGATTATTATTATTTTGACAGGTGCAACAATTGTAGCAAACAATTGTCACTAAAAGAAGATTTTTACAATGAATTAGAAATTTTTGTAATGCGTTAAAGTTTAATGTTGATGCTAAACTGTAGTTTATATTTTGCTAAATAATTTAGAAAGTTTTTATTTTGATTTGCCCGTAACAATTGCTTTGCACATATAAATTTTTAGTTTGCCCATAAAATTGATTTGTACATATCTAAAATAGATTTGTTCATAACTAGAGGTGTCCTAAAAAACCGGGCCCACCGGGCCTGACCGGCCCGGCCCGGTGAAAAGCCCGAAAGGCCCGGTCCAGGGCCAAGCCCGCCTCGGGCCCAGGCCGGGCCATGGGGCCCTTCCGGGCCCCATTGTAGGGCAAATGCCCGACCCGGTGCCCGAGCCGGGCCGGGCCGGGCAAAGCCCGGTTACCGGGCTTAGCCCGGGCCTGGAAAAGCCCGGGCTGGCTCTTAGAGCCGTTGGCTGCCAGCATGCCACATGGGCATGCTGGCAGCCATTATTTTATTAAAAAAATAAAATAAATTTTTTAATTTTTTTTTTAAAAAAATCTATAAACCCCCCCTCCTTCTTTCCCTCTTCTACCCCCTCATCCCCCACCATCTCTCTCTAATCTCTATTCTCTCGAATCTGTCGTCAACGCAAGCGTCTTCTTCATCATCCGTCGCTCACGAAGTGGTGGAGCACAAGCGTACGACGCCGGTTTGAGAATATTTCGACTTAGTGCAAGTCGGCGCGGAGTAAAAGGCGAGGTGCAAACAGTGCTCGAAATTACTTTCGATCGCTGGCAACTCGACACTCGCAAGACACGTTAAGTCTTGCGCAGCCAAAGAAGCTCTTCCCGAGTCGACCCAGGCGCGATTATCGGCATCCAGACAAATCTAGACGTACGATCAAGGTCGGCAGCGGGAGCTGCAGGTGAAGAACATCATCAGACGTGGGTTGCCGTTCAGCCACTATGACAACGAAGAAGAAACCGAGTACATCCACCAAGGGGTACAACCCAAATATCACCAAGTTAGTCGATCTTCAATTAGGCGCGATGCACTTAAATATTATTTAGAAGCAAAACAAACTTTAATTAATTTTTTTGAAAAAATTGAGGGTCGAGTGAGTTTAACGAGCGACGTTTGGACAAGTAGTATAAAATTAGGATTATTGTATATGTCTATAACGTGTCACTGGGTCGATCCTATTTCCTGGGATCTAAATAAGCGAATAATTTGTTTTGAAAGTTTCGAAGTCCCGCACACCGGTGAGACGATTTATCAAATAATTTCAAAATGTGTGCGCGAATTTTAAATAAAAGATAAAATTATGAGTATTTCTTTCGATAACGCCACAAATAATACCACCTCAATTGAGTGGTTAAAACGTGATTTGAAACCTATGTTAAACGGCGCTTTTTTTCATACTCGTTGCGCGTGCCACGTTTTAAATTTAGTAGTACAAGATACTTTGTCGTATATGGAACCATACCCTAATAAAATACGTTTAATGTTACAATTTATTTATAGTTCTAAACAACGACGTCAAGATTTTAAAAAATTCGTAATCGGGCAAGGTCAAAATTTTTTGAAACCTCTATTTGACATGTCAATTAGATGGAACTCTACGTATATAATGTTAAAACGAGCGATTCGCCAAAAACACTACTAATGGAATTTTATAATTTGTTAGGTTAACATGAATTAAGCGAGTCCGATTGAACAATTTTAGAACATTACATGGATTTATTAGAAGTTTTTTATACGGCGACAAATAGTTTATCGGACGTATATTATCCTACTAGCCCGCTAGTTATTGTAAATATTGTTAATATTTCACAAAAATTAAATTATTTTAAACAACATGCCGGATGGAGCGAATTAATAGAAATAATGGAAAGAAAATTTTTAAAATATTATAGAGAAATCCCAGTTATGTTTTCATGCGCCGCCGCTTTGAATCCTCTTTTCGGCGTAAACGGCGTAGAAAATTTTATTGAAGAAATAAATAACAATATAGACATAAATCCAAGTGATTCAGATTTAGATAATCTGAGTATTTTAAATTTTAACACAATTTTTACTGAATGTTATAATTATTACGATAATTTATACGGATCGCGACCCCGAGAGTATGTGTCGCAACCAAAAACATCTAGTAGTTTTAAAAATAAAATGTTAGAGTTAGCCTCTAGGAAAAAAATGCGCACAACATCTAGTAGTTTAAATGAATTAAGGTTGTACAAAAAAACACAATTTCGTGATTTTATGTCCACGGACGAATTAGAGAATTTCGATATTTTAAAATGGTGGAAAGGTAAAGTAAATACCTATCCTATTATGACCTATATGGCCCGAGATTTACTAACGATCCAAGCTAGCACGGTAGCTTCGGAGTCTGCTTTTTCTCTTAGTGGCAGAGTTTTGAACGAGCAGAGAAGTCGACTAAGCGAAGAATCGCTCGAGATCTGCATATGCTACAAGGACCACCTGGATGCAATGAAGAGGAAGCAGCATATTTCAGCGATCGAGGATAGCTCGTCGGACATGGAAGACGAGATGGACGCGATCAACTTAAACTAGACAACTTTTTGTATTTTTGTCATTTGTAATTTTGTAATTTTTAATAATTTAGAATTTTTGTCATTTGTAATTTTTAATAATTTAGAATTTCCAAATTTTTGTATATTTGCACATTTCTAAATTTGTATAATTTCGTTACATTAATAAAAATTTTATTTTTCAATATTACGATGTTGTGTTTTTTTATTTTTTTTGTAAATTAAAAACTTGATTTTTTTTTTTTTTAAAAATCAAAACTTGATTTTTTTTATGAATTAAAAAAAACAATTTTTTTTAAAAAATAACCGGGCCGGGCTTAGCCTGGGCCCGACCCGGGCAGGCCTAGGGGGCCTTACCAGGCCCCCTAGGGAGCATAGCCCAGCCCGGCCCGCTTACATTGTTAAGCCCGGCCCGGGCCCGGGCCCGGTTCAGAAAAGCCCGGGCCCTGCAGAAGCCCGGACCCGCCGGGCTTTATGCGCACCATATCATAACAATCACATAATTTTAAGGTATATAAATATCTATGAGTTATAAATAGTAATATATGCTGTAAAAATATCTAACTTTTTTTTTCTAATTTTCTTGCCCCTTCCGCTAGGTTTTTACAGTTTTCTGCCCGCCGGCCGCCGCTGTGATTCTCTCCCTCACACGAGGTCCAAGGTTTATCTTCCTCTCGCCGCCCGAGCTCTACCGCCGGATATTCATCGTCGTGGGTAAGATCTCAGACATCTTCTTCCTCATCATGTTCATCTTCGTCGTCTTCTCTGCCTTTCGAGTTCTCTGCCTTCATCTTCCTCATCTGTCTTGTCTTCAGCAGGTTTTGCCGTTACCTAGCGATCTTCTTCCTCCACCGCTATCCCTGCTCCTTCGCCGACTTTGATCACTGTCAAGCTCCAAACCTCCTCCCTCCTTCCTCGACATCAGTCCCGAACTATCAAGCTCTAGATTTCTTCCATGAACCCATAGCAAAGCGGGGCGGGAGCAACCGGAGGTGTGGTTGGAGACGGGGTGGGAGCAACCTGAGGTGGGGGGGGGGGGGGGGGGTTGCGAAGGTTTGCGACGAAATTGCCCAATTCTAATTCCTGCAGCTCAAAACCTCCATATAACCGAATAATTTAATTTAAATTCAGGCAAAATCAAAACCAGTTGTTTTAAGATTTATGCCTTTGTCTACAAAGATTTAGCTTTTCTGTTGCCTCTAAACACAGTTTCGTTCCAGGGTTCACCCACTTGCCGAAGGCTCCATATATATGCTTGATTACTTGTGAGTATTTCAATTCTTGAAGTTTTTCGGGTCAGAGAAACAACAATGAGCGACAGTCAGTACTCCTTCTCCCTCACCACCTTCAGGTACGCACCTCTCCTTTCCATCCTCCTGCCGCCACCCCTTCTTTTTTTTCTTCTTACACTCTTCTTCTTCAGCCCTTCAGGGAAGCTCGTGCAGATTGAGCACGCTCTAATGGCGGTGGGTTCCGGTCAGACCTCTCTAGGGATCAAAGGTAGCTTAGAATTTTCAAATTACTTCCACTCCATTCTTGTTCAATGATAATATTGTTCTTTTTGGAAACACAGTTCTTACTTTGTTTCCCTTTTACTAATCTTATCTTCAAATACTTGTCATACACTCCAGGCCTTGATGACTGAAAATATCTAGTCGTTGCTAGATGCCACATAAACTCAGTAAGGCTTGTAAGAGAATTGAAAAAAGATCTGTAGAATATAAATTGGCCTGTGACTTCTGTTAAATGATTCTTAAGTCATAACCTTATTTTTATGGACATTTGGATGAAATAGGCTATTCTCCAATTGTTGACATCTTCATTCTAGTGTAGGCCTTTGAATCCTATTCATCCCCTTTGGATCATTGGAGATTGAACCTTTACCTATGAGTGTTGTAGGACTGGGTTATAAGGTGTTGAGATTATCAGATGTTAAAAGAAACTTCATAATGCAGAAAATTAGGCTCTAATTAGATGGATAGCAGTGTCAATGCCTTAAGATAATATTTTATGTTGAAATGGTAGACCTTACTACCTTAGATTGCAATTAATAAATTGAGTTATGAAGGAATGCACTAGGTGGCTTCAAAATTTACTAATAGCTATTGCCCATCATATA
Source organism: Platanthera guangdongensis (assembly GCA_039583875.1). Taxonomy (NCBI): domain Eukaryota; kingdom Viridiplantae; phylum Streptophyta; class Magnoliopsida; order Asparagales; family Orchidaceae; genus Platanthera; species Platanthera guangdongensis. Next base: position 77,231,467 of record CM077150.1, on the reverse strand, counting down.
TACTTTGAAACCTTGGCGATGTACTTTTTTGGTTTATTTGTGGGTGTTTCTTTTAAATCCATTTTGTTGGAATCGAGATTCGGCTCCACCTAGAGTTCGGACCTAGGGTGCAGCTCACACCTACTTCTCACGAGCCGTCCTTTGGTGAGAGACTTGAATTTGGAAGATGACCCTTGACTCTATCGTGGAGGTCCCACCTCATACCCGGAAGACCTTTGAGATCTCCCCCTCCCTAGACAATACCGAGCTAGGTGCCTTGGAGGATGAAGGAAGTGGTGAAAAACTGATCCCTCTCCAAGGCACCCCAAGAGTCTATTTATAGGTTTTTGGGGATGACCTGCCAATAACGCAATCCCGCTGCTCTGAAATTACTGAAATAACACAAAACTGGCCTGTCAACAGCAAAACTCCGCCGTTCTGAACATCTATTCGCCCCCCACCGGGGGCAAAATAGCAGATTCTCAAGCCGGGCGAGCTGCTCAAGCCGGGCGAGCTGCTCAAGCCGGGCGAACACTAGGGCCGGGGCGAGTGCCGACCTCCCGCCACACTCGCCCCCTGAAGAGGGGCCGGGGCGGGTGCCGGCCTCCCGCCGCACCCGCCCCCTAGAACAAGGCCGGGGCGAGTGTCGGCCTCCCGCCGCACTCGCCCCCTGAAGAGGGGCCGGGGCGGGTGCCGGCCTCCCGCCGCACCCGCCCCCTAGAACAAGGCCGGTGCGGGTGCCGGCCTCCCGCCGCACTCGCCCCCTAAAGAGGGGCCGGGGCGGGTGCCGGCCTCCCGCCGCACCCGCCCCGCGAAACAAGGCCGGGGCGAGTGCCGGCCTCCCGCCGCACTCGCCCCCTGAAGAGGGGCCGGGGCCGGTGCCGACCTCCCGCCGCACCCGCCCCACAGAACAAGGCCGGGGCGAGTGCCGGCCTCCCGCCGCACTCGCCCCCTGAAGAGGGGCCGGGGCGGGTGCCGGCCTCCAGCCGCACCCGCCCCCTAAAGAGTACTCCGAGCACTAGCAAGCTAGGCCAGGTTTTCCTCCCCCTACTAGTATGTCAAGCAAATCAACAATAAATTGGCCCCCAAGAGTGCAAAACCCCCCTAAAAGCTTACAAATGTGCAACAAGTCCCACGCCTCGCTTGAGGGCCCCATTCCGCGAATACGGGGTTGTACATAATCCCCGCTCTTTTCGAGCGAGTTTTACCCTCGGAAAAAACATCCAACCCAACGCATTCGCTGAGTGTAGCGCTCTTGGAGCCAAAAACACTTGGCCTCTCCCAGGGGTCAACCCGCTATGCCAGCTAACGGGAGCCTGTGCGGCGAGATCCTCTCGGGGTTGGGACTTACTCTCCACCGAGGCACATTCGACCCATCCAGCTAGTGAGAGCCTGCGTGAGGAGATCCTCTCGGGGTTGGAACTTACTCTCCACCGAAGCACATTCGACCCATTCAGCTAGTGAGAGTCTGAGTGAGGAGATCCTCTCGGGGGTTGGTTTCTTCTCGCCACCGAGGCACATTCGACCCATCCAACTAGTGGGAGCCTGGGTGAGGAGATCCTCTCGAGACAAGAGCTTACTACCGAGGCACATTCGACCCATCCAGCTAGTAAAAGCCTAGATGAGGAGATCCTCTCGGGGTTGGAACCTTCTATCCACCGAGGCACATTCGACCCATCCAGCTAGTGAGAGCCTGGTGAGGAGATCCTCTTAGGGTTGGTTCCTTCTCGCCACCGAGGCACATTCGACCAATCCAGCTAGTGGGAGCCTGAGTGAGGAGATCCTCTCGGGACAAAAGCTTACTACCGAGGCACATTCGACCCATCCGGCTAGTGGGAGCCTGGATGAGGAGATCCTCTCGGGGTTGGTTCCTTCTCGCTACCGAGGCACATTCGACTAATCCAGCTAGTGGGAGCCTGGCTGAGAAGATGCTCTCGGGACAAGAGCTTACTACCGAGGCACATTCGATCCATCCAGCTAGTGGGAGCCTGGATGAGGTGATCCTCTCGGAGTTGGTTCCTTCTCGCAACCGAGGCACATTCAACCCATCCAGCTAGTGGGAGCCTGACTGAGTAGATCCTCTCGGGGTTGGAACCTTCTCTCCATCGAGGCATATTCGACTCATCCAGCTAGTGAGAGCCTGAGTGAGGAGATCCTCTCGGGGTTGGTTCCTTCTCGCCACCGAGGCACATTTGACCCATCCAGCTATTGGGAACCTGGCTGAGGAGATCCTCTCGGGACAAGAGCTTACTACCGAGATACATTCGACCCATCCAGCTAGTGGGAGCCTAGATGAGATCCTCTTGGGGTTGGTTCCTTCTCGCCACCGAGGCACATTCGACCCATCCAGCTAGTGGGAGCCTGACTGAGGAGATCATCTCGGGACAAGAGCTTACTACCGAGGCACATTCGACCCGTCCAGCTAGCGGGAGCCTGGATGAGGATATCCTCTCGGGGTTGGAACCTTCTCTCCACCGAGGCACATTCGACCCATCCAGCTACTGGGAGCCTGGATGAGGAGATCCACTCGGGGTTGGAAGCTTCTCTCCACCGAGGCACATTTGACCCATCCAGCTAGTGAGAGCCTGGGTGAGGAGATCCTCTCGGGGTTGGTTTCTTCTCGCCACCGAGGCACATTCGACCCATCCAGCTAGTGGGAGCCTGACTAAGGAGATCCTCTCGGGGCAAGAGCTTACTACTGAGACACATTCGACCTATCCAGCTAGTGGGAGCCTGGATGAGGAGATCCTCTTGCGGTTGGAATCTTCTTTCCACCGAGGCACATTCAACCAATCCAGCTAATGAGAGACTGTGTGAGGAGATCCTCTCGGGGTTGGGTTTAGGCACGTCATTCGAATCATACTAAATTCAACATCCTCAAACGGGGAAAATTTTCAAGATACATGACCTCCTGACTCAGCTGGTCAGGAGTAGAGCTCATTATAAAAACATAAATGGAAAAAGACCTTACCGAAGCAAGTTTTCTTCAGGCTGGTTGGGCATGATGACCGTCATCCGCCTCCTCCTCCTCTTATACCTCTATCCTGCTCAAGCTCTTCATGATCTTCTCCATCTCCTCTGCCCTGGCTAGCCAGGAGATGGTGTTGACGGCCGTGACGTAGCACTGCCTTGCCATCCTGGGGTCTCCTCTGACCCTGACTTGGATCCCTCCAGTGTTAAACTTGAGGCACTGGTGGAAGGACGATGACACACAACGGAAGACGCTGATGAGGGGTCTTCCAAAAATGACGTTATAACTGCTTGGAGCGTCAATAATGACGAACCGACAGTTTCTTGAGTCCCCCCCTCCCCCAACTTCACCTGGAGTCCGATTCCACCTTCTACCTCCTTCCTTTCCCCTGAAAATCCGAACAGGGGTCCGTCCGAGGCCAACACCCTCCTTGGTTCCACCTTCATCTCGTCAAACGCCTTCTTGAAAACGATGTTAACAGAGCTCCCGTTGTTAACCAAGATCCGGGAGACGGTGTAGCCTTCGATGACTGTCTGGATGACCAGCGCATCGCAGAACGGATCCCGACATGTACTTCGTTGAGAAGGTGATCCTCTCCTCTGGGGGTGGGGTCTGGGATGTCGAAGCGACGCTCCGACGGTACATGACATGGAGGGTTGCCTTCCGAGAGGCCTCAATCCCCACTCCACAGTGGATCACTCCTATACCTCCTCGGGTTCCTACGTCGACCCGGTCCTCACATACGTCATCTCCCCCCTCTTTGGGTTGAACTTCAATCCGCACCGGCGGCTGCTGTTGGGCTGGGGCTCTCGCCTCTCTCACTTCCAGGAATTTGGGGCAGGTAGCTGTGCCGTGACCCTCTACCAAGTGGAAGTCACAGTACAACAACACTCTTCCTTCCCTTCTTCGACGGGCTTGGTGATTTCTCCCGTTACCTCTTCCCCTTCTTCCTATCTCCATGGCTTGCTGCGGTGGGGATAAGACCTGCCTAGGGGCTTGCCTCTGGAAGTTGAACCTCCCTTGGCCTCCATGGAAGTTCCCCCCACCCTGGACGAGACCTCTTCCTGGACCCTGACCGGACCCTCCCTGCTGTCTCTAACCCGGCTCCTGAACTTCTTGAGGTCCCTGGAACCCCTGAGCTCTCTGATCTTCTCTCCTTCCCTCCTGGTGCCTCGAGCCACCTTGCTCTTTCGACTTTGCCTCTGTTAACCTTGTCAACTTCTTGACAAACGCCGGGTTGGCCGCCTCAGTTGCTATCTCGTCTGCGGTCCTTTCCATCAGCTCCTCGAAGGATAGGGGGGCCTTTCGGGTTAGACTCATCTGGAAGAACCCTTCACGCAACCCCACCGTAAACGCCATCTCGAGGGCATACCCCGGCATCTCCTGGATGTCCAGGATCTCTTCTTGGAACCTGTCCACATATTGGGCCAACGACTTCTCCGCCCTCTGACTTATCGGGAAGATGGACTCAGGACTCTTCTTCCTCTTTTTAGAAGTGGAGAAGCGAAGCTGAAAGCTCCGGCTCAAGTCTTCGAACCCGTAGATCGATCTCGCTGGGAGTTGATGGAACCGATCCCTTGCCTTGTCTTTCAACGTGATCGCGAAGAAGCGACACTTGAATGCATCCGTCATCGGCCTGATAGAGACCGCATCTTCGAACCACTGCAGGTGCTGGACGGGGTCATCCTTCCCGGTATAGTAAGTCATGTCAGGTTATCTGAACCCCTCGGGAGCGGGAGCTGAGACAATCAACTCGCTGAAGGGTGACCCACTACTTGGTGGTCTCGCATGCTCCACTCGTGCGACCTGCTCGCCTGGGAGGCTAGCACTCGCCGGGCTGGAGAATAACTCCCGACCGGTGAGGTCTCGCTCGACCCCCTCTCCCATTCTTTCCTTCCCGAGCCGTCTTCCTGGTGCACTTTCTTCTACCCCTCCTGGGGTCATCTCGCCTAGACCCCTGTAAGCTGTCTCGCCGAGACCCCTGGAAGCTGTCTCGCCGAGACCCCTGGGAACTAGATCCTGGGGGGTGGCAGTTGAGCAGTCACCCCGAGGAGCAATACTTCGCAGCATCTCCATGATGCCTTGGATGAATGCCATGAACTCTTCCCTTGCTACATAGGGTGTTGAGTTGGGGAGCTGGTTGGGGTCATCACCACCTCCATTATCTCCCGCCATGGAACCTGCTTGGGAACTTCTGTATGAGCCGCGGTCCACGCTCACCGCACCAAAATATTGGAACCGAGATTCGGCTCCACCTAAAGTTCGGACATAGGGTGCAGCTCACACCTACTTCTCCCGAGCCGTCCCTTGGTGAGAGACTTGAATTTGGAAGATGACCCTTGGCTCTAGCGTGGAGGTCCCACATCACACCCAGAAGACCTTTGAGATCTCCCCCTCCCTAGCCAATGCCGAGTTAGGTGTCTTGGAGGATGAAAGAAGAGGATGAGGAGTGGTGAAAAACTGATCCTTCTCCAAGGCACCCCAAAGGTCTATTTATAGGTTTTTGGGGATGGACCTGCCAATAGCGGAATCCCGCTGCTCTGAAATTACTGAAATACTACAGGGCTGGACTGCCAACAGCCAAACTCCGCCGTTCTGAATATCTATTCACAGCTCACCAGGGGCAAAATAGCAGATCCTCAAGCCGGGCGAGCTGCTCCAGCCGGGCGAGCTGCTCAAGCCGGGCGAGCTGCTCAAGCCGGGCGAGCTGCTCAAGCCGGGCGAGCACTAGGGCCGGGGCGAGTGCCGGCCTCCTGCCGCACTCGCCCCCTGAAGAGGGGCCGTGGCGGGTGCCGGCCTCCCGCCGCACCCGCCCCCTAGAACAAGGCCGGGGCGAGTGTCGGCCACCCGCCACACTCGCCCCTTGAAGAGGGACCGGGGCGGGTGCCGGCCTCCCGCCGCACCCTCCCCCCTGAAGAGGTGCCGGCCTCCCGCCGCACCCGCCCCTAGAACAAGGCCGGGGCGAGTGCCGACCTCCCGCCGCACTCGCCCCCTGAAGAGGGGCCGTGGCGGGTGCCGGCCTCCCGCCGCACCCACCCCCTAGAACAAGGCCGGGGCGAGTGCCGGCCACCCGCCGCACTCGCCCCCTGAAGAGGGACCAGGGCGGGTGCCGGCCTCCCGCCGCACCCTCCCCCCTGAAGAGTACTCCGAGCACTTGCAAGCTAGGCCAGCTTTTCCTCCCCTTACTAGTATATCAAGCAGATCAACAATAAATTGGCCCCCCAGAGTGCTAAACCCCCCTAAAAGCTTACAAATGTGCAACAAGTCCCACGCCTCGCTTGAGGGCCCCATTCCGCGAATACGGGGTTGTACACATTTGTAGTAGTCAAATGTAAGTTATGTTGTTGTTCCCAAGCCATATCCGTAGCAATTGTTTTACATTCGAGTTATAATAGGCTGATGTTACACATCTCATGTTTTTATAAATATTGAATGATTGAAAATTTGATTATCTTCTGATGGCATTAGTTAGTACTTGTTTTATATTCTATGTTAAAGTTATAGTTGTGAAGAAATAGTTATTAATAGATTTTGAGTAATGAAGGTGGTTAAGGCTCTATTTGGGGCAACTTTTGCGGATGCAAAAGCTTCATTGGAACCACAAACACGGTTTTCTTCCGTTTTTTTGATCACCTTTATAAATCCAGCCTTTTTTAAAAAGGCGTTTTTGTCTCTTTTAGGAAAGCTGAGCGCTGCCCGAAGTTGGATATGCGGTTGAGGTGAATGCGCAGATCTTCCGCTTCTCTCCTCTTTTGTGGTTTTTGCTGTACAATCTTCCGCTTCTCTCCTCTTTTGGGGGCCGTCCGGTCATTTCTCCCTTCCTCCTCCACGGTAAGGGCAACCTTCTCTTATTGACTCACTCTTTACCTCTCTTCCCTTCCGGCGTCAGCCCTTGCCAGTGCCGGTGTTCTTCTGGTCAGCTTTGAAGTCTCGGGCTTCTTCCCAAAAACCCTTCCTTGAACCCTTCTCCGCACTCTTCCGCAGATTATGACATCTCTCCATCTTCCATCCGACTCTTTTCTTTCTTTCAAGAACTCTATTGATACTGGCGGCGATTATTCCCCATCATCTCACGATTCCACAACAATAAAATCACAACCATGAAGATTGCAATTGTTCTTCAATAGAACTCCCCAGAATTGGTTTTGGACTTCAATCCCGTATTCCAAGGGGTTTTGTGTTTGCCAAACAGTTCCGGAATAGGCAAAGCGTTTAGTAGCAGTGATGTTTTTCCAGTTGCAGTCTTACAAAACCATTCAAATTGTGATGCAACCATTCAATGATTAGAGAAGATTGGTGTTTGACTATTCTTCTCTTAACAAATGATTCTAATCTCTTTAAGAGTGTTCTAGTTATTCACTGACGGGTGCAAGAGATTAGAGAAGCCAGTTCCAGAATCATATGTTGATATTCCTTCCGATTATGGGAGATTAGAGAATTATTTCCAAACAAGTGAATGCTCTGCCTCTTTTATAGTATGATAGTATTAGGGTGTATCTAGGTTGACATTCCTTCTGATTTTAGAAGCGGGTAGTAGTCTTATATGAGAGGTTTCTCTAATCTCTTTTACAAATGATTCTCTATTCATAACTAATGACACCTTCCAATGCCATACTTTCTTAGAATTCATCTTGAGGTGTAGTGTTCACTGGTTGCTAAAACAGTAGGGAACCACAAAAAGGTTGAAAGAATAATAAAAAATCAATCTTATATATAATATGGTGATGAATTCATGGGTGCAATGATTTTTTGTTTGATTAAATTGAATTCATGGGCAATCAAAATGATAACATTTAGCAGACTAGACACCAATCTGATGCATTTTTATCCTCCTATTGTAAAGTTCATTGACTAGGAACCAATCTGTTGCAATGATTTTCCATCATTAAAAAATTGTTTTTAGAAAGTTGTTCTGCCAAACAGTTATATATAAAATATCATTTCAAACAGTAGCTTTCTCATTAACATCAGCAAATTCTCTAAATACCGTGCAACTTTCTCATCAGTGCTTTCCTGGCAATTTTATTCAAATCATTAATTTTTCACAACAACTTCCTCATCAGCATCAATTGCCTCAAACAATTCCTAACTAATCTTGCCATTTGTTTAGTATGTGTTAGAAAAGACCGTGTAAAGGCCCATTTATGAGGCCCATTTGTTTCTTGTTTTTAGTCTCACATCTTGGATTGGGATCTTCTCTTCTTACACTCTTCCTATATAAATGTATTCATACTTGTAATTATTCATTCAAGAAGTATATACAAGGTTGGAGGTTTCTCTATTTCTACATGGTATCAGAGCCACCGGTCTCCCTCTAGCCGGCTTCTCTGTTTGCTAACCGCCTGGTCACCCGACTGACCGCGCGGCCTGTTCCTTCCTTGCCTAAGCCGCCGTATTCGGCGACCTGTTCTTTCTACCCGCTGTTCCTCCACCTTCCTTCTGTTCTGTTCCTCTCCCTCTTCTCTTCCTATCTCTCCCTCTTTTATAACCTTCTCTCACGTGGGGTCCACTTGCATCTCCTTTTCTCTCTCCTGCCCGGTCTTACTCTCTGACCGTGCGTCCTCTCTGACCGTGCGGTCTCTATCTTCCCGCTTCTCGCGGTTTCTTTCTAGCCGCTGCGGCTCTCTCCCCTTGACCGCTGCGGTCTTTCTCTTTCCCGCGCGGTCTTCCCGTCTCTCCCCGCTTGTCGCGGTTTCTCTTCTTGCCGCTGCGGTCTCTCTCTCCGCCGAGCGGTCTTTCCGTTTTTTCCCGCTTCTCGCGGTTTCTTTCTAGCCGCTGCGGGTTTCTCTTCTTGCCGCTGCGGTTTTCTCTCTTACCCGTGCGGTCTTCCCGCCTTTGTCTCTCCCTTCTAACCGCAGCGCCCTGACAAGTCGCTCGCGGTCTTCCTTGCCAAGTCGCCCAGCTTCTCCTCGCCGCTGCGCCTTCCTTCCCGCGACCTCCTTCTCCCTTAGCCACATTGGGGTTGCGACCTTCTTTGTCGCTGGCCGTTCCCCTTTGGTGTGCGACCTTCTTCTCTTCTCGTCAAGCCGCGCATCTTCTCCAAGCCGCCCGACCTCCCTTGTCAAGCCGCCCGGCTTCCTTCTTCTGCTAGCCTGATGGCCTCCGACGCCTCTGCTGCTACTTCTGCTCCGCCAGCCCGTGAGGCTCCTCCGGCTTCTGACCTTCGTGATGAACTGCGCATTACTACAATCTCTTTGACAGGCAAACGCAATTTTGTTGAATGAGTCCACTCTGTTCGTCGTGTACTGCAGACGAAGGGTCTTCTCCACCACCTGACTCGGGCTACCCCTGTTGTCCCTTCTGATGATTGGCTACGTGATGACGGTCGGGTCCAGTCTTGGATCCTCAACTCTATGGACGCCGAACCCTATCGGATGACCATGTATCATGATACGGCCAAGACAATGTGGGAGAAGCTCCACTACTTTTACTCTGGGCAAAACAGTCTTCAGCACCTCTATGATATTATCTCCAACCTCCAGAATCTTGTTCCAGGTCCTCATGGCGACATGATTTCCTTTGTTGCTCAGGCCAAGACCCTAGCCGAGGCATGGATTCAACATCGGCCTCCTATCACGGATCTTGCTACTCAACGGGCCCAGAAAGAGGCGGTTACCATCGCGATGATGATGTCCCGGGTTCCGCCTCACCTGCATAGTGTTCGGGCCCAGATCCTCTCTTCCACGACGACTCCGTCACTGTCTGACGTCTGCTCCATGCTACTTCGAGTTACGCCTCCTATGGAGGCCCCTTCCGGCTCTGCCCCTGCTCTTCTCCAACAACCTCTCCTTCCCACTCCACCTCCTGCTCGTGGCTCTTCCACTCGCCGTCTCCACAGCCTGTCATCTCATTAACCGGCTCCCTTCTTCTGTTTTTGATTTGCCGTTCCTATCGACCTCCTATATCCTACTACCAAACCCACCTCTCTACCACCACGGGTCTTTGGGTGCGTCTGTTATGTTCATCTTCTTGGCCCTCCATTAGACAAACTCGCTCCTCGTGCGGCCAAATATATGTTTGTGGGCTACTCCCGTACTCAAAAGGGGTATGTTTGCTACTCTCCTTCCTCTGGCAGGACGGTTGTCTCCGCGGATGTCACCTTCTGCGAAGACCAGCCCTTTCACTTACCTTCCTCCTCCTCGAGTTCCTCTCCTGCTCTGCCTCGCCCTGCGGTTCCCACCGCACCTTCCTTTCTACCCTCCTCCGCCTCTCTTCCTGCTCCAAAAGTTCCTCCGCCCGTTATTCGTGTCTATACTCGTCGCGGCTCCAAGGATGGTTCCCTGCCCCAGCCCCCTGCTCCCAGTGACACTCCGGCACCGGCGGATTCTGCTCCTGCTACTACGGCCCATCCCCTCGCCAACTACGTTTCTCTCCACCGGCTCGCTCCACCTCTCTACGCCCTTGCCACTTCTCTTTCCTCGATTTCTATCCCTAACACTGTGCAGGAGGCGCTTCAACACCCCGGCTGGCGGGCGGCCATGGAGGATGAAATGAGGGCTCTTTGGGCTAATCAGACTTGGGATCTCGTGTCCCTTCCTGCCAGCCAACACTGTGTCAGCTGCAAGTGAGTCTTTATTGTCAAACATACCGCGGATGGGTCTGTTGAGCGTTTGAAGGCCCGCCTCGTGGCCCGGGGTTTTACTCAGCAACACGGCCTTGATTATGAGGAAACTTTCTCTCCCGTGGCCAAATTGAACACGGTTCGAGTTCTTCTTTCCTTGGCTGTGCACCGTTATTGGCCTATATATCAGCTGGATGTGAAGAACGCCTTTCTCAATGATGATCTACAGGAGACTGTTTATATGCATCAACCTCCCGGGTTTGAGACCACGGGGGAGTCTCGGGTTTGTCATCTTCGAAAATCAATTTATGGTCTCAAACAGTCCCCGCACGCCTGGTTTGACAAATTCAGCGAGGTAGTCCGCGATATTGGCTTTACTAGGAGCTCGGCTGTCTTCTTTCTCTTCACTCGACACCAACCAACCGGAACTGTGATTCTACTTGTCTATGTTGACCAAGCTTTTAAAAACCGGACCGGACCGGCCGGTCGGACAGGTCGAACCGCGGACCGGGCACCCAGCCGGTCTGATCCAGGTACAAAAACCGCACCATCCACGGACCGCCCAAGAATTGGGGAACCGGGCGGGCGGACCGGGGGGCCGGGAACCGGGCGTGATTTTACGGAACCGGGCGGGCCAAAGACCCATATTAAAATAACAGAAAATTTATGGATGGCGGGATTCGAACTCTCACCACTACTGAGATAGGAGAACAACTAACCACCTAGCCATTTAAATCTTATGGTTTCATCCTATAATATTTTATATACATATAAATATTAACATATATATATAATTAATATACATATTTATATAAAAATTAATTACATATCTATATAAAAATTAATTACATATCTATATAAAAATTAATTACATATTTATATAAAAATTAATTACATATCTATATAAAAATTAATTACATATCTATATAAAAAATAATTACATACCGATATAAAAATTAATTACATATTTTTAGATATATTATTATACTAACATATGACATTATCATTTAAAAATTAAATTATATATATTTTTAATATATGCATACATCTACATAAATTATACGTTCTGTTTGGCACGGCGGTGGCGGTCATCAAGTGGTGGTTATAAACCGTCGCTCTTGAACGTTCGACTTTATCTAAGAAACTTCATACGCTTTTATGTTCCAAAGTAAAAAACTAGTTTTATTTTTTCGACTGTGGTCTTAACCGTTGTCATGTCAAAACTTCATTCTATTACTCTATTACAATGTCATTTTTATTCTATTATATATATATAACGGTTCGACCCCAGTTGAACCGGTTGAATCTTGAACCTTTCCCTCCGCCGGTTCGATATCCGGTTCGGTTTTCAAAACCTTGATGTTGACGATATTCTCATCACTGGAGATGACACTACAGGAATACACCATACCAAGCAACAGTTGAACTCCGCCTTTCAGACCAAAGGTCCTGGTAACCTACGGTATTTTCTTGGGCTTGAGGTTGCACGACGGCCTGATGGCCTTGTATTATCTCAAAGGAAGTATTGTATGGATCTTCTTCATAATGCTGGTTATTCGGGATGCAAACCTACAGATACTCCAATGGATGCTAATCACAGGCTCTCGGCCCATAGTTCTGACTCCGATGAGCTACTTACAAATCCGGAATACTACAGACGCCTGGTTGGGAAACTGATCTACCTCACAGTTACTCGACCAGACATCTCCTTTGCCGTAGGAATCGTGAGCCGATTTATGCATGCTCCTAGGACATCTCATCTTCAAGCTGTCGAGCGCATTCTTCGGTATCTCAAGAACGCTCCAGGACAAGGGCTTCTGTACAAGCCATCCACATCACTATCCCTCGTTGCATACTCGGACGCTGACTATGCAGGATCTGTTGATGATAGGCGCTCTACATATGATTTCTGTACCTACTTTGGTGGTCATCTCATAACCTGGCGTAGCAAGAAACAGAATGTGGTTGCTAGATCTTCTGCTGAAGCTGAGTACCGGGCCATGGCTTCGGTAGTATCCGAGTTAACATGACTTGAGAGTCTTCTGGGAGATTTGGGTGTCCGTCTCTCATCACCGGCGATCCTATTTTGTGATAGTCAAGCAACAATACATATTGCCAAGAACCCGGTATTTCACGAACGCACAAAGCATATTGAAGTTGACTGTCATTTTATTCGGGAAAAAGTTTAGTCAAAGAAGGTAGATCTGGAGCATGTTTCTGCTACAAATCAAGTTGCCGATATTCTGACCAAAGCTCTCTCCAGACCGTTATACTACCAGTTTTTATCCAAGCTTGGCGCCTACGATTTGTACGCTCCACCTTGTGGGGGAGTGTTAGAAAAGACCGTGTAAAGGCCCATTTATGAGGCCCATTTGTTTCTTGTTTTTAGTCCCACATCTTGGATTGGGATCTTCTCTTCTTACTCTCTTCCTATATAAATGTATTCATACTTGTAATTATTCATTCAAGAAGTATATGCAAGGTTGGAGGTTTCTCTATTTCTACAGTATGAATGAGGGATTACATTTCATTATTTTCTTTTCAAAATCCCTAAGGATTCATTTAGTTGGTTAGAATTGGATTCCAAGATTTGGAAGAAAGTTAAGCTCCAAACTCAATTCACAAATTATGATCTCAGAAGGAATAATTGAGGAATTTCAGCATTTATTAAAATCTCGTGAAGTGAAGAAAAAATATTGGGAGATGAATTTCTTAAGAGAATTATAATGGGATCTTTTTAGAAAAATTCTATTGAGAGAAAAGAAACTTTGAGTGGAAGAATCAAGTGAGTTAAAGCCCTTGCAAAATGGATTCCTATAGATAAATTAATACAAGTTTAGGAAAAAATGATTTAGAGAATTTTTTTGAGAATGTCTTTGTGATCGAGATACATGTTAAAGTAGAATATTTGAGAAATAGATTTTCACAGAGAGAACGTCAGTGAAATTTAAAGAAGAGAAATTTTTGAGTACATTTAGGTGCCATTCGAGAGAGGTTTTATACTCTATCCTGATACGCTAAAGGAGTTTTCTTATATATGACGTTTGGTAAATTTTTATTTTAAAATTCTTTGTTTCTTAATAAATCCGCTCCTAAAGGAATCTCCCACCGCAGGTATTACCTCCATTCCCATTGGAATGACACATAGCGAGTGTCTCTCCTGATCCTCTACTCGACTCCTCTACTCGGCTCCTTCATTTTTGATCTTAGGGCTCCTGCTCCTCTTTCGATCTTAGGGATCTCTCTTCTATCGCCAATCTCGCTCGCTCCCTCCTCCGCAATCAGCGCTACATTCACTCCATCTCAATCCTTCTCCGTGATCTTCTCATCAGCATGCCCTCTGAGCGCAACATCTTCCTCACCCTTCTCAGATGTTTCAATGTCGTCATCTTCACATCTCTCCACCTCATTGAAGACGAGCCTGCTTTCCTTCGCCACCTATTGAAACACTGCGGGAGATCCAACATCACCTTGTTCTTTGATTTTGATAATGCGTTCATGGATGACTAATCCTTTGATATATTCCTTTATGTTGTGTTCTTTGTTTTAATTACTTTAACATGTCTAATTTAACTATTATTAAGTTAATTATGAACAATGAGTTCTTTGTTATTCTGCTTAGCTCCACGATTTTAAATAACCGATTTTTCTCTCGGGTTACACCCTGTGCCTCAAAGGCATCACTATTTCTATTTGGCCTGATAATTTCTAACGGTTTTTTTTATTTCATCGGCTTGCATTATTGGGTGTCGATTTTACCTCCTTCGAGTGTTGTTGCAGCAGTATATAAACATTTTTCAAGATGTCATGTGTTGTGCACTCCATGTATCTTAAATCCTTTTGCATATATTGCAGTGCACTTCATGCTCTTGCATTATTCGGTTTCAATTTTGTTCGTTCTGTATTATTCATTTTGGATTGTGACTCACAAATTGAAAAAACAGTGACCATAATTCTATTTTTACCAAGCATTTTACAATTGCTATGTACTGAGCAACTCTGTAAACAAAGTTTAATCTAAACAATTTTTATCTGCAACTTTCATTTCTCACGGTCTCACCTATGAAGTACAGATACTTTCCTGAGGTCCGCGTACCCGTACCAGGTATGTTTCTGGTACCAGTATGTACCCAATACTCGACGGATATACCTGCTACTCTAGTCCGAGGATAGGCTTGGATTTGATAGATCGTTTTGTTTTCTGTGATATGACTATGTTTTTCTAAATTAAACAAAAAACTTTTCCATGTATTTTAGAAAAGACAAAACGACTCATAAATGTAATTAGCGGTACATGTTTACAGTTTACTGTAGTAACAAAATATGATCCTGACTTCGGTTTCTATTTATCGTTAGAACTACATAGAATTTGATTTAATTTTGATTATTTTGTTAATTTACTATGTATTTGAGGTTTATATGTTTTTTCTACTTGCTCAATATGAATTTTTCTATATTTTATATTCTCTCTCTTTTTAAAAAGGTGGCATATATATACATGTACATTTATATATATATGTAGGTAAATATATAAATCAATTTTATTAACATCATGCCCCAAAAGTATCCGTATCCTTATTTTTTTGATCTCCATGTACCGCCGTGTTATATACATATCGTACTCCATACCCGTACCCGTACCCGTACCGGTACTTCATAGTTTCTCACAGACAACCCATCTTGCAAACTTCATTTATGACATCTCTTTATCACAACAACAACTCTCCCCAATAGATCCTTATTTAGAGTGAAACTTTCTAGAGAGAAATTCTTTGAGTGTGCGGCTCATCGATAAAATCATTGAGATATAGATTTCTATAAAGAGAATTCTAGTGAATTTTTTATTTTTTTAGAGTGAAATATCTACACAAAAACTTTCAGTGGAAAAACTAAGTTATTTTGAACCCATTGTTGTAGATGTCGGCTGACATAAAAGTTTTGAGGAGAAAAAGACACAATATCGACATTTTCAGAAATTTTTTTTGTTTTGAAAATATCGCATGATATATCGGTTTATCTGATATAATGAGCGATATCTCATGGCCAATAGGCCCAATGTATTGGCGTGAGTATCAAAAATAAAATTTTTCATTTCTTTACTGGGAAGTAATACTTTGTTTCTTTCTTCATTTAGTTACATCTCTCTGAGGATAGCTTTGATGAGTGATTGGTAATATATTGGTTTGTGCTCATTGCTTCGTTATAATCATATTATTACATGTTTATTGCGTAATTTATAAGCATGCATTATATGTACAATTGTGCATATTTACAAAAAAAATATATATATGCAAATAATTTTTTTTAAATATTAAAATTCAACATTGTAAATTATCCCCAATATATCCTCCACAATCCGACATTTCAAACTCAAACTAACATGAATCTGACATCCGACATCTGCGGCCTTGGTTGAACCCTTAAAAGATAAATCTTTAGAGAGCATCTTTGGAGAGAGAAGTTAAGATTTTGCGTAGATCCTAGCGAGATATATCCACTTGAGTGAAATTCTAGAGAGATTTTTGGATAAAGATAAAAGATAATGAAAGCGAGCATGAAGAAAGTTATGTGTACATGTGATATAATATAAATCATGTGATTAATTTATAATTAGGTGTTTAATATGGAGATTATCTTATAATATATGTTACATGCGACATTTGATAATAATTTATCTCATTTTTAGCAAAATTATTAATCCTTACTATTTAGTTCATTCTTTGCATAAAAGCAACAAAATTGTACCATTCCAACTGCGCATATACAATTCTATTTTTTTGTCGAACAACTGAATTAGACTTCAAACCAATTTTAATCATTATATGAATTGGAATTAAATTGAATTCCTACATCCAATTCTAATTTTATCCAACTAGTCTGACCATGTTTGAATTTTTAGGGGTTTGCAGAACAAAAAATGAAATGAAGTTGTGTATGATACACTAGTAGTTATCCCATATTTAACTCAAAATAAACCTTTTAGTGAGATCTAACAAATAGTATTTTTGGACCAACATATTTTCAACTGTCCAATATGGGGTTAAACTGATACTGTTACATGCTATAAAACAAGTAATTCTCGTGATTGAATTCTTTCTTGCATCCAACCAATAAATTGTAGCATTCCAATTATGTGTATACGATTCTAATATTTGGTTGAACATTTGAATTAAAATTCAGACCAGTTTCAATTTTGACAAAAAATTGAAATCGAATCTAATTCCTGCATCCATTTCCAATTTCATCTAACCATGCTGACCTTGTGTGAAATTGTTTGGGTTTGCTGACAAGTGAATTAAATTTGGTTATGATACACTAATAGTTATCCCATATTTGACTCAGAGAATTTAATTGAAAGCTTCTGCTTCAAAATTTTTTATGCATTACAGGTAACATGGTACGGGGTTATTGTTTTTTAATCATTAATGTATTTATTCTTAATAATAACTGCAGCTGCAAATGGTGTTGTTATTGCAACTGAGAAGAAGCTACCTTCAATATTAGTGGATGAAGCATCTGTAAGCATACAAATAATACTTGCTACCAATGAATTGTTGTTTTGCTATATTAGTTCTAGTCGCGAAACTTCTGATTTCACTATGCAGTTTAAGCGCTATAGTGATTCAACATCTTATTTCTTTATCTGACGTCTCAATTTTGTTTCAGTTAACCCCACTAGTAGAGCACTACTTTCAATTCTTTGTGCTGAAGTTGATTACTGATGTAGGGTAGGCTAAGGGGGCACACAAATCCAAGACCTCTAGGGATGGAAACAAAATTAGACACTTACCTTAATCTATATGCAAGTGTTCCTTCGATGACGGCGACAAATTGATACAAACAATAATAAATTTTGTTGGCTCCGTTGATCCCAATGTCCCTGATTTGAAGAAGGCCTACTAGACAATAACATACACATGTGTGTAACTAATGGTTACAATAAGTTCTATGTATACAGGTGATTACTTGTTACAATGATAAGACAGGTTAGGTGGACACAAGGAATGATGCGGGAAAGACAGAAATCTGTCTAAGTCCATAAGCGTTGAGTGGAGACAGTTCACTCAATGACAGATGACAAAAAGCGTTGAGTAAAGCATGGACAGTCAAAAGCCTAACTATTTCCAAGGCAAAATTTTGGTTAAGTGCAAAAGCGTTGAGTGAAGACAGTTCACTCAACGCCTTGAGCCAGAAGCGTTGAGTCAAGCTCAAGCAGTCAAAGCATCTGAGAATCAGAGCATGATTCTGGCTAAGTCCAGAAGCGTTGAGTGAATGCAGTTCACTCAACGCCTAAAGAAGAAAGCGTCGACAGAACAAAGTTCAGTCAAAGCCTCAAAAGTTGAAGACATAAATTCTGTCTAAGTGTAGATGCGTTAAGTGAAGGCTGTTCACTCAACGCCAGCTCAACAAGAAATTCTACCAAGTACATAAGCGTTGAGTGAAAGCTGTTCACTCAACGCCTCATCAAGATGACGAGCTAAGGCAGAAAGCGTTGAGTGCATACGCATCACTCAACGCCTCCATGTAGAAGAAAAGCGGCTAAGTCCAAATGCGTTGAGTGATGAAGATTCACTCAACGCCTAATCAGTTAAGACAGCTATTCAACTAATGTATATATTCGTCGAGTAATGACTGATCACTCGACGCCTAGTGCTGCAGGATAATTGACTAAGTGTTTTGGCGCTGAGTGAAGACTGTTCACTCAACGCCTATGATGAATTGTTCTAAATCGACTAAGTCCACAAGTGCTGACATCAACAAAAATTCAAAATGCTGCGGGAAGTCTACAGTACACGACAAACGACGCCGCATGCATCTAGTACTGCATTTAATGCAAAAGCAAGATTGCAGCTACCAAATCCAAGAGGGCTCAAAGCTCAAAGAGCCGTTGGACGGCGGGATAAAAAAGGGATCAAATCACTGAGAAGAAATTAACTTTTGGAAAGTGCTGAACTTCATCTTCTTCCTCTCGACATTGTTGCAGAGCCAAGAGAAGGTGTTCAAACTACTGATCTGAAAGTTCTAGTAAGATAGCTGTTGTCATTCTCATCCTCAACAAGTATAGAGAAACATATCTGAGAAAGAAGGAGCAATAAAGACAAAACCTAGCTGCAGCTACTTCACAAGCTCAAGCTGAACATTCCTGAAGAACACTTTCTGGAGCTGTGAAGAAGACTGGACTGAGTTATCTCAGCACAGAAGGAGGAAGACACAGAGAATATTTCTCTGGTGTCTAAACATCATCAACAAACCATTACTCTCTCTGTAGGATCATTTGATCTGAGTGTAAACCTAATGTATAAAGGCTGAGTGTAGGATCTTCTATAGATCTGAGGTATGATTCAAGTGGTGAATCTGAGGTAGGATCCAGTTTGGATCCGAGTGGTAGGGCTGTTGGCCTGAGGTAGGAAAGTCATTCTCTCTAAGTGGTAAGACTATCCTCCTAGCCTGAGTTGTAGGACTTAGAGATAAGTCTGAGATAGGTGGTATGTGCATCACTGACTTGTAGGAGCTCTGCTAGCTCTGAGTGGTAGGGCTTTGTGCTTGAGGTAGTTTTGGAGGATACTGAGAGATCATGAGAGATCTGTGTTGTAAGCTCTTTTGAGCCTAGTTTGGAGAAGTGACCTTGTCTAACAAGCTGTTAGAAAGGTGAGAGGGACAGTGAATGTATCCATAATCTGAGGAACCACTATAAATCTTTTGTGTGCTTGTTGTGTGATTTTAAAAGCTAACTTAATCTAACTTACAACACATCAAAGTAAAGAGAAACTATAAAAAGACCTAAAACCTATTCACCCCCTCTAGGTGTTAGTTAATCTTGAAACTAAAGACTTTCAAGTGGTATCAGAGGGAGGTTGCTCAAAAAAGACTTAACAGTCTGAGTTGATCTCCAAGAGTAGCACAAGTGTATCCTTATGGGTTCAGGAGAGAACCATAAGGAGCTGAGTTTCATGAAGCTTCCAATCTGCAGAAAAGAAAGCTTTGGGATCTAGAAGGAGAGGGTCAAGTTGTTTATGGAAGCATCTGACCCAAGAATCTTTATAACTATTCAAAAGGAACTCTTCATCCCAATGAAGATCTTAGCTCTGGATGCAACAGTCCAGACACCTAAAAAGTATTCTGAAATGATCAAGGATGAGGTCATATTGGCTACAATGGACAAGAGAGCACATAACATAATTGTTAGTGCCATTGATGAGTCAAACTTTTCAGAATCTTGTCCACTGCAGAACTTCCAAGGAAATGTGAGACACTTTGGTGGTCTACATGGAAGGCACTAAAGAAATCAGGGATGACAGAAAATCCCTGCTTAATCAAGAGTATAAAGCCTTCAGGCAGACAAAGAAAGATAACATATCTGAATGCTATGAGAAATTCTTCAGAATAGTGAATGAACTGAGGACCTATTAGAGGGTCTTCAGTAATTATGAGCTCAATGACAAGTTCTTTAGATCTCTAACCAGTGATCGGGACACCAAGATCCGTGCCATCAGGGAGGTGGCAAAGCTAGCTGATACTCCCCCTCACACATTGTTTGGGAAGCTGCTCTCCTATGAGATGCAGCTATCTGCCTGGAATGAAGAGGAGATCATTAGCAAATCTCAGGCCAAGGAAAAGACTGTAGTTTTCAAAGCTGAGAGCTCTAAGAAGAGCAAGGAGAGGGTTGCCTCTCCCATAAGGAGGTCTGCTAATTCAGACAGCACAGTGCCAAGCACATCAGACAGCAACATGTCTGATGGAGAGTTTGCTGCCTTCTCTAGGCAGTTTCAGAAGATGATGAAGAGGAAGTAGTGGAGGAGCAGACTTTCCTCCTCTCATCACAAGAAGGACCACTATAAGGCTGAGATGAAACACTCCAAGGGAGACATGTATGAATCTAAACCTAGTAAACATGTTTCTTCTAAAGTTGTGTGCTATTGCTGCAGCAAGCCAGAACATGTCATAGCTGATTGTCCTGTAAAGAGAAAGGAGAATGGTGAGAAGAAGCACCACCTCCAACATAAGGGCAAGAAGGAAAGGACCTTCATTGCCAAGAATGAAAAGAGCGGGAGTCAGAGTGACTCATCTTCTTCAGATTCTGAAGAAGAAGAAATCTATATTGAGTTGTTTGCTGCTGTAGCTGATGAAGAAGAAGACTATCCTGCAGTAAGGATAGGTATCAGAGCCCCTCCCCTTTGTCACATTCAGACAGTGACACTGAGGAGGATGAAGATGTCAACAACAGTTATGGTCTCATGACCATGACAAATGAAGAATCCAGCCAAGATCAGCCTGGTCCAGATAAGGTATACTCTCTATCTTGCTCCACTTCTAATTCAAATTATGAGACTAGTCCAAATTCTGATGCATCCTCATCCTGTGATGAAGATGAGTCAAAATCTGAGGAGGATGCTAATTAATTGATTGACAAGTAATGGTGCCCTTCTGGATGCTTTGAAAAGGAGCAAGAAGTTGACCAAGAAACAAGCTGAGGAGATTATCTCCCTACAGCTGTCTGCTTCCCAGCATACTGAGACAATATCCTTACTGGATTAGAAGACAAGGGAAGTCAGCTAACTAAAGACCATAACAATCATCCAGATTGGGACAATTAACTATAAGAACACAATTATTCTGGATCTTGAAGAGAAGCTCCAAAAGGAGAAAAGAATTGTGGCTAATTATTCAAAGCCCAGTACTTTGTTGCCTTTGATAGACTCCTCCTCTGAAAAGGGTAAGAAGAGGTTGAGATTCAATGGGAACACTAGAGTTGCCCATCCCAAAGGGAAAGACAAAGCTCCAGTTTAGCCACTGACATCAATGCCTCCCATCTCTTTTAAGGAAGTGATGTTACCTTCAAATAAGTATGACCAAGAAAGCATCTATGGTCACTGGTTGAATGGTAGATTCATTAGTGTGAACAAAAATGTTCACAACTATGGTGGAAGATATAGCAAGGGGTTCAGTGCCTTCAAAGTCCTACATGAGAAAATTCAAATGACCCATCATGAACCATTTGTGTTTGGTGCACCAGCCCTCACACTCAATAAAAAGGCAGTGGCCTTTTCTTAGGATCTCTCAGCAAACACTCAGACCAAGGGCAAGTCTGTCAGCAAGCCTGACTTGGGTATCTCTGAGGCCATCACCAGTATGTCTTCTGCAAAGAATACCACTGTTGGTAGAACTCAAGATAAACCAAGTTCTTCCACTGACAAACTCACCTTCAGTCACATAGTGACTGTAAGAAACAAGAACAAGGAAGATGCTCTTCCTTCTGAACAGTCAGCAGCTAATCAATCTGCCAGACCTGCTCAGAAAAGAATGTATAATATACATGAGTGTTGGTGCTGTGCCAAAGTGAGTCATTTTGCCTTAGATTGCTGACACAATCCTACTGTGCCCGGTGTTAGTGCTAGTCTTCCTGTCAGAAAATCTGCAGGAAGTCAATTTCTTTTTCAAGCTAACCAGAACCAAGGACCCAATAAAAGTTGGGGTCCTAAGATAAATTAAATTATGTTTTGCAGGATAGTCCAAGTGCCCATACCCCTATATGGTATTTGGACAGTAGATGTTCCAGACACATGGTTGGAACAAAGAGCAATCTAAAAGAGTACACTCTAGTGAAGGATGGACCCAAAGTAATCTTTGCTGGTTCAGACAGAGGAGTCACCAAAGGCTATAATAATATCACCAATGACATAGTCTCCATCTCAAAAGTGGCTTATGTTGAAGGGTTGCAACACAACCTGATAATCATAAGTCAACTCTGTGATCTTGACTATGTCATTGTATTCCACAATGATGAGTGCTAAATTAAGAGGTCAAGTGACCAAGAGGTCATCTTGACAGACACTAAGAGTGAAAATTTTTACTATTTAAACTTTCTTTGTTTAAGTAACAACTCTCCCATATGTCTTGTTGCAAATGAGAAAGTCTCATATTGTGTTCAATGACACAAGTGGCTAGCTCATTTGAACTATAAGACTATTGGTAAGCTCTTCAGTGAAGAGTTAGTGAGAAATGATCCCAAAGTAAAATGCACCAAGGAGGGCATTTGCTCAGCATGCCAAAAGGGCAAGCAGACCAAAGCCTCTTTTAAGTGCATATGGGCCAAAGACTATGTGAGATGTTTATACCTCCTGCATATGGACTTGTTTGGTCCTATGCCAGTTCATAGTGTAAGTAGGAAAGTCTACACTCTTGTGTTTGTTGATGACTTCTCTAGGTTGTTTGAGTTTTCTTTCTTAAGAAAAAGTCTGAAACATTTGATATCTTCAGGACCTTTGTCAAGCAAGTTCAGAATGAATTGAACAGTACTGTGGTCAAAATCAGAAATGACCATGAGACTGAATTCCAGTCTGAAGGGATGACAAGATTCTGTGAAGAGTAATAGATTTATCAAGAATTTTCTTCTCCAAGAACATCCCAGCAAAATGAGATAGCTGAGAGGAAAAATAGAACTCTCATAGAGCTGGCAGGACATTGCTAAGTGACACATCTCTCTCAGAATATTTCTGGGCTAAGACAATAAATACTGCATGTCATACCCTAAATAAAGCTTCTATCACCAAAAGTCATAAGAAGACTCCCTATGATAACATGAAGGGCAGAATACCAAACCTGACATATTTCAGTATTTTTGGTAGCAAATGCTATGTGCTGAATAATGTGAAGTCTTATTTGACTAAATTTGCTGCTAAATTTTATGATGAGATATTTGTTGGGTACAACAATCATAACAGACTTATAAGATATACAATTTGAAAAATCAAGTTGTAGAAGCGTCCATAAATGTAGTGTTTGATGAATCTACTATGATTAAAAGTGAGCTACCAAGCTCCTCATCTAGTCCTGCAGACATAGAATTGGTGATGGACAAATTGTCTATCAAGGAAGCTCCTCCTGCTACCCATGATGAAGATGAAGCAGAGGGAATTCCAGAAGAAGGACAAAGCTCACATGATGAGGATGAAGATCAACAAGCTCCAGCCACTGAAGCTCAAGATGCTGATGGGAGAATGCCTCAAACTGTCAGGCATCTAAGGGATCATCCCAGACACCAGATTATTGGTGATGCTAACCAATGAATTTTAACCAGGAGCAGAAGCCTCAACACAACCATGTATTCAAGCTTCCTGTCACAGATTGAACCCAAAAGATTTGAAGATGCCAACATAGACCAGTTTTGGATTGTGGCAATGCAAGTGAAACTGAACCAGTTCAAGAGATGTAAGGTCTGGAAGCTGGTTCCCAAACCACAATGACATAATGTCATTGGAACTAAGTGGATCTACAAGAATAAGCTTGATGAAAATGACATTATAATCAATAACAAAACTAGGCTGGTGGCTAAGGGATATAGACAAGAAGAACGTATTGATTTTGATCAGACATTTGCCCCAATAGCTAGGCTAGAAGTCATCAGACTGTCCCTGCATATGCGGCCCACAAGGGATTTAAAGTCTATCAGATGAACGTGAAATCAGTCTTCCTGAATGGTGACTTAAGAGAAAAAGTTTATGTTGAACAACCATCAGGTTTTGTTAATTCAAACTCTCCTAATTATGTTTATTGTTAAAAAAGCCCATGTAAAGATCCCATTATTGGGCCTATTTTTCCTTTTCTCTTCTCTCCTCTTTAGTCGCACATCATGTATATGATTGATTCTCTCTCCTTCTTCCTCCTATATATTTGTATTCTCTCCTTGTATTTACACACAAAAGAAATATATACAAGTTTTCGAGCTCTTTCTACATGGTATTAGAGGGACTCGTTGCCTCCCGCGGACTCCACACTCTATCCACCTTCCTCTCCTGCGGCCTGCGGTCTCCTGCGGCCTCCTGCGGCCTCCTGCGGCCTGCAACATCTGTCCGTTCCTCTCCCTTAGCCGCTCGGCTAACTGCGACCTCTATCTTTGATTCCGCTCCCTCTTCCTCTCCGTGGTTCCACCCTCCTCCTCGGGCTTCTTATAGCCTCCTTTCTCTCTGTCCTGTGGGGTCCACTTCTCCCAGCTGTTCTCACTCAGTCCGCTGCGGGCTCCTATTATCTGCCGTGGGCTCCTCTTATCCTCTGCGGGCTCCTCTTGTCCGCTCTAGGTTTCTCTCCTGCTCTACTTCACTCCTTCCTTGCGAGCTTCTCCCTTAGACCGCGCTCTCTTCTCACTCGCGGTCTCTTGGTTTATCCGGCCGCGGACTACTCCTAACCGCTGCGGGCTCTCCTCTCTACGGTCTGCTGAATTTGCCCCTCCTTGCAGACTGCTCCTGTCCGCCGCGGTCTCTCTCAACTCGCAACTTACGGCCTGCCTCTTCTACTCGCCGCGGACTGCTTCAGTTCGTCGCGAACTGCTTCTCCTCGCATCTTGTCGCTTGAGTTCTGCTACTCGCGACCTCTTCTCGCGGCTTCTCCTACCCACTGCCTTCTCTATCCGCTCGAGTTATTTTTCAACTCGCGGCCTCTTCTTCTATTCGCTCGAGTTCTTCTACTCGCGGTTTCCTCTCCCTGTCCGCTCGCGTTCTTCTTGCGGCCTCCTTTGCTCTGACCGCTGCTGTGCTCACCCAGACCGTGCAGACTATCTTCTTTCCGCATTTTGGTTGCTGTCTGTTTGATCGCTGGTGTCCAGTGTGACCGTGTGGACTGTTGTTTTCCCGCATTAAGGTCGCAGTCTTCTCCTTCCCTACCTGCAATGCAATCTCCGGCTCTTCTTCTGCGGTCTCCATCTCCTGCCGCTTCTATGAGCTCTTCTGTCAACTCCACTGGCCCGACGGCTAGTTCGCCTACAGACCGCCCGGTTTGTCCTGCAGACCGCCCGGTTTGTTCTGCTGAAGTCCGCGACGAGCTGCGGATAACCACTATTTATTTCTCTGGGAAGAAAAACTTTATCCCTTCGGTGGATTCTGTTAGACGGGTTCTTCAGGCCAAGGGCCTCTTGCCTCACTTTACTCAGGCACCTCCTTCTCCTCCTGCCGATGATTGACTCTGCAATGATGGCCGCGTTCAGACTTGGCTCCTTAATTCCTTGGATGGTGAACCTTATCAGATGGCTGTATATCACGACACCGCCAAGGCTATGTGGGATGAGCTGCATTCTTTATACTCAGGCTGCGACAGCCTTCAGCATCTCTACGATATGCTCACTGATCTTCTCGCTCTCGACACTGACGGGGCTTCAGATATGACCTCTTTTGTCGCTCGAGCCAAAACCCTTGCTGAGGCCTGGATCCAGCATCAGCCGTCTACCAATGATCATGCTGCTCAACGCGCTCCAAAGGAAGCCGTCTGCATTGCCATCATGATGGCCCGTCTTCCGTCTCACCTTCAGAGCATTCAAACTCAGGTCCTGGCTTCTCCCACAACACCGTCTTTCTCTGATGTTTGCTCCATTCTTCTCCGCGTGTCACCTCCTCCGGATACTTCTGCTCCTTCTCCCCTGGCCCTTCTTCAGCAGACCCCTTCGCTCCTACCGTCCCCTCCTACCTCTGCTTGAGGCGGACGTTCGGGATCTCGGGGCCGTGGGCGTGGTGGCCGGGGTCGGCCGAAGTGTTCCTACTGCGGGAAAGACGACCACCTTGAGGCGACCTGCTACCGGAAAATTGGTTATCCTCCTCGTCCGACGACATCTGTTGTTGCTGACGGCCCCTCTGTCGTCCGTCCTGATCTTGAGGCCGTTCGTCTCCAGCTCCAGCAACTCCAGCGACTGCTCAACCCGCCCTCTGCCTCCATTGCCTCCGTCTCCAACACAAGCACTGCTTGCTTATCCACCAGCCCGTGCTGGATCGTGGACTCAGGTGCCACTCATCACATTACTTCGCGATGGCCTGCCCAGTACTCGAATTCTCCTTATCCGAAGTCTATCACTGTGGCCAATGGGGCGACGGTTCCCGTCTCCGGCTCGACAGATCTTTCTCTCAACCTGTCGATCTCCCTTCGCTCGGCTCTTCATGTTCCGAGCTCCCCGTTCAATTTACTCTCTGTTGGACGTCTTACTATTGATCTTGATTGTTCTGTCATATTCACCTCTTCTTCTTTTGTTATACAGGATCGACGGACGCAGACTACCATTAGTAAAGACACACTGTGGAACAGGCTCTACCTTCTCGGCGACTCTCCCACCATTCTCTCTTCTGTCTCTTCCTCTGAGTGACATCGACGTCTTGGGCATGCCCCTCTGCCGGTCCTCCAGCGGGCTTTTCCTGCTCTCTATGTTCATCCGTTTCAGTGTGAGTCATGTATCTTTGGCAAGCAACCACGTTATTCTTTTCCTACGCATTGTACACGGAGCGCTGCTCCGTTTGATTTAGTTCATTCTGATGCATGTGGCCTTTTTAAGATTACAAGTATTTCTGGTTTTCGTTACTTTATCACATTTATTGATGATTACTCTCGCACTACGTGGCTATACTTTCTTCGTGATCGCTCCGAGCTTCCCCGTATTTTTCGGGATTTTGTCCTTGAGACCCGTACACAATTCCACACCACCCTAAAAACATTGCGCATCGATAATGCTCGTGAATACACCGGTCACGGATTTACCGATTTGTGCTCTGAATTCGGGATTATTCATCAAACATCTTGTGCCTACACACCCCAGCAAAACGGTGTTGCCGAAAGGAAGAACCGCCACTTACTCGATGTAGCCCGCTCCCTCATGCTTTAAATGCATGTTCCCAAGTCTTACTGGAACTTTGCGGTCTCCACTGTCTGTTTTCTCATTAACCGTCTCCCTTCCTCCGTCCTCCACTGTGCTACTCCGTTCAGCCTATTGTTTCCCTCCACTCCAGCCTTTCCTCTCCCCCCCCGTGTCTTTGGCAGCACCTGTTACGTCCACCGTCTGGGGCCGCCCTCAGATAAGTTGGATCCTCGGACGGCTAAACATACCTTTGTCAGCTATTCGTGCACCCAGAAGGGTTATGTATGTTATTCTCCAGCTACTCGAAAGATCTCCGTCTCTGCTGATGTTACCTTCCGAGAAGATCAACCGTTTTTCTGTTACCCGCTCATTTACCACCAGCCCCTCTCCCGCCATCCATCCCGCGCCCGGTTATCCCCGTTACTACACCACCTTCACCGGTTCCACCTGCACTGTCTCCTGCTCCCTCCAAACCACCCGTTATCCGTGTCTACACTCGTCGCCCTCCCGGTTATGTTGCCCCTCTGCAGTCGGCCTCAACCACGGCTACTCCGCGTCCTGCTGATCAGGTACCGCCCTCCACTGCTCATCCTATGGCCAACTACGTCTCCCTCCATCGCCTCTCTCCCCTCCTTCACACATTTGCTACTTCTCTTTCTTCGGTCTCTGTTCGTAATTTTGTGCAGGAGGCGCTTCAACATCGGGGCTGACGGGCAGCCATGGAGGAAGAAATGTCTGCTCTCTGCGCTAACCAGACATGGACTGTAGTACCCCTTCCCCCGGGTCAGAAACCGGTTTGGGTGTAAGTGAGTCTTTGTCATCAAACATGCTGCTGATGGGACAATTGACCGTCTGAAGGCTCGTCTCGTGGCTCGTGGTTTCACCCAGCAACATGGGCTCGACTATGAGGAAACTTTCTCTCCGGTGGCCAAGCTCAATACCGTTCTCGTCCTCATCTCTGTCGCTGTCCATCGCCAGTGACCCCTATTTCAACTGGATATCAAGAATGCTTTCTTAAATGGGGATCTCCAGGAAACATTGTATATGCAGCAACCACCTGGGTTTGAGACCACGGGGGAGTCTCAGGTCTGCCGTCTTTTGAAGGCTCTGTATGGTCTCAATCAATCCCCACGGGCGTGGTTTGACAAATTCAGTAAGACCCTTCGTGATATTGGTTTTACTCGAAGCTCGGCCGACTTCTCGCTGTTTACTCGTCACCGAACAACCGGAACGGTCCTTCTGTTAGTATACGTTGACGATATCATCATTACAGGAGATGACTCACAAGGGATACAAACAGTCAAATTACATCTAAGTTTCGTCTTTCAGACAAAGGATCTGTGGCTCTTACGATACTTCTTGGGTCTTAAGGTTGCTAGACGACCGGATGGGCTTATCCTCTCTCAACGGAAGTATTGCCTCGACCTCCTTCATGATGCAGGTTATTTATGTTGTAAGCCGAGTGACACCCCTATGGATGTAAACCACAAGTTGTGCGCCCATGCATCTGACTCGGATCTCCTACTCCAGAATCTAGAATATTATCGTCGGCTCGTTGAAAAATTGATCTATCTCACGGTAACCAGACTAAATATTTCCTTCGCTGTTGGTGTTGTCAGTCGATACATGCACTCCCCTCGAAGATCTCATCTTCAGGCTGCTGAACGCATTCTCAGATACCTTAAAACAACTTCTGGTCAAAGACTTGTTTACAGAACCTTCTCTTTAGCTCCAACATTGGTGACATACTCAGATGCTGATTATGCTAGTTCCCTTGATGACCGGCGATCTACCAGTGTTTTTTGCACCTACTTTGGAGGACATTTGGTTACATGACGAAGCAAGAAACAAGCGATCGTTGCTCGATCATCAGTTGAGGCAGAATACCAGACAATGACATCTGTAGTGTCTGAACTGACATTGCTTGAGAGTCTTCTCACTGATCTGGGTGTAAAACTATCTTCACCGGCTCTTCTCCTCTATGACAGCCAAGCTGCTATACATATCGCCAAGAACCCGGTCTTCCACGAAAGAATGAAGCACATCGAAGTCGACTGTCACTTCATCCGGAAGAAAGTTCAAATGAAGAAACTCGATCTAAAGCATGTTCCAGGGTCTGAACAAGTTGCGGATGTCCTCACAAAGGCTCTTTCCAGGTCCCTCTTCTATCAGTGCTTGTCCAAGCTTGGCGCATACGATTTGTACGCTCCAGCTTGCGGGGGAGTGTTAGAAAAGCCCATGTAAAGAGCCCATTATTGGGCCCATTTTTCCTTTTCTCTTCTCTCCTCTTTAGTCCCACATCATGTATAAGATTGATTCTCTCTCCTTCCTCCTATATATTTGTATTCTCTCCTTGTATTTACACACATAAGAAATATATATAAGTTTTCAAGCTCTTTCTACATTTATAAACTTAGGAAAGCTTTGTATGAGTTGAAGCAAGCCCCTAGGACATGATATGTGATCCTGTCTAGCTTTCTTATTGAGAATAAATTCTCAAGGGGAAAGATAGATAAGACTCTTCCTAAATGAATATAAAACAAGATCATTGTAGTCCAAATCTATCTAGATGACATAATTTTTGGGTCTACTGATGACAACCTTTGCAAGAAGTTTGCCAAACTTATGTAAGAGAAGTTTGAAATGAGCAGTATGAGTGAGTTTAAATACTTCTTGGGTCTCCAAGTAAGACAAACTGAAGATGAATTGTCCATCTCACAGTCCAAATTCATCAGAGAGTTAATTAAAAAGTTTGGAATGAAGAGTACCTCCATAATGAAAACTCCTATGTGGTTAAGTATGTCAATTGACAAGGATGAGGCAGGGAAATCTGTTGATTAAACATTGTATAGAGGCATAATTGACTCCCTCCTATATCTTGATGCTAGTAGACCAAATATCATGTATGCTATATGTGTTTGTGCTAGATATCAAGCTAGCCCTAAGAAGTCTCACTATTCCGCTGCTAAGAGAATTCTATGATATCTTAAGGGCACAACAGATATTGACCTATGGTACCCTAGGAATAGGAATTTTGAACTAACTGGATATTCAGATGCAGATTTTGCAAGCTGTAGAGAAGACACAAAAAACACATAAGACACCTGTCAATTCTTGGGAGGAAGACTTGTGTCTTGAAGCAGAAAGAAGCAGACCAGTGTGGTTATTTCAACAGCTGAATCAGAGTATATATCAACAGAAAGTTGTTGTGCTCAGTTGCTGTGGATCCAGCATCAGCTCCAGGACTACAATATAAAGATAAGTAACACACCCATGCACTGTGATTCTACTAGTGCAATATCTATTGTTAGGAATTCTGTCTCACACAGTTGAACTAAATATATTGAGATTAGGTATCATTTTGTTAGAGAGCATGTGGAGAAAGAAGACACCTGTCTTAAATTTGTCTATACAGACAAACAAGTTGCAGACATCTTCACTAAACCACTAGATGAAGCTAAATTCAACACCTTCAAATTTAAATTGGGAATGTTGAATTTAGCCCAGCTTCAGTAGCTCTCTACAATTTATTTTGCCTCTTATGTTACAGGTAGATCTAATCCCTGTAGGACAGTGAAGATGAATTCGACTAAGTATAAAAACGTCAAATGAACCTATGCGTTGAGAGCATTGAGTGCGTCGGGTTCACTCAACGCATGCTCCCAAGAAGTCTGTTTTTGGCTAAGTGTCAGGATTAAATCCTAGTCGTTGATCAAATCTTGATCTTAAAAACAGGTACGCGCCTCTCCACCTTCTAAATTAGAAATAACTATAAATAGAAGGATATGTGCACAAGACGAGATACACTGTTCCTCGCCCTTCACTGCCCGATTGCGACGAATCGACGAAGGCTTGGAAGATTTTACACAATTCGCAAGAGTAATGACGCCAAAAGGTTTAGATTTCCTATTCGAGGGGTCTGAGCTGGTTCGCAATGGCTTCAAAGATGCGCCTGAAGAGGTTCAGTTCGTTCTCCATTTGCTCCAGGTCGCTGACATAGAGTATGTCCTGTCTGAGCCTTGCCTGCTGTGGAAAAAAGAAGTTCTGGAGCTGTACACCAATGCAAAGGTCGACACACCTACCAGTAAGATCAAGACCTTAGTCAGCGGCCACAAGATTAAGATCACTCCTAGAAGACTGAGCAGGGCATTGCAACTCCCGAAGTTCTCAGTATCTGATGAGGAAACAGAACTGAATCAGTCTGGTATTAAATCAGCACTGAAGTGGTGTGGACTATCTAAACACACAACTGGATCTATTCTAAGGAAGGAACTAAACCTGAAGGGTAAGTTCCTTGCTGATGTGATTGGAAATGCGTTGTTGTGCAAGTCCAGCTCACACAACAAGATTTCCAAGAAGATGTTTGAGTTGCTGGCAAGGATTATACTCTCCAAAAGGACTGATTGGTGCGGAGTACTGTTTGATAGGATGGTGGAGTGTATTGCTGAACCCAACATGGGTAGAATCAATGTTGTAGATGTCGGATGTCGGGGACACGTCGGTTTGGGTTTTCATGTCGGTTTTTTATATATCGGGGATATTTCATATATCGGATTTTAATATTTAATTAATTATATATGTAATTAAATGTTATTTTTTTAATTTTTATACATATCACAGTACTACCTATTTTACAACATATTGAACTTTTAAATATTAAAATCTATATGTAGCATTTAACATACAACACTTTAAAGATGAAAACTCAAACATACCTCATTCTTTATCACCTGAAAACTCATCTATAGTCGGCAGAGTCGATAGAATATGATCTTCATCCGATGAACCCTCTAGATCTTCCTCTTCCACTTCAGATATTTTTCTCTTTCCCCTTCTTTGATAACTAATTGCCACTTCTTTGCTTGTATCTAATCTTTGAGGTCTCCTTTCATCATGATCAGCGTCGACTATATTGCCAATTTGCGCCCATGTTAGCCCCTCGCCAGGAAAGACTTCATCATCGTCATTTTCATCTTCATCCTCCTCAGGATCAACATTCACCATCCACTCTTGTACAATTCCAGAATCAACATTCTTAGCTGCCAATGGATCCCGAGATGTCTCTGAATATTTCGACTTTAGCAAAGCATTAAACTTTACAAATACTAAATCGTTCAATCTCTTGCTATCAAGTTTATTTCTCTTTTTAGAATGTATCTGTACATTTTTAAAAAGAGTTAAATAATACATACAATTATATAATAAGATATAAATGTTTAACTACATAACTAAATTAATGTATACCATCTCGAAGGTGCTTCAGTTCCTCTCACAGCCTGCATTCTCAGTAGTATACTAGTATACAAAGTTATAACTATCATTCAAACTTTTAAAGTATCCAACAAAATGAACAAAACATTCAAGTATCATTTAAATTTTCAAAGCATCTCACATTTTATTTATTAAAAGACACAAAGCAACAGTGCAACTAAAAATGTGATTGGATATACATGCATCATTGATTGCAAAATGAAGTTGGATAAATAACTATTAATAGAGATATTTCAAATCATTTGTTGATTAGTAAATGTGTCAAATAAAAATAAAGCAGCAACTAATAAGACAAATAAAACAGCAACGCAGCCACTATGCTACAACCAGCAAGGCAGCCACAAATAAAATAGCGGACCGACATGTCCGACAACATGTCTCTAGTTCTTTCTTCTAGCCCAGAGAGTTTGCACAGGGCAATCAATGAAAGCTTCCGGCAGCAACTAATAAGACAAATAAAGCAACAAGGCAGCCACCAACAACTAAATGGGTCGGCAGCCACCAGTATCAACCCACAAGGCATCCACCATGCTACAGCCGACAGCTAGCACAACAACCAACACACAAAAAAACAAAATGCAGAGCGATAGAATGAGGGGGAGGTAGGGAGAAGAATGAACCAGCCGAGAGAGCACCAGCGAGCAAGGAGAAGAAAGAACCACTGAGATAAAGTACTGACAACACGCGAGAGAGGGAGAGCACCAGAGAACCAGAGAACCACAGAGCACCAGCGAGCAGGGAGAAGAAAGAACCAGAGAGATAAAGTGCCGACAACGCGCGAGAGAGGGAGAGCACCAGCGAGCTAGAGAGCACCAGATAACTAGAGAACCAGAGAACCAGAGAACCAAAGAACACCAGCGAGTAGGGAGAAGAAAGAACCAGAGAGATAGAGTGCCGACAGCGCGCGAGAGAGGGAGAGCACCAACGAGCTAGAGAGCACCAGAGAACCAGAGAACCAGAGAGCACCAACGAGCAGGGAGAAGAAAGAACCAGAGAGATAGTGTCGCAGGCGCGCGCGGGAGAGCTAGGGCAGGAGCGACGTGGAGAGCTAGGGCAGAGCGACGAGATGAAATGAAATGAGCGGGGTTGGGGGTGTTAAAACAGTAGCCCGACCCCGCTCATTTCATTAATAAAAATTAAAATATAAAATTAATAATTAAAAAAAAAAACTAGCTTAAAAAAAACGCCCGATATGGGCGTTTTTTGGGGCCGACATGTCGGTCCGATATTTTCAAAACGCCACACATATAATTTGTACCGGTTTTGTGTCGTTTTTGCTCTCAAACCTTCATGTCGGCCGACATGTCCGACATGTCGGCCGATATCCACAACACTGGGTAGAATACTGTCTCTGTTTCTGCTGAAAAGTATTCCAGGGATCCTTAACACAAGGTTAGGAACTAAGATTTATCATATGAAAAGGATGGATTCCAAGATGCTTGATAGGTGGGAGAGAGTTCTGCAACCTCAACAACAATCTGCTACAAAGAAGAAGACACCAGTACATGCTCCAGAGGAAAGTACAGAAAGCAGTTCATCAGAGAAATCTGAGGAAGAGCCTCATGATCATAATCTGTCTGAGTCTAGTGAAGAGATCAGGAATGATATGAGTGCACAAGTGTCCATATCCTCTGACCCTGCAGTATGGACTCAAGTCAGTAAGACTCAATCTGAAGAGGCTCCAACAGCTGGTGAGGAGATAGCTTCTGCTGAAACTACTCAACAAGTGGCTGAGGATAGTCACTAAGATATCTGCTGTGATGGAAGGGGAGGCTTCCAAGTCATCAGCTCCAACTGGAGATGCTCCTGCACCTTTGATTGAAGATCAGCAAGATGCCTTCAGTCCTCAAAGTGAGGAGGAGAATCTTCTGGATCAACTTATGGAGGAGGTATTTGCTGAGGGGGAGCAATTCCAGACTCCTCAAGAGACAAATCTACCTGCTGAGAATGTGGAAGAAGATGCTGCTGCAAATGTGAAGGTCACTGAGGACATTGCAGAGGGTGAGGGGGAGCTTCACACTGAACTCCCTGCTCAAGGAATGGTTTATGAAATAGATTCTTCTGCTTCTGAGAAAGACACCAGTGCTCCTGAAGTACATGAGAGAGATCACTCTTCTGAGTACAGATGGCAGATTCTGAAGATAGCCCTGCTATCAGGAATGAAGATACTGTGGTAGGTGACCAAGGGACCTCCACAAGGGCTGATGAGATGTCACCCCTCCTTCTAGCCTAGCTGAAAGGGTTACTGGATGATCAAAGAAGAATCCTTGAGAATTTTGTTGATGATTCAATAAAGAATCTCAGAAATGATTTGTCAACAGAGATAAAATCTATAATATTTGAAGTGAATCTGCTGAAGACCCAAACTATCAAATTCTTCATGAGAGCATCCCTTGCTATTGACTTGCAGACAAGTTGGATGAGATAAACAATCTTCAAATCTTAGTAATAGAAAATCAAAACATCACTACTGGAAATATGCTGACAGTTCATAATGCTGACAAAGTACTACGGGAAACACAACCATTCTTACAACTAGGATGGATGCCTGTACTAAACTCCTGGATGATCACATGCTGCAAGTCAAGAACCAGGTTAGAGCAGGAGTAAATCATCTTGATGTGCAGTTAACTAAGGCAAGTTCCTTCCAAACAAAGGAAATTTTTGAAGAAGCCAAAAAGGGGGAGAAAGAGATAATCAGGACAAATACAGAGAATGTTGTATGTGTGTCAAATGTTATAAGAGGATCCTTTGGTCTAGATCAAGTTCAGTATGACAACATCCCCTTGGTTCCTGAACAAGTTCAATTGGCACTGAATCAGGGGCAGATGGCTCATCATGATAATCAGTATCAATATGATGGACAATACTATGTTCAGAGTGCAGATTAAACTGCTATTCAACATGGTGCTCTGTATACTAAAGAGGGTGCACAGGGGGCTGAACCATCACAAGCTGCTGTTCCTACATTCAGCCCCACTGCTGAACAAATCATGTGGTCCAAAGACAAATCTGCTGCTGAAGATGAAGAAGAAATCAGATTAAGTAAAAAATGGTACAATGAACAGATGGAAGCCAGACCTGACTTTGAACAACGGAGTCCACAATCTAGAACCATCATTCTATCAGCCTGGGATCAGATCAAGTCAAATAAAACTGAAAGGGGAAAGCTCTACATCTCCCTTGAATGGGCAAAGATGGAAAAGAGTGAAAACGATAAAAGACAATTCAGAAGAGACAAGAAGTTTGACACATTGCTTCCTGATGTAGTGGAGCCAACAAAGTATATTCCAAAGCCTTACTGTTACTTCCAGAGACAAAAAGAAAAGAAAACTGAAGCTAAAGCTGAGGAGGTTGCCAAGAAGCCAAGGAGCAGTGACATTGTGATAAGAGAACCTGAAATATATAAGTGTTTCTTATTTATCTTAAGGGCTAAAGGAAATGTTATTTTGTTTTATGCACAACTCAAAAAAAACAATTAATCCTTCTATTAATGAATATAATTTTGACTGAATGAATAGTCATTATTTCCTCTGTGTTATGCAATGCTGTATCTATTTTATTTGCTGCATATGTGTTAGTGTATATTATTGTCTATGGTTTTGGCTTCTTCAAATAGGGGGAGATTGTTGGGTCTGTTGATCCCAATGTTCCTGATTTGAAGAAGACCTACTAGACAATGACATACACATGTGTGTAACTAATGGTTACAATAAGTTCTATGTATACAGGTGATTATTTGTTACAATGATAAGACAGGTTAGGTGGACACAAGGAAGGATGCAGGAAAGACAAAAATCTGTCTAAGTCCACAAGCGTTGAGTGAAGGCAGTTCACTCAACGCCAGATGACAAGAAGCGTTGAATAAAACATGGACAGTAAAAGCCTAACTATTTATAAGGCAAAATTTTGGTTAAGTCCAAAAGCATTGAGTGAAGACAGTTCACTCAACGCCCAGAGCCAGAAGCGTTCAGTCAAACTCAAGCAGTCAAAGCATCTGAGAATCAGAGCAGGATTCTGGCTAAGTCCAGAAGCGTTGAGTGAAGACAGTTCACTCAGCGCCTAAAGAAGAAAGCGTTGACAGAATAAAGTTCAGTCAAAGCCTCAGAAGTTGAAGACAAAAATTTTGTCTAAGTTCAGATGCGTTGATTGAAGGCCGTTCACTCAACGCCAGCTCAACAAGAAATTCTACCAAGTACAGACGCGTTGAGTGAAGGCTGTTCACTCAACGCCTCATCTAGATGACAAACAAAGGCAGAAAGCATTGAGTGCATAAACATCACTCAACGTCTCAATGCAGACGAAAAACGGCTAAGTCCAAATGCATTGAGTGATGAAGATTCACTCAACGCCTAATCAGTTAATACAGTTAATGTATATATTCGTCGAGTAATGACTGATCACTCGACGCCTAGTGCTGTTGGATAATTGGTTAAGTGTTTTGGCACTGAGTGAAGACTGTTCACTCAACGCCTATGATGAATTGTCTGAAATCGACCAAGTCCACAGGTGCTGACGTCAGCAGAAATTCAAAATGTTGCGGGAAGTCTACAGTACACGACAAACGACGCCACATGCCTCTAGTACTGCATTTAATGCAAAAGCAAGATTGCAGCTACCAAATCCAAGTGGGCCCAAGGCTCAAAGGGCCGTTGGACGACGAGATAGAAAAGGGACCAGATCACTGAGAAGAAATTAACTTTTGGAAAATACTGTACTTCATCTTCTTCCTCTCGACATTGTTGCAGAGCCAAGAGAAGGTGTTTAAACTACTGATTTGAAAGTTCTAGTAAGATAGCTGTTGTCATTCTCATCCTCAACAGCAAGTACAAGGAGACATCTCTGAGAGAGGAGGAGCAGCAAAGGCAAGACCTAGCTGCAGCTACTTCACAAGCTCAAGCTGAACATTCCTGAAGAACACTTTCTGGAGTTGTGAAGAAGACTGGACTGAGTTATCTCAACACAGAAGGAGGAATACGCAGAGAATATTTCTCCGGTGTCTAAACATCATCAACAAACCATTACTCTCTCTGTAGGATCATTTAATCTGAGTGTAAGCCTAATATATAAAGGCTGATTATAGGATCTTCTGTAGATCCGAGGTAGGATTCAAGTGGTGAATCTGAGGTAGGATCCAGGTTTGGATCTGAGTGGTAGGGCTGTTGGCCTGAGTTAGGAGAGTCATTCTCTCTGAGTGGTAGGGCTATCCTCGTAGCCTGAGTTGTAGGACTTAGAGATAAGTCTGAGGTAAGTGGTCTGTGGATCACTGAGTTGTAGGAGCTCTGCTGGCTCTGAGTGGTTGGGCTTTGTGACTGAGGTAGGTTTTGGAGGAGACTGAGAGATCCTGAGGGATCTGTGTTGTAAGCTCTTTGGAGCCGAGTTTGGAGAAGTGACCTTGTCTAACAAGCTGTTAGAAAGGTGGGGGGGGGGGCAGTGAATGTACACATAATCTGGGGAAGCACAATAAATTTTTTGTGTGCTTGTTGTGTGATCTTGAAAGATAACTTAATCTAACTCACAACACACCAAAGTAGAGAGAAACTATAAAAAGACCTAAAACCGATTCACCCCCCCTCTTGGTGTTTAGCTACTCTTCAAACTAAAGATTTTCAAATTTTAACCCACACAACAATATGTTAAAACAGAGAAATAACATTTGGTAAACAAACATTTAATGGCTTTTCTTCTCTCGGAAGGATAAGGCAAAGCACGTGGCGAATGAATCCCACATTCAAGTCACACATGATTCAAGGCGGTTTTCCATAGACAAAATTTCCAAGCATATATAGCGTCCAATCCAATAAAATTATGTTGAAAAAATAGTACAATACAACAAAGACTCACCAAGTAGTGAGCTACTAAGACAATGAAGATTTCAGAGCCGGATGCGTTTTGACGACGATCCAATATGGAACTGTATGTGGGAAAACGACGTAGGTGGCTGTTTTCTGCGGTGGAAGGCGGAATCGGGTCGGAAATGAGTATATCCGGCTATGTAGGGGTGGATCTGGGCGAGGGAGGATAGATCCGATAATTTGAGAGAGGATCCGGGCTAGGGAATGAGGGATGAGTATGGGGAATTCGCAGATCGAGGTTGGACAGTCCAGATCTGGACTGATCTGGAAGGAAGGGCTGTGAGGGTGGCTCCACGCAGTGAGGGAGGGTTGGCGGCAAAGGGGGAGGGATAGGGCTTGATGGGAGGCTGTTGTAGGGATAAGAGGGAGGGGCGCGACAGTGGCTTTGGAAGGTGGAGGAGATGGCGCCGGTGGCTGTGGAGGGAGTAGGGGGGCCGACGGTGGGTTACTGGAAGGGGGAGGGTCGACGGTGGGTTACTGGAAGGGGGAAGGCTGGCGGCTGGATTACTAGAAGGGAATCAGGCCACCTGCTGTACGGGGAGAAAACAACCAACATTGGGCTGTTTTGGGGAGGAGTTGGGTGGTTGGGACTTGGGAGAGGGTTTGGAGGGAGGAAAATTGTGCTTAGGGTTAGGGGATACCTTGGGGGGTGGGGTGGGAGAGAAACACACCTAGGAGTCGTCACCTAGGGTTCCACGGAGTCGCCACCGTGGGATGATCGCAGTATTCCGGGAATGAGTTCTCCAAAATCTGCAATACCCTAATTCAGCCCACTAACATCCTATTTATAACAAAAAGACAACTAGGGCATCCCACCATCGACGACTATGATTCGCGACGCTGATCTGGTCGCATCCACGGAGTCAGATCGGCGATCCGATCAAGCTCTCCTGCACGAGTACATGAACGTGGGTCCTGCCTTGTGGTGAACCCCTCCTGGTGCATGATCTGATGGATCCTCATCAATTACTAACACCTCCAAATTAAATTATTTTTTGAGAATTGTTCTGTTTCTGTTTTCCTTAACTTGCTATAGAGCTTCAAAGGTCACATCCTTTGTTCTCTTGCAAATGTGATTTCATAAAGTTGTACTTAGATAAATATAATGTAAAAAGTAAAAAAGAACATATAGTTAAAATAGTTGAAACTAGCTTGTTTCACTATATCATGCACATCTTTTTTTTTTTTCAGATATCTCATTTGTGAAGATATCATGCAGTAGCTATGCTTTTCAATGCAAAGAAAAATAATCACACATTTGGGTGATTTCTTTAGAACTCCTTGATACACCTGAACAGAAAG
The DNA here is from genome assembly GCA_039583875.1 of Platanthera guangdongensis. Taxonomy (NCBI): domain Eukaryota; kingdom Viridiplantae; phylum Streptophyta; class Magnoliopsida; order Asparagales; family Orchidaceae; genus Platanthera; species Platanthera guangdongensis. Next base: position 77,191,922 of record CM077150.1, on the reverse strand, counting down.
AAAGTGTTGGATCGATTTGGGTGCAGGACAACAGGGTTGGAGGGGGGTCAGAAATAAAGAGAAGCCCACAAGACAAAATTCCTATGTTAATTTTTTAAACTCAATTTTAACTCTCTTTAAACTAAGCTAATTATGATTATAGAAGGCATACAAAAACCTATGCCCAACTAACAACCCTCCTCTAGATAGGAGGATCAGTAGTAGCTAATGACACTCGTTGAAACAATAACCACAAAGCTTCAATTTAGGAGTGATTTATAATAATCAACTCTTAGGCTTGGGTCAAAACATAAATAGAAATTTAGGCTTACAAAATTGAAATGTTAACTAGCAGTCTCCCCCTTAAGAAAAGACTTGAATTACCAGCATCTTAACCAACAAACCAAGGCATGAAGCTAAAATGAAAAGAAAAAACAAGGTCTTGAACCAAATAAACCAAACGGTAGAACCAGTTAATAAGAACGAAAAACCTAACCATAGTAAGATTTTAGTTGTAGTAAAACTAATCAACCCAAATAAATGTTCAGAATAAAGCATTAGAATAAAAACAAAATAAATAGAAATAGCGATCACGAAGTATGATGACTCCCCTTGAAGTGATGACTCATAATAAGAGGTACTTTCATGAAACGTAACATTCATGAAGACAATAGTTTTCATGCTTGGAGGATGATAACATTTGTATCCTTTCTGTGTAGGGGAATAACCAATGAACACACAAAGAAGGGCACGTAGATCAAGTTTTGTTCGAATAGTGTTATGAATATGAACAAAACATAAACACCCAAACACACGGGGTACACGGGTAGTAGGAGGTATGCCAAGTGTATGAAGAGGAGTACGCTTGTCCAGAAGACAAGACGACATACGATTGATGAGGTAAGCCGCAGTAAGGACATCACCCCAGTAGTATTTTGGAAGAGACATTGTAAATAACAAACATCGTGTTACTTCAAGAAGATGACAATTTTTCCGTTCAGCAATACCGTTTTGTGCAGGAGAATGCACACAAGTGGTTTGATGAACGATACCATGAGAACTCAATTAGTTTTCAAATTTGATATCCATATATTCACTCCCATTATCACTGTGATGAATTTTAATTGTGGCACCAAATTGAGTCGAAATCATTTTATGAAATTTTTGAAAAAGAGGAAACACTTCATTTTTACTATGCATCAAATAAACCCACGTGGTACGAGAAAAACAATCAATGAAAGAAACAAACCACTGATAACCAGAGATCGAAGCAACAGAACCTGAGCCATATACATCACTATGAATAGTATGAACGGGTACAACCGAAGGCTTAAACACGTGATTGAGAGAGACGCGTTTATGCTTAGCAAGATCACAAGCATCACACTAAACGTTTTAAAAACAGAAGATGAAAAACAAGGAAATAACGTCTGCATAGTAGAACTAGAGGCGTGGCCCAAACGACGATGCCATGTAGCAAACTGTGGAAGTTGGTGAGCATGAAAGGCCTGAGGAACAATAACATTATGCACGTACAATCCATCACACATTCTATCAGAGCCAATCACCTTATTCGTCTGCAGGTCTTGAAAGACACAATAAGAAGGAAAAATGTGATGAAGCAGTTCATGAAATTTGTAATATGACTAACAGATAAGAGATTGCAAGTAAAAGAAGGGACGTGAAAGGAAGAAGCCAAGGTAAGAGAAGAGCAAGAGATAGAGTCTTTTCCTGCAATAGAGGAAAGGGTTCCATCGACAATGCTTACCTTGTCTCTGCCAGATAATGGTGAATAGGAAACAAAACCTGACGATGACCCAGTCATATGATTTGTGGCTCCAGAATCAATAATCCAATGAGTGACATACAATACAATAGCAAAGTGAGCACTTGGACTACCTGAATGAACAAAGGATGATGATGGAGCAGAACTGGGCTCCGAGGATTACCCCTGCATCATGCGTCAGAGAGTCATCATCTCATCAGCAGAAAAGGCCCCAGGTATTGACAATGGCTCTAAAATTTGGGCATTGGAAGCGCTATCATCAATGAACTCAGTCAGATGAGAAGAGAGGGGAGAGATAAAATTTGAGTGGCCACGACCACGTCCACCACGACCACGTCCACCACGACCCCCACGAGGAACCATGCCACCTCTCGATGGAGGGGCCCATGCAATTTGAAGCAAGTGTCGCGAGTATGCCTACTCCGACCACAATAATCACACATCAAGTGGTCTTTATCCGAGGGCCGGGGCCTAAAGTCCCGAGAAGTGGTGCCTCCAGAATGAGAAGCCGCAAGTGCAGAACCACTAGAAAGACCCTCTGAACTCCAAAACTGACGACGTTCATATTCCTGCTGGACAATGCTATAGGTCTCTGACAATGAAGGGACGGGTATGCGGCTAAGGACCTGAACAATAATCTGATCAAAGTCCAGGTGTAAAGCTTGTAGAAACTCAAACACCCTATTTTGATCTTCGTGAGCACGAACAAGAAGAGCATTAACAATGCAAACAAGGTCGATGGATGTAAAATGGTCATACTCATGATATAGCTGAGTGAACTCCAAATAATAAGTGGACGGCGGTCGATCCCCTGTCGAAGGAGAAATATCTTTTGTCGTAGCTGAAAGATCTAAGCAGTGTTGCCTTTGTGGGAATAGGTAGATTCAACACGACCCCAAATATCTGCTGCGGTATGCAAGAATAAGTAATTTTGTGCAATAGTCTCTTGCATGGAATTAATCAACCATGATATAACCAAATAGTTCTCTGATTCCCATTGAGCCCATGAAATGAGGTTCGTGCTGGCTCTGTAATAGTCCCGTTAACATAGCCAAACAAATGACAACTTTTAAAAGCCAAAGCAATAAATCGAGACCATGATAGGTAATTTTTGGTATCAAGACGAATCGTGGTGATCTGAGATGTCGTATGATCATGCCCAACCTGGGTAGATCCGGCTGGTTGTGGTACCTCAGGAGAATCCACCACGTCAGACATAATGAAATCAGAGAACAACGATGTGCCTGTAGAAGAAAAAAAATTCCAAGAAAAAGAAACCAGCCTCCACGAGATCGCCAGAAAAAAAGGGATACCGAAAAAAAATGTCAAACACCACCAATAGGACCGCCTCAGATCGTAGAAAAATAGATCCTTGAGTGTTGAAGTCACACGAGGCTTGAATGAGGAGGTAGAAGACTTTTCATGAGAGAAAGCAAAAAAAAAAGAAAAATCCAAAGATTCATGATATAGGGAGATCCAGTGGAGAGATTACTTGATCCCCCTAGTAGGAGGTTGAGAGATGAAAAACGAAACGTTTTTGAGAAAAATGGGGAAAATCAGACGGTTGCCGGAGTGGCGGACATCTGGGACGTCGATCGGACCCGTCCGCCGATCGGCGGGTTACGCGGGTACCCGCGATAGACGAAGGAGGCTGGGTTGCAGAGAAATGAGAGAGGGAGAAGGGAGGAGGTGGAGGGGAGAAGGTGGGGCGACGGTGGAGTTCGCTGGGCTGCGGAGCGGCGGCTAGGTTTTTTTCCTTCCCGTGGCTCTGATACCATGTTAAACAGGAAAATGTAATTGTTATTAAAAAGAAAACCCCTATATGTATATATGGGAGAATTTTTGGTACGGTCGGCGTTCCAAAGGATCGTGCGAGGATTGTATTTTCAGCTTAGATTATAGTCGTAATTGCAATTACGATCGTAATTGAACTGTATTTTTTCAGTTTAAATTACAGTCGTATCTGAGTTCAAATTATACTCGTATTGACAGTTTTAATTAGTCGTATCAGAGCGTACGCAACATTTGTTCTATATATATAGGGTAATATTACAAATATTAGCTAACACCGCTCATATGTAGAATGACTATAAAGATATATGCGTAGATAATCTTCACTGGAGAAATAGTTGAGATTTATAATCAGCTAAGCCAAAAGATAAAAGATTAAGTGACATTGATTATGTTATAAGTATTCAAAGTGACGCACTAAGATTTTTTCTTAAAAATGACAACCAAAGAAATATGCAAGTGAAGAAATATTTAGCATTATTGTAGTTATAAGAGAATTAAATTAAGGAGACAAGTTTTTTCTCAATTGTATACTCTAGTTGTTATGCATGGTACAACAGTAGTGCTCAATAAATATATTTAGGTAGTGACATCAACATGTTTTTAATCTAAGATTATGTTAAAATCAATTTTAAGTATTTGTAGTACCTCCTTTAAAGCAAGTACTTAGTTAAAACACCAAATTAAATTATTTGAAGAAAATTAATTTCGATTATTAAAATGTATACTAACTACATCATAAGTGATCATATGCATTTTATTAAAAAAATAGTAAAATGGACTTTTTTTCATGTGTTGACTTTGACCCTAGACTTTTATTCCTCTAGTATGTTACTTAAAATTATCCAAAAAATTGTTATGATTCTTCCATTAAACATTAGGTCAAATATTAATGGAATTTTGAAAAAAAGGCTTTCTCATTGGACATTAAAAGTCCCTTTCTGTTTACATGTGCCTCCATGAGCTTTTTGTTGTTTTCTGGTGATTGGAGTAAAGATCTCAAATTCTATCTTGGATGAAGCTTGGATACTGTAGCAAACAAAAAAGTTTGTTGTCAAAATTAATACGCTGAAGTACACTGGGAAACACTTTGTTCGTTTTCTCCACTAGGCAGGCAAAGACTGTCGTTTTTCTCCATTTTTAATTATTAAGAAATTAGAAGGTGTCATTTATATGTTGGAAGTTCATATGGTGCATTGATGTGGTAGTTTTAAGATGATTAAACAAAAATGTTCAGCTTGAGTTGTTACACCAAAAATGAAGGATGCACATGAATATGAAAGAGAAAGATACAATTCAAGAGACAAGTTTTTGCAAAATTCTTGAAGGTTAATTCCCCGACATCTCTCAAAAGAGCGTTAAAAAATAGAACTTTCAATATATTCACTAACTTGCCTAGACCCTCCTTATATAGGAAGGAGAGCACTTCTAATAGGTCAATAGGGATAATTTACTATTTAATCTGAATGCGGTCTTGAATGTCATGTGCAACCCATAGCATGTCCCACAATTTCTTGTCAAATGAGCTGGTGGGTTCTGTGGTAGTGTCACCTTAACATGTCCAACTGCATGAAAATCTTCCTTGTCCTTTAGGTTGGGTGAAGAAAAGGCATGTGTCAGCGATCAACCAAATGTGAATGGCGATGATGGGATGAACAATTTTGACCAGATCTTTAGTATAATTTGAGTGGCGCACATAATGTGGAAGACGATCAATGGAAGGTGTAATCGTAGAGCGTGTGGAGTGGACTTTTGTGACTGTCAAAGATGCTGGAGTGGTGGCGATAGTGGACGGTGAGAAATGCCATTGGTGGCGTGGGAAGTGCAACCATAAACATGAGCGGGTAGAGGAAACTGGAAAGGCATTGCAGTCGGGAAGGAGTATCCCCTTGACGGTCGACAACGAGGGCCAGCTGGAGGGGAGCTAGTGCAGATTTCGCCTTTCGATTTGTGGTCGTGGATAGATGCTGGTCAAGGTGGGCAAGTATCGTCTAAAGTGTGTGGTTGATGTCGTGGAGGATGTCAAGGTCGAGCGCGTGGTTGGTTCCCGAGAGCGACACGGGCTGCGAGCAGAGGTCATTAGGTTTGACAGAGGCCATTGAGGTGGTGACCAGAAGGAGGGCTGGCACATCGTCATTACGACAGCCCAGGACGGAAAAGATAGGGGAGACCGACGACATCAGCGGGCGAAATGACAGGTCAGACCAATTAACATAAACTCCGTAGAAGAATCCGACAAAGGGAGGGCCAACGGTGGTGAGAGAGAAGAAAGAAGGATGAATAGAGAGGAAACTCAGGGAACAACCCTTATTTCTTTGATACATCCCAGATACCAAAACATTCCTACCCATACCCCTTATATACAGGGGCAGAACTATTCACAGACATACCTTGACACGTGCCCGAGTTCAATTTTCGAGAGAGAATAAATTTTGTTTGCTCATACGAACTAATAAAGTTCAAGAGTTGATTTATCCTTAACTGCTCAACGAAATTCAAATTTGACGACGTTGGAATCGTATCGAAAAATTGAACAAAATATACCCATCATTCAAATATTTTCATGAAGATTAGATAGGAGTACCAATTTCATCAAATTGATATTTTACATGGGCTGCGAGCAGAGGCCAGTAGGTTTGACGGAGGCCATTGAGGTGGTGATGGGAAGGAGGGCTAACACATCTTCATTAGGACCTAAGGTATTAAATGCGCAAGGCGCACCGAGGCGCAAAGGGCCCCTGGAGCCTAGGCGCAAGGCGCAGGCGCGCGCCTGAGGCACGTGAGACGCAAAAATGAGGGAAAAAGGAAATTGAGCGAATTGGGCGCCCAATTCGTTGAAATTGTGCGAATTGGGCGCACAATTCGCTGAAATTGGGCGAATTGGGCGCCCAATTCGCTGAAATTGTGCGGATTGGGCGCCCAATTCGCTGAAATTGTGCGAATTGGCCGCCCAATTCGCTGAAATTGTGCGAATTCGGGGAATTTCAGCGAATTGGGAGCCCAATTCGCTCAATTTCAAAGAATTGGGCGCCCAATTCGCACAATTTCAGCGAATTGGGCGCCCAATTCGCACAATTTCAGCGATTTGGGCGCCCAATTCGCTCAATTTCAGCGAATTGGGCGCCCAATTCGCTCAATTTCAGCGAATTGGGCGCCCAATTCGCTCAATTTCAGCGAATTGGGCGCCCAAGTGCTCCTAGAGGGTGACTCGGGTGCGTCTAAGATCATGTTTTTGCCCATATCAAAAAACAATTTATAAAAAAATACCTTGAAAGGCCCGGACGCGCCTTTGGTGCGCCTGGGAGCCTGTAAGGCGCGCGTCTAGGCGCGCCTGAGGGGCGCCTGGGGCACATCTCCCGCCTCAGCTGTGCTGAGGCGCGGCGGGCTGCGCCTGGTGCGCCCGGCGCCTCATGCGCGCCTATGCGCGCGCCTTGACAACTATGATTAGGACAACCCAGGACGGAAAAGATAGGGGAGACCGACGACATCAACAGGCGAAATGGCAGGTCAAACCAATTAATATAAACTCCATAGAAGAATCCGACAAAGGGAGGGCCAGTGGTGGTGAGGGAGAAGAAAGAAGGAAGAATAGAGGCGAAACTTATGGAACAACCTTTATTTCTTTGATACATCCCATATACCAAAATATTCCTACCCCTACCCCTTCTATACTGGGGCAGAACTATTCACAGACATACCCTGACACATGTCCGGGTTCAATTTTCGGGAGAAACAATACAATTTTTTGCTCATACGAACTAATAAAGTTCAAGAGTTGATTTATCCTTAACTGCTCAACGAAATTCAAATTTGACGACGTTGGACTCGTATCGAAAAATTGAACAAAATATACCAATCATTTCAATATTTTCATGAAGATTAGATAGGAGTACCAATTTCATCAAATTGATATTTTATAGCTAATTATTAGAATCCGTTAATTAGATCAATTAATCATCACCACCATCAAATTTATGGAAATTAGTCGAACATTTCCTTAAAATTGGCCTGACAAACAATAATTTTAGGTGACATTATTAGAAATCATGTTTAGTATTATACTGAGGTTCATCGCATTTGTCATCTAAATTAGCTTAGAGAGCGATGCCATGGAAATTAAGTCCTCGCAAGATCATAATTGATAGGAAAAAAATAAATGCACAAAGAGTTTGATCATACAAGGACACACCCGACTAGTGAAAGAGACATTTACATATACATGCATACATAGATACGCATGCACACTAATTTTCAATGTTGTGTCTGATTCTTTGTATTTTTCTCACTTTTAAAGTTCACTTTAAAAATATTATTGTTATTTCCTTTTTAATTTTTACTTGGTGCCTAGGTTGAGTCAAAAATTTAGTTCGGTCACATCTTATATAGATGAGCGATGACACATAATAAAAGGGTACAACTTAATATTAATTAATATAATTAATATGATTAATTAAATTAATATCAATGAATAAATAATCAATATTAACCGATTGGAACCACCGATACTCGCATATGGAAGCCGCCTTGATACATTCATGGCAGAATACATTACTATTTGTTAGAAAAGATATTGTAAAAGCCCATCTAAATGACCAATTTATTCTTTTTCTCTCTTTATTTGTCCCACATTGTGTATAATGGACTCTTCTTCTATTTTCCTTGTATAAATATGTTCTCATACATTGTATTGACATACCGAAGAAGTATATACAAGGTTATTGGCTCTGTTTCTCTTTTCATGTGTACTTTTCTACATGGTATTAGAGCCATACGGTCCTATCTCTTATTTCTAGCAGCTAAGTTTTTTTTAACCGTGAGTGTCTGCGGTTTTCCGCTAGCTATCCGCGCCTCTCCCGCGGTCTCCTACCCGCCAGCTTATAGCGGTATTCTCCTTCCTATAAGCTCTCTCTTCTCCTTCAGTGGAACCACTCCCCTTTCATCTCTCCCCTGACTTTTATAGCAGTCTTCTGCCACCGCAAGGTGGGTCCCTACTTCTCCTTCTCACGCAGACTTCTCTTCTTAGCCGCACTCTTCTCACTTCTCCTGATTGCGCTGTCTGACTTATCTGTCCGCACCTTCCTTGATCTACCCGCGCGGTCTGCTTCTCTATTCTACTCGCGCGTCTCCTTGTCGCGTGGTCTGTTGGCTGCTTGTCGCGCGGGCTGCCCACTGCGACTTCTCCCTTCATTGCTTCCTGGCCGCTTGGTGTGTTTTTTGTTCACCCACAGATTGTTCTGCTTGACCGTGCGGTCAGCCCACTGCCATTGCCCTTGCCGTTGCGACCTGCTCTTCTTACTGCGGCTTACTTGTGTTGCGGACTGTCCCTTGACCGCTGCGACCTGCTCTTCTTACTGCGGCTTACTTGTGTTGCAGACTGTTCCTTGATCGCTGCGACTAGCTCTCCTTGCCGCTGACCTGCTCTTCTTACCACAACTAACTAGTGTTGCGGGCTGTCCCTTGCCGCTGCGACTAGCTCTCCTTGCCGCTGTCCTGCTCTTCTTACCGCGGCTTACTAGTGGAGCGGCCTGTCTCTTGCCGTTGCGACTAGCTCTTCTTGCCGCTGTGACTTGTCTTCTGAGCGGTCTGCCGGCTAGCTGTCCTGTATAACCGGCTGCCCCTCTTTCTCATGGATATATCTACTTCTACTTCTCCCGCAGCCGTATCTGCTCCGCCTTCTGAACTACGTGACGAGTTACACATCACAACTATCACTCTGACAGGGAAGAAGAACTTTGTTGAATGGGTATATTCTGTTCGCCGAGTTTTTCAGTCCAATGGATTTCTGCATCACTTAACACACGATGTTCCCGCTATTCCTACTGACGACTGGGTTCGTAACGATGGGCGTGTTCAGACGTGGATTCTCAACTCCCTTGATGGTGAACCTTACCACATGACCATGTATCATGAGACGGCGAGGACCATATTGGACGAGCTTCATTCACTTTACTCATGCAAGGATAGTCTTCAACACCTGCATGACATCATTACTGGTCTTCAGACTCTCGACATCGGTGATGTTACCGACTTAACTTCCTTTGTTGCTCGCTCAAAGACTCTTGTTGAAGCCTGAATTCAGCATCAACCCCCAACTACGGATCTTACTGCCCAACGTGCTCAAAAGGAGGTTGTTGATATTGCCATGATGATGGCTCGGGTCCCGCATCATCTTCAGAGAATCCGGGTTCAGATTCTCTTGTCTGCTGTTACTCCCTCGTTCTCGGATGTGTGCTCCATGCTGCTAAAAGTGTCACCACCTCCTGATACTACTGGGCCTCCTTCACCAGCCCTACTCCAGCGTTCTTCTGATCCATTGCTACGTCTCCCTCCTCCCACTCGTGGAGGACGTTCCGGTTCTCGGGGAAGGGGTGGCGGTGGCCGACCACGTCCTCAGTGTTCTTTCTGCGGAAAAGATGGGCACCTTGAGACAACCTGCTTCCACAAACATGGTCGTCCTCCTCGTCCGACTGCTTATGTTGCTGATCACAGTCCCTCTGCCACTCGTGCTGACCTTGACGACGTTCGCAGACAGCTCCAGCATCTACAAGGGATACTCATTCACCCGCCTGCTTCTGTGGCCTCCATCTCCAATGAAGGTATCACATGTCTCTCTACAGGTCCGTGCTGGATAGTGGACTCTAGTGCTACTTACCATATCACCTCGTTGAAACCGCCTCAGTACCTGGGTTCCTCATATCCCAAGTGTATCACTGTGGCTAATGGCGCCACCGTCCCTGTATCCGGCTCTGCTGATATCCCTCTGAATTCCTCTATATCTCTCCGCTCGGCTTTTCATGTCTCGGGCTCTCCATTTAATTTATTGTCTATTAGCCGCCTCACTGCCGATTTAAATTATTCTGTCATATTTACATCTACTTCTTTCATGGTGCAGGATCAACAAATGTGGAGTATCATTGGTAAAGGACAACTGCACAACGAGCTCTATCTTCTTGATGATTCCTCCACCATCCTCTCATCAATCTCCTCCATTGATTGATATCGACGTCTAGGGCACGCTCCCCTGTCAGTTCTCAAAAAGGCTCTCCCAGATATTTATCTTCCTTCTTTTTCCAACAATTCATGTATTTTGAGAAAACAACATCGATCATCTTTCCCTCCTCATTGTACTCGGAGCTCTGCTCCTTTTATCTTAGTGCATTCTGATATTTGGGGCTCATATAAAATATCTAGTATATTTGGCTACCGGTATTTTATCATCTTTATTGATGACTATTCTCGGACGACATGGTTATACTTACTACGTGATCGCTCTGAACTTCCCCGTGTGTTCTGGGCTTTTGTTCTTAAAACTCGAACACAGTTTTACACCAACATTAAAACTCTCTGTACTGATAATGCTCGCGAATACAATAGCAATGAATTGACAAATATATGCTCTGAATTTGACATTATTCACCAAATTTCTTGTGCCTACACACCGCAACAAAACGGTGTCGCCGAACGTAAAAACAGACACTCCTTGTTATTGCTCGTTTCCTTATGATTCAAATGCATGTCCCAAGGTCTATTGGAATTTTGCCCTTTCGACAGCATGTTATCTCATTAACCCTTCTTTCTTCTTCCGTCCTACAAAATGCTACATCATTTAGTCTACTTTTTCCGTCTACTCTGTTGTTCTCTCTCCCACCTCGCATTTTTGGTTGCACCTGTTATGTTCACACACTTGGTCCGTCATCGGACATATTAGATCCTCGAGAAACCAAGAACATGTTTGTCGGATACTCCCGTACCCAGAAAGGATATGTATGTTATTCTTCCACAACCCGCAAGGTGATGATTTCTGCTGACGTTATCTTTTGGGAAGATCAACCTTACTTCGACGCTACAGCAGCACTTCTGTTATCACAACCTTTACCGAGACCTGTTATTCCTGTTACCTCTCCTCCACCTCAACGTCTGCCCGAACCAGCTCCCGTTCTTCAAAAACCCCCTCTTATTCGTATCTATACTCGTCGCCCTAATCGCTCAGTTGCCCCTGTGCAATCGGCTTCGACTTCTGACACTCTACGACTTGAAGATCCGACACCGGCCTCCACCGCCCATCCCACGGCGAATTATGTGTCTCTACACCGTATCTCGCCGACGCTTCACACCTTTGCTACTTCATTGTCCACTGTTTCTGTCCCCAACTCAGTGCAGGAGGCTCTTCAACACTCAGGTTGGCGGGCAGCTATGGGCGAAGAAATGACAGCCCTCTGGGCTAATCAGACGTGAGATCTGGTTCCTCTAGGCCAGACTATGGTGTGGTGCAAATGAGTCTTTGTCATCAAGCATGCTCCTAATTGGACAATTGACCGTCTTAAAGCCTGCCTGGTGGCTCGTGGGTTTACTCAGCAACAGGGTCTAGACTGTGAAGAAACATTCTCTCCTGTGGCCAAGCTCAATACGGTTCAGGTTCTCCTTTCAGTGGTTGTGCATCGCCAATGACCCTAACATCAAATGAATATCAAGAATGCCTTTTTGAATGCTGATCTGCAAGAAATTGTCTACATGCAACAACCTCTGGGGTTTGAGACCACGGGGGAGTCCCGGGTTTGTCACATAAAAAAACCGATTTATGGTCTTAAACAATCCCCTCGGGTATGGTTCGATAAATTCAGTGGAGTTGTACAAGAGATTGGGTTTACTTGGAGCTCGACAAACTTCTCTCTGTTTACTCAACATCACACAACAGCCATTGTGCTTCTCCTAGAATATGTCGATGACATCCTGACTATGGGTGATGACGCAAAGTGAATACGAATGATAAAAAAGCACCCAAGTTCTGTGTTTCAAACAAAAGATCTGGGGAACCTCAGATACTCCTCGACCTTGAGATCGCAAGACGACCAGATGGTCTTGTCCTATCTCAACGAAAGTATTGTATCGATCTTCTTCAGGATGCCGGATACTCCGGATGCAAGCCGACCAAAATTCCCATGGATATCAATCATAAGCTCAGTGCTGGAAGCTCAGATACAAACCCTCTTCTCTCAAATCTAGAATACTATCGACGTCTGGTTGAAAAACTAATCTACCTAACGGTTATAAGACCTGATATATCCTTTGCGGTTGGGGTTGTCAGTAGATTTATGCACTCTCCCCGGATGTCTCATTTATAGGCTGTCAAGCGCATCATGGGATATTTAAAAATAGCCCATGGTCAAAGGCTGGTATACAAAACCTCTTCTACTTCTGCTCCAACTCTTGTTATGTATTGTGATGCAGATTATGCTGGATCCCTGGATGATCGACACTCTACCAGTGGATTTTGTACCTACTTGGGAGGTCATCTTATTACTTGGCGTAGTATGAAATAAGCTGCGGTTGCTCGATCATCAGCCGAAGCCGAGTATCGCTCAATGACGTCTGTTGTATCTGAGCTTAGTTGGCTCGAGGGTCTCCTAGGTGCTATGAAAGTAAAACTCTCCTCACCATCTACCGTACTCTGTGACAGTCAAGCTGCTATACACAACTAAGAATCCGGTCTTCCACGAAAGAACAAAACACATTGAAGTTGATTGTCACTTTGTCCGAGAGAAAATTCAAATGAAGAAACTAGAGTTGAGACATGTTCTGGCTACTGACCAAGGTGCTGATATTCTCACAAAGGCCCTGCCGAGTACTCTATTCTATAAGTTCTTATCCAAGCTTGGTGCCTACGACTTGTACACTCCAGCTTGCGGGGGAGTGTAGAAAAGATATTGTAAAGGCCCATCTAAATGACCCATTTATTCTTTTTCTCTCTCTTGCTGTATTTGTCCCACATTGTGTATAAGAGACTGTTCTCCTCTTTTCCTCCTATAAATATGTTCTCATACATTGTATTGACATACTGAAGAAGTATATACAAGGTTGTTGGCTCTGTTCCTCTTTTCCTGTGTACTTTTCTACACTATTAATTAATTAGTATTAATAATATTAATTAAATAATTAGTATTAATTAATAATAATATTAATTTAATAGTTACTATTAATCATTTAATATTAATTAATTGGTTAATGTACAACCCCGTGTTCGTCGAGCGGGCCCCGCCAGGAAAATCGAGCGAACCAAGTTCCACGGCCCGCACCCAAGCAACAAGCGGGCATGCGGCAAGAGGCTGGTCCGCTCCCGCTCAGTTCAAGCGAGCGAGCCAGGCGAGACGACTCCTTCACCCCTCCCACTCGCTCAGAGAATCGTCGACCGGAGTGGGAGGCGCTATTCGTCGAACCGATATTCGCGGATGGGTTCGACGACCCGCGACCTGCGAACCGTTCTAATGGTCGCAATGGCCGTCAGCCCGTTCCCTATTCGCGACCTGGCCGCCTGACCGCCTCGGCAGAGGATTGGCGGGTCGTGGTGGCCCGGCTCGCGCTCGCCCAAGAAGAGTAGGCGAGCTGCTAGAGCCAGGTCGCACCCGCCTCTCGCGGAGAGGGATTAGTGGCAAGCTGACCTCCCAATCCATGGTGGGGGCCAGTAGAAGCCCCGAGGAGAAATTACATGGATGCCCTCCCCATGGGTGCGAATAGCTTCTCGGAACAGCATAGCTACGCTGTTGGCAGACCAAGTTGGACTGCACATAGCTGTTCAAAACAGCGGAGGTTGGCTATTAGCAGGTCCTCTACAGAATTCTATAAATAGAACCCATGGGGGCACCTCAGAAGGCACACTCTCATATTCTCTTGCTCCCCGATTTAGTAGTGCTTTCTGGGGTAGCCTTAGCTCGGCCTGTGGCTAAGGAGGGGAAGTATTCTCAGGTCTTCCGGGTGTGTGGTGGGTCCTCCCCGCCGAGCCCTTGAGTCGGTTTTTCCTTGTTTTCCCTGTTGTTTTGCTTGCAGGAGTAAAGTAGGCGCGAGACCACCCCTTTCCCAAGGGACGAACTCCACAGGAGACCGGTTTTCGGTTTCAACATTTTGGTGCGGTGAGCGTGGATCGTGGTCAGCGCAGAAAAGCTTCAGCGAACCCAATGACAGGAGGACAGAGATCCGACAGGCCGGACTCGCCGCCCCCTCCGCCCCTCGCCACGGTGGGGATGTTTGAAGATTTCAGGAATGAGGTGCTGAACCTCGTCAAGTTCTCACTCGGCACGCGGGCCTAGTGCTCGACTCCGGCAGTCCAGATCGCGGCCTCCCCCTCTTTGGGCGAGGACGCCCCCGGCAGGCGAGCTGGGAAAGAAGTGGCGGAGGAAGGCCGGGGGTGCGAGCTCCCCGGGCGCGAGCTCTTCCCTGGCTCGGCAAGACGAGGCTGGTTCGGCGAGCTAGGCTCGCGAGATTCGCCAGCCCGCCCAGCAGGGGGAGGTAGCCCCTTCAGCGAGTTGGTCTCTTCAGCCCCAGTTCCAGATGGGTTCAGGGAACCCGAGATGTCCTACTACACCGGGAAGGGGGACCCGGTCCAGCATGTCCAATGGTTCGAGGATGTAGTCTCCATCCGGCAGATGTCGGACCGGTTCAAATGCCGACTCTTCGCTATCACCCTCAGGAAGAAGGCAAGAGAGTGGTTCCATCAGCTACCGGGCAGCTCCATCTACTGCTTTGAGTACCTGCGCTGAGGGTTCATGCTGAGGTTCACTACCTCGAAGAAGAGGAAGAAGTCAGAGTCCCTGTTCCACATCAAGCAGGGGGTAAATGAGACCCTGGGGAGCTACGTGGACCGGTTCCAGGAGGAGGTTACTCAGGTCCAGGAGATGCCGGGCCATAGTCTGATGATGGCCTTTACCCTGGGCCTGCAGCAGGGGTTCTTCAGGATGGAGCTGAAGAGAGTTCCCCCCCTCTCCTACGAGGAGCTGATGGAGAGGGCGGCAAGAGAAGTTGACGGGGAGGCGTCAAACCCGGAGTTTGCGCGGAAGCTGGCCAGGTGGGCCACGGAGGAAGAGAAGGAGCGGAGAGGAGGAAGAGGACAGGAGGAGAGGAGGGGAGAGCCCCGGCAGAGGGAGCAGAGACAGCTCCAGTGGCAGCAGCAGCCGAGGTGGGGGCGTCAGGAGCCCGACCGTCGACTGGGCTGGAGGCCTGAGTGGCAAGGGCAGGGGCCACAAAGGGGATACCACGGAAGGGATCGCTATCAAGGGGGGCAAGATCAGTTCCACCCCCCGGGCTGGAGGCAGGCCCAGAGGCCCCGGCTCCCCGATCAAGAGGAGGCTATGGCCATAGCCTTGGGGGCGAGGAGGAGGATAGTGAGGAGGAGGAGGAGAGAAGTTAGGGTGGAGTTGCCCTATTGCGACTTCCATCAGGAGGAGGGGCACGCCACAGCCACGTGCCCGGAATTCCTTGAGATGAGAGGGAATAGGGAGCAGCAGCAGCAGCAGGGGCGGCCAGAAGTGAGGATTGAGGAGGTCCTGCCTCGGGCGGAGGAGGACCGTTGCGAAGACCGGGTGGATGTTGGAACCCGAGGAGGGATCAGAGTGATCCACGGGGGGGTGGGGGTCGAGGCTTCCCGCAAGGCGAGCCTCCACACCATGTACCGTCGGAGCGTTGCCTCCACATCCCAAACCCCACCCCCAGAAGAAAGGATCACCTTCACCAGAAGCGACATGCCAGATCACGAGGATCCATTCTGCGATGCGCTGGTCATCAAGGCGGCCATCAAAAATTTCACCGTCTCTCGGATCCTCGTTGACAACGGGAGCTCCGTCAACGTCGTCTTCAAGAAGGCGTTCGACGCGATGAAGGTGGAGGCGAAAAGGGTGCTGGCCTCGGATGGACCCTTGTTCGGGTTCTCAGGGGAGAGGAAGGAAGTGGAGGGAGGAGTCGGCCTCCATGTGACCCTGGGGGGTCAGTCCAGAAACTGCAGGTTCGTCATCGTGGACGCCCCCAGCTGTTACAGCGCCATCTTCGGGAGGCCCCTTATCAGCGCCTTCGGCTGCGTCCCCTCATCATTCCATCAGTGCTTGAAGTTCAACGCTGAGGGGATCCAGGTCAGGGTCAGGGGGACCCAAAGGTGGCGCGGGAGTGCTATGTCACTGCGGTGAACACCATCTCTTGGCAGGAGGGAGCCGAGGAGATGGGGCGAAGGATGGAGGAAGATGAGCAAGAAGGAAGAAGGGAGGAGCTGGAGATGGGGAACTGCGCAGAGGGGGAGGCGGCAGGAGGAGACCAGGAGGAGCTGGCCGAAGTGATGACCGTGGAGGAGGAGATGAAGGTGGAGGTCCCCGTCCCAGAGGGGAGAGATGTTGAGGAATGGGGGGAGCAGTCCAGGCTAGAGGCTGCAGAAGAGGTGGTGGAGCTGGAGGTCCGCACCCGTGGAGGCAGAGTGGAGAGGGTCCGCGTCAGCGGAGGGCTGACCCCGGAGGAGCAAGGCAGGATGCTGGAGTGCATCCAGAAGAACGTGGACATCTTCGCATGGAGCGCCGCGGAGATGCCGGGGGTTGACGCGGATGTGGCTTGCCACCGCCTCAACTTGGACCCGGGAACACGCCCCGTTCAGCAAAAGAAGAGGTCCACCGCGGACAAGCTGGCGGAGCCTATCAGGGAGGAGGTGGCGAAACTCCTCAAGGCCGGCTTCGTGTCCGAGATCCAATACCCCGGCTGGGTCTCCAATGTCGTCATGGTCAAAAAAGGAGACGACCGGTGGAGAATGTGTATCGATTTTTCTTTACTCAATAAAGCTTGTCCTAAGGACTGTTATCCTTTGCCTCGGATCGACGCGCTGGTTGACTCAGCCGTTGGTTTTTCTGTAATGAGTTTTCTAGATGCTTTTTCAGGTTATCATCAAATCAGGATGCACCCCCCGGACATCAAGGATGTCTCGTTCATCACGGGGATGGATGCTACTGTTATAAGATGATGCCATTCAGGCTGAAGAACGCAGGGGCAACCTATCAAAAGATGATGGACAGGGTCTTCAAAGAGCAGAAGGGGAGAAACTTGGAGGTGTACGTCGACGATCTTATGATCAAGAGTCAGGACGTGGACTCTCACCTCCAGGATCTAGAAGAGACCTTTTCCACCCTGCGCAGATACAAGATGCGGTTGAATCCCCTAAAATGTGTTTTCGGGGCTAGCAGGGGAAAGTTCTTGGGGCACCTTCTCACCCCTGCAGGGGTCGAGCCGAATCCTGATAAGGTCAAGGCTATCCTAGAGCTGGGGCCGCCGAGGAATACTAAGGAGGTCCAGCGACTGACGAGGAAGCTGGCAGGGTTGAGTAGGTTCCTCTCCCGGGCAGGGGAGAAGTGCTCCCCCTTCTTTAAAACACTAAGGGGCGGGCAAAGGTTCGAATGGACCCAGGAGTGCGAGGAGGCGTTCCAGGCCCTCAAGATACAGTTGACTCAGGCCCCGCTGCTCCAAGGGCCGAAGGAGGGGGAGGATCTGTTTTTATATCTCGGGGTCGGGGCGGAGGCCTTGAGCTCCGTCCTAGTTCGTGAAGAGGGGAAGAAACAGCTCCCCATTTATTACGTGAGCCGGGTCCTGAGGAAGGCCGAGCTCCGGTACCCGATTTTGGAGAAGCTGGCTTTCGCCCGGATCATCTCAGCCCGGAGGCTGCGACCTTACTTTCAGGCCCACTCGATCTGAGTGGTGACTGACCATCCTCTCCGCAACATCTTCGAGGGGGTGGAGCACTCGGGCAGGCTGGCCAAGTGGTCGGTGGAGTTGAGTGAGTTCGACGTCTCCTTCATTCCGCGCCTCTCGATCAAAGCTCAAACAATGACCGACTTCCTGGCTGATTATGTGATTGAGATGGCGGAGGAAGAGCTCACCCATCCGACCCCTTGGAAGGTAAAGGTGGACGGCGCCTCGGGGAGGCATTCCCTGGGAGTGGGGGTGATCTTGGAGAGCCCCCGGGGGACTAGAATTGAGCAGACGGTGGTGGTGCACTTTCCCATCACCAACAATCAAGCCGAGTACGAAACCGTGATAGCAGGGCTGCGCCTGACCCGGGAGCTGGGGGTGCTGGACGTGAAGGTCCTTACCGACTCCATGGTGGTTGCTTCCCAGATCAACGGGGAGTTTGAAGCAAGAGATCCAACCCTACGGATGTACTTAGCCAAGGTAAAGGGGGTCATTGGCATGTTCCAGACTTTCTCTATCCAGCATGTGCCCCGGGAAGAAAACGAGCAGGTCGATCAGCTCGCAAAGCACGGTCCCCGGATGGGGGGTACCATCACCGACCTGTTCCGCCTCTCCATCGAAGAAGGAGAGCTCATGGAGATAGATCAGCGGCCTTCGTGGATGGACCCAGTTATGACTTTCCTTTCCACGGGAGAGTATCCGGAGGGGGCAGATAAGAAGAAGCTCCGGCATAAGTCAGCGTACTACCTCCTCCAGGACGGGCAGCTGTACAGGAAGATCCTCTCGGGGATGCTGGCTCGCTGCGTGGCCGAGGGCGAAGTACAAAAGATCATAGAAGAGGTCCACTCCGGGGAATGTGGGAGTCACTCCGGGAGTCGGACCTTGGAGAGGAGGATAGTAAGGCAAGGATACTTCTGGCCCACCCTAGGCCAGGATGCAACGGAGTTCGCAAGAAGGTGTCATAAATGCCAGCTGTTTGCCCCCCTCCAGCTACAGTCGGCCCAGCGACTCAAAAGTATCACAGCCCCCTGACCCTTCGCCATTTGGGGAATGGATTTGGTTGAGCCATTCCCCCAGACCAGTGGGCAGAGGAGGTTCCTCCTAGTCATGATTGATTACTTCTCCAAGTGGTTAGAAGTGAAGGCGCTGACCAAGGTGACCTCCCAGGTTATCAGGAACTTCGTCTGGGGGGAGATCATCTGTCGCCACGGGCTGCCCCAGGCCATCGTCACGGACAATGGGCCTCAGTTCGCCAGTGCAGAGTTTACCAGTTTCTGCGGGCAGCTCCGGATCGACCTCAGGTTCGCCTCGGTCCATCATCCCAGGAGCAACGGGCAGGTGGAGGCCGCGAACAAAATCATCGTCAACCTCCTCAAGAAGAAAGTGGAGAATTTGAAGGGAAGCTGGGTGGATCAGCTTCCCGCGGTCCTCTGGGCCTTGATGACCACCCCTAACACAGCTACTGGAGAGACCCCCTTCAAGCTCTCCCATGGGTGCGAGGCAGTGCTCCCCGTGGAGTTTGAAGTCCGAACAGCTCGAGTTGTTGTGGCCAAGGGAGGTAGGGAAGAATGGCAGGCCGAGAACGAGGAAGAGCTGAGGCTCTCCCTTGACATGGTGGAAGAGCTGAGGGACCTTTCCGCCATCCGACAGGAAGAGGTGAAAAGAAGAATGGCCAAGTACTTTGACAAGCATGTCAGAGTCAAACAGTTTGTGGAAGGGGACTTGGTGCTAAAGAAGGTGGACGCAGCAGGGAGGTCGGCGTCCGTGGGGAAGCTCAACCCCAGCTGGGAAGGACCGTTTATTGTAAAGGAGACTTTGAAGTTGGGAGGTTATCGACTCCAGAATGTGGAGGGCGAGACCCTAAGTCTCACCTGGAGTGGTGACGACTTAAAACGTTTTTTTCTTTGAAGCTTGTAAGTTGTGCCTTGATTTTCAATAAAAACTTTTTTAATATGCCAACATTGTCGCTGTGAGTCCGCATGGAGGAATGAGATAAATTTGGACCCCGAGCAGATCCCGCTGTTAGGCTCTCACCTAGCTGGCAGGGCTGGAAGTCACTCGGTGTCATCCTTGGCCTCGAGCAGATCCCGCTGTCAGACTCTCACCTAGCTGACAGGGCTGGAAGTCACTCGATGGTATTGATAGTGGACCCCAAGTAGATCCGGCTGCCATGCTCTCACCTAGCTGGCAGGGCTGGAAGTCACTCGGTGTCATCCTTGGCCTCGAGCAGATCCCGCTGTCAGGCTCTCACCTAGCTGGCAGGGCTGGAAGTCACTCGATGGTATTGATAGTGGACCCCGAGAAGATCCCGCTGCCAGGCTCTCACCTAGCTGGCAGGGCTGGAAGTCACTCGGTGTCATCCTTGGCCTCGAGCAGATCCCGCTGTCAGGCTCTCACCTAGCTGGCAGGGCTGGAAGTCACTCGATGGTATTGATAGTGGACCCCGAGCAGATCCCGCTGCCAGACTCTCACCTAGCTGGCAGGGCTGAAAGTCACTCGGTGTCATCCTTGGCCTCGAGCAGATCTCGCTGTCAGGCTCTCACCTAGCTGATAGGGCTGGAGTTCACTCGATGGTATTGATAGTGGACCCCGAGCAGATCCCGCTGCCAGACTCCCACCTAGCTGGCAGGGCTGAAAGTCACTCGGTGTCATCCTTGGCCTCGAGCAGATCCCGCTGTCAGGCTCTCACCTAGCTGGCAGGGCTGGAAGTCACTCGATGGTATCGATAGCGGACCCCGAGCAGATCCCGCTGCCAGGCTCTCACCAAGTTGGCAGGGCTGGAAGACACTCGTCGGGGAAAGACGTCGACTCCTCGTCAACTAACGAGAAGGCCTTGACGTGCAAAGCCAGGTCAGAGGTCGGGGAACCGGGTGTCCAAAGGGCGAGGAGTTGGAGCCGCGAAGCTAACCAAAAAAGAGGAAAAACAGAACCCGAGCCACATGCGAGAGGATCGGCTCGCAAGAATTCTGGTGGCTCAGGTGAGCGACGAAACCGGCTCGCCTCTCCTGATGAGCAAGTAATCTCCTTAGAGAGTCCGGACGGCAGGGACAGGTCGCCGCCAGCGAGGCAACCGACCGGGTCCCCGATGATTCCTGAGCCGGATCTATAGGCGTACGACCTCGTCGACGTAACACGAAGCGAACGACTGCGAGTGCGGAAAGGGGAGGTTCACATCACACAATAACGGCAAACATCCATATAACACGATTGCAGAAACATTTGTAAGGGCAAGAGTAGACAGAAATCACAATGTCGTGACACTGTTCGCGAATACGTCTCAAACAACCAAAAAATGCATAAGGTATACATATAACAAGCGAATTGCAAGGGTGCGAGGGCGATGCGAGATCCTGGGTGGGAAGTCCTAGATGGGCTGGTAGGACTTATCCCCGGGGTCCGGCACGGGAAGGAACAGTGCCGGCACCACCTCGCCCGCCGAGAGTTCCGCGGCCTCGCTCTTGAGGAGGTCCACACGTCGCAGCATCTGCATTGTGTACTTCGCGGCACTGGCGGCGTTCTTCTGCATCAATACCTCCAACTCGTAGTCAGAATGATGTTCGAGCAGGCAGCCTCTATTGGCTGGCGGAGGGACAGCAGCGGCAGCTTCCAGCTCGCGCACCCGCACCTCCAGTGCCGACTTGTCCTGACCGAGGGCGGCGATCTCAGCACCCATCCGGCTGGCCGTCGCCGCATCCTGAGAAAAGAAAAAAGGTCGGAAGGTGGATTCGCGAAAGGAAACGGTAATTGGAAGTAAGCGCGTACCACCCCTCCCAAATACTGCGCGAGGGTCTCCTCGGCCGCGTCGGCCCGCTTCCTCTGGAGATCCGCGTCCTCCTGAGCAAGTTTTCGGGCCTCCTCCTTTTCGTCCGCCAACTTCTTGAGAGAAGTGGCGTTCCGCTCCAGCTGGGTGCAGCGCCGCCCAACCATATGGGCCAACTCCAGGCCGCGTAGTTGGGCCCGCGCGCTTTCATGCACCAGTACTCGCGTCGCCTCCTTGTCGTAGATAGCGACGTCCTCTCGCGAGTAAAGGCCGAACGAGAAGTTATAGGCCTCCCCACCGATGGTGTCCTGCTCCAACCAACTCGGCAACAGAGTCGAGACCACCGCGCGATTTGACTCTTTGTCCCATAACAGAAGCGGGACGCCGAGCTCGTCCAGGTATTTCTCGCCGTAGACGAAATTGCGGTGCCCTCTCGGCACCGGCTTCGCGGCAGCATGCGCCCCGTCCGGCGGCCCAGAAGTGCCCGCCGCCCCGCCGGGGGTGTCGCTGGTCGAAGCGGCCAAGGGGGGAAGACCCTCGGCCGATTGATCCGCCGGGGCCTTGCCTTTTCTCTGGCCCACGGCGAGTTGCTGCCCCGCAGTCTTCGCCATCTTGGGCGGGGGAGCAGGCTGTTCGCGGCCCGGCCGCTTCTTAGCAGGGACCGACGGGACGTCGCGCTGGGCGGCGTCAGCGGCCTGAGCTCGGGCGAGGACCCCGGAGGCGACCCTGGCACTCTCGTAGGGGGGTGAAGAGGAACGTCTCGCTCGCCTGCCAAGGAGAGAGAGAGGGTGAAACTAAAGAAGAAAACAGCGAGACAGAGCAATGGCGAGTGGCTAACCTCCCTCAGGCGGGACGGCAGCAAGGCCATCGAGGTTGCGGCGCAAGTACGCGACCTCGAAGTTCTTCCCGGCAAAGAACCCCCACAGGTCGGCTTCATGGCCCCCCAGGCTGGGCGGGCGGTAACTCGCCTCGCTGAGCTGCACCGGCGAGAAAGGGATGTTGCCAAAATCCCCCTTGACGAACAAGAACTTCTTGAGCCAGTTGTGACTCTTATTAACGGTCTCCCGCACCTTGAGGTGGGCGTTGGAGAAATAGGCGGTCCCGTCCCGGTTCGCGCGGAAGGAGAATAATTTGCGGAAAACCGCGAGACTGAACTCGACCCGCTCCTCCCGCAAAAAGCAGGCGAACCCTACCATGACAGCCACGGAGTTCGGGGTCATCTGGCCTATGACGACCCCGAAGTACTTCAACACTTGACGCACCTCCGGCCACAGAGGAAGCCGAAGACCCACCTCAAAGTGAGCCAGAGGAATGACGAGCTCGTCCCTGGACAGATCGTTGATCTTCTCCCCTTCCCCTGGCCGTCTCGCCGAAAATCCAGGCGGGACGTGATCGCCGAGGGTGTCTAAGTACTCGCGCTCTGAGATAACGACGTGGGGGAAGTCATGCTCCGAGAATGTCCAGGCGCATTTACTTCGCCCGTCCGCATCGCCGCCGCCGCCACCCATTCCACAAAACGACCGCCGAGCGAGCGAGAAAGCCTCAGAAGGCGAACGCGAGCCGGGCTTCGCAAAGAGCAGGAGAGGGGAAAGTGCTTTGAAGCGGTGGAAGTAAAAGAACCGGCAATGCCTATTTATAGAAAGAAAGAAAGAGCGGGAAAATTTTCCGCCGACAGGAAAAGTGCGTATAGCAAAAATCAGGCCTGACAGTTCGACTTCCCGACCCGCAACCGCACCGCCAAGACCATTCAGGAGCGGGTCTCGCCCGTCCGCATCCGCGCGAGGAACAAGCGGGCGAGTCACGGCCCGCACCCGCCCAGGATTCAGAGCGAGTCGGGGAGACTCTTAGCCGGCGAGCTCCTCGGCCCGCTCCCGCTAAAATCAGGATGGCGGGTTGAGCGAGTCCATCCTATGACCCGCACTCGCCCGAGGAGGGTGGCGAGCGGAGGACAGGGGTGCGCTCGAGCCCGCCCCGCGGAGAATAAAACAGCAACATGATAAGAACGATATGCATCAGAAATCAAAAACCAGACCCATAGGCGGGCGAGGAGAGTCGCAAATAGTTACAGATACTGAATAAGTCTTTGAAATAATAGTACCCCCCCCCCCCCCCCCCGAGCGAGTCGACTCGAAGCACAGACACGGCCCGACCCAGCGATAGTCCGCGAACGGAGAGAAGAAAGGGTGGATCAGTACTGGATCCACTTCCACCTGCCCCGCCGTTGCGTTCCGGTTCTCGGCGGCACGCGAGGATAATGATAATCGCGCACCGCCACCAACTCCTGCTGGGCCAGGCCAACTTGTTCCGAGACACTCTTTAGACGCTCCTCGGCCCGCGTAATGTGCACGCCGGGTGAAGTGACCTCGCCACTTTCTGCTGCACGCGGAGCCCCCTCCAAAGCCGCGAGCCGAGCCTCGGTCTCGGCCTTGTCTCGGTCGACCCTCTTGACGAGCTCCTGAAGCAGCAGAGTATGTTTCTGGAACAGCCGTGTCACCTGCCTCTTCATCCCCACCGCATCAGTCGGGTCGCCCAGGTAATCCGAAACGCCCTCCACGTCAGGAGGCGAGTACCCTTCATTCATCTCAGTTTCGGAGGAGATCGCGTTGTAGCCTGCAAAAAGGAGATTTAGAGGGGACAGGCGAGAACAAGGCAGGCGCCGAGTACGAGCTTACCAGGGGTTGGCACGTCGTCCATACCGGTGGAAGGACGGGAAGAGCCCGGCCGACCCTGAAAGGGTTCTCTCTCGAAAGCCGCAAGAGATTTCCCTAGTCCGGGGGGAACCGGCGAACGAGGGGTATTCGGGGGTGGACGGTCCAGACCCGAGGGGCTAGCAACCCTCTCAGACGACAAGGGAGGGGAGCGATCCTCCCCCCCGTCACCCTCGTCTTCACGAGGCAGTACCTACAGGACAAAGGGTCAGAAATGTAGCAACAAGCCGAGGAGGAAGATCACGTACCTCAGAAGCAACCTCGATGCCGGCCGCCGAGCTGGAACCCGGGAAGTTATTCGCCGGGGACCGCCTCACAATCTTTCCCTTTACCGGTCTAAAGAGAGGGCCGGGTGACCCACGCGCTAACCATGGGGCGGCCTCGAGGGCCTCCTCCCGAGTCTTCTGGCCCGCGGCCGCCAGGCGGGCTCGCACCTCTTCGCTGACCGGCATCAAGAAGCTGCAGTCTGCTTGAAAAGGCGAGATGGCCTAGGGAGACCCCCCGGGGCTCAGTGGTGTATTTATAGCCGAATAGTGGGGCCCCACCAGAAGATTCCATGCCAGCTCAGCACAATACTCACCGAACACGCGGGTTGGATGGTTCTTTCTGAGCTTGATCAAGATCAAAAAGAGCGGGGATTGTGTACAACCCCGTGTTCGTCGAGCGGGCCCCGCCAGGAAAATCGAGCGAACCAAGTTCCACGGCCCGCACCCAAGCAACATGCGGGCATGCGGCAAGAGGCTGGTCCGCTCCCGCTCAGTTCAAGCGAGCGAGCCAGGCGAGACGACTCCTTCACCCCTCCCACTCGCTCAGAGAATCGTCGACCGGAGTGGGAGTCGCTATTCGTCGAACCGATATTCGCGGATGGGTTCGACGACCCGCGACCTGCGAACCGTTCTAATGGTCGCAATGGCCGTCAGCCCGTTCCCTATTCGCGACCTGGCCGCCTGACCGCCTCAGCAGAGGATTGGCGGGGCGTGGTGGCCCGGCTCGCGCTCGCCCAAGAAGAGTAGGCGAGCTGCTAGAGCCAGGTCGCACCCGCCTCTCGCGGAGAGGGATTAGTGGCAAGCTGACCTCCCAATCCATGGTGGGGGGCCAGTAGAAGCCCCGAGGAGAAATTACATGGATGCCCTCCCCATGGGTGCGAATAGCTTCTCGGAACAGCGGAGCTACGCTGTTGGCAGACCAAGTTGGACTGCACATAGCTGTTCAAAACATCGGAGGTGGGCTATTAGCAGGCCCTCTACAGAATTCTATAAATAGAATCCAAGGGGGCACCTCAGAAGGCACACTCTCATATTCTCTTGCTCCCCGATTTAGTAGTGCTTTCTGGGGCAGCCTTAGCTCGGCCTGTGGCTAAGGAGGGGAAGTATTCTCAGGTCTTCCGGGTGTGTGGTGGGTCCTCCCCGCCGAGCCCTTGGGTCGGTTTTTCCTTGTTTTTCCTGTTGTTTTGCTTGCAGGAGTAAAGTAGGCGCGAGACCACCCCTTCCCCAAGGGACGAACTCCACAGGAGACCGGTTTTCGGTTTCAACAGTTAATATTGATTAATGATTATTAATTGATATTAATTTAATTGATTAGATTAATTAATATTAGTTGTACTTTCTTATTATGTGTCCTCCCTCATCTATATAAGGGGGAGGGGTATGTGGGTTTTTTTTTAAATCTTGGAGATCACTTTGTTTTTTGGCTCTTTAAGAGAGTTTCTTTGGAGGACCCAACCTTTGAGAGTTGGATATTTAAGAGAGAGGCTCTTTGGAGGACCCAACCTCCAAGAGTTGGCCGAAGCTTGTCACCGAATTATAATTCTATGATTGTTATTTAGTTAATGTCATATCGTGTTCATTCCCTCTAGTTCTCAACCGCAAAAATATCCACTTTCTAATGGGTATTTGTAACAGATTTCCCCCATCAATGTTTGGTTTACATTTATTATTATTCTGACGTTTGTTTTTCAAAAAATGAGCTAGCATTGTCTTTGACTATTTTTGGGCTTCAATGCTTTTTACTGATCCTGTTCCCTTGAATACATATGCCTACTTTTCACACACCTTTGATCACAATGATTATATTATTTTCGAACTTTCGAACTGATTTTAGTAGTTCTCCCTCTTCACTATTTAAATTAGGCAGCATTTTTAATTCCGGCACCAACCTAACTGCAGATCCAGAAGATTCAGCTTATGACACCTAACATTGGAGTTGTTTACAGGTAAATGTGGTCATTGTCTTTTTGGCATCCTGAATATAATTTAAATTGGCCATGTAAACTTTCTTGTTTTTTATATCCTGAATCTTTTTTGTCCCGCTAATGGTACTTGTTGAGAAATAAGTCTTTTGATTTATGTTCGTTGTGCTTTTTTTTCCCTCTTGACTTACCCTTTTAAATTTTATGAATGTCATATATGCTAAGTTCTTTGGTTTTAAGTGAGCTTATAGCATGAATGTGATGAGACTTATCATGTTCAAACAACTTTGAAATTGTTTGCCTTTAAATTGCGATTGATTAAAATCTGGCCATTATCTATCATTAAGAAGCTTCCAAAAATTTATAGGAAAGGGATATCCTCAGAGTTCTCTTTTTCAACTTATAGAATAAATATTGTATAAGATGATCAAAAGTCAAAGACCCAGTTCTATGGCCCATTATAAGTGTTTTTCATTTTGTATAGCTTAGTTCCACATTGTGGTTTGAAGTTGAGATGTCACTCATGCCTACGAATATGTATTACATGTGTTTGTATTACTTAGTATACAAATAATAAATTTATTATTTTTGTGTTCACGATTTCACATGATATAAGAACATTCCAAGCCTGAAAGCTCATCTCGCCTAATCTCACTCACATTGATTGAGCTTTCACTCTCCGTTGCTTAGTTCCCAATTTTGCGCCACACTCTGCGTAAGAACTGGCTGGCTTCTCCTTGGAACTTGCAGCCCACTCCTTGGAACTCGCCGACTTCTCCTTAGAACTCGCAGGCCACTCCTTGGAACTCGCCGACCAACAACTGCCAAGCAGAACTCAACGGCCAACAACTGCCGATAAGAACTTGCCGACCTATTTGGCATACCAAACAAAACTTGTCACCAATTAAGGTTCGCCAAATGAAGGTCGCCGATACTCATTCGATACCTGCTTGGTTGCTTGGTGCCTGAGAGCTCTCCAAAACTCGCATAATCTTGCTCGCAGTTTCCTTTTTGCATTTTCTTGGTTAGTCGAGTCTCTCCTTGAATTTATAAGATGGGAGACCAATGCTGCTTTAGCATCGTCTACCATTCCAATCATCATATCTCCTACTCTATCTATGAAGTCTGAGAAGAGTTGAAATTTTGTAGAAGTGGGGACTATTCTAGAATAGTCTAAAATACTTTTGAATGTTGTAAACTAGTATGAAGGCTTGTACATAGCCACAAGATGAGTTAGAATAATTTAGAAGAGTCTAGAGTAGAGAGTTTTTAGAGTCCTCTCTTGGTTAGAGGGAAAACTCCTTGGGGGATATAAAAAGGGGATGAGCGATCATTTGGGCCAAGGAATCTTGAAAGCCATCAAAGGGTTGTAAAGCTTTGAAGTTGTGAATAGAAATTTGAGTGTTTTTGAGCATTCTCCCCCATGAAGCACCGACACTTCAAAATGCCCAGCGTGTCGATGTTGGACTCTCCGACACCCGTCCGACTCTCCAACACCCTTTGACTCTCTGACACCTGTTCGACTCTCCGACACTCATGTCGGATGTCCGACACACGGGCTCACGCGGCACTCGCGTGTCCCTAAGCTAGCTACTCATGGTGAGGCGGGATGCAATTTTTCTTGGAAGTGCACTTTTTGTGAAAAATGTTTTATAAGTTCATATACATGAGTGAGAGCACATTTGTCAATGATTAGTGGAAAAGGAATTGAAAAGTGTGTAAAAGTCTCAAGAAGTGGTTTATTTGAGGTGGAAAAACTAGAAGAAGAGGTGAATGCTAGAATAACGAGTCTTGCTCCTAAAAAAGTGTCTTTGCCCCCTTCTAGCATTTCAAGTAGTGAATGTGGATCTACTAGTGAGATTGATATTTTCTCTAGAAAAAAGAAGATTGAAAGTGGGGGAAAGGTGTGCTTGAGAATCCATTATTTTTACTGATGATATTAAATGATAATGTGTTAATGTTCTATCTTTTTTTGACCTTTTGTTAAGTCTTGCATTTAAATATTTGATAAGTAATAGTCAAACATGACGTAGTTTATTTGAATTTTTATTGATTGTTTATTTTTTATTTTTTGTTAAATGTTTTAGGATTTTTATAATTATAAAAAATAAATATTTAATATATGTGTCCTAGCGTGTCGGAATATAATATTTTTTGAGAATTGACGAGTCGCGTGTTGTGTCGCGTGTCGGTGCAACATAGATTCTCCCCTTCCCACCATATACTTGTGTGTACATATAATTACGTTTCTAGAGAAGAGGTGAAAGCTGACTTAGGGTCTGTTTGGCTCGCCGTTTTGGGTCCATTCCAGCTAAACCGGGCCGGTACTGTACCCGCAAGCGATGTTTGGTTGGAGTCGTTTTAAACCGATCGATTTAAAAGGGAAAAATTCTCACCCTTTGACGTTGGAGGAAGGAGCACCAGCGCGCCGTCTGCAACCCGCCGTTCTCAGAGTCTTCTCTCCTCCTTCGCGAGAAACAAGGCGCCGAGCCTTCGCGCAGATCTTTTCCCCTTTGTCCATCCGCAACCACCGCCGTTCAGATTTTCCGGCCTTCCAGCATCCTTCAGCGTCGTTCTTCATCCATCGCGGTGAACGCTAGCGGCGTTCTTCCTCTAGAGCCGCCGGTCCTCAACAATCATCTTCCTCCATAGTCGATCTACCTCTTCTCCAGTCCGGGCTTTGGTATGATAACTAACATTTCAGGTTTAGGGTTTCATTTTTGTTCAGATTTGGTTTTTGTTTCTCAACTTTTTCACTTACAGTTTTGGTAGCAGTTTCTGTTTAAGTTTTGGTAGAAGTTTTGGTAGCAGTTTCAGATTTTGGTTAAGATTTTAGTTTCAGTTTTGGTAGCATTTTTGGTAGCAGATCTGGTAGCAGTTTTTGTTCAGGTTTGGTAGCAGATCTGGTAGCAGATCTGGTAGCAGATCTGTTAACATTTCAGTTAACATTTCAGTTTCAGTTTTGGTATTGGTAGCATTTTTTGTTCTGGTTTTGGATTGAATAATGGATGGGGTGATTCAAATGACGAACATTGAGTTGGATCTTTGATCTGGCTACCTTACATTTTTATTGAATTAGAAAATGTCTCAAAATCTGGGAAAAAGTCAAAAGTAAAAAAAGCATTTTGATGTGAATTACCTTTTTTATTGCCTCTGGAACAAGCTTTGGAAATCCTTTCACTGACCCCGATTCACTTAATTCTCATTTTTAAGGAATAACCATTTAAGGGATGGATAAGATGCACGATAACAAACCTGGACGTGCCAATTGTCCGGATCAGTTTCTTCATGAACGCGTGCTTCAGATTTTGCAGTAACATGGAATAAATAACAATTCTTTTGAAACTAAGTTGGATTTTGTATAAAAAATGTTATGTAATAAGGCCTATTCATGGTATATTATATGCAACATTGACTGACCCAATTAGCAAAATATATACATTACTACAGTACATAAAACACAAGAATATGTATGGCATGAACAATTATGGTTTTACAAGCACTTGAACCACAAATTTCTTTTTTTCTGGGTTGATTCAAACCTGCAACTTCACTAGTAGAGATAAAAAAGAACATTAATCTTATGCTTCTGAAGTCAAGAGG
This sequence comes from Platanthera guangdongensis, assembly GCA_039583875.1. Classification (NCBI taxonomy): domain Eukaryota; kingdom Viridiplantae; phylum Streptophyta; class Magnoliopsida; order Asparagales; family Orchidaceae; genus Platanthera; species Platanthera guangdongensis. The sequence goes on along the minus strand of CM077150.1, from coordinate 77,161,623 downwards.
TAAGACCAAGATAAAAAAAAATTACAAGTTTTCAGTTAATGGTGCACATGATTTCCTTCAAGTAATGGGTTTCTCACATGCTTTTTTTTACTTTTGAATTAGTTTTTATTGCAAGCATGAAGGGTGAATTTGTAGTACAACTGATGTCTTTTTCAATGTCTCTGAGTTTTGCTTCCACAACATTTTCTTTGTCATGCTGAAATCAAAATGTTACAAAAAATTACTAAATCAAAATGTTACGTAACCAGTGTTTTTACCTGCTTTACTAAACATGAATAAAATGATGACAGCCACGCGTCCTATTTGCCAAACTGCAGAGAGGATAACAGGCTTGATTCTGAAAACCATGTGCTACTGTATTAAACATCAATACATTACAAATTATTCAAAATGTTACTCCTAATGTTAACCGCTTTTTTGCTAATTTTAATTTGCTAATGTTACATTTATATTTAGATAGACTTGTTCTTAGTTATCACGATGGTAAAAACTAAGGAGGAGGAATTGCAGCACTTTGGGAGTCAAATGACGTAATGCTATTCTGTGATTTATGTATAGCAGAGATTGTGCTAGGTAATAGACCGACAACGCACCTGTCGAAGGAGGGTTGGAAAAATGTAACTACTAAGTTTCAGGAACGAACATCAAAAATGTATGTCTGCGCGCAATTCAAAAATAAATGGGACCAATTGAAAAAAGATTGGAAATTATGGAAAGTGCTCAAGCATGTGGCAACAGATTTAGGGTGGGATTCAACAAGGAGAACGGTTGATGCATCAGATGATTGGTGGAAAGGGAGACTCGAGGTGAACATATTTTTTGTAGTTTTAAAATTGCTAATTTTTTTAAACCAAAGCTTATGTTTGAACATGACTTTTAGGTTGTTCCAGCTGCAAAGAAGTTTCGTTATGCAGGCATTCCACCCGAATTGGAAGAAAAATTGTACACAATGTTTAATGAGGTGGTTGCCACTGGGGAGAATGCATGAGCTCCTAACTCAAGGGTTGATCCATCTAGTCCTGAACATGTATTGTCTGAGCACGAGGACGATGTTGTAGAAGAACTGGGGACCCCTGCGGGCATGAGTGATGATCAAAGGGATTATGTGGGATATTTGAAAGAGGTGGGTCTTCACAGGGCAGTAAAAGAAGAATTGAAAGAGGCCGAAGGGGAATTCATAAAAACCGTCGAGGGAGATACACCATTGAACAGTTGGTTGAGTCGACTATTAGAGTGAGAGATATCATATCACAGCTACCCCAAACGTTCACTCCATCATATACTATTCACGAAGCAGTTGAAGAGTTGGAGAAACATCCTGATATTTGCAATGATCCAGCACTGTATGACTTTGCGACCATATTTTTGTTGGACAACAAGAACAGAGAATTGTTCCTGAGCCTACCTAACTCCAAAAAAGGGTGGTGGCTTAAAAATCGTCAACTTCAGCACATGCATTCGGGTGCTCTTTAATATTACGTTATGTGTGCTTCTAATTTTGTAGGTCTAATGTAAGGTGTTGAACTTCTATTATTGTATTCGTGTGCATTTAGTTTTGTCACCTGAAATGTATGGTGTAGGATTGAGTACGTTATGTCATGCTGAAGTTTTGTTTTGTGTGCTACAATATTATGTAGATGATTAATGCTTATTGGATTAATGGTTAATGTGATTACTGTCTTTTTGTGATTCTAGAGAAGTGATGTGGTGTTTTTTTGGGACATCTATGCTCCAAGGTGTGATTCTAGAGAAGTGATGTGGTGTTTTTTTGGGACATGTATGCTGCATCCAATTGATTGTTAATTATATGAGGCTTAATTATCATACAACCAAGGTGTGATTCTAGAGAACAACATGATAATGTTTTTATTTTTAACATAAGCTTAAATATCGTACAGCCATAGTATCAAATGAAAATAATATCACTGCAGCAGCTTAATTATGCTAATGTATGACTTTGCATATGGTTAATTATAATATTTTTGCATCATGTTAACTGTTATCGTGTCAGATGGCTTCTGAAAATGATGCAGAGCTCATTGGCACGGATTTGAATACTCTGGAAGAAAGCCGCCGGAGAAGAACTTATTATATCATGATGTTGAACGCAAGTGTTTGTATCGTTCTCAAGCACAACACTCATTATCAAGACAAGATCCCTCGCATGACGTCAAGTAACACAGGAGATAAATGGGTTGGAGAACTACTGGATGGTCATCCTGTCCGATTTCATGATAACTTCAGAATGTCGAAAGACATTTTCATAGATCTACTTCAACAATTAGTTGAATCTCATGGTCTACAAGGATCAAGGAGTACTACTCCAAGAGAAGTACTTGCAATCACAATTAATATTATGACGCATAATATGACAATGAGGGATTGCAGTGAGCGTTTTCAGCATTCGACAAAAACAATAAGTCGATACTTCTCACGATGTTTGACAGCTTTAATAAAGCTATCACAGGACCTTATTGCACCGGTAGACAGACACTTTACAAGTATCCCTGCAAAGAATTTAAACGATGATCGATACATGCCCTACTTCAAAGATTGCATTGGAGCAATCGACGGTACACATGTCGATGCCCGCATCCCAGTAGAAGAACAGGTTCCCTACATTGGACGTCACGGTTATACCTCTCAAAATATTATGGCTGTATGTGATTTCGATATGACATTCACATTTGTCATGGCTGGTTGGGAGGGTTCAGCACATGACAGCCGTATTTTCAACAGTGCACTTACTGATCGGCGTTGGAATTTTCCTCATCCACCACCAGGTAACGTGTAATAATCTATTTTGTAGTTACAGTAATCGTACTTTACAGTTTATTAATATAATTTCGATCACACAGGCAAATACTAATTGGTGGATGCTGGTTACCCATTACAGTTAGGATATATTAAACCGTACCCAGAAATAAGATATCATTTGCCAGATTTTGCACGCGGTCGACGTCCGATACAAGGACGAAAGGAAATATTCAACAAGGCGCACTCGTCGTTGCGCAGTGTGATAGAACGAACTTTTGGAGTGTGGAAGAAGAAATGACGTATTCTTCGTGATATGCAGCAGTATGCCTTCAAAAAACAGCGGAATATTGTGATCTCAACAATGACACTGCATAATTTTATACGCAGACATCATTCTAATGTAGACAGCCATTTCTACCGATGTGATAATGATGAGAGCTTTGTATACCTTCATGCGCACCTGATTAGGAAAGGGGTACAAATGACAAGTAACTCAAGTAGGGAGAACAATGAAATTGGCCGGGGTGGAAGGAGTGGATCAAGTCAAATGTCGGCATTGCGTGACTCCATTGCCGAACAACTTTACGAAGCCGTCAAAAATTGAGTCTGAATATGTTGCATTTTATTTAAGTTGTATGTGTTTTATTTTTAATGTTTGGCGTTCTAACCGCCACCGAAATGATGTTTTGCCCAAACAGATAAATTATTTTACAGTTTTGAACCAGATTGCAAACGGAGGTTATCCAAACACAAACTCAGTTTTGAAAATACAGTTTAGAATCTCAGTTTTGAACTGCTCCCTTTTAAAACGGCACCGGTATCCCAAACAGATCCTTAGCTATTGCGAAGGATGCAAAAAGAAGCTAAGGCCGCATGGATCAGCGTTGATCATCCATATAACGACCTAACTCTGCCTCCAGCATGTGTGAATCCTGTGGCCGATAAGGGTCGACCTAATCTGCAATATTTGATCTCCTCAAAAATATTTCCAAATCGTATCTTATTTCCAGTGAGCTTTACCCAGTCAACCTATTTCCAAATCGTATCTTATTTGCAGTGAGCTATTTTACCCAGCAACCGTAGATTCTTTGGCAATATCAATCGGAGGGTAATTGATTATTATGATAGTTTGAAGGAGATGGACAACCTGCAGTATCCTCCTTTAATGATTAGGTTTCAAACTGCACCTGGATGTCTTAACTGTGCAATTTTAGCTTTTTGACAACTTCAGTTGTTAGCTGTTCGTTCCGTTTCAGTAAATGATACATGCTTATTCTGCCATTATGGCATCTTTCTGCATAAGATGATTTCTTTTGTTAACTATTTTCATGTGAAGATTTATTTCCAAGTATATAATGTAGATGTTATTTTGTTGACTTTTTCATATGAAGATTTTTCCCCAAGCATATAACGTAGTTTTAATTGGCATTGCATTTTTTTTACTTCCATTGGTGCAATCAAATATAATACTCTCTGTTTATCTGACCTGTTCTTTTTATGTAGTGGAATGGGCCCAGATTCCCGTGTGTTGGTGAGGAAAAGTCGAAAGCAGGCACAACAATATTATAGACTATACAAAGTATGGCCATGCCACCCTTTCTTCTTTGCTCACTGTCTTACTGAAAACTATCATGAGCATTTATCAGTTGTTTTTTACATTATTTTTTCAATCTCATGAATCATTCTTATGGTGATGATATTGATATTTTGACATTTTATTTCTAAAATACCTTCTAATACGTTTAGCTAAAGATTTAAAGATAAGTTCAGTTATTATACAATACATTGGTGGATGTTTTATGCTAATAATTCTTGCCAGTATTTTGAGAGCTGTGGTCTTAGGATTATACTTCAACCATTTTAAGCGTTGATATTGAGGGTAAGTTGATCGAGTGCAACTACTGGGTCACTGCTTTCCAAATTTTATTGAAATGGGGGATTTGGAAATTATAAAGTGAAGAAGAGAGAATCATTCCCCCATTTCAGTCTCCCCACTCGTAGGGTATGGTTTCATCTAAGTACTTCTAGAGGATACTCTTCAAAACTTTACGTCCATTCCTTGCCATTGCAGCATGCTTAAGGGAACTACTTGTCCATTAATAACCTAAAGCCAGGAGGTCTATTTCAACTGTTACGGTCTCCGGATTGCCAGCGGGCGTGCTGTCGTGAGAGGGAGAGGTCTCAAAGAGGATTGGCTCGACCCTTCTTTGACCTAGCCTTCACGATGGTAAAAGATACAACCGTTGCTGAGCTCGACCGAGAGGAGGGGAGGAGAGGGAAGTCTTATTCAATTCTATCCCTAGCTGGAGATGAGAGGAGGAAGAAAAGATTAAGATGAGAGATTTAGGGTTTCATTCATGCCACCGTCTAAGGCCCCTCTCGCTCACTCATATATAGTGAGATGAAAACAATCCAAAATATTTTCGTTATGCCCCTCACCCGGGCTACATGATGTGTGAGTAAAGTTTTGTGCGCAAAAAGATAAAAATGTGAGAAATAAAGATGCAATGAAAAAAGAGAAAATGCATGTCGTTCATGGCCACTCATCGTCACCCCCTATGTGGGCCCTCAATTGGTGATGAAGAGTGAAGAAACTTCATTGTTAAGTGTGCTTGGGCGAGAGTAGTAGCGGAATGGGTGATGCAAACCAATTTCAGGGTTTTGAAAGACGATGTTTTTATGCGACCAATTTTAATTGATGAAGGCCAAAAGGGGCCAAATCGAATTTACATGTGCAAATCACTTTCAAAGTTGAATTTTACTAAAAGTCATTAATCGTTACTTAATGGGAAATTCTCAAGCATTTAAAGATTGGATTCAAAACGTGACGCCGCGACTTCCGACAAGCTTAGTAACAATAACAATTTATGACATAACGACAATAAAAAACAACGCGAACGTCCGAGACAAGCTTATATATATTTAACTAGATCGCATAAAATTAAACTGATTAAGTGGAGCAAGTGAGATGAGGCGGATTTTACACAGACATAAACAAGCTATGGCCAGTAAAAAGATCTTCAAACTCGGTTTGCACGTAGATGACTGAACTAGAGAGGAAAGTCGACAGAATACTTGTTGTGGTTGACGTCAACCCACGACAGACGATTCGTTTGGATCGGGAGTCACCAAAATGGATGGCGTGAGTCAGCGACAACTCCTGCGACGCTCTGGAAATGGACGGAAGACGGCCCTATAGATCTCCTAACTAGTCGACCAACTGTTCGACTGGAACAGGGAGAGCGTCACGGGAACAGTTGCAGATGCTGCTTTCACGGTTCTCACGATGATCGGGAGGCTCTCCTTTGAAGCAGGCTGATTTGGCTCCGAGGCAGTGGTGAATGAAATTTATATAGTGATTTAGTCCCTATTCTAGCACTCATTTTCTTTGATATCGTTCATCTCTTTGTTGTTTTCATCATAAAACTCATGGATAATCCAAATGAATGCATTTGAAGTTGGTTTAGCTAGATATGGTAGTATTTGAGCCATTTCATGCATGAAGAAGACTTCTTCTCCTTATTTCTTTTGTGCACTTAATTATTATGAATGCGACTGCGTGGATGTCGATTTCTGGATGTTTTTCAGACAGGTGCAACCTCGTGTAACTTCTCCAGGGAGTCTAGGCCCTATTCCATGAAATAGTCCACTGGTTGTGCGTTTTTCCTTCTTGCACGATCAGTAGACTCTGCGCACGATCACTGGTCCTGCACGTTCATTTGCCTAAATTCTCCAGAGGATTGCACGAGTCGCACGAGGACTGGATTTCCTTCGCGCATGACTACTGGTCGTGCGTGGTTTTTACTCCAGTCAACATTGCCTCATCAAGCCAATATTTCCTTCCCGCGAAGTAGTTGACAATTGACATTCCTTCGCGCACGACCACTGGTCGTGTGCTTGCTCGTGCGTTGATCAAAATTCTTCTCCGCCTATAAATATGCAGGTACGTCTTTCCTGCTGGGAGTTCCTCAAATTTCCGCCATTTTCATCCTATTTCCGCTGTTTGTCATATCCAAGTGCTAGAGTTCATCCCCTGGGCTCTCCCCATCATCCAAGAGCTTAAGGAAGAAGACGCATTCCTAGCACCGCAAGCTAGGGAGCCGAAAGCGAAGACGTGGGCGGCGCAAAACCCTTGCGAAAACCGGTCCATTGGGAACTTGTGACAGGAGTTCCTCTACCTTAGAAGATAGCCGACGAGCAAGGCGTTCACATACTCGCTATCTGGAGCCTCCCTTGTGATGCAAAACAAATTTATAGGCATCAGATGAATTGCCCTAACCCTAATACAATGCAATGCCCGACGGAGAAATCAAAATTAGATAGTAAATAATTAAATTACAAGCATATGATTTTAGCAATAGTCAAATAATTCTTTTGGGCAAAATAAACTTATGTTTTCCTCCGCGTGGAGGGCCAAAGCAAGAGTGCACGGCTGATAGTTCCTGTAAATCACAAAATAATCCAGAACCAAAGTACTACGATGCTATTTATCCAAACAAGTATAAGATCACGACAATGTTTAAATGATGAAAGCAAAAGTTCGTACAACAACAAAAAAAACTCACAAAAGTATGAGGGATCTCGTAGGAGAGTAGATCCGACAAGGTACGACGAGGCGGCGACTGAAATCTGAAGTTATATGGATAGATCTAGAAGGGGGAAGGTTGGATCTTGCTGTTTGGAGGTGGATTTGGCTGAGGAAGGGAGATTTGGATGGAGAGCGGCTGATTTGGGCTGTCAGAAATGAGATTGGGATGTATGCGCGACTGATTTGGGCTGGTCGACGAAAGGTGGATGGGGCAGGGAGAAGGGTGGCGACTGTTGTTGGGGTTGGGAGGAGGGCGGCGGCTGCTGTTGGGGTTGGGATAAGGGGATGCAGTTGTGGGGGAGGGGGAATTTTAACATGGGGCGGCTGCTGTTGGAGGGTTTCAGCAAGGGGCGGCTGGTGTTGGGGGATTATGGGGTGGCGGTAGATGGATTTGGAGGTGGAGAATGAAGGCTAGGGTTAGGTATTACCTTGAGGAGGGAGATAACCATCTAGGAGTCGTCACCTATGGTTCTACAGAGTCGGTACTGTGGGATGATCACGGGATTTCAGGATTTCTTGTCTCCAAAATCTGTAATGCCCTCAACAACCCCCTTACACCTCTATTTATAATAAAGAGATATTAGAGTATCCCACCATCGATGACTATGATTGACCGAAGATGGGTTGGTCTGATTACATCAAAAATAAAGAAAAAATAACACTATAATATATGAAATTGTGTCGGAACGACGTGCCGATCACATTCGTGGAGTCGGATCATCGATCCGGGTACGCCATATATGTCAAGTAGCCAATTGACCCGAGCGACCAAAAACTCATCCTTTGCCACGAGTCCGCGTCTCCATTCCACATCAGCTTGTCTCCACGGAAGAGTCTCAAGCGCTATTTGTATCTCTCTCCTCTCCTGCAATCTAGGTTGTTTTGGACTATGTTTCTCTTCATGTATTGATGATGGTGGAATGTATTTGTGTATGAACGTTTTAATGCTTTCTATGAAAGTATTTTACTTGTTTTCCATTTCCATGGAGTAGCCTAGGCTGTCTAGTTTCTTGTATTGTTGTGTTTCCCCTTGCGTTATGCTTGTGTGTGGTGGAAAGAAGAAGTGGTTGCGTTGTCTTGTTTAGACATGAGTCGGAGTGCGAACCGGAGTCTTGCGACCCGCGGAAGTGCAAAGCGGAGGCTTGCAACCCGCGAAAGTGCGAAGCGGAGGTCGGCGACCCACGAATGTGCGAAGCCGTGCCGGTGACCCACATTAGTTAATTTAGTTTTTATTTTCATGCACTAGTTAGTAGAAACTCACCCCCCTCCCCCGTGAATCCAAAAATCAGGAGACTACGATCTTAAGTATCCCTTAGACATTGAATCCACCTTGCTGTGCTCTACGAGAGAGCGATACTCGGGAGTCACTCCCCGTTTTAATTATTACTTGACGACGACAGTGGGTGCATTTGTCCTAATGCTCGGTACACTTCAAGGTTTTGACGTCGTTGTTGGGGAGCACGACACGTGTGGTTTTCTTCTAAGGGAGTAGAGAGAGATAATCTCTCCTTGTTTATCGCGTTGTTTTGATTTTAAATTTCTTTTTTTTTTCTTCACGCTTGTAAATTCTTTAATTTTCTGTTTCAGTTCTTGCTAAATTCAGGTATTCACCACTCTCATTTTATAATCGTGCACAATGAATCTATATTCTGCTTTTATTATTTCTGAATCCATCCTTACACAAAAAATGTATTTTCATCAACAATGTAATTTGTGTAAGTTGTTAAATCATCCATGTTACAAATGCTTTATAGAAAGACGTGCTCATAATTCGTATGGATCATCGTATGGACCTTCCGGTATGGATCATCGTATGGACCTTCCGCATCTTCATACAATGAACCTACCTATTTTGATTATGCCTCTCCTTTGCGACCATTGCATCCATCAGGTGGTTTGGCCTCTTCATGGTTGAAACCTATCGGGAAGCGTTGCTTTGCTGTCAGAATTTTGATCACATGTTGAAGGACTGAGAAATGGAAACTGCAAATGGAGGAGGATGATAACGCCGCGTGTATTTACATCCCACCATTTTCGTCTTTCACCGCTCCTTCCATCGCTGATGACATACTCTCTGCCCCCGTGTCCTTATGGGAGCACATCGGATGTGTCTACTAGCGTAGCCGTTGATCAATACGACGACATTTTGGACTTTTCTTCCTCTATAGTACCGTCACTATCTTTGGATTAAGTGTTTAAGGATATATCTTCTTTTTTATCTGACTCTATCTTGAGCCCTGTCTCTACTCAGATTTTTTTTGATATCTGTATGCATAGATCTTTTATTCTCATTGCTGACTGTTTAGATGTGTAGGATGAGCTTGTAGAACTCGAAGATGGGCCGAGTTGCACTGAGGAAGACATTTTCCTTTGTGATGAGGTTATTACCTCATTACCACAGGAAAAAGTCTAACTCATCACCGAAGTTCCTTGCGGCTCACCTTTTTCATGCAGTTATTTTATTGGGACCGACAATGATCTTTCTGTGAAACCTAATGGGAGTGAGACCAGGGTCACTCCTGCTTTTAATGCCCTTTTTTTTCTTTTTCCACTTTATTTTTTGAACATCTTTCTTACAATTCTAAAATTAATGTGTTTACTCTTCCTCCTCCCCCTCATGTTCAATTTAATGTTATTTCTTATATCCCCCTGCAGGTGTACGAGTTTAGTGTCAAGAAAGCAATCTTAAAAAGCGTAAAAGAAATCTTAAAAGCTTTGCTAAAGCCCGACAATCATAAGACAAAGCGAAATATAACTTGTCCTTAATCTCCTCAAATGCTCGAGTGGCCGCCTTGGTCCATGTGAAATTACCATTATGCAGACAACTCATAAAGGGATCCATGATCGAGCTAAAACCCATTGACAAACCTTAATTAATCTTGGCAGGGAAAGCATATGACCTATGTTGTTAAAGGTGTGCCTAAGGCTCAACGCTCACCAGGCTTAGAGGTTTGCTCCCTTTTTAGCGCCTTAAAAGCATAAAAGATGCGCCCAAGTGCAATCTATGTTATAATTTTTTTTTCAAAATAAAGAAAGAAATAATGTAAGATCTCATTAATTTTTGCATTATTTAGTATTTGTGAAACATAATCTAGCGCTGAAACTTAGATATTATGCAAGTGACCGCATTGGTTCTATTTTTAAGAGAGATAAATGATAGTAATGAATGATTAATGAGTAGAATAAATGAAAAGTCTTATCTAGAAGATGAATTGTTGTTTGATGTTGATTATTTATATTGGATATGGTTGTGCCTTGCCTTCGTCACGCGTGCAACTGCATCTACGATTCAAGACCCCTTTGCGACTTGATGCGCCTTGTGCCTTTAATAACAAAGTATATGACAGTGACAGAACATATCGTCTATTCCACCGCATTGTCATTGCCTGTGCTTCTCCTGAATGATTGGGTACAGGGAGGCAAAAGATTCTTCATTGATGACCGATGGTTGGAGGAGATGAAAAAGATCAAAGAGGAGACTTGGGGATGGAGGAGTATCATCCCTCTTATCCGCCCCGACTGCTTGGTCTCTGGACCAATTTCATTTATTTCTAGTTTCTTTTAGTCAACATATAACTGAATATTCTGATGTGTGTATAAGTAGTAACTACGATTTTCATTCATTTGCTGCTTTATTTTCTGCACTTAGACAGTACTACAAACTGCTAATATTGGTATTTGGTCTAGCCCAAGGACGTTAAACAAAGCGCTCTAGGGAGGCAACCCGTACTTATCTGTGTTTTTCTTTGATGTTTACTTGTTTTTTTGCTGGAGCTAATTCCATTGCAGGAATCCGGTGGCATATATCATTAGCCTGACCAAGTCGGAACCGGTAAAAATTTTTCAAGTTCAAAATTCAAATTCACCCACTTCTGGTATACCCCATTCTCGGGCATGGGTAACAAATATCCATCCCAACCTTATCTTTCTCTCCATTCCTCAATTACTTTAGTTTGCTAGATCGCATTGAGGACACTGATTAGTTTAAGTCTGGGAGGTAGTTCTCCGTTATCCATGCCTGCACAACACGCACATGTTGCATTCCGTTAGCACTTTTTCATTTAAAAATTGCTCCAATTTTTGCTTAAAATTTTAAATTTTCTTCGCTCATTTACATCTCACTTTCTCACCCATTACCTTATAACGTTAATTATTGTTATTCCCATGTTTTTCAATATCTCTACTTGTGTAGGTTTGATTAATTTATAATCAAAAATTTGAAATTGGTTAGTGAACCGTAGACTCTTGCAGCGCTCCTAGTTGAGTGCCCATATTCTCGGATAGGAATTGATTTAGAGTTAGTTTTTCCGCATATTGTTAATTACACTGTATTTTAACTTAATATCATTGGTTGTATATCCACTCGTTAGAACACGATCAAGTTCAACGCTAGTATATAATTGTGTAGTGTCGTTAGTGTGTATTATAGGCTCATGACGCGGGGTTTTCCTTTCTCGGTGTCTAGAATTCGTCCATAGCGATCTTCAAAGCATGTGCACTAATTAGTAATTAACTATTCGAATATGATTTAGACCTTCACTTGGATAGTTTGAGCCTTCTTATCCGAACCCATTCTCACTACTGTTGCAAGCCCAAGTCAAGCCTACACCCTTCCTTTGTGCACCTCCATTTCACTAACACCAAAAACAAATTGCCAAAAATCCCGATCACACATAGCTACCAGTTTTATTGAAATATCATTTTTTTCTAATTGCGGTGGCCCAACTTCAATTTGGTGGAGACCAGCCCCGACTAGGTCGGCGAAGAAGTCCCGACGCCGCACCAGTCCGGACCTCAATCAACCCTATGTGTTACATGTTTTATATGTGTCATTTATTGTGTTGCAATTTTAAATTGCGAAGTTAATGTTGTTAATTTAGTTCGTTGCACGCCTGCGCGTTGGCATGATTATTGCATGCTTGCGTGCGTCGTCATATTTGGGAGGTTTGTGTTGCTCTCCAAATAGAGCACATATATATATATATAAGTTATATATGTATATATATGTGTGTGAATATATATATAAATCAGATATATATATATATATATATATATATATATATATTAGGTTAAGTATTGGAGGAGAGTCACGGTTCATCTCCTCTTCCGATCCAGAACTCGGAAGCCGGCACTATTCATATTCTCCCAAATCAGCGAACAGCAGGAGGCTCACCCGGTCCTACCGCAACTTCTCCCGCACGATCTGCCCACGATTCTTCAACGATCGGCTTCCTCCCGCACTCCTCTGACTTCGGCGCAACTCCAGGAGAACCCCCGACGGTTCGGCAACCGCCTGCTTCCGCCATATCCGCTCCGCCAAGCTTCCGCCATGGCCGACCCTCCCGCAAGTTATTTTTGTTTCAGTTATTTTGCTTTCGATTTGTCTTCGTTGTAACCCTATATAAAGGGATGAGGTATTCCATTCCGATTGGTGATGAAAATTTGAGATTGCCGAATGATTTTGGAGATTTTTCCTGTCTTGTGCTTCCTGTAAGAATAGGAGTATAGTTGTGGAAGAAGATGAACAGTGCGAAGCTGTTGTTGTTGTTGATGGATGAATGTTGAAGTTAAAATTGCGTGATTGTGTTTCCGATGGATGTTGTTGTGTGTTTCCTATTAGAATTTAGGCGCGATTGAATCTCCATGTGAGAGCTGTGGAGTAGGAATTAGCTTCCCGGTTTGCTGCTTCCATGTGTGTGTTTGAGTCTTTTATATTTTCCTGTGCGAAATTTTTCCGAAGAAGATGAATCGTGCAATTAAACTTGCCTAATTAAAGTATTTTATTGATGGTTCATGTTGCTGTTGAACAATGATTTGATTTAGTCTGCTGTTGGTAATTAACTTGCTGTCAGTGTGCTGTAGGAGATAGGTTATGTGATGAACGGTTAGGTGATTTAGAAAATTAGGATTTTGATTCAACTGTGGGAATCTTGATCCATTTGAGCGTTAGAGATTTCGTGGAGCCACCGCGAGTGATAGAGATTTCGTGGAGCCTCTAGTGTGAGAACGAGTGAATTTTAGGTTTGTTAGTTTGTGGCTTCCTTACTTTGTGAGTGATTCCGTGGACCCACCTCGTGTGAGGGAGCGATTTAATTCCTTGGTGCCCGTATGCGATAGCGGCCGACCTGGGAGCGGAGATCGAAGGTGACTAGGAATTCTCGCGTGATCGCCCTCGACTTCGAATACGGAAGACGCCTCTTCCGTGGGTAATTGTTTCTTTCTTTTACTTTGTGTGCGCCTCAATATTTTCTCGTAGGGTAATAGACTGTTTGCCGGGTTTTCGCCTGAGTTTCGTCAGCAAACGCTACGTCGAAAACTCCAAACGGAAACGTATTTGGAGTTCACGATTTCCGTTGTGCTACGACAAAAAGGGAACGGAACGAAAGTTGCGAGCTTCCTTCCCGGATCTAAAACTGAACCATTTTTAAGAAAATTCATTTTCTGACAACGTAGTGATTTCGTGCCTACAAAATTACGTTGTTTAATTTCATAACTCCGTGTAACGCCCGCTCAAATTTTTTTTAAAAAAAACTAAAAAAAAGTCATATTTCGTTGCATGCATTTAGGGTTTCCTAGAAATAGCCGACAGACGCGTAAACTCTACGCGTCGTCCTGCATCAAATTGGTATCAAAGCAAGGTTCCAAAATTTTCCTAAGTTTTGGGATCCGCCCTGCGTCGAATAGGAACCCGCATTTCATTTTCAATTTTTTAAAAAAAAAAAAAAAGAAAAGAGAATTTTTATTTTATCATCATTGCATTTAATTTTGTTAGCATGTATCATCGTAGTGATAGAATGCGTCAAACTGAATGTGGTCACCCGAGTCGTGGACACGAAGGAAATGAACCGCCCCAGTGGTTTACACCTTTCGCCCACCAACTAACGACCTTAACTGAGAGTACATGCCAGATGCGTGAAAGGTTAGCACACCTTAGATGTAGGGTGAGTAGATTAGAAATACCCCATCGAGCGTCAATGCCGCCTCGAATTCGAGATGAGCATTCGGTCCATGAACATTACGATGTTCCTCATAACTTTGTGGAAAGGTCTACCTTTAGGAGGAACCCTTTATTTGAGGATCACGACTACCCTTACACTCACACCCATAGTGCCCAGTCACAGAGATCTTTACGATACTACGATGATTATATTCGAGCACCGTATACCACTACCAGAGATCGTGTTGCCCCACCAACACGTTCTCATTATAGAGACGATCCGTATGATGACCATCGTCGTTATTATACTCGTACCCGAGTGGATCCTATTGGTCCCGCGACACCTTATTATGAGGAAAGGATTCAGTATTCCTCTAGTTATCAATACTACACGTCTCCTTTATATGAGGAACCTGAGTCTGTACATGTGCGACCACCACCGTATGGTCATAGGACCCATGATCATCCACGAGCACGTCATGATTATGTTATGGACGATCGTCACGACTATACTCACGAGTCCTATAAAGGTCACTATCGTCAAGAGTACACCGCACCTAGTGACCCTTCTAGTGTTCCGATGACGAACAAGATGATAGACATTGAGGGTCAGAAAGAGCATGTCACTACCCACACCAGAGAGACGTCACTCACTCTATCTGATGTCCTAGTACAAGATATGTGGAGTCAAACCCCATGTGAGTCTGCTCCACTTAATGAACCTATCCTTGATTCAATCTCTACTAACTCTATTTTGAGTGTAGATTCTTTGCACACTTCACCTAGTGGCGCACCGAGTCATGTCACAACACCCGATGACGCATCGAGTCACCTCAGCACACCTGATGGCGCACTGAGTGACATTACGCTTGGGAGCCGAGAGCTTAGTAGTGATCACGAGGTAGTCACCCCTACCCTTTCTAGGAGTATGACCCCTTCTGATGGTTCATTGCTGGAGGACCATCACTCGACTGATGGATCATTTGACGACCCTCCTATTGAGCCTCCAGATGAGCCACCACGTCCATGTGTGGATGAGCTTATTCTGAGTAGTACACTTGCGAATTTTAAGACATGGATACCTGCTCCATTGTCTCACTTGATGTCGATAGTGCTTGAGTATAACCATCTAGTGACTTGCACTCTAGATGAGTTCTGGGATGTACCACTTGCTGACCATCGTATTTGCGATGAGTTCTTCTATGTCCCACATGGTGAGCCTCCTGATGCTTCACTCTACCTTAGCACATTCAGTACGGTTGTCACACTTTGCGCACGTTTATTTGAGAGCACTCCATCTGTTATTGGAGCCTACATTTGCACGCGTCGCATTTGCGACGAATTTTATTATACCCCTCCCGGTAAACCACCAGATGATCCGCATATAGGTTCACCACACATTTGGGATATTTCCATCTTTAGAGACACAGTCGAGTTTGAGGGTGCACTCGCTGATACGTTGATATTGTATCTGATCACTGATGTCTCAGGTTTGCACTTGAGTGTTCATCGCCCCCGCGATGAATTATTTTATGATCCACCCTCTGAGCCTCCTGATCATGTACCTCTCTCAGGAGTTGCTCTTGATATCTGAAACCGTCGGTTTGTGGTGTTCGTTGTGTTAGTAGTCATCTTTGCATTTGCATGATTTGCATAAAAAATATTTCGAGCGGAAATTACATAGTATTTATGATTTTATGCAACTCAATTTTAAAAAGGGCATAAAAGAGCTACTAATTCTAAAATAAATGACTTGGTTATGGTTCGGTTAAATCCGGAACGACTACCTTTGGGTACCGTAAAGAAGCTAGCTACCGTAGGACTGGACTCTTTCGAGTAGTAAATTGGATTGGGCAAAATGCGTATGAACTTGAGATGCCTTCCGTTTGGGGAGCAAATCCTGTTTTTAACGTAGCCAATCTGACTTAATTCTACGATTACTCGCATAAGTCTTTAGAACCTCCATTGCCTTCTCCTCCATTTGTTTCTTCTGGGTTGGTGAGTGAGAGTGAGGAGCCACATTCAGGACATACCTTTATTCATTCCGCTACTGACACTTTCAATGTAGTTCCTTCTGTTTTTCACTACCAGTTTCAGGTTGAGCATGAGACGCCAGGAGATTATTCTATTCCAGTTCTCGAGCACATATTGTACAGTGACCACTACTGATGATGGTTTTCAGAGATACGTGGATCGTTGACATAGATGTTGATTGTCTCGCGTACTGCCACTCGGACCACTCACCAGAGATGAGTGATTTCGAGAGGGGGAGAGTTGGTGGAGACCATCCCCGACTAGGTCGGCGAAGAAGTCCCGACGCCGCACCAGTCCGGACCTCAATCAACCCTATGTGTTACATGTTTTATATGTGTCATTTATTGTGTTGCAATTTTAAATTGCGAAGTTAATGTTGTTAATTTAGTTCGTTGCACGCCTGCGCGTTGGCATGATTATTGCATGCTTGCGTGCGTCGTCATATTTGGGAGGTTTGTGTTGCTCTCCAAATAGAGCACATATATATATATATAAGTTATATATGTATATATATGTGTGTGAATATATATAAATCAGATATATATATATATATATATTTATATATATATATATATATATATATATATATATATATATATATATATATATATATATATATATATATATATATATATTAGGTTAAGTATTGGAGGAGAGTCACGGTTCATCTCCTCTTCCGATCCAGAACTCGGAAGCCGGCACTATTCATATT
The DNA here is from genome assembly GCA_039583875.1 of Platanthera guangdongensis. NCBI lineage: Eukaryota > Viridiplantae > Streptophyta > Magnoliopsida > Asparagales > Orchidaceae > Platanthera > Platanthera guangdongensis. The sequence continues at coordinate 77,144,595 of CM077150.1, read as the reverse complement.
CTCCCAAATCAGCGAACAGCAGGAGGCTCACCCGGTCCTACCGCAACTTCTCCCGCACGATCTGCCCACGATTCTTCAACGATCGGCTTCCTCCCGCACTCCTCTGACTTCGGCGCAACTCCAGGAGAACCCCCGACGGTTCGGCAACCGCCTGCTTCCGCCATATCCGCTCCGCCAAGCTTCCGCCATGGCCGACCCTCCCGCAAGTTATTTTTGTTTCAGTTATTTTGCTTTCGATTTGTCTTCGTTGTAACCCTATATAAAGGGATGAGGTATTCCGTTCCGATTGGTGATGAAAATTTGAGATTGCTGAATGATTTTGGAGATTTTTCCTGTCTTGTGCTTCCTGTAAGAATAGGAGTATAGTTGTGGAAGAAGATGAACAGTGCGAAGCTGTTGTTGTTGTTGATGGATGAATGTTGAAGTTAAAATTGCGTGATTGTGTTTCCGATGGATGTTGTTGTGTGTTTCCTATTAGAATTTAGGCGCGATTGAATCTCCATGTGAGAGCTGTGGAGTAGGAATTAGCTTCCCGGTTTGCTGCTTCCATGTGTGTGTTTGAGTCTTTTATATTTTCCTGTGCGAAATTTTTCCGAAGAAGATGAATAGTGCAATTAAACTTGCCTGATTAAAGTATTTTATTGATGGTTCATGTTGCTGTTGAACAATGATTTGATTTAGTCTGCTGTTGGTAATTAACTTGCTGTCAGTGTGCTGTAGGAGATAGGTTATGTGATGAACGGTTAGGTGATTTAGAAAATTAGGATTTTGATTCAACTGTGGGAATCTTGATCCATTTGAGCGTTAGAGATTTCGTGGAGCCACCGCGAGTGATAGAGATTTCGTGGAGCCTCTAGTGTGAGAACGAGTGAATTTTAGGTTTGTTAGTTTGTGGCTTTCTTACTTTGTGAGTGATTCCGTGGACCCACCTCGTGTGATGGAGCGATTTAATTCCTTGGTGCCCGTATGCGATAACGGCCGACCTGGGAGCGGAGATCGAAGGTGACGAGGAATTCTCGCGTGATCGCCCTCGACTTCGAATACGGAAGACGCCTCTTCCGTGGGTAATTGTTTCTTTCTTTTACTTTGTGTGCGCCTCAATATTTTCTCGTAGGGTAATAGACTGTTTGCCGGGTTTTCGCCTGAGTTTCGTCAGCAAACGCTACGTCGAAAACTCCAAACGGAAACGTATTTGGAGTTCACGATTTCCGTTGTGCTACGACAAAAAGGGAACGGAACGAAAGTTGCGAGCTTCCTTCCCGGATCTAAAACTGAACCATTTTTAAGAAAATTCATTTTCTGACAACGTAGTGATTTCGTGCCTACAAAATTACGTTGTTTAATTTCATAACTCCGTGTAACGCCCGCTCAAATTTTTTTTTAAAAAAAACTAAAAAAAAGTCATATTTCGTTGCATGCATTTAGGGTTTCCTAGAAATAGCCGACAGGCGCGTAAACTCTACGCGTCGTCCTGCATCACAATTCCATTAGTTTGGTGAGTTTCTATTGTATATTTGAGCGTGCTTTTAGCATAATCTTAAAAAAAATTTGAGCAGAAATTTTATTTGCTAAAAGAAAAGAAAAAGAAAAAGAAAATTAAAGAAAAAGATGTTTTTTGAAAATTATTTCATTGTGGTGTTTGGCAAGTGGTGAGTGACCCCAATTGTCAAAAGCTAAGTCTGATGGTGTCACTCACACATTTCTAGCCAATGGTCTTTTTGATGCGAGCTCAAAATTTCTGAAGTAGCCCATCCTTCCTTTATTTGAAATCCTCAACTTAAGCCTAAGTCAAAATTTACCCTACCCAAGTCCTTAGGATTCATAGAGTTAGTTAATATCAAGTACAGTGAAGGTGTGACCGGGCGAGCCTATGTACACTGTCATTGATGGATTTTTTGGAGGCCACCCTAGTAGTTCTGTGTCCTAAATGCCACACTCAGCATCACTACTTTTGCCTACACTATACCTATGATTGATCGCTTAGTTCTTCTGAATAGGAGTGGATATAGCTGTAGGATAATTTGTTTACATGCAGTGTAATTAAATTTTATGCTTAGAAATTTCCTCTAACCTATTTTTATTCTTCTTGGACACGAGACTTCTCCGTCCACTTTCTTATTTCATTTTTGATTTGTAATTAACATCTCGTACTCCCCGTAGGTAAATGGATTACTCGGGACAAGCAATAATTTAAGTCTGGGAGTATTTGTAACATCTCGTTTCGCGATAGACCACTCGCACGTGTTTTGAGTCAAGGGAGTTGACTCGTGCTCGGGGTGCGCCAGACTCGCCACGTAAAATTCGTCGAATATCGTCACGAATATCCGACGAATTCGTTGAGTATGGCTTGTGAGTTGAGACCAATACTATTCGTCGAATATCGTCACGAGTATCCGACGAATTCGTTGAGTATATAGACTTAGAATATTTTCTGGACTCGGGGCGTTGAGTGCGTTGAGCGCACTCAACGCGGCGTTGAGTGCACTCAACCCCATTCAACGAATTAGACTGAGGCGTTGAGTGGACTCAACACCACTCGACGAATGTGGACTTAGAGAATATTTTCTGGACTCGGGGCGTTAGTGCGTTGAGTGCACTCAACGCGGCGTTGAGTGCACTCAACTCCATTCAACGAATTAGACTGAGGCGTTGAGTGGACTCAACACCACTCGACGAATATAGACTTAGAATATTTTTTGGACTCGGGACGTTGAGTGCACTCAACGCCATTCAACGAATTAGGCTGAGGCGTTGAGTGGACTCAACACCAGTCGACGAATATGGGCTTAGAATATTTTCTGGACTCGTGGAGTTGAGTGCGTTGAGTGCACTCAACACGACGTTGAGTTCACTCAACGCGACGTTGAGTTCACTCAACGCGACGTTGAGTGCGTTGAGTGCACTCAACGCCATTCAACGAATGTGGACTTAACTGAGGCGTTGAGTGGACTCAACACCACTCGACGAATGTGTACTTAGAATATTTTCTGGACTCGGGGCGTTGAGTGTATTGAGTGCACTCAACGCCATTCAATGAATTAGGCTGAGGCGTTGAGTGGACTGAACACCATTCTACGAATTATAACTTAGAAGCGTCTTTGATGCTGAGGCGTTGAGTGTGCTCAACACCACTCAACGCCATTTGACTTAGAATATTTCTGGAAATTGCAGGCGTCGAGTGCGTTGAATGCACTCGACGCCATTCGGCGAATTATGCTGAGGCGTTGAGTGGACTCAACACCACTCAACGCCATTTGACTTGGAAAATATCTGGGATGATTGACGTCGAGTGTGTTGAGTGCACTCGACGCCATTAGATGCAAGGCGTCGAGTGCGTTGAGTGCACTCGACACCACACAACGCTTTTGGTTTGGTGTTATTCTGAGGCTATAGGCGTCGAGTGCATTGAGTGCATTCGACGCCACTCAACGATTCGTCGAGTAAAGGTTGCTTACTCGACGACTTTGACTTAGCAGATTTTCTGGCGCAGTCTACTTGCTGTTACATGCCCGGTCTGAACTAGATTTTTGGGAATTGCGCCAAAACGACTTAATTGGGCCCGACCCTTTCAATATGACATATTTAAAACAATAATAAGCGGTCCAATAATAGGGTGACACTTGTCAGACGATTTAACCCTAATTCCTATTATAAAAAGAGACTTGCAGAAAACCCTAGCCGTCACTTTGCTATTTTTGCCGAGCAATTACCTCTGCCAAAACCGTCAGAAGAGAAGCAGATCGCCGGAGCCGATTTCCTTTCCGTGAAGCACGATACTAACAAGGAAGAAGCATGCCGCAAGGGAGAGTAACGAGATCCATGGCCGGAATCGCCGGAAACGAGGTGTGCTTCCTACCCTCTTCCTTGGTGCTAGATCTTTACTTATTTCTAGGAGAGATGTCGACTCAAAGGAGTTTGACTTGTGAGATGAAGATCTCCTAGGTAGAGACCATGCTAGGGCTTTGCCCTAGAGATGTGATGTCTTCAACCTCTCTTCTCTTCTCGCGAAGATGGTGGACTTGGTTTCGTGAAGAGAAATGGTCTATTGAGGGTGAATAAGAGAGGAGAAAGTTCTGTGTATAACTTCGAATAAATGTCTAAAGGAAGAAGATGAATCGATGTCGTTCATCTTGCTTTAAGATGCGTGCAAAAATCTGTTTTCTGTGCGCAGCAAATTTCAAGTCCGTTTTCGGGTATGATACGGCCAGATCTGGGCTTTCGACTAAACACGAAAGTCGTAGCCCTTGGAAAGACCTTTCCAACGGATGGTTACACGTCTTCATACGTGTCCTGTAGACTCGGGAATGTCTAGTCGAAATTGCTGTACAGTCAAGTATTGTGTACATATTATTCTCGGGTTAGTGTAGAACTGGGTTTGATTTTGAGTAGAGAAATTGTAGCAATATAATGTTGAGGTTTGGTAAACTTAGTCTTATGTGAACGTGATAATCAAATGGTTGGTGAAACATGATTATGCATGATTATAATCAGGAGAATGAAATAGGTTTTGAAAGAGGATGTGATGCTCGATAATTGAATGAGTAACTCATAACTATGTATTCATGTTTAATGACATTGTGAAATATCATTATGCTGATGTGATTAACATAATGAAAGCATACTTGTTGGTGAATGCTTGATCCTTAAAAAGGAATTGGAAGAGGTTAATGCATGACCATGAAATGAGATAAAAAATGGAAGGTGTAAAGTGGTCCACTGCTTAGAGTTGTGCCTCCCTTCGGGTAGCAGTGTGAGATTGGTATGTTGTGTAAAGTGGCTTGCCACCTGTGTAAACGATAAACCCTTGTGTGGTAGGGAGCAGAGATTTGCTCCAGATATGACGCAGGAGTGGAACCCTCAGTATGTAATTGAAGGTATGTTGTGATTTGACCAATATATTATAAGCATTCGTCCTTAATTTGCCTGAGCTATGCTAGTAGTCTAGTTTTGAGTTTTATAATAAATACTTAGACACCACGATGGTTAGTTGGAAATCAGCTCATACACTGTTTGACACCGGTATCACTCGGAGTGCACGCCTCCCAGACGGCTCCGAGATGGCGTCGTCCGCTAAGTGCGACTTAGGAGTATACATGATGCAGGCTACGTCTCCTAACGAACCTCAACGAAGAACGAACTGAATCGTTCTCTCACGTTCCAATTCTATGTTTGCACAATCAAATGGTTTAGTTTGTAATCGAGGTCTTTTAACACACGAGATAAATTTAACACGCGTAATCCTTGTTAGCCATACAATACCACAACACCTAAAATTATGGTTCCTAACCGCTCCAATATTTGTCGTGTATACGCAACGTCACAACCACAATCCGAGAAGAACTTGACTAAAAAATACGATCCAAAATTAGTCTTGTTTGCTCCCAAAAATCCGAATATAATATTAAGGTTCGCCAATTCTTTAGAGATCTAATAAGGGCTATTTGCCAATATTTTGATCAAGCAAAAAGGATCCACCCGATCCGGATTCGATTAATGAAATTGAAGAACATAAACGACAAATTCGGATTTTTAAAATGACGGATTCAAAACCCGCGGATAAAAGTCGACGTCTCGCAACCTCCAACTAGTTAATGAAGGAATTCACACAAGAGTAGATATTTTTCGTTACCCAATCCCAAGCAATAGACATTCAAATCTTTCACAAGGATGCGTGGAGGAAGCACACGACGAAGGTGGAAAGATCCACTTCCACGAAATTCCACGGAGCCGCACCGGAAGGAGAAGACGCACGCCGTTTTCTTCGGAGTCGCCGGAGGAGATCCATGGAAGAGGATACGTGAAAGTTCCTTAGGTTTCTTCAAGAGGAAAGGGAGGGGATTGGAGAGAAGTGGTCGGCCACAAGGGCTTAGAGGAGGAGGGGAGGGATGGGTGGTGGCCGAACTAGCCAAGGGAGAGGGGGGGGGGAGGGTGGCCGAGAGGCACCACGAGGGGGAGAGGAGAGGTGGTGGCCGAACCTAGCCAAAGAGGAGGAGAAAGGAGGGGGCGACCACAAGAGGGAGAGGGAAAAATTCTCAAAATAGAATTAGGTTTTTTTTTCATTCATTCACTAATCCTTTTCATTACCCATGCAAGCATATATATATATGATACACCACTCAATCTCCACCATACAACAATAATCTAAAACTTAGATGGTTATAGGCAACCCATCTCCGACATAAAAATTGAAATAACAATGGAAATAACAATAACATGAAATAAAATGCTACAAGAGAAAAACTTAAAAATTAAATAAAATGCTTAAAAATATATAATTATAAATATATAATTTATAACCATATATTTTTATGTGACGGTAACGGAGGACGACATGCATAACATGTAGCGGAGATTTGGCGCGGCGTTGGCGATGGATGTCGCGATAGAATCTCATCTTCAAGCTTGCGGCAACGAGCGTCCCAATCAACAAATTCTCTGTGGCGGAGATCAGCGGCCTTATCAACAACGTCATCATGAACAAGTGGCGGGACTTCGCCGCCAACAATCAACCGGTCACGAGCATTACGAGCACATGGCCGGACCTCTTCGCCATCAATACATTGAAGAAAAACTCTTTGATACCCCTGCGACGGTGTTTGGAATACCGGAGTTCGACCTTATTCTGGGTATGTCGTGGTTAGATTGACACCGCGCTAGAATTAATTGCGCGGCGAAGCAAATCATGTTGAGGCATGGATACTCCGAGGTCGTTTTCCAAGGTATTGAGTTCATACCCCGTATATTATTGTCTTCAATTCAGGCCTTAAAAGCCCATATGAAAGGGGATGGGGTATATATGATATGATTCGAGTTGAAAGAAATAACAAATGGTATGAAAGATGTGCGAGTGGTGCGGATTTTCCTGAAGTATTTCCTGAGAAGCTGCCGGGATTACCCCCGCACTGAGAGGTGGACTTTCAAATTTAGTACCGGGTGCAAAGCCCGTCTCCAGGACCCCTTATCGAATGGACCCGAAGGAACTCGCCGAGTTTAGAGTTCAGTTGCAAGAATTTGTAGAGTCAGGGTTCGTTCGCCCTAGTTCATCACCTTGAGGAGCCCCTGTTCTATTTGTTAAGAAAAAGGATGAAACATTGCGATTGTGTATAGACTACCGAAAGTTCAACCAACTGACGGTGCAGAGCACCTATCCCTTATCCTGGAACGATGAATTATTCAATCAATTGGTAGGAGCGCATTGATTTTCCAAGTTGGATCTGCGCTCGGGGTATTATCAATTGAGGATACAAGAGGAGGATATCCAGAAAACGACATTTAGCTCAAGATATGGTTTATATGAGTTCACCGTGATGCCGTTTGGACTCATGAACGCCCTTTCAGCGTTCATGAGCCTGATGAACAAAGTGTGCGCCACAGCTAGATGTCTTCGTCATCGTCTTCATCGATGACATTTTAGTCTATTCAAACACAGAGGAGGAGCATGTGAAACACTTGACCTTGATGCTGAAGAAATTAAAGGAGCATACCTTGTTTGCTAAGTTCAGCAAGTGTGAATTCTGGCTCCGAGAAGTTGCCTTCTTGGGCCATGTGATTAGTGGTGCTGGACTAGTTGTGGATCCGACCAAAGTACGTGCCGTAAAGGAATGGTCGCCTTTGAGGTCAGCGACCGATGTACGAAGTATCCTTGGACTTGTCGGATATTATCGCAAGCATTCTTGTCATGGCGCCGTCTAGACGTCGCTTAGGCGACGCCCAATTGTAAACAAGGCGATGAGCGTCTTTTTTTTTAAAAAATATGGGAATATACTGCTGTTTATATATGAGCCGCAGTCTATTCCCTGAGCCAGAATAGACTGCGGTTTATATATAAACCACAGTCTATTCTAGGGCTCAGGGAATAGACTGCGACTCATATATAAATCACAGTCTATTCTAGGGCTCAGTCTATTATATAGAAGAGACTGCGGTTTATATATAAACCGCAGTCTATTCCCTGAACCCTAGAATAGACTGCGATTTATATATAAACTGCAGTTTATTCTACCCTAGAATAGACTGCAGTTGTATAACAACCGCAGTCTATTCTACCGTAAACCATACAATAGACTACGGTTGTTATAGAAAGGGAAGTTTATACTATCTATTTAAAACCGTGAGCTGTAAAAATCTTGTTTTACCTCGAATTTTTGGTTCTTACAGACGCTGCTCCTTGCGTAAAACCCTAAAGACGATTTTGTTCAAGTTTCTGCTCTCCTTGCTCTTCTTTGCTTCGATTTGAAGATTTTTCTTCGACAAATCTCATATTGTCACTTAGGTATATTTTTTCTTAAGAACCTTTCTCAGTTTTGATCTCTGTGCTATGTCTTTATTATTAGTAGTAGTATAAACATTGTGTAGCAGCTTAGCAAACACACACTGAATTTTCCAATCTCATGTATTGACTATGCTAAATGTATATAAACAGCAAAATGCGCATTTTTGTATTAGATGACATAAAAACACACTAACTTTATATATTAGCCTAAATATTACATTTTAACCTTATTGTACATGTCTAAACCAGCTGACTCTATTGTTTTATATTAGTATTTAACACTAACATAATAACATATATATTTATATGTGTGATTGTGTGCTAGTAGCTCAATATTATTGTACTACTTTATGAATTTTGTTTAGGATTTTTGGATGGTTTATATTTTTTAGGGTTTTCTTATTACAGGAAAATGACTCATAAGAGATCTTCATTAAAGTCAACAAGAGAATTTACGAAAATGAACGAACTGAATAAGCTTAGGTTAGAGGGGAAAAAACTTTATATTTCTGTGAGTGATGATGACCGCATTATTCCCGGTCCTGAGACAAATATATTGATGAGTTTTATTGGATCTCTTGTGAGGTCTTATGTGTCAATTACATATGTTGTATCGAAGGAAGTTGATAAACAAATTAAAGATCAAATATGAGCAAAATTAAATGTACGTAACTTTGTTATCAATGATTAGTGAATAATGATTACATAACTGTGATGTTTTAGTTAATTTTTAATTGATATTGTTTATTATTTTCAGATTTATTTTGATAATATTGATGGTTTTCGCAATGCATTAATGAAAAATATGGGTGAAAATTAGAGAACTTGGAAATTCAAAACTCTTTATTACTTATGTAAAAGATGTTGATTTGGAGCATCCATACAGTGTTCCTGTCAAGTATAACTTTATTAATGCCGAAGAATGGAGAGTTTTTGTCGACCATCGCACCACTATAGAATATATGGTATGTGTTCTTAACTTCTTATTAAATTCAATGTTTTATATCATTTTTTATCTTTATAACTTATAACAATTTAAGTATTAACAAATATTTATTTGTGTAAGAGAAAAGTAAGGTTAATACAGAGATAGTAAAAACACAAAAGTTCTTTCATAATACTTACAGAATGAGTTATTCTGGATTAGAAAAAAGAATGGTATTAGTTCTCTACATCTCTCTCGTATTTTTTATTTTACATATTGGTTTTCTCAATAATTTAAATGATACTTTTTTTTATTTTATTGTCAAGGTTGAACAAGGTGCAGTTGCACCAATTTCACGTGCAGAGTTATGGAAATCCGGTAATAAAAGAAAGACCGGTGAATATATTAGTACAGATGCAGCTAATTTGACATCTAAAATTGTAAGTTTAAATATTTCATTTATTCATTTGTAAATTTTCAATAGTAATTTTGCTTGTGAAGTATAATTTTTATCTGCAATTTTGCATTAATATTTATTACTTTTATTTAGGATGAGTTTTCGAGCCAAAAGTCCCAGAGTGCTGAAACAGTGTCACCGGGAAGAGATGACATACTTGTATCTGTTTTAGGCCAAGAACATCCGGACAGAGTTAGTGCTGGTGACAAATTTTCCGCCATTACAAGTTTTTCAAAAATGATAGGCGGAGCCAGAGGACATCAGTAGCTCGCATTGAAGATGTCGAAGTTATAATTCAAGAAGAATTGAGTCAGCAACAACAATTATGGAGCCAACAACAACAAGTGCAACAACAATTATGGAGCCAACAACAGCAAGCGCATCAAGCCGAGATAAGTAGTATAAAGAATCAAATAGAACAACTTATGCGCATGTTTAGTGCTGGAGCAGGAACTGAAACTTCTCAATACATATCTCAAGCTTCTCAGGTATTATTATGTTTATATATTTATACTTTTATGAAATGTTATGCTCTTTTTTTTGTTGCGCATGTAATAAATAATTTTTTTATTTTTTTTGTTTCTCAGCCCCAGCATGAATCTAGATCATATGAAACTGAGATATCGCATGAGCGTTTACCTTCTTCGGTATTATTATATTATTTTTGATTTTTATGTAATCAAGAAATTCAATATTGATATCAAAAATACTAATTCTTCTATTTTCACAGGCTATTGAGACTACAAATGACTTCATTATTATGTTACCCAGTTTCATAACTAGGATGGTTAATGAAAATGAAATAATAACTCTAGTATTAGATTCAACAGTATTTGAGTGTGTTGAATCAACAAGTACATACTTTGAAAATTCAGAGTTGTACGATTTTCTAAATTTGAAAAAAATAGGAGTTAACGTCATATTAGCATGCATTGGGTGAGTATTGACTATTGAGTATCAAATATTACAAAATTAAATTTTTTTTATTAATATATAAATTGATTTTGAGTTTACATGTTTTATTGCATGTACATAAATTCTCAATTAAAGAAATTTACATACAATAGAGGTGTATATTTTCATAATCCAACAGCTATTTGTTTTTTTGATAATATGTATGTCAAGACTAATTCAAACACACGAGTTAAAGATCTAAAAATCAGGTTTAGTCAACTCTAACTGGAATCTTTATTATTTTTGCCCTATCATAGATTGTAAGTATGAATATCTCTGTATTAATGATTATTATTATTTTTTATTCTAATTAAGTTATTAATTCTTTCATTTGTTTCACAGAGAATATTGGATGTTGACTATTATTGATTGAAATAATAATACAGTTTATTGGCTTGATCTCCTAAATCATGACATTCGTGAGGATATTAAAAATGTAATTACAAAGTAAGTTTATTAATTAGTTATTTACTTATTTTCCTATTTGGAATTCAGATTTGACTATAAACTATTTTTTAAATATTTTATGAAGTACATTTAAGGATTTAGCAAAAGATCGGCGTACAAGTTTTCGCAAACTAAAAGTTTTAAAGTGGAAGCCTGTAAGTTATAGACTTATAGCCTATATGAGTTTATGTATTCTATATTTTTAAATATTTTAAAATTTGTAATTAAAATACTTATCAATTATTTGTTTTGTAGTGCCCAATACAACCAGATAGTATTTAATGTGAGTACTATATCATGTGCTATATGATTGACATAGTTGATGCTCTTAGAAGTGTGTCAATGACATTATTGGTAAGTTAAGTGCATGTAGATTAGTAAATGATAAATTGATAATAATTATGTTTAATTGATTTTAACAATTTTTTTACTGCAGAACTATGATGAAGTGACACAATTTTCGCCGAAGAAAATAGATAATTTTAGAAATAAGATTTGTGCTTATATAATCAATAATTGTGTTTGACTAACTTCATACTTGTATAGAAGTAGAACAAATGAAAATTATTTTGTTTACTCTTGTAAATGATAACGGTCTTTAATTTTTTATATTTAAATGATATTTAAATTATTCTTTGTGTAGAATAATTGCAGATTGCAGTTCATTTGATAGTTGTTTAAATTGTTCATTGTGATGATTTCTTTAGCTTAAGATTAACCGGTTATTTCATTGTCCAAACCTAACTCTGCATTTTATAAGTTTTGTTTGTGAAAAATGGAAGACCAAAACAACAACAGTCTTGCTCCATCCATTGATAACAATGATCTTGATACAAAAACAGATCCTAAAAGAAAAGCAAAGTCAAAGGATCCTGCTTGGAAGTATGAACATTGACCTGACCTAAAAGATAAAAATATTGTTAAATGTAATTTGTGTGATAGATTGATAAAAAGGTAGTATCAAAAGGTTGAAACAACACTTATGTGGCGGGTATGAAGATGTTTACATGTATTTTAAGAGTACTTCTGAAATAACAACTGAGATGTATTCAGCTTTAAATGATAAAAAAAGGACAGTGTACATCTGACTGCTGATGATGACGATGAGAGTGAACAAAAAGGAGAGCCAACATGATCACATAATATATCCCTGACATTATCTACTGCTAAATCGTCATTTGTCCCAAGTTCTGAAGCAAGTGCCAAAAAAAAGTAATCCAGTTGTCACAAAAAGGGGCCCTATGGATGCTCATGTGAGGCGTGCTCCTGAAGATGTAATAGATGATAGACGTGGTAAAGGTGCTGCACAAACTACTATGGAGAGTTGTTTTAGGCCACCTGAAGAAAAAAAGAGTTGATAATTATGTTGCCGATTGGTTATATGAGTGTGGAATCTCATTCAATGCTGCAAAAACACGAAGTTTTGAAGTCATTCTTGAAGTAGTTGGACAGTATGAGCCTGATTATAAAAGCCCTAGTTATCATGATTTGAGAGTCCCATTGTTATCGAATATAAAAGAAAAAGTTAAGGAGATGAAGACAAACTATCAAGCGTACTGGAGGAGATATGATTGCACACTTATGTCAGATAGTTGGACAGACAGGAGAGGGAAACATTTGATCAATTTTCTAGTTAACTGTCCAGAAGGATCCTATTTTATGAGTTCCGTAGATGCATCCAGTTATATTCAAGATGCCGCAATGTTATCCGAGTTGCTTGATTGTAAGATTAGAGAGATAAGAGCTTAGTGCGTTGTTCAGATAAATTTTTTAGTCTCACTAATTTTCATATTTCAAGTTAATAGTCTACAAAACTACAACTTACAGTATATATAAATTACAAAGTTATGTTGTATGCAAGTGATGACTGACAATGCTTCTAATTACAAGCCAGCTGGTAAAATTTTAATGGAGAAAAGACCAACATTATTTTGGACTTTTTGTGCAGCTCAATGTTTTGATCTTATGCTAGAGGCTATAGACAAGCTACAACAGAACAAAACTGTTATAAGAAAGACAAAGATGATCATAAATTTCATCTACAGACACACTCGTTTACTTGATGCAATAAGGACTACTATATGTGATGAGCTTGTGAGACATTCAGTGACTAGATTTGCAACATCATTCCTCACTCTACAAAGTGTGCTTAAGCATGAGGAGAAGCTAAAATTATTTTGTGTCGCGTTCGTGGAATGTCGCTAATTTGGTAAAAACTGAAGCCGAAAACAAGTTGTTGAAATAATACTTTCAACTATTTTTTGGAATGAATTAAGAGATTGCCTAAAAGGAGGAAAACCACTGATTGCTGTTTTGCGATTAGTAGATGGAGATGAAATGCCGACTATGCCTGAAGTATATGTGACAATGGAAAAAGCTAAACAAAAGATCAAAGATCATTTTGATAACAAAGAAAGATTATTTAAAAAATTTATTGACATTGTTGAAAATAGCTGGACAAATCAAATAGAGCAAAAGGTGTACAAGGCGGCTTTGTTTCAATATCCAAACAAATATTTTGAATGCAGGGAAAAACATAATGATGATGCCTGAAAATTTCAAGATGCTTTCAATGATGTTATTGCAAGACTAGTGCCCGATTAAGAATTGTAAGACAAAATTGCCGAGCAAGGTACTAACTACAAAACGTCTCGAAATAGTTTTGAAAAGTCTATGATTATTAGACAACGAACCACTTTAAATCCAAATAAGTATTGATTAAGTTTTATTTTTTCTTAAATTATTTATATGTCAAATAATTTATATTTGTTTTAAATGAATAGTGGATTGTTGTGGTGCACATGAAGGACTGAATGTTGACCTTACAAAGGTAGCATTTCGCATACTTGACTTATGTTATTCTTTTTCTAGTTGTGAGTGCAACTGAAATACTTTTGAGTTTGTAAGTATACAGATATTCAATATAAAAATTAATATTTTTATATTGACTAATAAGTTTGCAATTATCTTGATTCAGATTCACACAAAGAAAAGATATAGATTGAAGCATCAAAAGCTTAGTGATCTTGTATACATCCAATATAATCGTAGTCTACAAGCACGATTTCAAGAAATACGTGAAAAAGAAAGAAATTACAACCCTTTAGTGCTTGATGAACTAGATTGAAGTAGTGAGTGGATGATGAACAAACCAGAAGATGCACTAGTTTTTTGAAGATGATAATCTCATATGTGAAGCTGTAGAGAGAGCTATTGGAACTGAAGCTCAAAATTTATGAAGTGAAGCTGCATCTAATTCTTAACTATTGGATGAATGAGATGAAGATTTAAATCATTTTTTCTTTGCCAATGATGATGAAAATATTGAAGATATTTATGGGCAAAAGACAAATACCTCAAACTAACCAAACACATGCAATGCCATGACGACTTATTGGATGATGATTCTAGTTGATCTTTTATGATTTTTAAATTTTTTTTAAAAACATTATTCATGCTAATATGCTATTGTGGATTGGATGAAAATATTTTGGATTTGACCACAATACTATACTATGTTTTTTTGTGTTCCCTTTTTTGTTATTGTTTTATCTGAAGTCTGTATTGAACTACTGATTGACATTGTTTTTTCTTACTGCTAAGTGCTAAGTGCAAACTACCCATATATCAGAAGCTACGATTAGTTGTTTTCTCTGAAGTCTGTATTGACCTATTGATTGACATTGTTTTTTCTTACTGCTAACTGCCCATATATCTGAAGCGACTGCTTACTAGCACGAAGAAAAAATCTATGTGTCTGTGTGTTTGTATTTGGTTGTTTGGTATTTGGTAAACATACTGTTTTAAGTTAAAAAAAGAGCTTTAGAAAGCGGTTATTATAATAACCGTTGTCTAAAATGCGGCAGACAAGCTTTAAGACAACGGTTATTATAATAATCGCCGTCTATAGACTGCAGTCTATAGACGGCTGTTATTATAATAACCGCAGTCTATAGTCTGTTTTTAAAAAAAATAAATTCAAGTAAATTGGCGCCTTGCGACTTGCTCGCCTTGTGGTCGCCTAGGCGTCCGCCTTGTTGCCTAAGCGTCAAGGCTCCCGACGCTCGCCTTGGTTCTCCTTGACGCCGTGACAAGAATGATTGTAAGTTTGTGAAAGGATTCTCAAAATTAACCCTTCCTCTCACTACTCTGACAAAGAAAGGTGTGCCATACGAGTGGACACCCCAGTGTGAAGCTGTCTTCGAAGAGCCCTGGAGGATTATTATAGCCTTTGCCCATCCCTGAGTGAAAGTTCGAGGATAATTCCATGGACTTTGTTCATGGGTTGCCTCGCTCGCGCACTGGGAACGATTCAGTTTGGGTAATCGTGGATTGCCTGACGAAGGTGGCCAGATTTATTCCTATGAAGAAGGGAGCACATGTGGATGTTTTGGTATGGCTCTGTGTAGCAATTTGTACGGTACCATGACTTGCCTAAGACAATAGTCTCCGATCGTGATGGTCGCTTTACCTCCAAGGAGTGGAAGGCGGTACAAGCATATCTGGGCTCTCGCCTCACCTTCAGCACAATTTTTCACCCTCAGACGTATGGTCAGTCTGAAAGGACCATCAGGACAATGGAGGATCTTTTGAGACTGTGTGTATTTTATAGAGGGGAACCGTGGGAAAGGCTCTTACCACTGGTAGAATTTTCATACAACAATAGCCGCCAAGCTAGCATCGGGATGACTCCCCACGAAGCACTTTATCGAAGAATGTGTAGAACTCCATTGTCATGGGTGCAGGATGAATATCCAAAAGTTTTGGGGATAAAGTACATTGATGACACTGATGCGCTTGTTAGATTGATACGAGACCGCATGCTTGAGGGTCAGAGTCGACATGCAAAGTACTTTAATGCAAAACACCGGATGGTGAATTTCAAGTGGGTGACAAAGTATTCTTAAAGATCAGGCCAATGCATGGAGTGTCCGATGCTATATTGGACCGGTCGGATGGAGCTACCACCGGAGCTAAAAAATTTGCATGCCGTCTTCCACGTGTCGTCACTTCGGAAGGCACTACTACGACCCGATCAATATGTCCCCACCACAGCTGGAGCAGTGACAACTGATAGATCTGTTCGACTAGAGCCGGTGCAGATAGTGGACACCGAGACGAGGAACTTGCGTCGGAAAAGTGTACCTTTGGTGAAGGTCCTGTGGACTAACCATGGGAAGGAGGAATATACTTTGGAGCCGGTGAACTTGATGCAAAAGCGCTACCCGGAGTTGTTTCCCCAAGGTGACTTTAAAAGCATATTATATTTTCTTGCTTTATTTCCCACACAGCCTTAGCCTGATTTCGGGACGAAATCTTTTATTTTGTTTATAGGATTTGTAACATCCCGTTTTGCGTTAGACCCCTCGCACGTGTTTTGAGTAAAGGGAGTTGACTCGGGCTCGGGGTGCGCCAGACTCGACCATTAAAATTCGTTGAATATCGTCACGAATATCCGACGAATTCGTCGAGTATGGCTTGCGAGTTGAGACCAATACTCTTCGTCGAATATCGTCACGAATTCGTCGAGTATATAGACTTAGAATATTTTCTGGACTCGGGCGTTGAGTGCGTTGAGTGCACTCAACGCCATTCAATGAATTAGGCTGAGGCATTGAGTGGTCTCAACACCACTCGACGAATGTGGACTTAGAATATTTTCTGGACTCGGGGCGTTGAGTGCGTTGATTGCACTCAACGCCATTCAACGAATTAGACTGAGGCGTTGAATGGACTCAACACCACTCGACGAATATAGACTTAGAATATTTTCTGGACTCAGGGCGTTGCGTGCGTTGAGTGCACTCAACGCGGTGTTGAGTGCGTTGAGTGCACTCAACGCCATTCAACGAATTAGGCTGAGGCGTTGAGTGGACTCAACACCAGTCGACGAATGTGGACTTAGAATATTTTCTGGACTCGGGGTGTTGAGTGCGTTGAGTGCACTCAACGCCATTCAATGAATTAGACTAAGGCGTTGAGTGGACTCAACACCACTCGACGAATGTGGACTTAGAATATTTTCTGGACTCGGGGCGTTTAATGCACTCAACACGGCGTTGAGTGCGTTGAGTGCACTCAACGCCATTCAACGAATTAGGCTGAGGCATTGAGTAAACTTAACACCATTCGATGAATTATAATTTAGAAGCATCTTTGATGCTGAGGCGTTGAGTGGACTCAACACCACTCAACGCCATTTGACTTAGAATATTTCTGGAAACTGCAGGCGTCGAGTGCGTTAGTGCACTCGACGCCATTCGACGAATTATGCTGAGGCGTTGAGTGAACTCAACACCACTCAACGCCATTTGACTTGGAAAATATCTGGGATGATTGGCGTCGAGTGCACTCGACGCCATTAGCTGAAAGGCGTCGAGTGCACTCGACGCCACTCGACGTTTTTGGCTTGGTGTTATTCTGAGAGTGTAGGCGTCGAGTGCGTTGAGTGCACTCGACGCCACTCTACGATTCGTCGAGTAAAGGTTGCTTACTCGACGACTTTTACTTAGCAGATTTTCTGGCGCAGTCTGCTTGCTGTCACATGCCCGGTCTGAACCGAATTTTTGGGAATTGCACCAAAACGACTTAATTGGGCCCGACCCTTTCAATATGACATATTTAAAATAATAATAAGCGGTCCAATAATAGGGTGACACGTGACAGACGGTTTAACCCTAATTCCTATTATAAAAAGAGACTTGCGGAAAACCCTAGCTGTCACTTTGCCATTTTTACCGAGCAATTACCTGTGCCGAAACTGTCGGAAGAGAAGCAGATCGCTGGAGCCGATTTCCTTTTCGTGAAGCACGATACTAACAAGGAAGAAGCATGCCACAAGGGAGAGTAACAAGAAAGAAGCACGATACGGCCAGATCTGGGATTTCGACTAAACACGAAAGTCGTAGCCTTTGGAAAGACCTTTCCAACGGATGGTTACACATCTTCATACGAGTCCTGTAGACTCGGGAATGTCTAGTCGAAATTGCTCTACAATCAAGTCTTGTGTACATATTATTCTCTGGTTAGTGTAGAACTGAGTTTGATTTTGAGTAGAGAAATTGTAGCAATATAATGTTGAGGTTTGGTAAACTTAGTCTTATGTGAACGTGATAAACAAATGGTTGGTGAAACATGATTGTGCATGATTATAATCAAGAGAATGAAATAGGTTTTGAAAGAGAATGTGATGCTCGATAATTGAATGATTAACCCATAACTATGTATTCATGTTTAATGAAATTGTGAAATATCATTATGTTGATGTGATTACCATAATGGAAGCATACTTGTTGGTGAATGCTTGATCCTTAAAAAGGAATTGGAAGAGGTTAATGCATGGCCATGAGATGAGATAAAAAATGGAAGACGTAAAGTGGTCCACTGCTTAGTGTTGTGCCTCCCTTCGGGTAGCAGCGTGAGATTGATATGTTGTGTAAGGTGCCTTGCCATCTGTGTAAACGATAAACCCTTGTTTGGTATGGAAATGTGGAAGGGTTGGTAGTGCGTGTGTGCTTGCCGCGCTGGAACGATGTGTTGATAAGGTACTCGGCGTGGAGCCCTTGCGTGCTGTTAAGCACGGGGTGTGAATAATTATAAGGTACTAAGTGTGGAGCCCTTAGATGTAAAATTGCATGCGGTGTGAGTTGACACGCGGTGTCATAATACTGAGTTAAGGATTATGTGACAGGTCTATGTGCTCACCAGTCGTCACATCGGCGGGAGTTGACAGATAGACATGCATAGTGGGGCTTTGGTGCTTGGTGCTCATTCCCGAGGCTCCTTCTGTGCCAGTGGACGGCTGGGCTTTGGTCCTTTGGTGATACGTTCCCTTAGGCTCCTTCCGTGCCACGATGATAGGCCAGCGTAGGGATACGTTCTTGGTGCACATCCACCCGAGACCTCTCTGAGTCGTAGTACGCATGTAAGCTTTGCTATGTGATCTTAGCGTTGAAGCGTACAGATGCCTAGTCTTGGTAGTGTGGATGCCTGCCTAGTAGTGAAAAAACCCGTTTCACTGTCACCGTCTGGCCACGACGGTTGACGCCTGAGAGGTTAGTTACCTGCTCGAAAAGTGAGAACTACAAGTCTGTGTCGACATATCAATTGCATGTGTGTGAGCATGAGTGAATTATTGCATTGCATTCATAACATCGCATTACATTACATACACAAGATCCTTATCATATAAGTTTGTATGAACACTCTTATATGATGAATTACTTTACTGTTGAGCCGATCTTTAACTTATATGTCTGTATGAGCATTCATATAAGTTAAGTTACTTTCATGTTGTAGATTACTTGCTTGTTGGATTGTTATAATTCAGTATAACTGATAGACAAGAATGTTGATGAACCTGCTATATTTTATTGTTGTTTCTACTCATATGATATATATAGATTCTCCACCTGTTTGGATTACTGCTTACATACTTATATTGTACCTTTGTCCTTTTCTACGCCCGGTGCCTAAGAGTCGCCGGAGGAGCAGATGTGATAGCCACTTAGTCTTTATGACTAACAGTTGCCACGTCTTACTTTTTAGGAGGAAACCCCGCAGATAGAGCAACAACAGGTTATGCAGGAGGGTAGCCAGGCCCGGACGACAGGACCTGGAGTGACGGTACCATCGCTGCCGTCAGTGACTGATGTGAGTTTTTGAGAGACTCATTTTGTAGCCGTTTGGCATTATGTACTCTGATATTATGGAAGCCTTGGTTGCTTCTTTTATTTGTTGTACTTGTGGACTTTATACTTGTGTGTAATTTTGACTTCTCCTTACTTTCTTTATGTTGGGTTGACTTGGATGATATGTTTAGCCTGCAGGATAGACGTCTTGTAGTACAGGTTAGCCCTTGTGCTAACGCTATCGCAAGGTGGTTGTTCTGAGAATACGACTCCCCTCAGCGTGTTCTGTGTTTCGGGAGAGGGGTCTTACAGTATTTGATAAACAAAATTTATATAGTGATTTAGACCATATTCTAGCATGATTTTTCATTGATATCACTCATCTCTTTGTTTTTTTCATCATAAAACTCATGGATAATCCAAATGAATGCATTATGAGCTCGTTTAGCTAGATAGAGTTGTATTTGAGCCATTTCATGCATGAAGGAGAACTTCTCTCCTTATTTCTTTTGTGTACTTAATAAATATGAATGTGGCTGTGTGGATGTCGGTTTCTGGAGGTGCTGGATGTTTTTCATGCAGGTGCAGCCTTGTGTAACTTATCCGAGGAGTCTAGGCCCCATTCCATGAAATAGACCACTGGTCATGAGTTTTCCTTCTCGCATGATTAGTGGACTCCTCTGCGCACGACCACTGGTCGTGCACGTTCATTTGCCTAAAGTCTCCAGAGGATGGCTCGAGGAGTCGCACGAGGACTGGATTTCCTTCGCGCACGCACGACCACCAGTCGTGTGTGATTTTTCCTCCAAGCGACATTGCCTCATCAAGCTGATATTTCCTTCCCGCACGAGTAGTCGAGATTCCCTCACGCACGACCGCTGGCCGTGCGCCCGCTCGTGCGTTGGTCAAAATTCTGCTTCGCCTATAAATATACAGGTTCGTCTTTCTAGCAGAGAGTTTCGCAAAGTTCCGCCATTTTCACCATATTTCTGCTGTTTTTCATCTCCAAGAGCTAGGGTTCGTCCCCTAGGCTCTCCCCATCATTCAATAGCTTAAGGAAGAAGCAGAAGCATTCCTAGCACCGCAAGCTAGGGAGCTGAAAG
Organism: Platanthera guangdongensis; assembly: GCA_039583875.1. Lineage (NCBI taxonomy): Eukaryota > Viridiplantae > Streptophyta > Magnoliopsida > Asparagales > Orchidaceae > Platanthera > Platanthera guangdongensis. Next base: position 77,123,807 of record CM077150.1, on the reverse strand, counting down.
AGAAGACGTGGGCGACACAAAATCCTTGAGAAGACTGGTCCATTGGGAGCTTGTATCAGGAGTTCCTCTACCCCGGACGACAATCGACGAGCAAGACGTTCACAAAGTTATCCAGTGCCCCCTTTGTCTCCACGAAGGAGTCTCAACACTGTTTGTATCTATCTCCTCCTCTCCCACAATCTAGATTGTTTTGGACTATGTTTCACTTCAAGTATTGATGATGGTGGAATAGATTTGTGTATGAATGTTTTAATGCTTTTATATGCAAGTATTTTAGTTGTTTTCCATTTCCGCAGAGTAGCCTAGACGGCTTAGTTTCTTGTATTGTTGTGTTTCCCCTTGCATTGTGCTCGTGTGTGCTGGAAAAATGGTGGCTGCGTTGTCTTATTTAGACACGAGCTGGAGTGCGAAGCGGAGGCTTGCTGCAACCCATATTCGTCAAGGTTAGGTCCAGTTGTGCCACATAAGTCAGGGTCAATGTAAAAGATCAAGTAACAGTGATCAAACTGGGCGTAGGATCATTTATGGCTAGGTGCGAGTATCGGGGATACTCGACAAGTAGGGGATTATCAACGGTATTGGTGAGCATCAGAGCTGCTCGCCCTGTTGGTGAGTACCCGCAACATTTCGACAGGCGTGTGTGAGATCCTTCAAATGTCGCCCGATCACAAGTCACAAGATCGTCAGGTCCAGAGAGGCAACCTTATTGGGGTCTGGGTATTCTTGCCAATATACCCCCCCCCCCCACCCCACCCCCCCAAGAATTTGTCTATAAATTGGACCCCATGAGTACCAAGAATAACATCTTGAAATCTTGACCCCCCTTTTCTTGATACTACAACTCTCTAAGTGGTGCCTTTCTCATACCCTGCTCAGCCATTTTGGTTGTGGTGGGGAAATTTCTCCCAAACTTCCGGGTACATGGTGAGACCTTATTGTCGCAATGGTTGTGGTCCTTTAGTAGTTTCTCTCTCTTTTTTGTTCTTGTCTTCAGAACCGGTTGGTTAAATCGCGGGACCAGTAACGTCAGACTGCACTTAGATCCGAATATTTGAATTAGGGATTTTCCCAGCTTCAACACTTTGGTGCGGTGAGCGTGGATCACAGTTAGACGGGGAAAGTTCAGCAAGGAGGCCAGATGATGGATGGAGGCGAGTAAGAAGGTGTAGCGGGTAACTCGCAGGTGCCAAGCGAGTATGTGACCTGAGCTGAGTTCAGTGGTTTTGCGCAACGTCTCGAGGATACTGTGCGCTCGTTACTAGTTCCTCGCACGGAGATCACTGCGACCTCGCCTCGTCGCAAAATTATTTATTTATCTGCATGTATTGTTTACTTTGTATCACGCACATCGCTCGCTTCCGTTGTTACGGCTTCTTGGGGTGATCGTCCAATATGTCCATGAATAAAAATATCCTATATTTGATCCTTAAATCTCCTACAAAAAACAAAATCATTCCTTCTGATAACTTACCTAAAGTCCTAAAATTCCTATAAGCTATTTAAAGCCTCAACCCCTCCAAAGAAAGACTGCTGACCTCATTAGACAATTAATTTCTACCTATAAAGATCCGGTCTTTCACCTTTTTATTTGAATAAATATCTTACCTTTAAAGGCCCAACTCTTGTAATCATGGTTATCAGAATCGCGATTTGGACGATCCTACGATGCAGATTTTGTAAATCGATTCAGATCTTACCTAGAATCTAAATCGACACATCTACGACTGGGATCGCGATCCGGATCAATCCCGACCCGATTCTATCGGTCCGGCCAATGGTAACTAGAAACATGTCTAACCCTATCCCAACCTTATTCAACCGGTTCAATGCCCATAAACCATTGCTTAACCTTATCCCAATCCCGCCCGCATACCCCATCACAGAATCATATCATACTGCTTTACCGTATCCCAAGTGCCGATTGCCGACTGCAAATGGAGGCCAAGAGCGATGTCTTCGCTTGCTTCCATTCCAGACAATGTCTTCCTTTTCTTTCCTTTCTAGGATCCAATGGCTTCCTACTTTCAGTCTAACGTCTTCTCTTCCTTTGTATCGTACGAGCAATTTAACAGTTAGAAATCCAGTTTACGAGCAATTCAAGCTTCCTGCTTCCAGCATACGAGCAATCCGACTATCTAGGTTTCATCTTCCTACTTTTAGGCTTCCACCAATACATCAGTCCAGATTTGTTTTTATTGTTTGTAGACATTGGATGTCCTACCTGAAACTGATAATGAGCTTAATATGATATTATTTTTTGATTTAGTTATTCATTTTTTGAAATAATTATTCACATACTGCTCAATTTATTGTTTTTTTGTTAATTGAGCATGTAATTGGATTATACAAATTTCAATTTATATTTTGTCTTAATTTATGAATGTTGTAGGATCTTGCGATCCTCAATACGATCATACGATCTGATCCGATCGAACCTCGAAACGACCTCATTTAGGATTTCGATCCTGACAACCTTGCTTGTAATACCAATTAAACCCTTATTTCCTTAATTATTCCCTGTTCATGAATCTAAAAACAAAGTTGTCTCCTCCTTACGGGATAACTTAGAAATAATTGGGGCAGAGAATTTTCTTTGTTCCTGATAGTCCAGCCTTGCTCCTTTCTTGCAGCTGCCCGACTTCTTCCTCCCTCATGCGGCTCACATCCAGTGCCTGACGCTGCTCTCCACCATTAGACCGAGCGCCGACAGTTTGTCCCCATTTCATTTCATCATCATTCCCGCCTTCTCTGCGTCGGAATCGAGCCCAACTACTTGGAATCGACAGTCCCCCTTTCAACCGCCTCAAGTCTCCTTCGTGCAACCACCTTTGACCTCCGACAATCTAGCCAAATTCCAGCCGCGTGCCTCTGTATATTCCCTAATTTTATCTCTTGCTCACTGCCTGTTAGCCTAAAGATATGCTTAATATTTATTTGGTTTTAAAAGTCAGTGTATGCTTGCCCTAATTAATATAGAACCAATTTGTCTTGAATTTGTGAAATGCCCGTAGTTTGATTTGTTTTATGGCGTGCCTATAGATCGTTACTGGTGTTCATTAGTTGTTAACTGGTTCGACTCTTGCACGTTTACGAAATTGGACTTGATCATCACTTATAATTACTCGAGATGACCTCTCTTGGGTTACATGTTTTAAAATGAACTGAGATTTATTATTTAAAAATAATTTTGAGATTTCTGATTACATCAGAGACGCTTGGTCATTACATTGAACGTTTCCAAGAAGATGTTCTCAACATCTAGGAGGTAGATGATTTTACCTTGCAGCCGACCCTTACTTTCGGCCAGAAACAGGGCCTCTTCAATCTGGAAATCAACACAGATTCCCCGGTATCCTACGAAGATCTGATCGAGAGGGCAAACAAGTTTATGCAAGGGGAGTCGACGAACCACAGCTTCTTGGCCAAGCTGACCAAGGTAACCAGAGTGGAGGATGATAAAGAGGACGAGACACCTAGCGAGGGGTAGAGGAAGAGAAAAGGGAAGAAGCAGGAGGAAAGTAGGAAGGAAGAGACGAGGAGGAAGGAAGAGCCGGGAAGGAGGAGCATAGGAGGCAGGAGGAGCCTCGAAGACAAGAAGAGAGGAGGCCCTTTGTGGCTCCAGAGAACCGAGAAGAGGGGCAGAGGTTCCAGTTCCCAGTGAACCGACCCCCGTGGAGGCCAGCAGGAAGACCCCAACAAGCGGGTCCCGGAAGAAGGTACTCCTTGGAGAGGAGGAATAATCATTACCAGGCAAGAGGGCGTCAAGGAGGAGGAGATTGAAGGGTGGTGATGACAGTTGCCAGACAGGGCAATCGGAATTAGAAGAGGAACCAGATGATGAGGAATAAGCCAGCGGAGGTTCCCATCTATTGTGAGCCGCATCAAGTCGAGGGGCACGACACCATGATGTGTCTAGATTTTCTGGAAGTGAGATAGAGGGAAGGAGTTGGAGGAGAAGTCTAGAGGCAGAGGGATCCGGAGGACCCGGAGAGGCAGCAAGCCCCCTTTCGGAGGAGGAACAAGTATAAGGTTGACTAAGGAGCTCGTGGAGGAGTTGGCCAAGGTGGTGGCGGAGTAGTTAGAGTGATCCATGGGGGAGCAGGGGTGGGAGCCTCCTGCAAGGGAACACTCCACACCATATACCGCAGGATTGTCGCTTCGACCTCTCAGACTCCTCAGCCGCTAGAGGGGATCACCTTCTCTTAAGAAGACATGTTAGGGAATGAGAACCCCTTTCATGATGCTCTTGCCATCCAGACAGCCGTGGAGGACTTCACCGTCGATCAGATCCTCGTGGACAACGGAAGCTCCGTGAACGCGATCTTCAAGAAGATGCTCGATGGGTTGGAGCTAGAGGCCGGAAGGGTTATAGCCTCGAATGCCCCTATCTTTGGCTTCTCCAGAGAGGGGAAGGTAATGGAAGGAGTGGAGCTGCAAGTGACCCTTGGCAGGACGACGATCATGTGCAGGTTCGTCATCATGGACGCGCTGAGTTGTTATAGTGCCATCTTTAGAAGACCTCTAATCAACTCTTTCAAGGCTGTCCCGACCTCCTATTATCAGTGCTTAAAGTACTGCCAAGGGGACGTCCAGGCGAGGATTAGGAGCGATCCAAGAGCCTCCCGAGAGTGCTATCTGAACGCGGTGAACACCATCAGCTGTATGGAGGAAGCAGATGAGTTGGATCAGATCTTGGAAGGAGGGCCAAGCTAGAGGTTACAGAGCAGGTGGAAGAGGTGGAAGTGGTGACCAAGAGAGGGATGCCCGAGATACTGAAGATAGGAGGGGCTCTAAAGGCCGAAGAGAACGTGGAGATGGTGACATACTTGCAGGAAAACGTGGACATCTTCGCCTGGAGCGCCGCTAATATTCCAGGGGTTGATGCAGATGTGGCATGCCATTGCCTCAACCTCGACCCAGAAGTTAAGCTCATCCGACAGCAGAAGAGGTCCATCACCGTTAAATTGGCCAAGCTCATCAGAGAGGAGGTAAAGAAGCTGTTGAAGGTATGCATTGTATTAGAGATTTAGTATCCAGGCTGAGTCTCCAATGTCGTAATAGTGAAGAAAGACACCGAGTGTTAAAGAATGTGTATTGATTTCTCTTTACTTAATAAAGCCTGCCCGAAGGATTGTTATTCCTTGCATCGAATCGACGTACTGGTTCACTCAGCCGTCGTTTTTTCTGTGATGAGTTTCCTTGATGCTTTTTCAGGATACAACCAGATCCAGATGCATCCCCTTGATCGTCGCAATGTCTCCTTTATGAGTGATGGCTGCCACAACTATAAAATGATGCTCTACGAGTTGAGGAATGTGGGAATGACCTATTAGCGGATGATGAATCAAATCTTCAAAGAGCAAAATAGGTGGAACTTGAAGTTGTACGTCGATGATCCCTTGATTAGGAGCAAGAGCATCCAAGAGCACATCAAAGATCTAGCGGAGACCTTCACGACGCTTTGAAAATTCAGGATGAGGCTCAATCTGGCGAAGTCGTGTTCTGGGTAGACATAGGAAAGTTCTTGGGGCATCTTCTCGCCTCTGAGGGGGTTGAACCAAATCCCGACAATATCAAGACGATTGTGGATATGACGTCTCCAAAAAGGGTCAACGAAGTGCAGAGGCTGACAGGAAGGTTGACGGGCCTTAGTTGCTTCCTGGAAAGTCAGAGAGAAGATTATCCGAGGTTGTCGACAATTTGAGTGGATAGAGGAGTGAAAGAAATCCTTTGACCATCTCAAGAATCAGTTGACACATGAGCCTCTACTCCAAAGGCCCGAAGGAGGGAGAAGGCCTGCTACTCTACCTCTGAGTAGGAGCAGAGGCGGTGAGCTCAGTGCTAGTCCGGGAAGAAGCAACTCCCTATCTACTATGTGAGCAGGGTACTCTGAAAGGCGCAGTTGAGGTACCCCATTTTGAAGAACCTGGCTTTCTCCTTGGTGGTTTCTGCGCAGAAGTTAAAGCCCTATTTTCACGCCCACTCCATTCGTATGGTGATGGATCACCCCCTTCGAAGTATCTTTGGCGGGCTGGTGCAGTCAGGACGGTTGGCGAAATGGTTAGTAGAACTCAGTGAGTTCGATATTTCCTTCTCTCCAAGGGTTGCGATTAATTCCCAGACAACGACAGACTTGCTCGCAGATTTCTCAGCAGAGGCAGATGAATGCTGAGAGCCATATGAAGTAATGTCCTGGAAGATGTTCATGGACGGGGCCTCGGGCAAAAGTTTCGTAGGAGTGGGCATCGCTCTAGTGAGCCCTCAGGGGAATAGGATCAAGCAAGCGGTTGAGATCCTTTTCCCCGTCACGAACAATCAAGTCGAGTATGAATCCATTGTGGCAGGGTCGCGGCTCACAATGGAATTGGGAATCCAAGATGTTCATGTTGAAGCCAGGAAAATTTCCCTACTCCAAAGATCGGATCTAGGCGGCCTAAGGTTACCGACCAAATGGATGGACTTGACGGATAATGGGCTAAAGCACGGAAGTCACCGAACAAACAGGACCCCAGGCGCTGCGGCAGGGAGGTCCCACCACGTACTCGGAAGCTTAGAAGAAGCAAGCCCTCCACAACCAAAAATGGCCGAGCGGGGTACGAGGGAGACTAGCTGGTAACTGAGTCGCGACGACTAAAGGGGATAGTTGCAAGATCGCGGCCTGGTCTCTCTGAAAAAGGAATTCAAAGGCTCAGCTGACGTCCAAGAAGGGGAACTTGCGAGTTCTTGGCTAGATTTTGAAGTGTCTTTCCTCGTACCCCTGAGGTCCTGTTTGTAGGGAAATCCAATGGGAGGGGGGGGGTCTTATTTATAGCCCCACCCCTTGGAGACTAGGCGACTTCCTGGGGGATCTCGCACGGCTCGACGAGTATCATGCCTAGTCACCTATCTGACGAGTATGCGAGGGGAGCTCGCCATGCTCGCACAAGCCTTCTGTCGCATTGACTCTGACCTCCGTTTTGACTTGTTGACTTTGACTTTTGATGACCTGACTCTGGAGGGGTCCACCCTCGACGAATACGGGTTGTACACAATCCCCGCTCTTTTCGAGCGACGAAGGAACTCAGAAAGAAACATCCAACGCTTATTCGGCGAGTTGCTTGGTCGAGTATCTGGGTTACTCGCCCTTGATGGATGCCCGCTGAACTCTATAAATAGGGGGGGGGGAGGGGTGGCTGGTCTTTGAGGCACGCATTTTGAACTTGCACGCGATGTCGAAGTCCTCCGAGGAAGCTTACCAAGCCAGCCTTGCCGCGCTATCCGGATTTCTCGAACCAGAGCCATCAAGGCCCAAGAGGCCGTGAGAAGATGAAGTCGCTACCGATCTGCCTCCCGCCAAGAAGAAGAAACTGAAGAAGCTGAAAAAGAAACTCGACTCTAAGGCCGACAACCCGCCCCCGCCGGCGGAGAAAGTCGTAACCCCGACCAAGAAAGTCGCAACCCCGGCCGACCAGCCTGAACCCTCGACTGGCACCCTGCAGATCCTCGACGATCTCGGGCTGGGCGACATTCCCGACTTCTCGCTGCTCTCCCCGTCGACCACTTCCATTCCGGAAGTCGCTGGGTCACAAACCCAACTGCAGGCAGATCTCGCTGCCTCGCCAGGTCACAACCTTGTAGCACTTTGTAGAAACTCTTTGATCGTCCTGTTCTAATACTGACTCGTCCTTGTATCTGCAGCTCTCCCAGCGACTACTTCAGGCGAGATTCTGGATGTCGCCCCGCTGCGAGTTCCACTGGTCGCGCTCGAAGCTCGACAACCGCTTCGAACTGCGCACTCTGTTCGGATCAACATCGGCTCAAAGGGGCCAGAAAAACAAGTCTCTCCGGCGACTAAGGAAGATCCTCCGACGACCAGGACCTCACAGTCCGGGACGGGCAAAGTCCCTCCTTCGGTTAGTTCGACGCTGCCGACGAAGAGCATCCCACCGCTGTCGCTGCCTCTCCCGGCCAAAAACTACGCTGCCGGCGGCGAGCACTCCGTTGCCATCTGCGAACCTCATCGCCGAATCTTGGCACTGGAGGTGAGGATGGCGAAGATGGAAGAGCTGCGAGAAAATCTGGTGGCCTATGAGGTCCGCTTCCACATTATCCAGGAGATGGACAGGCGGCTAGCGATGACCGACCATCGCGTCCAGCTCTTCGGCGAGGAACTGACCGACATGCACGCGAGCATGGGGTCTGTCGGGCAGCTGGTGAGGATGGAAGAGCAACTGCGGCGAGGCGACGACGCAATTGCGGTGGCCACCGAGCACTTCCGACGAGCTCGTCAGATGGAGTGGGCTGGGCGACATCCACATCTTCCTGATCGAGGGCCTCCTAGGACTTAGGAATTGAATCTTTCTTTTCATTTGAACTCGCCTTCTGACGATTATGTAAATGACTTTGTTTGTAATAAGCGAGCTTGAATCTCGCGCTGATTCTGCCGAGTTTGTGTTCTTTATGATTGCTTTTGCCTATTCTTTCCGCGATGTCTTGATTTCTGTTCAGGTTTTGGCGAGCTGACGAGATTCTGAACAACTTTGTGCGAGATAGGGCTCGTGACTAAGATAGATCTAACGGTTAGGACGCGACTTCGGTGGATACTCGCCCGAGCACGAAATACACCCCCTGGCCTCTGCCTATAAATAGAAGGGGTAGGTGAGACTTTAGTACGCTATTGCGATTTCTGTCTTTTGCTCGCGAGTAACTGCCCTTGCTCGTGTCTTCCTTCTCATTCTAGCTCTACGCGCACTTCCTTTCTCGCGCTCGCCACTCACTCAAGATGGTTGGAGACGATTCTGTGCTCGCCGACAGACCCATGCATCGAACTTTGTTGATGCGGTCTTCAAGAAGTCTGCCACTACGGAGCGAGATCTGGAAGATTTCCGCCAAAGACATCTTCCCGAGGGATACTCGGCCAGGCTCCCCGCCCAGAACGAGCGACTAAACACCTACATCGAAGGTGGAATTGTCCTATCCCTTCGTCACTTTAAAGTCGGCTTGCGACTTCCATTGTGGCACGAATATCGCCAAATTCTGCGATATTTCGGCATTGCGCCCGCCCAGATTAATCTCAACGGCGTGGCGATCATCATGGGTTTCCTCTGCTTCCTTCGGGAAGAGAGGATCACGTTCAATCTTTCTGTCTTTCGGAAGATCTTCGCCTTTGTCGCGACCTCTGAGGGGGTCGTCTTCTTTAGCAGCCATGTCTGCACGCTGGTCGGGACGACGAACAAGGTCCACCGGTGGAGCGAGTTCCTGGTTGTCGTCACCAGCGACTTTGAATGCGTGTTGGGAAGGCCGCATCAACCCGCCGACGTCGCTTTCCTGCCACCGATTTTGGATCGCACGCGCGAGAAGCTAGTCGAAGCTTTCCACGGGCGACGATTTGACGTCATCCACTGGCGTATCAACGTCAATGTGCTCGACGAAGTCCTTCCCTGCGAAGGTATAAACTCGCGAGATTCTGACATACACGCCAAGACATATCTGATAGCTGTTTGAATACTGCTGACTATTCTTCAATCTGCAGAGGCTCGCGAGCTCCCACGAAAGCCGCTTCCTCCGGCAAAGGAAGTCGCGTCTTCGCGCCAAGAAACCTCGAACCTTCCCGCCGAGGTCGAGGAGATCTCGCCTCCTGCGGTTAGCAAGGTACAACCGCTCGCCGATGACGAAGGTGGCGCGCGCAAGAGGAAGCTCGTCAAGGGGAAGGACAAGGCCAAGTCCCCCGATCATGCGAGCAAGCGCGCAAGGGTTTCCCGCAAGTTGTTTGATGAGAGGGAGTCTCCCTCCGATGCCGGGGCGCCTTACTTCCACCCGAACTACTACCGCGGGCGAGAAGGTAAGGACACCTATGATTTCCCGCTGGTGTCATGGTCTGAGAGCGAGCATCAGGTATCGCTGAACACCAACCTACCCGCCTGGTCGGAAGACTGAGAGAACAGGAGGGAGGCCTTCGATGTCGGCTTCGCGCTTTACGGGCGAGCCGACGCCGAGTCTATACTGGAGCTCAGTCAGGAAGTACTCGCCCATCAGACTTCCCGCTCTATCCTGCGGACTGCTGAGCTTGGGCACTACACGGCGTGGAAGCTCCTCGGGACGTAGGAGGCGTCAAAAATCGTTTCGCCGAAGGCGATTGACCTCGAGATGCAGTACGTTCGCTGGAAGGAGTACGAGGTAAGTCGCCACCTTGGCGCGACTTAGTCGCTTTTGTACTTGGAAAATTATCTGACTGCTGGCAGATTGATCCTAGCAGGCCGCCGAAATGGAGATGGCAAAGAAGTTCTCCGAGCTCGAGCAAGAACTCGCTAATACTAAGGCCGTGCTGGAGGCTTCTCAAATTCGGGTTGCCGCGTTAGAAACTCGGCAGGCCGCCGTCGAAGATCGCTCGGGTCCTTGCGGTGCTCGCCCATCTGAGCCGAAAGAGGCGGCGTCCTCGCATGGGATGGGTAAGAAGATCCGCATGCATGGGGACGAGATGCCCTCTATCCGTCGCGGGATAGCGCGAGCATCTGGGGAAGCCGTTCTCGCCCAAGCTGAGGATGGGCGGCTTCCTCGGCGTGAAGGCCGACCACTTGAAGGTTTTGGACCTCATCCCGTTCCTTCTTGCCGAGGAGTCGAACTCGCCTGATCTCGTCCTATCCTCGGCTTCTAGCTCCAGTGTCAGTGACAACAACATCGAAGAGAGCAACGACAGCAGCGACGACGAGGATGTCAGCGAGGACGATGCTGAGGACGAGTAAGATTTCATCATCAGGGACGACGAGTACAGGCCTGATACCGGCGACGATGAGTCGTAGTCGGCCGGCGACCTCCTGCGCCCATACTTGTAGTACAGATTTTTGTAAACAGGAAAATGTGAATCTATGTAATGCTCGTTCAAGAAATATATAAAACTTTTCTGTTACTCGCTTCTATGTGTATATTTGCCTGTTTGTTGATGTTCGCTAGGCTTATAGGCGCCAAGAGATTGAGAGCTCGGCATGCACTTACTCGCACGTTGACGTCGTTCATACTCGCGCCATCATTGCTCACACATACATAGTCGCTCTACCATATACTCGCACATTGTTGCTCGCACCTGTACGACCATAGTCGCTTAGTCGCACGTTAATGCTCGCACCGCACTTCGAAATGGGGGCCGACTCGTGAGGCAAGTATTAGTCCTGCAGGAGAGGAGTTCATGCAGGGACTCAGACTACGGTAACTCCACGGATCGAGGACTTGCATCAGTGCTAAAGTAATTCGACCTGCTGCTTAGGAGGTGGCCAAAAGAATTAAACACACCAATATTTACGAGAACTTTAGGAATTTGCAAAAAGATGACAATCTTCTTTATAAAGTTTGGAGGTCGGCGTCCAGACCTGTTCCTAATAGTTCCTCCAGTCGGAGGAGAGATGGAATCGGGGGTAGCTAGGCCGGCATGCAAGGGGGGGGGGGAGCTGATCTCGGCCGTCAATGCAGGGGCTCAGTCTTACAAGGACGTTTAAATCCCGAGGCATCGTCCGTCCTGAGCTACTTAGGAGAAACAGGTGGAAGGCTCGCGTCCCAATTGCGCAACGCTGCTGCCTGCCTACGAAAGCCAGCATACCGGCCCATGGAAATGAACCTCGGGGGGGGGGGGGGGGGGGGGTTACAGGACACACTCACTCGAGTCCCCCGTTCTTCCACGAACTCTTACCTTCCAGAGCTCGGCAGGTTATCCTTCCTTGGCTATAACAGAGACGCATCCTGCTTTGCAGGACTAGCAGTCACAAAGAGCGGATCTTTTAGTCTTCTCAATGACCGATGATGCCTTTACACAAGGGATAACTTTGTGAGATCGATTCTTTATCGAGTTCAGGAGGTTAGCGTCCAGATCTGTTTCTGATAGTTCCTCCAGTTGGAGGAGAGATGCAATCGGGGGTAGCTAGGCCGACATGCAAGGGGGGAGCTGATCTCGACCGTCAATGCAGGGGCATCTATCCGAATGGTCGGCCAGAAGTAGCCGTGCCTTAGAATTCTCTGCTCCAGAGTTCGAGTCCCTGAGTGGTTGCCACACTCTCCTGAATGGATCTCTTCCAAAGCTCGAGGGATTTCAGCCTCTGACAGGCATCTGGCAAGAGGGCCCGAGATGGTCTTGCGATAAAGCTCCCCTTCCTGCAGCAGGTAGTAGGCAACCTTGAACCAGAATTTCCTCTGATCTCCTTCACTGGCAGGAAGCTGTCCCGTCGTTAAGAAAGTAACTAACGGGTCCTTCCATGAAGCTCTTTGCTCGATATCCATCATTTCCCCTTCCTCGATGGACGGTCGAAACAGTCCGGTCACTGTCCCCCCAGCCCGGGGGCTGTACTTGGGAAGATAGTCTGCCTCTGAATTCTCCTCCCGTGGTACATGCTCGACGAAGGACTGAAAACCCCCGATCAACCCTTTGACCTTTACCAAGTACTTCTGCAGGATGAGATCACGCACCTCGAACTCTCTTCTGATCTGCGATGCGACCACCATTGAGTCGGTGAAGGCCCTGAGATCCTGGATCCCTAACTTCTTGGCGAGTCGCAAGCCTGCTACCATGGCTTCGTACTCTGCCTGATTGTTCGTGACGGGGAAGAGGATCTCGACAGCTTGCTCGATCCTGGTTCCCTGAGGGCTTGCTAGCACAACTCCGGCTCCCACAGAATGCTTGCCTGAAGCCCTGTCCACGAACTTCCTCCAAGAGATTGGGTTGGAAGAGCCCTCTTCTCCTCCTACCTCGGCCGAAATGTCAGCCAGGAAGTCAGCCACTGCCTGGGCCTTGATCGCTACCCTCAGATAGTAGGAAATGTCAAACTCGCTGATCTCCACCGCCCACTTGGACAACCTGCCAGAATGCTCCACTCCATCCAAGATACTACAGAGCGGATGATCAGAGACGACCTTGATGGAGTGAGACTGAAAATGCGGGTGTAGCCTCCGAGCTGAAACTACCAAGGCAAAAACTAATTTCTCCAGGATAGGATACTTCGTCTCTGCCTGCCTGGGTTATATATAAATGTGGAGTTTATATATTTAGTGGACATTCCTATGGTTGAGTTCTTACAACTTAAAATGCTGCGCTAGAATACTCTGAGTTAGGATACAAGTAGAATGTGATTTGATAGTAGATAGGAAGCTGCTTCTTGCCTTCCTCTCTGACCAACACCAAACCGACAGCTTACGCTCCTACTCCTAGATAGAGGAGGAGGTCTTCGGTTCCCTGTGGGCCTTGGAGGAGAGGAGCTTGAGTTAGCTGCTGCTTGAGCTTTCCAAAAGACTCTTCACACTCCGTGATCCACTCAAACTTCTGGTTGCCTCGAAGAATTTTGAAAAAAAGAGAACACTTCTCCGCCGCTTTGGAGAGAAAGCGGTTAAGGCCAGCCAACCTCCCGGTTAATATTTGAACTTCCTTGGGATCCTTCGGGGACGCCATCTCCAAAATGGCCTTGACCTTGTCTGGGTTAGGCTCTACCCCCTTTGGAGTGAGAAGGTGACCTAAGAATTTTCCCCTTCCAGCTCCGAAGACACACTTGGCCGGATTCAGCTGCATCATGTACTTCCTCAGGGTGGCGAAAGTCTCCACCAGATCCTTTATGTGCTCTGCGATGCTCCTGCTCTTGACTAGAAGGTCATCCACATATACTTTGAGATTTTGCCCCTTCTGCTCCTTGAAGACTTGGTCCATCATCCTCTGATATGTCGCACCCGCGTTCTTGAGCCCGAAGAGCATCATTTTATAGCTATGGCAGCCATCGCTGGTGATGAAGGAGATGTCGCGACAGTCGGAGGATGCATCCGAATCTGTTGATATCCTGAAAAGGCATCAAGGAAACTCATTACAGGAAACCCGACGGCTGAATCAACCAGCGTGTCGATTTCAGGCAAAGGGTAGCAATCCTTCGGGCAGGCTTTATTTAACATAAAAAAGTCAATACATAAACGCCATCCCCCTCCGGACTTTTTCACTATTACAACATTGGAGACCCGGCCTGGATACTGGATCTCCAAAACAAACCCCGCCTTCAGCAGCTTCTCAACCTCCTCTCTGATCGGCCCGACCAGCACGGTGGCGTTCTTCCTCTGCTTCTGACGTACGGGGGCAATCTTGGGATCCAGGTTGAGGCGATGACAGACAACATCAACATCAATCCCTGACATTTCTGCAGCGCTCCAGGCGAAGATGTCCACATTCTTTTGCAGACAGGCGACCATCTCCAGCGTCAAAGATCCTCCGACCTTCAGCAGCCCCGACTCTCCCCTCCGGGAGATCACTTCCAGCTCCTCCAGCTCCTCAACAGCCCTCGGGCCTTCCTCCCTCTTTATCAGCTTCTCCAACCTCTCCGCGTCCTCCATCCAGCTGATGGTATTGATGGCGTTCAGGTAGCACTCCCTAGCAGCATCTTGGATCGCCTCTGATCCTCACTTGGACATCTCCCCGGCAGTACTTCATGCACTGATGATATGGCGATGGAACCGCCTTGAAGTAGTTGATGAGGGGACGCCCAAAGATGGCGTTGTAGCAGCTCGGCGCGTTGACGATGACAAAGCGAAATCGGATGGAGGTGCCACCGAGGGTGACCAGAAGGTCCACTCCTCCTTCCACCTCTTTCGTCTCTTTTGAGAAGCCAAAGAGGGGTCCGTCCGCATCTTGGACTCTGGACGCTTCCACCTGCAGCCCGACGAAGGTTCTCTTGAAAATGATGTTCATCGAACTGTCGTTATCCGCAAGGATTCGGTCGACGGTGAAGTCCTCGATGACAGCTTGGATGACTAGGGCATCATGAAAAAGATTCTCGTTCCCTAACATGTCCTCCTCGGAGAAAGTGATCTCATCAAATGGCGGCAGAACGCTACCGTTGATCACTCCAACCTGCCCACCTCCTGGGCCGTGGATCACCGCTCCACGACCTCCTAGGTCGAACCGGTCTTCGTTCGTCCTTACCGGAGCTTGGAACGCTACTGGTCCTGCTAGCGCTTCCTGCCTTGGCTGCTCCCTCTCCCCCGCTCCAGCTCCCAACCTCCTCCTTGCCTCCCAAAACTCCGGGCAAGCCATCGTCCCATGCCCCTCTACTCGATGCAAGTCGCAGTAGAGGGGAATCTCCGCCTCCTGGCGCCTGGCCTGCTGCTCCCTCCGACGATGCTTATTGCCCTGTCGGACAATGGCCATCGCCTCTCCTCCAGCTCATCTCCGCATCCTCCCTGCTGGCGATCGTTTCTCTCCTACTGCTGGAACCGCGGTCTAGCAGGCTGCCTCCACTGAGGCTGATTCGCGGGGTGCTGGAATCGCCTCTCTTCTCCCCTCCTCTCCGGAGCCTTCACGGGCCTCCTCTCTTCCTGCCTCCGAGGCCTCTCCTGCCTCCTCCGCTCTTCCGCCCTCCTGTGATCTTCTCTCTTCCTCCGCTCCTCTCTCCTCCTCGGCTCTTCCCTTCTCCGCTCAACCTGCCTCTCCGACAACCTTCCAGCCCTCACCTTCAATGGTCCTCCTCTTCCCCTTCCCAACGGCTCATCTCCATCCAGCCGTGCCAAGAAGTCCTTGTTCTTCTCCTCCACTTGGACGAACGTATTCGCCCTCTCCACCATCTCCTCAAAGGACCTCGGGGGTTTGGACCCCATCTCCATGCTGAAGAGACCCTGCTTCAGACCAAACTTCAGGGCCAACATCAGAGTGAAGCTGTCCACCTCCTCTACTTCCAAGATCTCCTCCTGGAAACTGTCAATGTAGTGCCCAAGACTCTCATGCTGCCCTTGAACGATCTTGAAGAGGGCAGTTGCCTCCTTCCTCTTCTTGGATGTCGCGAACCTTGTCATTAGGCCCCGACGCAGATCCGCGAAGCAGTAGATGAAACCGGCTGGTAACTGGTGGAACCAGTCTCTCGCATTACCCTTGAAGGTGATCGAGAAGAACCTGCACTTGAAGGCGTCTGACATGTTGCGGATGAACACCACATCCTCAAACCACTCGAGATGCCTGACCGGGTCATCTCTGCCGGAGTAGTAGGTGAGGACTGGCTCTCGGAACCCTTCAGGAACTGGGGCTGCAAGGATCTCGTCACAAAAGGGGCTCCTCCCTCCTTGGCGGTGACGGGTTTCATCCTCGCTGGTATCATCATCGTACTCGCTCCGCTAACGAGTATCAGGGTACCTCCCCGACGGCTCTGGATCGCAGAACCTGATCCCTTGGCTGCTCGCCGGGTAGTGCCGCGACTGCATCGGTCGCTCTTCCCTCTCCCAAGCTCGCTCCTTCCCAGGTCGCCTCGGCGGCGCTTCCTCGTCCGACGGCGTCACGCGACGGGGCGAGGTCGCCGTGACATCGGGGCGATGAAAGAACCCGACGAGGACGGTTCTCTCAATCCTCCTCGCAAACTCTTCGAACACAGCTATAATCACAAACTCGCCTCATCGCGCCGAGTTACCAACTCTCGCCGAGTTACCGACTAACTCACCCTGCTCGCCTGCACTCACCATCTCGCCTATCAGCGAGGTTTTACTCTCTTGGCTGCGATCTACGCTCACCGCACCAAGTGTTGAAGCCATGAAAATTTCCCTACTCCAAAGATCGGATCTAGGCAGGCTAAGGTTATCGACCAAACAGATGGGCTTGCGGGCTAAAACACGGAAATCACCGAACAAACAAGACCCCAGACGCTGCGGCAGGGAGGTCCCACCACGTACCCGGAAGCTTAGAAGAAGCAATCGCTTCACAACCAAAAATGGTCGAGCGGGGTACGAGGGAGACTAGCTGGTAACTGAGTCGCGACGACTAAAGGGGATAGTCGCATGATCGCGGCCTGGTCTCTCTGAAAAAGGAATTCAAAGGCTCAGCTGACGTCCAAGAAGGGGAACTTGCGAGTTCTTGGCGAGATTTCGAAGTGTCTTTCCTCGTACCCCAGGGGTCCTATTTATAGGGTAATCCAAATGGAGGGGGGGGGGGTCTTATTTATAACCCCACCTCTTGGCGACTAGGCGACTTCCTGGGTGAGCTCGCACGACTCGGCGAGTGTCATGCCTAGTCGCCTACCTGACGAGTATGCGAGGGGAGCTCGCCATGCTCGCCCAGGCCTTCTGCTGTCTGGCGCGTTGACTCTGACATCCGTCTTGACTTGTTTATTTTGACTTCTGATGACCTGGCTTTGGAGGGGTCCACCCTCGTCGAATACATGTTGTACAGTTCAAGCCTTCACGGACTTGATGGTGGTCACATCGCAAATCCGTGGAGAGTTCGAGGTTAAAGACGTCGTTCTGCAGCAGTACCTTGTCAAAGTGAAAGGATTGATTGGAGGTTTTCAATCCTTCTTCGTCCAACATGTGCCCAGGGAAGAGAACTCGACGGCGGATCGGTTGGCAAAGTAAGACTCGAGGGCCGGGGGCACTATAACTGAGCTATGACGATACTCCATCGAGGAAGGGAAAATGATGGAGATCGAGCAACAAGCCTCTTGGCTTGGATCCTTTCGTAGTATTCTTATCTACAAGCCAACTCCCAACGGAAGCTAGGGACCAGAGGAAGTTCAGATACAAGGCGCTGTACTACCTGATGCACGAAGGGGAGCTGTATCGAAAGACCATCTCGGGTCCCTTGGCCAGATGTGTATTCGAACTCGAGGTTCCTCGTATGCCGAAGGACATCCATTCACGAGAGTGTGGAAGTCATTCTGGGGATCGTAATTTGGAGCAAAGGATTCTGAGGCATAACTACTTCTGGTCGACCATCATAAAGGATGCCAAAGTTTTCTCGAGAAATTGTCTGAGGTGCCAGCTCTTCGCTCTGCTTCAGCTGCAGCCTACCCAACGACTTTGTTCCATTACAGCCAGCCCCATGGCTGTTCACCATCTGGGGAATGGATCTGATTGGCCCATTTTCCTCAAGCCAGTGAGCAATGAAAGTTCGTTCTTGTGATGATCGACTTCTTCAAGGGGATCGAGGCCAAAGCTCTAGCCAAGACCACGTCTCAGATCGTGAAGAACTTCATATAAAGGGAGATTGCCTACAGGTGCGTGATTCCCCTCGCCATCTTCATAGATAACGGTCCGCAGTTTGCCAGCTTAGAGCTGACCGACTTCTGCCAGCAATTGGGAAAGGACCTTCAATTTGCTTCGGTACATCATCTCTAGAGCAATGAGCAAGTGGGGGCTGCGAACAAGCTCGTTAGATTAAAAGGGTCGAGAATCTAAAGGGGAACTTGGCTGGGCAGTTTCCATCAGTCACTCCTAACTCGGCCATGGGGGAGACAACTTTCAAGCTGTTCCATGGGTCCGAGCTCTCATCACAGTGAAATTCGAGGTCAGGATTCCAAGAGTGATTGCGACAGAAAGAGATGAAGAATGACGCCTCGAGAATAAAGAAGCTCAAAAGCTCTCTCTCGACTCCATTGAAAAACTTCGAGACCTTGCATTAGCCTGACAGGAGGAGGTCAATAGAATAATGACGAAGCACTTCGATAAGCATTCCGCATCAAGCAATTCTTGGAGGGATACCTCGTTCTGAAAAAGGTGGATGGCACAGGAAGATCAGTCTCCGTCTGGAAGCTTAACCCGAACTGGGAGGGACCTTTCATTATCCAAGTGGCACCCGAGAGTGGAGGATACCACTAACAAAACCACGAGGGAGAATCACTCGATAACACCTGGAGCGACGATGACCTAAAAATGGTGTTACCCCTAAAAGGGGAAGGGTATGTCTGGTTGTTATTGTACTTTTGAAATATATGAATGACCCTAAAATTTGAGAATTGGTTCTCTTTACTAACAAATTGTTTCCAGCATGAATAAGCAAACATGGCCGATCTCCTTGGTCGACTTGGGGAACGAGCCACAAACTTGACGCTCGTAACACTCAAAATAGATAATGAGATGGTGTGTCGGGTATTTTACTGCATACTCTCATGTCCAAACCTCTGCATTGATGATCGAGTTCAGCTCCTCCTTTATATGTTGTCTGACGACCCCCCAATTGCACTCTCATTCGACTGCAGAGGTTATCATGAGAGAGAGTCTGTAACACCCTGCCCGTTTCGAAGAACATACTAGCGGGTCCGGCCGGGACCCCACGCCATCTTAAACGAACAAGCATTTTTATTAAATTTAAACCAGTTTGTCAACAACACTATAGGAATGAAATAACAACAACTGATCTTGGCCTTAAGGCCGTACATGCTTTTCAAATGTGTTAACACATCTACATGGTTTACATACATCGACACGCAGACCGGCTATACATGAAAGACGAACACCAAAACTTGACCTTCAAAGTCCACTATTTCCCGCTTGGCTCGCCAGAACCCGCACAAGTACGTTCCACAAAGACGTGATAAAACAAAACGGTGGTCAGCTAAAGCTGACCACAATGACATAACGACCCTACCCCATTCCTGGGGTGGTGGTGCTCCTTCTCTACAAGCAAGCAGTATAACATCATATATCTACTATATCAACGGAAAGTGCAGTTACTCTGCACTCAAGCATAGCCACGATGTTAACAACATCGTAACACAAACGTTGGCACGCACGACCACACGTTTCATGCTCTCAAGACATACATTGGTGCACTCGAACTCTCATACTGGAGCAGTCGTACCAATCCAAGTTTTGTTGACTCATCGGTGCACTCGAACTCTCTTTCGAGAGCAGCCCCACCAAGTTAAGTTTTGTCAACTCAAATTTCGTTTGAACATTTTGCTAGTCAGGTCTATTAGCCTTGACTCTCTCCCATGCCAACAACGATGGCCAATTACTTTAGGCTGTCAAGCTGAACGACAATGTGCAGGTTCGGTTCAGTTATTGCCCATTGTTCAAATCCCCATGTATAGACAAACACAAGGCGAGAACAACTTTACCTCTTCCCGATCTAATTAACACACACTGCATGTAGGCTTCACGACCTTTCAGTTTAACACGCTACACACAGTCCCCAGGACTTGTGCTTCACGACCATAACCAATGCTCACTGGATTGCAACAAGGAAGATAACGCCAGACGATATCTACTATCGTCGGATGACATCAACAAAACATCCATTTTCTGTTACAACTTCGGGTATTTCCTGGAGTTGATCTCCAGTACTCCTTGCAGCATCCAGAACCCCAAAAATTACACATTTTCTACAGAGTGTTCTCAAGTACGCAAATTAAAACATCATCAATTCGGCCCAACTTGTTCCAGATGAGCTTCATGTATCATGCCTATGCCCGTACATCAATCCAGACTCTATATGCAATTTCTAACGGGGATAAACAACATCAACCCACTGATAGTCTCGTCTTCCACTAATTAGTGGAGACACTTCCATGCAAATATGCTAAAGCAAAATAGGACTAGCATGTCCTATCACCAGAAAGAAGGATCGTTACCCTTGACGATCGTTTCGGTGTTATGAATCAGATATCTACTCGGTTGACAAGGCTGCAACGGAATGCTCTCAGTGGATCTAAAAATGGCTTGCAAATCAGAGCTTCGGAGTTCTGTTAATGGCAAAAACAAGCTTCTTCCTCCAGGCTCTCTTGCTTTTAAAAGCTATCCTGGAATCAAAAGTCAAGAGAATGACTTATCCATTTGCTTTCAGCCCTTTTAACATAAAAGGACGAATACATCTGGAGCATTGGATCACTTTTCAAAAAGAATCGGACGACCACGATCCGTATTTCGCAAATCAACTTTCGCCCGTACTGTTCCCAGAGCAGTGATCCTTATCCACAACCGCCTAACCAAAAGCGATGTGTTCACTTGACGTACTCAATGCACGTCGAGTTGCACTCGACGCACTTGACGTACTCGACGTACTTGACATACTCTGCGCAACGTCGAGTTGCACTCGGCGTACTCGAGATACTTGACGCAACGTCGAGTTGCACTCGACACACTCGACATACTCGACGCTATCGACGCCAGGCTATTGCCTGGCGTTATTACTAACGCCCGCATTAGCTCCAACAACCAGAACTTTGTTGTTTTCTTCTATTGGGAAAACTGAAGTGTTACAAATCTCCTCCCTCAAAGAAATTTTGTCTCGAAATTCCAGAATGAAAGAAATAATATAAAAGTACAAGAATTAAATCGTAGCTCAGCGGAACATCTCCGGGAACTCCTCCGGGAACTCCTCCAACATGGTTTGCTCTTGCTCCCATGTAAGTTCCGCGCGACCGCAATTGTCACAACGTACTTTGACCATCCGGATCATTTTGTTCTGCAACTGCTTGACGTCAGGTTCCTCGATGCGAATGGGCTTGACCTTTGTCTTTAGCCCACTATCGATTGACACCTTATCAACCACAACAACTTGAGTAGGGTCTTGCACAACCTTCCTCATCACCAATATATGAAATACATCGTGTAAACCGCTCAACTCTGTCGAAAGAGCAAGCCGATAGGAAGTTTCACCAACACGCTCCAAGATCTCAAACGGTCCAAGGTATCTCAGGCTTAGCTTTTTCAAGTGTTGTATCTTCAACGCACCCATGAATGGTTTGATCTTTAGATAAACCCAGTCGCCCACGACGAACTCGACGTTTCTATCCTTGATGTTGTTGTATTTTGCCTGCCTATCCTGTGCAATCAACAATCACTCCCAGATCATTTGAATTGTCGAAGTAGCATCTTCAACATCTTTTCGTTTAAACAACTTTAGTCGCCTACGACGAAGTCGATATTTCTGTGCTTGATGTTGTAGTATTTTGCCTGCCTATCCTGTGTAATCAACAATCACTCTCAGATCGTTTGAATTGCCGAAGTAGCATCTTCGACATCCTTTCGCTTAAACAATTTCGTTTTGCCAGTTTCTGCCGAAATCAAGGGAGTACGACACTTTCTACCATAAAGGGCTGCGAATGGTGTCATTTGAATACTTGCTTGGTAGCTGTGTTTATAGGCGAACTCGATCATATAAAGATGGTCCTCCCACCTATTTCCGATATCCAAGGTGCACATACAGAGTATATCCTCCATTGTTCTATTGGTCCTTTCAGTCTGACCATCCATTTGAGGATGAAAAGCTATGCTAAACCTTAGTTTGGTACCCAACAATTGGTGGATTAACCTCCAATCATTTGATGTAAAGCGCCCATATCGGTTACTTACGATGCTATGGGGCATACCGTGCAATCGTACTATGTTATCAACATAAAGTTTTGCCAATTTTTCTACTGAATCGTCCCTCCGATTCGGAATGAAGCGAGACACTTTCGTCAAATGTCTAAGATCACCCAAATGACATCGTTCCCTTCTTGCGATCTCGACAAGCTATGCATGAATTCCATAGAAATATCATCAAACTTCTATTTCAAAATCAGTAACGACTTTAAAAATCCACCAGGTTTCTAACATTCTGCCTTCACAAGTGTGCAAGTATGACACTTTGCCACATATAGAGCCATGCCTTTCTTCAAACCCGACCACCAAAATAGTTTTTTCATGTCCTTAAACATCTTTGCGCTCCTCGGGTGGATAAAGTATTTTGTAAAATGTGCCTCGTACATCAAATTCTCTCGCAATTTACCAAACTTTGGGCGCACAAATGACCATTTTCCACAAAAGACCATCTTCGTAGGAAAATTCGGCATTAGACCCATCCACAGTCTCTGCCACATAGCGTTTCATGCTTTCATCAAGCTCCAACGCCCGTCGAACTCTGCCTGTAAGGTCACACTGCACCTCCGTCTAGTTTGAGCATGCATTTGCACTTGTTCTCTTATCTACAAAAGAGATTTCTAAGTCCTCCAAGTCACGGATTAGACGCTCATCATGCATCTGAATGCAGTTTGCTTGTGCTGGAGCCATTCGGCTTAACACATCGAGTACATTTTTCTTCCCGAGAGTGTAATGAATCTCGAAGGTCTAGTCCCCAAAGAAACTTCATCTTCCTCCTTTGTCGCATATTCAAATCCTTCTGATTTAACATATATACTTAAGGCTCTTGTGGTCCGTAAAGATGTCAATCTTCACGCCATACAAATAATGCCGTCAAAGTTTAAGAGCGAATATCATGGCCGCCAACTCGAAGTCGTGGACCAGATAATTTCTCTCGTACACATTCAGTTGGCGAGAGCCATAAGCAATAACTTTTTCAAATTGAAGAAGAATGCAACCTAAGCCGCTCCCTGTGGCATCACTGTATATCTCATAGTCTTTCGTACCACACGGTGAACAAAAAATTGGCGCTGTAGTCGGACAACTCTTCAACTCCTCAATGCGAGCAAAATAACTTCTGATCCTTTCTAGTCAAGGTTGTGAGAGGTAGAGCCATCCTCAAAAAATTCTTTACGAAGCGCGCCTATAGTAGTCGATAAGTACTGGAAAACTTCGGACTTCCGCCACAGTTGTCAATACAGGCCACTCTCTATCGCAATTATTTTCGCCGGATCCACTTCAATGCTTTCTCCACTAATCACCTGACCTAAGAATGCCACAAATGCTAGCCAAAACTCACTTAGAGAACTTGACATATAGCTGACTCCTCCTTAGGGTGTCCAGAATAATGCGTAAGTGAAGCACATGTTCTTGTTCTGACTGAGAGTATATCAGGATATCGTCAATAAAGACAATCACCAATCAGTCTAAATACTCTATAAAAGTTTTGTTCATCAAATCCATGAATACCGATGATGTATTCGTCAGTCCAAACGACATCGCAGTAAACTCATAGTGACTATAACAAGCACTGAACGTTGTCTTGAGAACACTTTCCCTGATTCTCAACTGGTAATGACCGGACTTCAAATCCAGTTTCGAGTACACAGTTGATCCAACTAGCTGGTCAAACAAATCATCGATTCTCGGAATCAGATACTTGTTCTTCTCCGTCAGCTTATTCAATTCTCGGTAGTCTATACATAGACACAAACTTCCGCCCTTCTTCATAAGAAGACCGGTGCACTCCAAGGGGATGAACTCGGACGTACATAGCCTTGCTCTAGCAACTTCTGTAACTGAACTTTTAACTCTGCCATCTCCTTTGACGTTATTCAGTACGTAGAGCGTGATACAAGTTTGACACCTGACAGCAACTCAATAGTGAAGTTAATCTCTCGCCGAGGTGGACTCCATAGAGATCTTTTGGAAACACATCCGTATACTCCGATATAATAGGAACATCACTCAACTGGGCTTGAGCTCTAAAACCTCCAACAACGTGAAGAATAACTCTGCTCCTTTTTGAACCGCATTGACCACTTGGAGAGCAGACATCAATATCTTGCTCGATTCTCGCATACCAACAAACTTAGTCTCGCATTCAGTATTTTGTCAATTGCGTTTTCCTTCGAATTGCAATCAATGCATACATGCTGCTTCAAAAGCCAGTCCATGTTAAAGATCACATCAAATTCCGATATCGGCAGCATTGACGCTTCCAATTCAAACTCGTGATTTTCTATCCGCACCTTAACACATCAAACTCTATCCGCACGCATCATGCACTCGTTTGGCAAAAACACATCTAATTTATCTTTCGACATGAAAGAAGACACTCCAATACACAGTACGAAGTGCTCAGATAGAATGGAGTGAGAAGCTCCAGTGTCAAACAATGCTCTCGTTGGATAGCTCAATTTTAAAACAAAGCCTAATATAACCAATCGTACACCAGGTAGAAAGGGAACCAAGCTACAAAAGATACTAAGTCATACCTGTCACGACATGGTATTAGAGGACCTCAAGTTGGTCAAACGAGCAGCCTCAAGTTGGTCATACCTGTCACGACATGGTATTAGAGGACCTCAAGTTGGTCAAACGAGCAGCCTCTTGGCTGGATTGGGGAAGCTGGAAATTCCACTGTCTTCCCTTTCTACTTGTACGACACACCCACCTTTTTGTTCATTTTCGGTGGACCACTTCGACAGACTCGGGCAAAATGCCCCACCTTGCCGCAAGTTTAGCACGTGAGAGGACGTCGCTCAGTCATCGCTCCTGAAATAGTAGAGGGAGCTGGCTCCTAAAACCGAGACTTCTTCTTGAACTTGCGGTACCTAGACTTTGTGGCACCCACGTCTTTCTTTCATTGGACTTTTTCCGAATCCATCTCCAACAATCTAGCCGACGCCATTAAGACATGGAATCCAAATAACTTTGGACCCAATAATAGTACTCGTAAATCATCTTGCAGACCATTATAAAACCTATTGATCTTGATCTACTCGTCTTCCAACATAGACAATGCATATCTCCTTAGCCTAATGAATTCATGTGGGTATTCATAAACTGTATGCTCTTCCTGTTCAAAACACAGGAACTGGTTATGCCGAGCAACATTCGCAGCAGAGGGTATATACGGCAAAGGGTATGAAGGATTGAAGGTGAGAAGTTGCTTCAACGGTTGATCTGACACCCGTGTCATTGCTATCGACTCAATTACCGCAATCGGCTCCAGGGCTACCTCATGGGAAGGATGCTGTATAGGCCTTCCTGGTTGGGAATTGATCATCGCAAAGACAGTTTCAACATCCAACCGAATAGTTTCCGCAGGAGGTATAAACACATCAACAGGTGCAATACTTTCCTCAAAGTGTTGGGGTTGAGACTGCCACACACCACTTCTAGTCACCTATAATCGTGAAACACATAATTAAGCGACTATAAACATAGCAAACAACAAGCATATGAGCACTCAGGTTTCTCAAACACTGCTACGAACATGTATGTATTTCATTCCTAAGTGAACATTTACTGGTTATTTAGATGTTTTAACATCGATGCACACACGTGCTCATCACCGCTTAAAAGAATTTGACCTCGAATTCAAATGAGAATGGATTGACACGAGAAGCTGATACCAAATTGTAACACCCTGCCCATTCCGAAGAATATATTAGCGGGTCTAGCCGGGGCCCCACGCCATATTAAACGAACAAGCTAAAGCCTTACAAAATGAAACATCAACACATCCTAAACAACACAAAGAAAACCAAACAAAAGCATTTTTATTAAATTTAAACGAGTTTGTCCACAACACTATAAGAATGAAATAACAACTGTTCTGCTTTTCAAAAGTGTTTACACATCTACATGGTTTACATACATCGACACGCAGACCGACAATACATAAAAGACATAAACACCAAAAGTTGGCATTCGAGGGACAGCACAACAATGAGCTTTATCCCGATATTTCCCGCTTGGCTCGCCAGCACCTGTACAAGTACATTCCACAAAGACGTGGCAAAACAAAACGACGACCAACTTTAGCTGACCACAATGGTATAACGGCCCCACCCCATTCTCTTGGTGGTGGTACTCCTTCCCTGCAAGCAAGCAATATAACAACATATATCTACTATATCAATAGAAAGTGTAGTTACTCTACACTCAAGCATAACCACGATGTTAACAACATCGTAATACAAACGATGACACGCATAGACACACGTTTCATGCTCTCAAGGCATACTTTGGTGCACTTGAACTCTCATACGAGTGCAGTCCCACCAATCCAAGTTTTGTTAACTCGTCGGTGCACTCGAATTCTCTTTCAAGAGCAGTCTCACCAAGCCACGTTTTGCCAACTCAGATTTTGTTTGAACATTTCGCTTGTCAGGCCTATCAATCTTGACTCTCTCCCATGCCCACAACGATCGCCAATTACTTTAGGCTGTCCAGCTGAACGACAATGTGCGGGTTCGGTTCAGCTATTGTCCACAAGACGAGAACAACTTTATCTCGTCCCGATCTAATTAACACGCAACACACGTAGGCTTCACGACCTTTCAGTTTAACACGCTACGCTCTTAGTCCCCAGGACTTAGGCTTCACGACCATAACCAATGCTCACGGGATTTCAGCAAGGAAGATATCGTCGACAAGGTTG
Organism: Platanthera guangdongensis; assembly: GCA_039583875.1. Classification (NCBI taxonomy): domain Eukaryota; kingdom Viridiplantae; phylum Streptophyta; class Magnoliopsida; order Asparagales; family Orchidaceae; genus Platanthera; species Platanthera guangdongensis. The sequence goes on along the minus strand of CM077150.1, from coordinate 77,097,046 downwards.
TAGATGTCGGATGTCGGGTTCATGTCGGTTTGGGTTTGAAATGACGTATATCGGATTGCGGGGGATATATCAGGGATATTTTACAATATCGGATTTTAATATTTAGATAAATATAACAGTATTTATAAACATATTTTTTGCAAATAAGTAAAAATGTACAGACAAATAACTATAGCAATGTACAGACAAATAAGTATTTATAACATTTTCTTTGAAATAATTTTGAAAGATAAAGGCGAAGCCCATGTAATTATGCAAAGTTGGAGGGGAGTTTTTCATAGCTACTGCAAAATTCACTATAGCAAAAGTTAACAAAATAATGTTAACATAAGTTAGAAGTGCACAAGCGAAATAAAAAACATTGCAGATTTACACAAGAAAATGTATAAACTTAGCTATTGCAAGAAAGAAACTTAACTATAGCCAAAGTAAGAAGCTTACAGTAACACAAGTTTAATAAACTTTTAGATCTTATGACTTGATCAATATAACTCCAAATAAAATTTTCAATTGACGCAGAAATAAGAAGGAAGAAGAAAGAAGAAGGTGGCTTACAGTGGAGTGAAGTAGTATAAACCCTAAAGCTCGGCGTCGACTCCTCGCCTGCAATGCCCATTCGTAGAAAGCCCGACGTCGTCTTCTACTCCTTGCTTGCGATGCCGATTCGTAGAAAGCCCGACGTCGTCGTCTACTCCTCGCCCACGATGCCGATTCGTTGCCTCGTCGTCGGAGGAGCTGTCGAGGGTCGACCACTCCGCCAGAGACTCCCGTAAAATTTATGGTGAGCGAGAAATGTTGAATGCGTGAAATAGACTCATGAAGTAGAAAAATACGGGTCTCGTGAACTTTGTTTTTTTATATATTAAATATAATAACCGAAATATCGGGTTAGAGATATATTGATATATCGGGATATATCGCCGTTTTTATACAAAACGATTTTTTTGTCAAACAAATCAGTTTCGTTGCGGTTTGCACCCAAAACCTTTATGTCGGCCGACATGTCGGACATGTCGGCTGACATCTACAACACTGATCGTCGACGATATCTGCTATCGCCGGGCGACATCAATAGAACAATCATTCTGTTACAACTTCGAGTGTTTTGTGGAGTTGATCTCCAGTGTTCCCTGCAGCACCCAGGACCTGGAAAATTACACATTTTCTACTGAGTCTTCTGCAGCACGCAAATCAAAACATCATCAATGCAGACCAACTTGTCGCAGATGAGCTTCACAAAACATGCCTATGCCCGTACCTCAATCCGGACTTATATGTAATTTCTACCGGGCATAAACAACATCAACCCGTTGACAGTCTCGCATTCCACTAATTAGTGGAGACACTTCGATGCAAATATGTTAAAGCAAAATATGATTAACATGTCCTATCACCAAGAAGAAGGATCGTTACCCTTGACGATCACTTCGGTGCCATGAATCAGATATCTAGCCGGTTGACAAGGCCGCAACGGACTGCACTCCGTGGATCTGAAAACGACTTGCAAATCAGAGCTTCGGAGCTCCGTTAACGGCAGAAACAAGCTTCTTCCTCCAAGCTCTCTTGCTTTCAAAAGCCATCCAAGAACCAAAAGGCAAGATAATAACTTATCCTTTTACTCCCAGCCCTTTTAACATAAATGGACGAATACATCTGGAGCATCAGACCACTTTTCAGAAAGAATCGGACGGCCACGATCCGTATTACATGAATTAGCTTCCGTCCGTATTGTTCCCAGAGCGGTGATCCTTATCCGCAACCACCTAGCCAATAGCATCGTGTTCACTCGACGTAGTCGACGCAACGTCGAGTTGCGCTCGACGCACTTGACGAACTCGACATACTCGACGCAATGTCGAGTTGTACTCGACGCAATGTCGAGTTGTACTCGACGCACTCGACATACTCGATGCAACGTCGATTTGCACTCGACATACTCGACGCCAGGCTATCGCCTGACGTTATTACTAATGCCCGTATTAGCTCCAACAACCAGAACTTTGTTGCTCTCTTCTATTGAAAAAATTGGAGTGTAACTTCAGATTGCACTTAGATCCGAATATTTGAAATAGGGATTTTCCGGCTTCAACACTTGTGACCCGCGACAGTGCGAAGCGGAGGTTGGCGACCCACGGAAGTGTAAAGCGGTGCCGGAGACCTGCATTAGTTAATGTAGTTTTTATTTTCATGCACTGGTTTGTAGAAACTCAACCCCCCCCCCCCCCCCCCCACCCACCCCCACCCTACTCCTACCCCCACCACACACACCCGTGAATTCGACAATCAAGAGACTTCGATCCTAAGTCTCCCTTGGAAGTTGAATCAACCTTGCGGTGCTCTGCGAGAGATCGATACTCGGAAGTCACTATCCGTTTTAATTATTACTTGACGACGAAAGTTGGTGCACTTGCCATACCGCTTGGTACGCATCAGGCAGCAGGTGGAGGCGTGTGGGATGTTAGCGACAATGACCCGATTTTCACAGAGGAACGAATGGTTTCGTCCTCTGAGATTTTCCGGTCCCATTTTCTTCTTGGCTAGGTGTTTTAAATAATGAGTTAGCTATTTTGCCAACTATTTCTACAAAATTTGTAGCCTTAATTGATGATTCCCTCACTGACTTTATTTCCAAAAAATATTGATCTCTTCAAAATATTTTTTGTCAATGCATTTCTTCTAAAAATATTTCTTGCCGCTTTATTCATCTCCTCAAAATATGATTTTTAATATAAATTTTTATGGTAGTGTTACGTGTCTATCTTTGGTGGATCGTCGGAGGGCTGCGGGAGGAGGATACAAGGGATTAAATCCCTAGAAATGGTGGAAGAGGAGATGAGAGAAGGAGAAACCCTAGAGGGTGGAGGAAGGAGAGAAGAATTAGAGAGAGAGAGAGAAGAAGTTAGAGAGATAAAGAAAGCTTCGATTAATTTCTTGCATGCTTACAATGACCGCCATGAGTTCCCTTAAATAGAATTCATAATGGCATACTCGTAAATACCACAATAGACGCACGAATATTAAAATCCTACGACGCTAAGAGTATGACTCGACTCGATAATAACGACTCGACTCGATAATAACGACTCAATAAAAGATGACTCACCATATAATAATAATAACATACGATAACTGACGGTGGATCCGTAACACTCCACCCGTCGATAACATCGAGCTTGTCCCCAAGCTCGAACTTCATGTGGATGGTCGGCTCTTCGGGCAGCTTGATCTCCCGCCAAAACAATGTCTGATCGGGTGTAGCGGCAGTGGCGTTGTCGGCGAGTAGCGGTGGCGGCCAAAATACGCACGGTGAAAGAAATGGTTTTCGCACGGTCGGTGGAGTGATGGTGAGCAATAGCAACAGGGAGCGCGGAGAGAGGATGACCGACAACAGAAACGGGTCTGTCGGGGTCACCGAAGCATGGGCTGGCAGAAGAGGCAGCGGAGGTGGCGGCGATGACGACGACGACCTCTGCGACGATGGCAGCGGCGGCGGAGGTGGCGACGACGGCAGCGGCGGTGCACCATGAACGACGGAGGACGGTGGTGGCACAATCATGGGAGAGGGAGGCGACGACTCCAGCTCCGCTAGTGGTGGTGACAGAAAAACTACAACGATTCGCGAGATATGCGGAGTGCGTTGGGCGTGAGGTCGAGCTGAGCATCGGCGTGGCCGAGTCGAGCCTCACGATAAGCAATACGAAGCTTTAGCTTGGCGAGGGTGGCGAGAAGCTCAATGCGGTTGGCAGCGCTAAGCGACATGATAGAAAAGTGGGATAATTAATTAACTAATTAAATAATTAGTTAATAATTATGAGAAGGATTTGTTCCTTAATTAATTAGGGGGATTAATTAAGTAGGAGAGAGGGGGTTGGGATGAGAAGATGACAGTAGAATTAAATAAAAATGTGCAGTAGAGGTAAATTGCGGGAGGGGGTATTGAGATATAATAATAAAGAAAATGTAACAAAAGATAAGAGATGACAGACTCGAGGAGGAAAAATAATAAAGTTGGGGGAAAAGACAGGTGATGGGGAGGGATGGGGATATGAGGAGAGCAGGTAATTTAAATCAAAAAAGGTGTTGTGACTTGTGAGTCTGTGACCGGTGATGTGCTGGAGGAGAAGAAATAAAAGAGAAGAAATTATAATAATAGTAAATAATAGGGGCGGGTGGCTCGATACGGCAGGGGAAAAAAGCAGGCGGTTCAGGCGTGTTGTCGGGGGAGCGAGAGCTCGTTGCTGGACATTTGCCTCTGCGGAACGTCGATGCTGTTGGGGGATCTGCCGCTGGGGAACGATGAAGGCCGCAGGTTGCGGGGTGAGCGGCGCTGGACAACCGAGCAGATAAGAGGGAGGGGCTGGAAGGTCGATGCTGACGAGATGAGCCCGGGAAGAAGAAGTGCAGAAATAGCAGAGGTAAAGCAGTGTTGGGTGCGACGGGGAGGCGGCTAGCCGGAACGACAATCCTGCTCGAGGTGATAACGCGGGGGAGAAGCAACAATGGCGTCACTGCGGTGGCTTGTCGGAAGGGAGGATGGCTTACGAAAACTCAGTGGCCGAGGGGAGGAAAGATCCTCTGATACCAAGTTGTTATGTGTCTATCTTTGGTGGATCGTCGGAGGGCTGCGGGTGGAGGATACAAGGGATTAAATCCCTAGAAATGGTGGAGGAGGAGATGAGAGAAGAAGAAACCCTGGAGGGTGGAGGAAGGAGAAAAGAATTAGAGAGAGAGGGAGAAGAAGTTTGAGAGATAAAGAGAGCTTTGATTAATTTCTTGCATGCTTACAATGACCCCCATGAGTTCCCTTAAATAGAACTCATAATGACATACTTGTAAATACCACAATAGACACACGAATATTAAAATCCTACGACGCTAAGAGTACGACTCGACTCGATAATAACGACTCGACTCGGTAATAACGACTCGATAAAAGACGACTCAACATATAATAATAATAACATACGATAACTGACGGTGGATCCGTAACAGGTAGATACTTGGGTATCTTGCCCTATTTAAATTTGTGAATCCTTAAATAATTTTAAGCTTGCCCTTTTCATCATAACTAGTTAGAATTGTCAGACCATTTATTCAGGGTCTCACTGTGTGGTTAAGCCGATGAGCCGGAACTCAACATACAACAATGCGTGGAAAAATAAAATGACAAAAAAATGAAATGACAAATAAAAGTTAATGGCCGCGTGATGATATCACGGCCGCGTGATGATATCACGCGTCCTCGGATGCGACGATGGATGCATCAATGAGTGATCTCCTTGGAAGTCCCCGCATTGCCCATTGAAACAGAGCTAGTATTAAGCATCTCATGCAGCACTCAATAGGGATGAATGGAGGACTAAGTGTGACACTGTTACTTTTTAGAATCATAGTATTGATCATATGACAAGCTACTTGTTGGTAAACATGCGATTGTGTAGTGTGGTTCCCGTAAGCCCAGGACAATGCTATTCTTTGTTTGCTATTTTTTGTAACATTAAAAATCTTGTAGAAGATTTCTTCTCTTAAGCCCTGGACAATGTTATTCTATGCATGTTATTTCTGTAACATTTAAATCTACTAAAAAAATCTTATCTTTGCAATCATAATTCCGATCTTGTCCTTGCAGGAGACGATTCCAGTCACACAACTGGTAAGAGAAACAGCTACTGTCATGCAGGAATTCACTCAATCTGGGTATTAATATTCTTGATCGTCTTTGCTCCTTTTAATCTCATAATGGATTTTTTACATTTAGGAAAAGCTTCGCTTGGCAAGCAAGAAAGATTACTTTTTATGGCAGACCAAGAGATAAGATTGCAAAGTAGCCAAGCAGGCATGACCAATAGCATAATACTACTAGAGAACATTTGGAAATAATCGTGACATTTAGAATAGCCACACACTTGTATATATCGCATACCTCTTTTTGGTACCTACAAATATATCTTGTCATAATATCCTTATAGTGTATTGCATAATTTTGTTTTTGTAACCAAGTCATCTTAAAACAACTTATTTCCCCTTTTATTTATGTAGGATATAGATCAAGGAAGAACTGTTTTCACTTTTCCGATCTTTTGCTGTATTTATTTTGTAATCATATCATGGTTTATTAGATGTGCCATTGTGTTAGGGATCCTCGTTGGGGGTTCACGTACAAGTGCCGCGAGTGGCGTGCGCATGAACCACCTTTTATCTTGTATTAGTATTTTATGCATGTTTTGGTATTTTTAACCCCTCCGTTTGTTAAGCCATGTGAGAGGGCATTTGGGTCTTTTGGTTTGAACTTGGCCTTTATGATTGTGGGTTGGCTTGGAGAGAAAACAAGCAAAAATTAAATCAAATCTTTATTCTCTCTTTAATTTCCTCTCTCTAACACACTTGTAACCCCGCCCGACACCGCGATGCCGCTCGCACGCCGTATCACTGCCGGCCTCCCTTCGCCTCTCACCAGTCAGCGCTTCCCTTCTCCTTACCATAGCGCCTTAGGGTTCCAAGATGGGATCCACCTCCCTCCCCCAGGACTTCCCTCTCCACCCTCCTTGCACGAGATCACAATCTAAAACACGTAACAACTCGGTATCAAAGAAAACGGTCCTTCCTTCCGCCGACCAAGTCATGTCAGCTCCACCGCTCCCTCTCGTCGCCAACCGCGCCCTCGCGGTGGACGTCCGCGACCTTCGCTCCAATCCAGCTATCCCGAGCCCGCCAGCACGCACCTCTCCGCTCTAGGCCCGTCCGCACCCGCACACCCAGCCCCCGATCCTTCTCGGCTCCTCTCTCGTCGGGGGCTCCTTACTCGCCGCCTCCACCGGGCTTGCTCCCTGATCTACCCCCTTCCGGACTCCTTCCTTCATGGACGACGAAAATTTAGGCGGCCCGACCTTTTCCCAGATTTTGGAATCTTTCAAGACCATGATGGAGGACAACCATCAGACACTCCTCGCAGCACTACGCCCGGATGGCACTTCACCGCCCCCACGTTTTGTTGGTGATTCCTCTTCCTCCATGCTCGAGCCGCATCAACAACATAGGCTGATCGATCTTCCTTTACGCTTGGACTACTCTACCGTGCCTTGTTTCGTGAAGTTGGATTTCCCGATCTTTGAGGCTCGCCAAGACCCCGTTGACGTGGTGTAGCCTCCTTCCACCTCATGGGTTTGGCGCAATTGTGGTTCTCTCAACTCCAACGGGAGAAACCCTACCTTACTTGGGACGACTTCAAGGTCCAATGCAACCTACGCTTTGGCCCACCACTCCGCAGCAACCCCATCGACAACTTGATCTCCCTGAAGCAGTCGGGCTCTATCGATGACTACTTAGAGCAGTTCCAGGTGCTCCTTGCCCATGCTCTGTCGGTTCCAGCGTTCCACCAGGCGATATTCTTCACCGCGAGCTTACATGAGCGACTCCGCATGGACGTTGAGTTCTAGAACCCACCGAATCTTATTACCGGCATGAGCCTGACACGCCTTTGTGAGAAGCACTTTTTGATGGACCGCCCCCACTTGGGGCGCCACAGCAGTGATAGATCCTTCCGACATTATAGCAAGCCCCAGCCTCCCTCGAGTGGTGGCTCTGCGAAAACCAAGGAAGAGGAGCGCCCCGCTCACATCCATCGTCTGTCGAACCAGGAGACGACCAAACGCTGAGCAAAGCGCCTTTGCTTCAACTGTGATGAGGCTTTCGGTCGTGGGCACCGGTTTAAGCGTCTTTTTGGGCTCGAGGTCGACGATCCTTCAGATGGGGAAGCCGAGGATGATGAGCCAGGGGACCCCGCGATTTCTTTTATGCCATGTCGGGCCCTCACTCTGGGGACACAATGCAGATGCCCATCTCCGTGGAGGGCCACCAGCTCCTTGCCCTCATGGACACATGCATTATGCACAGCTTCATCAACGACATCACTGCCCAACGACTCCAACTTCCCATTACCAGTCACAGTCGTTTGCGCGTGGCTGTGGCTAATGGCGCCGCCATGGTCTGTACCGGGGTTTGCCGAGTCGTCACTTCATTATGGAGGACTATCATTCATGTTGACTTCTTCGTCATCGCCTTACGGGGGTTCGAAACCGTCATAGAGACGCGTTGGTTGTGTACCCTTGACCCTATCTTTTAGGATTTGGAGGGTCTGACGATGTCCCGGGGCCAAGGACCCAACTTGACGGTTTGACACAACCATTCGACGACAGACATTGCCCGTATTTTTTCCTTTTAGCCTGCTCCCCCGGTGCAGCAAGATCTCCCGACCTTTCTTCACGAGTACCACGATAGCATGACCGCGTCTATAGGGCTTCCGTGCCGACAAGACGACCACATTTGCTTCCTTCCGAACACTGCTCCGGTTGTCGACCGCCCCTACCGCTACAGAAGGATGAAATCGAGCGGCAGTTCTCCGATATGCTTCGCTAGGGCATCATCCGCTACAACGTATCACCCTTCTCATCCCCGATCTTAGTTCTCAAGAAAGATGGCTCCTGACGCTTCTGTGTGGACTACCGCGACTTGAACGTGCAAACAGTGAAGGATAAGTTTCCCATTCCCATGTTTGAAGAGTTGTTTGAGCTGAACGGGGCCCGCTACTTTTCCAAGCTGAATCTTTGCTCGGGATACCACCAGGTTCGTATGTTTCCGGCCGACGTGGAGAAGACAACCTTCCACACTCATCATGGACACTTTGAGTTCCTCGTGACCCCCTTCGGGTTCATGAATGCACAGATCTACTTTCATTCATGAATGAGATATTTCATACTCCTTCGTCGCTGCGTACTTGTTTTATTCGACGATATTTTGGTGTACAACAATACTTGGAAAGCACACCTCGACCACCTCGGCCAGGTCTTCCAGTTAGCACGCTCTCACCGTCTCTTCCTTAAACGGGCCAAGTGTTCCTTCTACTCTGGCAGGGTTGCCTACTTGGGGCACATCGTCGATCACTAAGGCGTCTCTGCCGACCCAATCAAGATTCAGGGGGTTCTCGATTGGCCCCTTCCCCCCCCCCCCCAAACTCAGCGGGGTCTTCCTGGATTCCTCGGGCTGACCGGCTACTACCTCAGATTTATCCAGGGATACACCGTGATCGCCTCCCCCTTGCTGTCCCTCTTGGGTCGTTAGTGTTTCGCTTGGGACGACTCCGCTACGACAAACTTTCGAGCCTTGCAACAACTATCTGGCCTTAGTATCGGCTCCCGTCCTCCATCTTCCAGATTTCAAGAAGGAATTCCAAGTGGAATGCGATGCTTCCGAACACGGGTGCTAAGGATGTCCACCACTGGCTAAGGTCATCCACCACTGAACTCTGCCCGACGAGCAGGAGCTCATCGGACTAGCTAAGGCCGTCCACCACTGTCTAAGGCCATCCACTACTGAACTCCGGCCTACGAGCAAGAGCTCATCAGACTTGCTAAGGACATCCACCTCTGGCGGACGTACTTGTGGGGGCGTTACTTCGTTATCCGCACTCACCATTTCAGTCTCAAGTACTTACTGGAGCAGCGCCTGATGACAGTATCACAACAACATTGGGTGAGCCGCCTTTTGGGCAACGGTTTCCGGGTGGAGTTTAGGGCGGACCACCTGAACCGTGCGGCCGACACTCTCTCTCACCGCGACTCTATAGATGCACTCCTCTACGTCGTGTCTGAGCCGTCGTCCCTGGTTCTCCCTTGCCTCTGTCAGGAGATCCACGACACACCCTCTCTCTGCGAGTTGCTTCACCAAATTCATGAGGGGCTCCTTCTGCCACAAGGATCGTTTTTACTTGCCAGTCACCTCTTTACTGATTCCGGACATTCTGGCGGCCATCCACGATCACAAACACGAAGGGTTCCACAAGACCCTTCAGTGCCTGCATGTCGAGTTCTTCCGGAAGGGACTCCATTGGAGTGTCCAAACTTATATTGCTACCTGCCTGATTTGCCAGCGCTGCAAGACGGAGTCTCTTTCGCCCGCTAGTCTCCCGCAACCCTTTCCGATTCCGACACAGATTTGGGCGGACATCTCGATGGACTTCATTGAATGGCTACCCCCTTCTCGGGGCCACTCCATCATCTTTGTGGTCGTTGATCGTTTTTCCAAGGGGGCTCACTTCATTTCCCTGAGCCACCCTTTCACCGGCCTTGTCGTTCCCCGTGCATTCTTCGACCAGGTGTTTCACCTCCACGGCGTACTAGAGAGCATTGTGTCCGACAGGGACAAGATCTTCGCCTCTCAGTTTTGGCTGGAACTATTTGCCCTTTATGGTATGAAGTTGTCCCTCTCTTACGCCTACCACCCGCAGTCAGATGGCTAGATCGAAGTGGTCAATCAGACACTCGAGATGTACCTCCGCTGCCTTACAGGAGACTGCCCCAAAGACTTGGCTCGTTGGCTTCCATGGGTGCAGTATTGCTACAATACTTCCTACCGCACCGCCCTCTAGACTACTTCTTTCCACCTCATCTACGACCAGGATCCTCCCTGCCTCTTTACCTATGATTGCGCCTCTGCCTGCTCCGCCATTGCCAACACCGAGCTCCACACACGCAATGAGATTTTGCGCTTTGCACGTGACCGCCTCATGCAAGCCCAGGAGTGTTTGGAGACCGCCCACAGCTGGAGCCACCGTAAGTTGTTCTTCGCTCCCGAGGATTGAGTCTAGCTTAAACGCCGCCCTTACTATCTCCAAGGGAGCTTACTAGAAGCTGGGGCCCAAGTTCTTCGGCCCTTTCGAGATTCTGCACCGCATCAGGGACGTGGGTTATCGTCTCCGCCTCTCCAACGACGCTCAGATTCACGTCTTCCACGTGTCCCAGCTGAAGCCCTTCGTCGGCGACCCTCCAACAGCGCCCTTGGTTCCACTTCCACCGCAACCACATGACAAGCTCGAGGACAAGGTTTTTTGTCGAGCAGGGTGGAGATGTTAGGGATCCTCGTTGGGGGATCACGTACAAGCGCCGCGAGTCGTGCACGCCTGAACCAACTTTTATCTTGTATTAGGACTCCCTCTCCCCCTCCTTGCACGAGATCGCAATCTAGGGAACGTGTTACGGTGGGCCGCTCCCCCTATTATACTGGCTCACCAGCGGGGGTCCCACTCGCTGTACAGGGCCATGGCCCATGCACCCCAACCCATCTCGGCAACCAGTTTAATCACCGCGGGATGTTGAGGCGGGGGCTCGATCCCCCTACCTCCTTGATAAGAAGCTTTCAACACAGCTTTCATCACCAACTGAGCCATGCACTTTTATGTTACGGTGGGCCGCTCCCCCTATTATACTGGCTCACCAGCGGGGGTCCCACTCGCTGTACAGAGCCATGGCCCATGCACCACAACCCATCTCGGCAACCAGTTTAATCACCGCGGGATGTTGAGGCGGGGGCTCGATCCCCCTACCTCCTTGATAAGAAGCTTTCAACACAGCTCTCATCACCAACTGAGGGATGTTGAGGCGGGGGCTCGATCCCCCTACCTCCTTGATAAGAAGCTTTCAACACAGCTTTCATCACCAACTGAGCCATGGCTCAGTTGGTGATGAAAGCTGTGTTGAATGCTTCTTATCAAGGAGGTAGGGGGATCGAGCCCCCGCCTCAACATCCCGCGGTGATTAAAATGGTTGCCGAGATGGGTTGGGGTGCATGGGCCATGGCCATGTACAGCGAGTGGGACCCCCGCTGGTGAGCCAGTATAATAGGGGGAGCGGCCCACCGTAACATAAAAGTGCATGGCTCAGTTGGTGATGAAAGCTGTGTTGAAAGCTTCTTATCAAGGAGGTAGGGGGATCGATCCCCCACCTCAACATCCCGCGGTGATTAAACTGGTTGCCGAGATGGGTTGGGGTGCATGGGCCATGGCCCTGTACAGCGAGTGGGACCCCCGCTGGTGAGCCAGTATAATAGGGGGAGCGGCCCACCGTAACAGAACGTAACACATTGAATTATTTTTTTTAATGATTACAGTTGTATTTAAGTGGGTTTGTTCAAACCTTTTAAGGTGAAAGCATTATTCAAGTAATTGAAGATAAACGCATTTTCCTACCATAGATTCTAATTAAATAATAACTGATTGAGAAGCTGAGAAATGGTCATGGGAGCAAAAATTTATAGTACTTTTGATTCAAAACTGTCCTTATCTAGCATTAGATCAAGAAACTTATCATTTAGCTTAGTGACGTGTTCTCTTAACATAAGATCAAGAAGCTTAGTGGCGTGTGTTCTCTTAATTAATTTGATTTTTGGACCTATTATATGTGCCAATTAACCCTGACTTTTACCATACAATTTCCAAAGAAACCAGATAAAACGTTTTAGGGGTTAGCATCCTTCTCTTTCAATCCAATATTAGGTTACAATTGAATGCAGTGGAGTCGGTTAATTTTGAACCATTATTTTTGAGTTTGTTATTCAAATACAATTTAAGTTAGAAGAGGCTAAGCCTCTACTTCTACGGCGATGGAATTATGTAAGCATGTAAGCTGGGATTTAAGAAGGATCAGTGGATATGAATGGCAAATATCAACAATCAATCCTTAAAAAAAATTAATTTTTCACGTGTATGCACTCGGCGGAACCCAGCCACCCAACAAGCTATGCCATTAGAAGTATTTGAAGGAACAAATATTACTAGATTATATTGCAAGTGATTTATTATAATTTTTTAGGGATTTTTTTCCTCTTTAAAGAATGTGCTTAGGATATATATATATATATATATATACTAGCATCTTCGAACGGGCTTCGCCCGTTCTCGATGCGTCGCTGCGGGGTTCGCCCGCAACCAAGCGACATTGTTCGGAGGCGACAACAATGTTCGGGGGCGGCGACATTCGTTGGGAGTGCCTATTCTCGACACGGTGTTGCGGCTGCGCCCGCAAACCAAAGACATTGGTCGTGGGCGGTGATATTGACTGTGGAGGCAACATTGGTCTTGGGTGACGACATTGGTCGTGGGCGACGACATTGGTCGTGGGCGACGACATTGGTCGTGGGCGACGACATTGGTCGTGGGCGACGACATTGTTCGGGGGCGGCGACATTGTTCGGGGGCGGCGACATTGTTCGCCCGCATCCAGGCGGGCTTTGCCCGTATCCAGGTGAAGCCTGTTCGAAGAACACCGTCATTCAAAATCCCAGAGAAGAACACTTGATGTTCTAATTGACATCTTATTAGTTTGTGCAATATTTTTTCTTGCTTAATTATTATTTTTATTTTGTGTTCTATTTATATAAATAAGATCAATGAATTTCAACCAACAAATCGTCTCTTCATGAATGTGTGTATTTTAAATCCTAGTATTTGAATTTGAACATAAACACTCAATCAATAAGAACTTCAAATAAGGATGACCTATTGAGAACTTTTAGTTTGACATGGTAAAAAGAAAAGGCAACCATGAAGCTCAAAATATTTGATTGATGTAGATTTGCTTGTCATAAATGGCGAAAATATTCATATGAAGTTTTATGTAATAGCTTAAGGGAAAAACACATCAAAAGGTTCATAGCAACTTAAGCTAATCTTATTAGAAATCGCAAAAATTTGATTGATCTAATTTGATTTAAAGTAGCACGTATAAATTAGCTCTGAATGGAAGCATACCTGGTAAGTGTCAAAGATCAATAGCTACTTTCTGCAGGTTATACAAATAAGATCAATGAATGACATATGTTTGTACATATAACATCTAATCTGTACCATGAACTCAAAACTGAAGTTACCTCCTCTTTTTCGAAATTTTAGGGGAAGTTATATCCAAATTGCAGTATGAGAATCTTTACAAAAAAAAAATAGATCACCTCATTAAAAAGTTCAATTATAGATGTTCCTCTGGTTCTTGTTCTAGCACAAACATTAGATCGAACGGGCTCATGCAATTCTTCCATTGCATATAAGGTGGTCTAAACAGGATACTGAAAACGAAAAAAATACTACATTAAGGAATACATTTAAATTAGAAAACCAAAACACACATATGACAAACACATTGTGATCAGACCTTTTTAGGTGAATAGTCCTTTGGAATAAGCTCTCATTTCTCCTTTCCTATACGCAACACATCAACCTCACCATCATAGGCCCGTGATATGGAACATTATTTTGAATCATTTACAACATAAGATAAGATCTCAGATCCTTATTTTGAATTATTTTTAAGAGGTACAATCTTAGGAATGTGATTATAACACAAACATCTGCATGTAACAAACATACATGCAAAGTTCATACTTGCAATGAAAAAATCTCAGAATAAAATTCTTACTTGCAATGAAAAATTTCAGAAGACGATACATTTCATAATAATATCGGAAGAGCATTCCACAATGAAAAAAATCCATGAGCATGCGTAAATGTATATAACAGTAGCATTGATTACAAATATTTTGTCAAAAAATCAAAACCTACCAACACTTCTGCTAAAAAATAAAAACCTGCGTACACGCAAAAAAATAAGTCATAATCCCGCAGCTGAATCCGTATCAAAATATTGGCATCCTCTTATGATGCAACATATGTTTCATTCAGTGGCCTTGGGAGATTCTGTTTCGATCAAAAATGTAAAGATAAACAAAATTATTATGTGTTAAAATAAAATATTCAAACCATAATATATAATTTTTTGTTAGGTTTTACCTCATAATCATATCGAAAACAATATTCCACTCTTCACTCGCACTCAAGCCTCTTGACACTGCTGGTATAATTAGCCTAAAACCTTCAACTTCAGTACGCGGACCATCAGACCACCTGTCTGTACTCACTTTGCAAACTTCGTCGTAGTATTCATAATCGCTGTCAGTGGTAGCTAAGAAACAAATGATACATATGAGGTTAATGAAAGTATTTAACATGTAATACTATTTTAGGTTATTTAAAATGCACGAAATTATATCTATAAAGTATAAACCTCTTACTTTGGACCGGGCCACCCTGGTTTGGCAACGACGCCACCGACTCGAATTGATTTTTGTCTTCCATATGCATGTGTTTGAGATGAAGTAGGGATCAAACTGTATACATAGATGAACTGTACCTATAATAAGCACACATATAATCACCACTTAGGGTGTAGACTTAAAACAATACGTTCCAACAAACAGAAACACTTATAACTGCTCTATTAAGAAAGATAATTAAACAAAAATAAAGAGAAACACAGAGATTGAAAAGAGAGTGATAAAAAAACAAAACATAGAGATGCAGTTATAAGTGTTTCTCACTAACACATTTAGAAATGTGCCACTCACTAACACATTTTTTCTCACCAATACATATTTTACAACATTTTTTTTTCTCACTAACACATTTAGAATGTGTTTCTCACTAACATAGAGAACAAAAAAGTAGGAAAAAAACTTAGAAGAACAGGCCAAAATTGATCAATAAAAAGTCAAACTAAACAAAACTTAATGTGATTTTCTGATTGTTTCAAATCCATGTGAAACAATATGGGGCGACACTGCGGGAGCCCTCTAATCATAATCATAATCGTCATGGCAAGCCTTCTAATCAATGCAAAGAAACCATATGCTGCTTGCACTTCTCATGGCACCACATTCCTATAATATGTGGTCCTCTGGCTAGGCCGAGTAGGGCCGACCGAGAGGGGCGGCTCGAGGACACTGCGGGGGCCCTCTAATCATAATCATAATCCTCATGGCAAGCCCTCTAATCAATGCAAAAAAACATATGCTGCTTGCACTTCTATGACATTCAAAATCCATGTGATTTTCTGATTGTTTCAAATCCATGTGATTTTTTTTATTATTCTTCTTTTCTGAATGTACATCATATCTTTTATCATAATCTCGTTATATGGACCCCGCTCTTCTTAGATATTATGAATCTGTGGCTTTTATAAAGAGTATCGCCACTCATTATGAAGCTTCTTAAAGAACTGTAGTTCTTAAAAATTGCCATGAAATCCTACACTGCAGTTTTTTAAGAAGTGGAAGCAGCATTTCTACAATCCGATGCTACACTTATTAGAACATCTATGGGTGCAAACACATGCATACATTGCGGAACATTTTTTGATTTTACAACTAATATAACATGTTGCATAATAAAACTTAGCAAGTGAAAAAAAGCAGGAGGTTATTGTTTTCTATTTTCATTTAGGCAATACATCAAGCAAGTGATATGCATTATTAACCAAAATGAATGGGGAGAGGAGATTATATTTTATGAATGAACAAACTAATTTTCCAAATGGCTTATACACATGCTAAGTGTTTCATATAACCAAATTAATTAGCATCATATCATCATTAATCTACACAGTGCTGCCATTAAATAAATAGGAGCAAGGAAAAGTTTAAAGCATTTCAGCTAATAATATTAATAATCAAAACAATAAGGAACAAGAAAAGTTCAAAACAATAAATATATTTGTTTTGATATGCATCTGTTAGGAGCTTTTTGAATAATGATAGATGATAGAATGATTTATCCAAAAAAATTAGAAAATGCAATAGCCACTGATTTATCACAGCATGCAAGCTGAAATGCTTCAGATCTGGCGACATGTAATGAGAAATCAATAAAAAAATTCAAAATATGGACACTTAAGTAATAAAATGCAAACAAAGGCAGCTATAAGTATGAGTACCAAGGACCAGGCACCTTTTGCTCGAACTCGTTTCTTATTTGACCAAAGAAAAAAAAACCATGTAAACGTAAGCATTGCTTTGAATGATGCACCTTTGATAATTGATGAATAGGCTTTATTATAGTTAGGTTTCGAGCAGAAGTTTGTTGAGGATTTCTTTGAATGAGGCTCTATTGTAAATTGAAGATTGTTTTTGCGAGACAATCTTTAGCTTGAGTTTTTGAAAAACTAAAAGCTGGAATTTCATTTAATTAAAAGCTTGTGTTCAGTGTTCACAGATTGCTTAACCTCAAAAATATAATAGAGCTCATTGATCAATTTATCAAAGCAATCCTCAACAAACGAACCACAAAAACTTGCTACGCCAAAACATTCATCAATTTATATATAAGGTTTGTAGCTTAACCTTATATCCAAAAAGAAAACCCGATGCAGTTGTAGAATCTGGATGTAGGCTGGTTTGTTGATGCCGAGAGGTGGAATAACGCCCAATCTAGAGCTGAAGTCGGACAGATAAGCGGCGATAGAAATCCGGCGGGGGTGAAAGTGGTTGATTCATAATTTGAAAGTGAGGAAATGAAGTAAATTTGAGGTCAAAAATGATGGATATAAACTTACTTGATTAATGATCTTACTGATCCAGAGCTCCATAGTTCATGTATTTACCTTCTATTTCCAAGAAACTGAAGAAGAGTGGCGGAAGGATCTACCTGAGCTGCAACCACCAAGCTCCAGCTATGCATTCTCCTACCAGAGGGTAGTGGCGGTGGTTGGAAGTGGCCAAATCGAAACAGAGAACTGAAAAAGATTGCATACAGCGGGAGGAGCTTACCGGAGGTGCAGAGGTGTCGATCGATGATGCCCTAGGCGTCTGCGGGAGAAAGGTTGAGCGACGTGTTCGGTGATGCCTGAAGAGGGAGGGGGAAATGATTTGGGAAGTTGAGAAGCAGAGGAGTAGTTTTAATTGAAGAGCGGAGAAGCGGTGGGTTGCTGCTGTCGTGCGGGAGGAGACACTGTGACTGATTTCGGCCTTTGCGGGAGACGTGGGAGGAGAAGTGACAGGGAGGCTCTGCCACTGCCGCTGCTTTCGGCGGATTAGATGGAAGCGAGTAAAAAAGTTGGCCATCGAACGGGATTTACCTCCGCGGGAGATCCGGGGCGGGATTTTGCGGGTATCAATGCGAAACAAATGTATATCGGACGGGATTTTGCGTTGTATTCAATGTGGAGGTAGGCTCTTCTACGGGAGATCAGGTGATATGTATATATAATTTGCGGGCAAATCCGACGGTGGCAAATCGCATATATTTTCAAAAAGTAAATCCGACCGTGGATATGTATGTATTTTAGTTGGCTGGAGGATATGTATATTTTGCTGCTATTAATCCGACGGTGGCAAATCATTATAGTAGTTTGATCGTACGGTCCAAATCAGAAGTTCGGTGTGACTTTGAAATATGTATATAGTTTTATATAATAAAGATAAGGAGTATTATGTATAGTTGAATCATCTGATATATTTTGCATTTTTGCTTCATCTTAGAGTTGGGTGAGAGATGCTTCTCTAGTGGGGTATATTCAACTTTGGTTGGGTGGAAGTTCTCCAGTTGATAGCTAAGAGGATGTAATGGTTGAATCATCTGATGATATATTTTGCATTTTTACTTCATCTTAGAGTTGGGTGAGAGACACTTCTCTAGAGGTGCATATTCAACTTTGTTTGGGTAGAAGTTCTCCAATTGATTAACGAGATAACCGAGAGATGGGAAGGAAGAAGAATGTCTGACATGAGCAAATAACCTATTAAGCATCTGTCTTTTCATATGTTGTTTGAGTTATATTCTTATGTATACAGCATACACCCTTGGCCAGATCCCACCACTTAACAACCCATGCCACGAGAGTTATTAGAATTGAATAAATATTAATAGGTCATTTAGTGAGTGATTTTTTTATAATTATTTAGGGGATTATTCTCCTTAAAGAGTGTGCCTTGTAGTCTATATGAGGAGTGTTATGTGATGGTTGAATCATCTAATATATCTTATATTTTTGTTTGGCGAGAGAGGCTTGTCTATTGATGGTGCATTCGATTTTGGTTGGGTGGGTGTTCTCCAATTGATGGATGAGAAAATTGATACAGGAGGAGGAAGAGCTCATTAGATGAATGATTAAGAAGTCAAACACTAATAATTTTTAGAGATCTTTTGGCCAATCAAAGCCGAGTACATCCTCAAGAGATGAGCTTATTTCACCCATCTAAGCTGAAGCCAAAAATACAAGATATGTCAGATGATTCTACTATTACATATCACTCCTTATATAGATTTCTAAGCACGCACTTTAAGGAGGATAATCTCCTTAGATGATTATAAAAAGTACATACTAATATTTATTCCTGTATAATAATTCCTAGACATGGCGCGTTGAGTGGCGATGTCCAGCTGATAGGATATAGATAATAGAAGGTAGGATATTCTAATTTGTTTCTTATGTAAAATTGTATAAGCTAGATCGCAGTTATTAGGAAGAGATGGATTCTTGGAGATGGGAGAGGCGGGTAATGGGGTAGTGATCGTTGTTTTTGTGTGCTTCAGGCGTCTTTGCCGCTTTATTGTCTTTCTATTGCACTTGGTCAGGCAATTTTAGTTGTGTGATGTGTACACCTGTAAATGATAATCTTTATTCAAACATCAATTAGCCATTGTTTTAAAGGAATAATTATGAAATCTTCACTCCCCTCCCCTCTACCCTTCAGAATTATCAAAGCCGTCTCTCTAAATTTAGATTTTCATACATGTTTAAAAACAAATGGGAAAACCCTCCTTTTTTACATAATACTTTACCGATACAACCTTAGAGGGGAGGTTTTGGTAATTCTGAAAGATGGGGGGAAGTCCATTCGATTAATTCAAAGTTAAAGGGGTGGTCCCAGTAGGTGACCTAAATATGCCGCTTACAGGCTTTATCTTAAGAATGATTTCAGAAGTTTTTTTTTTCATTTAACAGAGGTGTAAGACCTTTTGGCGTTTCTTTATTAATTGCTGGATTTGATGACAGCGGTCCGCAACTTTATCAGGTACCAATTTTTCTGTATTTTGTTTTCATCTTCGTTGAATATCTTTCATATGTTTTATTTACATGCAATATATTAATATCACCATCATCATCAATAGCTTTATCCAAACTATTTGGGGTTGGCTAAGGATGCATTACTGTTTGAAGCAATTTATTATTCTATTTTACATGAACATATGGTTACATTCAGTTGAATTCCTTGGCTGGTTTTTCAAGCTTGATTCGGTGCAAGTGCTTATTTGAATATGGGTCAATGTAGGTTGATCCCTCTGGATCTTACTTTTCATGGAAAGCTTCTGCCATGGGGAAAAATGTTTCAAATGCAAAGACATTTCTTGAAAAGAGGTAACTCAAGCTTAGATAATTTCTATTTCAGATGCTATTTTAGTGCATCTGATATGCAATTTTATTTATGTTTTGTTCAGTGGTAACAATGTTCAGTTTTATTGCTACATACACTATTTCAAGTGAACTGGATTTCTTATTTGTTACATCTATTCAGCTGGTATCATTTTCTTATGCTAATTGTGGTTCTGTTGGAGTATGATCAAATATGAACACTTCCAAATATGTTTAAAGGTACACCGAGGATATGGAGCTTGATGATGCTGTTCATACTGCTCTTTTGACCCTGAAAGAAGGGTAGGTTATCTGTGGTGTATAATGTTAACAAGTGTTTGTTTCTCCCTTGAAAATGATGCAATTGTGTTTTTGTTGCTATGGTACAGTTTTGAAGGTCAAATTTCTAGCAAGAATATTGAAATCGGGTTAATTGGTACTAACCGGAAGTTCAGGTATGCTTTCTTGCTTGACTTATTTCTGGTGCTAAAGTATAAACAACACTCAAGCCTTTATCCCACTATAGTGGGGTTGGCTATATGGATCCTTTGTCGCCATTGTGCTCTATCTTTTGTCATAATCTCACTAATGCCTAAGTACATCATGTCTTTCCTTATAGTTTCATTCCAAGTCTTTATTGGTCTACCCCTCCCTCGTTTAACATGCCTAGTGACTAGACTCTCACAACGCCTAACAGGTGCATCTAATGGTCTTCTTTGTTTGTGTCCAAACCATTTTAGTCGAGCTTCTCTCATCTTCTCTGCAATTGGCGCTACTCTTGTTTTATCCCTGATACATTCATTCCGAATTTTATCAAGTCTCGTGTGACCACACATCCATCCACCTAAGCATTCTCATCTCCGCAACTCTCATTTTTTGCTCATGTACATAATCCACTGCCCAACACTCAGAACCATAAAGCATCGCTGATCTAATTGCAGTACGGTAAAACTTGCCCTTAAGTTTTAATGGTACTTTACGATCACATAAGATCCCTGGCGCGCCCCTCCACTTCAACCAACCCGCTTGGATTCTATGTGTCACATCTTTATCAATATCTCCGTCTTTTTGAACTATCGATCCAAGATATTTAAAACACTCACTACGAGAAATATCTTGATCACCCAACTTAATAATGACGTCATTCGTCCTCCTTGCATTGCTAAATTTAAGCTCCATATACTCAGTCTTTGCCCCGCTCAACCTAAAACCCTTCTTTTCTAAAGTGTCTCGCCAAGATTCAAGTTTTTAGTTTAGACACTCGCGCGTCTCATCGACTAAAACGATATCATCCGCAAACAATAAACAACAAAGTATTGCTTGTTGGATATGTCTGGTGATTTCATCTAAGATAAGGGTAAAAAGATAAAGGCTTAAAGCTAAACCTTGATGTAAGCCAACAGTGATAGGGAATTCCCGTGTTAATCCTCCGGATGTCCTCATCCTTATCACTGAATTTTTATACATATCTTTGATTATGTCAATGTATGATATGTTTACACCTTTCTCTTCTAAGACTCCATAAAATCTCTCTTAGAACTCTATCATAAGCTTTCTCGAGATCGATGAACAACATATACAAACCTTGTTTTCTTTCTCGAAAGTTGTCAATGACTCTCCTCAAGAAGATGTATAGCTTCCACGGTCGACCGCCCTGACATGAATCCAAATTGATTTTCCGAGATGTTAGTCTCCCGTCTTACTCTTCTTTCTATTACTCGTTTTCATAGTTTCATGACATGACTCATCAAGTTAATTTCTCTGTAATTAACATAATTTTGTATATCTTTTTTGTTCTTATACAAAGATATCAAGATACTTTCTCTCTATTTGTCTGACTTCCACTTTGACTTCAGTATCTTATTGAAAAAACATGTAAGCCACAAAATTCCTTCATTCTCTTGACATTTTCATACTTCGATGGTATATCGTGTGACCTAACCACCTTTCCATTTTTAATCTTCTTTAGAGTATCATTTACCTCTGATACTTGAATTTTACGATAAAACGTTATGTACTTATACTCTTCCGATTTACTTAACTCTTCCAAGTTCAATTTATTTCTTTTTTCATTATAGAGTTGATAAAAGTATCTTTTAATCGTTCTTTAATATCCACGTCATTCGTCAAAACTGTATCTGTTTCATCGTTTATGCATTTTATTTGGCTTAAATTTCTTGTCTTCCTTTTTCTAGCTCGAGCAATTTTATATATGTTAAGCTCTCCATCTTTGGTATCTAATCGCTTATAAAAATTTTCACGAGCTTGACTTCTTGCTTTACTTACTGTATGTTTAACTTCTTTTTTGACGACTTTATACCTGACTAAGTTTTCATCATTCCTCCAAGTGTAGAGTGTTTTATAGCTGATCCTTTTTGTACTTACTTTGTCTTGCACTTTCTCTTTCCATCACCAAGATTCTTTATTTTGGGGCGCACGATTTTTTGATACTCCAAGTACGTTCTTTCCACTTATCCTTAAATGTGAAGATATAACTTTACATGAGACATTAAGATCAACATAGGGATCATCAACTAGTTGTTCTATGACAGTTATCTTGAAAGCAACCTGATTTTTCATCTTCAAGTTTCACCACCGAAGTTTTGACAATATTTTTGTTATTGTCTTAAATTTATTATATTTAATTTGTACGTCTAACACCACTAACATATGTTGTGTTGTCAAGTTTTCTTCTGGTATGACTTTGCAATCCTTACAAATCATTTTATCCATTTTGCAAGTCATAAAATAGTCAATTTGTGACTTATTTGGTCTGGTTTTAAACGTAATTAAATGTTCTTCCTTCTTTATAAAAAATGTATTTGTCACAATTAGCTCATGTGCTACGACAAATTCTAAAATGATCTGTCCTTTATTTCTTTCTCCATATCCAAATCTTCCATGAATGACTGTATAATCTACATTTTCCTTTTATATTTGTCCATTTAAGTCTTCTCCTATGATATGTTATTAAAGGCGCAAGGCGCAAAGGGCTTTGGAGCCTAGGCGCAAGGCGCGGGCGCACGCCTGGGGCACGTGAAGCGCAAAAATGGGGAACAATGAAATTGGACGAATTGGGCGCCCAATTCGCTGAAATTGAGCGAATTGGACGCCCAATTTGTTTAAGTACCCAATTCACTGATCGTCCTGAAGCTGTTGGAGCTTGATGTGTTCCCAGATCTTCTTCACTGCACCAGATCGCTCAATCTCCGGCCGGCCGAGAAATTTCTGCAACGCCAGAAGAGAGATCGCGAGTTTTCGGCAGAAGGGGGGAGAAGTTTAGGAAGAGGGAGCGGCGTGTGAGAAGAAAAAAATGGCCCGAGTCCTTATTAAACCTAAACCCTAACTAAACCAGCAAACCCGAGCACAATATTTGATGGGATTCCCCAGACGCACCTTTTGCGCGCCTGGATGACACGCAAAGCGCACACCTAGGTGTGCCTGGGGGGTTTCGCCCCCTCAGCCATGCTGAGGCGCGACGGGCTGCCTCCGGTGCGCTCAGCGCCTTAGGCGCGCCTAGGCTCACGCCTTGACAACATGCTCATATGAAAATTCTCTCTGTGGGATTTCCCTTACTAAATCATCTAAGTCTTCCCAAAATTGCATTTTAATAGCTTCACTTAACCCTACCTGTGGCGCGTAAGTCTTTCCTATGACCAATTTAAGAGCTAAGATTCTGTCATCTTTTCTACTTATCCCATCAACTTAATCCCTTCAAATAGTATCCACAATAATACCTACTCCACCGTTTGTTTTATTTTTTTTATGTGTATCATAATTTAAAAGCTGAATTATCTAAAATATAATGTGTAAATTAACCAACAACAATTTTGTTGCGAGCAAGTTGTTAGCCTTAAACTCAACTGATTAGGTTTATTCGAAAGTAGTGTTCAGGTTTTCGTGTAGTAATGGATTTGACACTTGGTTAAGACATTTCTCGGCTCAATGTATAAAGTTTCTTGTTGTGAGCCTAAAGATTGATAGTTTTAATTACAAAAATGTACTTTCCACTTTGAATGCGAGCTACTTATGTCAGCTCATTAATGGATTCCTGTTATGCTCCAAATATGTAATGGAATATTGTGGACCCTTTCTGCCACTGCTGGAGGTGGGGAGCTTGAGGCAAAACTATCAAATTCCTAACCTAAAAAATAAAAAAACACAATTAGAAGTCTGTCGTCTAACTGTGATTATAAGAATCCAATGAAGATTGTTCATGCGACATTGAGAACGATGATTGGATCGACATTTTTGGATCTTCAGATGGACGATCAGTGACGGTGATTACGTTGGGCCCATTTGTTTTGTATTTTTTATCCTATAGATGGGGGTATTGTGAGTCTAGGTTTTCCAAGAGAAGCCACTCGATCTCGGTGCGATGTCAAAAGCCATCTGCTGGCGACACCACAATTTCCCGCCTCTGGGAGTGTCGACACCCCCGCTCGCCGACTTCTATTGCTCCTACGACTGTCGATGTTCTTATCCCGACTGTCTTGTAGCATCGTCAAGGTTATCTTCCTTGACAAAACTTCTCCCAATCATCTCCCACCACTTTCTCTACCTCTGACATTCCCAGCCTCAACGACAACCATCTTCCCCACACACCCATTCACTGATCTCACCTGAGCCCACAAATGTTGTAGTTCCCTTCCCCAGCACTTCGTCGCCTCCGAACAAGTCTCCATCCACCATTTTTTGTGCTTCCATCCACCTTCACATCCCTTCATCTGATTCCCATCCTTTCCACGCATCTTTAACTGAGCCCTACAATCCCTATCTTATTGAGCCCGGTCCCAAACATCTCCCACCAGTTTTAGAAACCAACTTTCAGCGGCCTTCCCTCCGACAATCCCTACACAACAACATTCTCCCTTTCGAACAACCACCACCACCACCGGATTTTTCTCACCACTACCAACATTAATTACTTTGTGAGTTTGCATCTTAGTTTTAATTATTTTTGCATTATATGGGTCCTACTTGTATTGCTTGAATTATTTGACTTGTATTGATTTGATTTCGCTTTCGTAGTCGTGCATTACTTATTCACCTGCATTTACTTTCGGCGCATTCTTAATTAATTTGTGATTATTGTTTGCTTAAATTGTAATATTGCGATCAATTGCAACACTTGCACGAGATTTTAACCTTATTATTGTTTAATTAATTGTACTCAAAAATATTTGCATGTTTCAATCACTCACGAGCACCACGTTTAGGGTTAGCCGTCACAAGTTTATCGAATTGTGTGCATGTATATTTCCACATTTTCTTTTTTAAGGTTCGTCGTGGTTCGATTGCATCGACTGTGGTTGCTTGCATTACATTTAGGATTAGAGGATCGCTCGTCCGTCGCTTGTAGATTCATTCTGTGTTAGTTGGCATCACAATCCCAACTGCGGGCTTTATTTTGATACAGAGTCATTGAGTCTATGCATTCCTTCATGACATGTTATTTTTTCTATCCCTTTCTTTTATTTGAGAAATTTAGTCCGTTTATTCTCTACCTTGTAGAGTTTCATTTGAGAGGTTTCCATGTTATTATGTTGATTATTCTCGTTCGCAACACACCACTTCCAGAGATCATGTCATTCCTTCGACACAATTCCACTATGCTAGAGACAATCGCTACGATGATTATCATTGTCCCCATCCCTTCGCACGTGCGTATTGCGTTGAGCCTTCAACACAACTCGATTATCTTACAGATGATTACTATGAGGATCATCATTTCGAGAACCATCTCGAGTATATGTTTTGTAGTAAGGCCCCATCGTTTGATAGTTGATTGAGTTCGGAGTCTTTTAGTTATTTGCCCGTGGACATAGAATGTTATCTCGATTAATTTGAATTATTGCATTAGCGTTGCATCAAATTTGTGAAGTTTAGAACTTCTAGATCAGACGAGAGCATATTGGTCTAGCATTTAGAGAACCGCAAGAGAGATTGTCTTCACAACATCAATAGTTAAGATTGTTACGTAGAGATGAGGCGGAGGTTGTGTCAGAGGTATTTGCCCACATCGTATACATCTCTTGAGGAGACTCATTGACAACTATAGAGAAAGAAAACAAGATTTGCATATGTTTATTGATCTTGAGAAGGCTTATGATAGAGTTCCAAGATAGATATTATGGAGAGTCTTAGAAAAGAAAGGTGTAAATATATCATATATTTACACAATCAAAGATATGTATACAAATTCAGTGACAAGGGTGAGGACATCTGGAGGATTAACACAGGAATTCCCTATCATTATTGGCTTACATCAAGGTTCAGCTTTAAGCACTTCTCTCTTTACCCTTATCTTAGATGAGCTCACCAGACATATCCAACAAGCAATACCTTGGTGTTTATTGTTTGCGGATGATATCGTTTTGGTTGATGAGACGCGCGAGGGTGTAAATGCAAAACTTGAATCTTGGCGAGATACTTTAGAAAAAAAAGGTTTTAGGTTGAGCAGGGCAAAGCCAAGATTATATGGATCTTAAATTTAGTAGTACAAGGACATATGACTTTGTTATTAAGTTGGGTGATCAAGATTTTTCCCGTAGTGAGTGTTTTAAATATCTTGGATCGATAGTTCAAAAAGACGGAGGTATTGATAAAGATGTGACACATAGAATCCAAGCGGGTTGGTTGAAGTGGAGAGGCGTGTCAGGGATCTTATGTGATCGTAAAATACCGTTAAAACTCAAGGGAAAGTTTTACCGTACTGCAATTAAACCAGCGATGCTCTGTGGTTCTGAGTGTTGGGCAGTGAATTATGTACATGAGTAAAAAATGGGAGTTGAGGAGATGAGAATGCTTAGGTGGATGTGTGGACAGGATAAAATTAGGAATGAAAGTATCTGGGATAAGACAAGAGTAGCACCAATTGCAGAGAAGATGCGAGAAGCTTGTCTAAGATGGTTTGGGCACGTACAAAGGCGACCATTAGAGGCACCTATTAGGCGTTGTGAGAGTCTAGTCACTAGGCATGTTAAACGAGGGAGGGGTAGACCAATAAAGACTTGGAATGAAACTGTAAGGAAAAACATGATGTACTTAGGCATTAGTGAGATTATGACAAAAGATATGGCAAATGGTGACAAAAGATCCATATAGCCGACCCCACTATAATGGGATAAAGGCTTGATTGTTGTTGTTGTTGTTGACATGGATCCATTCCTGTTGATGAGGGTATATGGATTGTTTTGATGAGTTAGTAGTGAGGAGCGACATCTGAGAGGAGCCAGCACTGAACACTTCCCTATTTCGATCTATATTCAATCTAAGATACGTTCTGAGTTGACCCATCATTATTTAGAGTCCCTCAAGCAGACATATCATTCCTCCATTATAAGAAATCCCTGATATCCGCCAGAATTAGTCGAAGTGGATTCACAAGTCCTTCCCATTTTTAGGCCACTAACATACCTACATGTCTCTTTAGATAAGAAAGACATAACTGAAGTGGTTAGAGCATCGCATGCTCATCACCTATAGATTCATCCTGCGTCAGTTGGTATCAGAGCTCAAGGTTTGGGCTTTATTTTGATACATGGTCATTTATTCTATAGGTTCCTTCATTGCGTGTTATTGTCGCTACCCCTCTCCTTTATTTGAGAAATCTGAGTTCGTTTATACTCGACCCTGTTAAGCTTCACTTGAGAGTTCTTATTATTACGATTAATCTCGTTCGTAGCACACCTCTTCCAGAGATTGTGTCAATCCTTCGACACGATTCTATTATGTTAGAGACAATCACTATGATGATTATGATCGTCCCCATCCATGCACACATGTGTCGTGTGCACCATGTTGAGCCTTCATCACGTCTCAATTATCTTAGTGATGATTACTACGATGATCATCATTTTGAGAACCATATCAAGTATATGTTTTGTAGTGTGGCCCCATCGTTTGACGGTTGATTGAGTTCAGAGTCTTTTAGTTATTGGCTCATGAACATGAAATATTATCTCAATTTTTTTGAATTATTTGCTGATCGTCGCATCAAATTTGTGAAACATTAGACTTTTAGAACTGGAGAGAGCGTATTGGTCTAATATTGAGAGAACCAACATGTGAGATCTTCTTCACAACATCAATAAATAAGTAGAGACGATCGGAGGTTGTGTCAGAGATATTTTCCATCATCGTATTGGAATCACTTGAGTAATTATTTACCCTTCGACATGGATCCATGTTTGTCATTGGGCATAGGGATCGTTTTGATGAGTTAATCGTAAGGAGCGACACCTTAGAGGAGCCAGTTATGACCACTTCACGCTTTTGGTCTAGACTTCAATTTGAGATACGTACTGATTTGACCCTTTATTACTTAAAGTTTCTAGAGCTGACATACTAGCTCGCCCTTCATTACGAGCAGTCTTTGAGATCCGCTAAAGTTAGTCGAAGTGGATTCACACATTGATCTCTCTAGTACGAGTCCTTCCTATTTTGAGGCCACTATCATACCTAATCATGTCTCTTTAGATAATGGAGACATAACAACTAAAGTGGGGTTATCTACTTATCTCACCCCAGTTAGGTACTTTATCCGATAAGCGATTCATTTTATTCCGACTTATTTCACGTGACCCCGATGAGAGTGAGTACGAGTGATCCCATGATCCTATAGTTACACGTCCTTCCCCTACTAGCACATATGTTGTCATTTCACCTATCATATACCTAGTCTTGAGTGCATGTTCCTTAGAGTCTCTTTATATCGCGGTGCCTGTTCCTGATTCGGGTGCGAGTCTAGACTCTTTTATTGACGGCATAGTGGTTGCCTCACATGTCCTATGGACACTACTATTGTCAACGACACTAACCTAGTGCCATTTTGCTATTGATGGGTTTCTCGTGGAGCCTCCAATTGAGTCCCCCAGGTGAAGTACCTGATGAATCCTTTTTAGGTGGCAATTTTCTTAGTGTGGATCTCTTAGGCATTCATTTGAGCGATCATCATTCACGACGATCATTCTTATACACCTTCTGGAGAGTCACCCGATTAGTTTTAGCCTTTGAGAGATATTTGACCCGTTGAAGCCAAAAACTGGCCTCAACGAGAGTTCGGAACTTGGGGTGCAGCTAACACCTACTTCTCCCAAACCTTGACCCCTGACTAGTGACAAAGAACCTGGAACTGACCCTAAGCCTCAGCTGAGAGCTCCCTCCACTAACCCGGAAGATCTCTGAGCGCTTCCCCTCCAAAGCCAATTGCTGGGCTAGGAGTACCTCAGAAAGCACTAGAAGAACTTATGAAAACATGAAAGCTTGCCTTCTGAGGTACCCTGTGAGTCTTATTTATAGATTTTCTGCATCCGATCTGTCAACAGCGTAACTCCGCTGTTCTAAAGGGATATTTGTAGCCCAAAGTGGTCTGCCAACAGCCAAACTCCGCAGTTCTGAGGAGCTAAATGCAGACCAAAATGCATTCATGTAATTTCTCCTCTGTATCACACTGGGCGGGAGCCCTTCCGCCACTAGATTTCTGCCCGCCCTATGCGAAACCGAGGGGCAAGCTGCAAAGCGCTGAGAGCGCTGAGTGGCGGAACCGGACTTGACGTCAACCCTGAGGGCAACCCGCTTACCCAAGCGCAAGCCATCTCGCATGCCCCGGGCGGGAACCCTCTCGGCTATCTAACTGTTAACTTCGGCTTCTAGCCTAAAGCTAGCCCAAGGCTAGCCTGACCCTGTTCCTTGGGGTGTCCAGGACCCACCCAGCGAATACGAGCTTGTACACAATCCCCGCTCTTTCCGATCTAGCCTTGCGCTCGAAAAGAGACGTCCAACCCCAGATATTCGCTGAGCCGATGCTGACCTGGAAGAGAATCTTGGGTGGGCCGCCCCACCTCGGTCTTGTATATATATGTGCCGTCGGGCCGTCCCTCTGGCCATCGCTGTTGCTGCCACCTTCCGCTGAGGCTCCCGCCCGACTTGTTAAGATGTATGCCAAGCGTGACGAGCCCGAACTACAGCACCATCTCGTCGCGTCTCAGGCGAGAGCCCGAGCTGACTGTGTCGGGGTTGCCCCCTGGCTAATGCGCAAGAGACCAGAGGCCTCACCTTCTCGGCCAAAGAAGAAGAAGGCCACGTCGGTTGGGCGAGATCATTCGAAGGACCTGGCCTCGCCCACTCCGACCCCCGGTCGCTCCGAGATCCCTTCTTCCCTGCCAGAGGTACCCTTTGGCGAAATCTCGCTTTGCTGCTTCTGACACACTTCCCTTTGCGCCGATAGGTTCCGGAAACTGCCGCTGATAACCCTCCGGCGGATACCGAGTCGGTTCGTCCCCTCGACAAAAACTTGTCGCTGGTCTCGGAGGCTGCTCCCCCGAATACCCAAGTCCAGCCCGCGATCCATCTTGGTAACATCTGTCATTCGTCTTGTATGGCTTGCCTTCTTTTTGTTGATTCGTTTCTTTGCAGCTCCCTCCATCGACAACCCAAGGCTCACCCACCGGGCCTCCCAAACTCTCGCGCCCAACGATCTCGAGAACGCAGTAACTGGTCTTCCTCTCTCGCCCTGGCGGGTTATTACTGTGCCGACCGCACCCGCGCCAGGGTCTCGTCCTCCGGCGGAAGAAGGTACCGCCACTCCCCCACTGGCCGAAACCATCGCCCTCGAACGCACGACGTATCCCCCGGGACGAGGCAAACCGCTCCACCTGCTTTTCGGAAAAAGCACGGAAGGGCAGTCCGGCCCTTCTCGCCGATCTGCTGCCAAGAGCCCACCACCTGCTATAGTTAAGCGGTCTTTGCCCAGTCCTTTCTCCCTTGCTTGATTTGACTGGATTTTTCCCGTTAGATCCGACGACTGCGGAAGCGGAAGCCGATGAAGAAGGGAGGGCGATCTCGCCCCGGCCTTACCCCAGCGACATGAAGGAACATCTAAACGCCGATGGGAGCGGCAGAACTCGCCGAAAGCGGATAGCGGAAGTCCTGACAAAGCTCGTTGGGATGCGCCAAGCCGATTCGCTGGCATTGACGAGACTCGAAAAGTCGGTCGAGCGGCGGATGGCTGTGATCGAGAGAGACTACACTCACCTTCTCGGCGAGCAGGAGCGCCAGGTCGAATGCGAAGAGATGTCCCCCGGGAGGCACATGTCGCGAGTCCGGGACCATTTACGCTTGGCCAACCAGGGGCTCACCGCCCTGACCGCTTACCACTACCCACGGGTGCCGCCGAGATCAGGAAGGCGAGGTCGGGGCCGATGGCGATGGGAGCAGTATTGAACTTCGTAGGGTCTCGCATCTTGCCTACCCCCAACCTCTCTGCCTACCCTTCCCGCGTTGTACCCCAAGACATTCATTATTATTTATTATTATTATTTTTTAGGCTCTCGCCCGGCGAGACGCTCCTGATACTCAATTTTCTATTCTTGATTGTTTTATCTATCCTGCCGAGTGCCTGGTTCCCTCACCCCTTTTTATGTTATATATATATATATATATATAAGCTGCATTGCTCTTACCCAGGATCGCTCCCGGAAGCTTTCGCCGTCTGCAGGTGCGGGAGGCGTCGGCGAGGCGATGGGGAATACAAAGAGTCAATTATTGAAATTTGCTAACTACACTCCCGCCGTCCAGAAAATTCCTAATGATTACTTCTCTCTCTATAAATAGGCAAGTCCACCAACCTCATTTACGTTTCTGACTCTGCGCCTTCGTCTTTCACGTGCTTGCTCTCGCCGCCCTCTGCAACTCAAAGCTTCTCACCTACTAGTCTCTCCTCTCCCCTTCCGCATTTTCTCAAGATGCCTGGCGAGACCGAAGGCCGCTCTAAGTGCGCGCAAGCCTTTTTGGACCATAGCTTTCCGCCCTGCCGATTGACCGAGAAGGAGTACCTCCAGATAGTTGCAGATTTCATCCCGCCAGGGTTCGTTGCGCGGAACCCAGGGAACGAGGATCAGGTCAGCCTCACGCCGTCGGGGGAGCTCGCTATCCCCCTGGAGCATTTTGAGGCGGGCTTCCGCCTCCCCCTCTGGCGGGAGGTGCGCCAGGCTCTTCGGTACTATGGGGTGGTGCCGGCTCAGCTGAACCTCAACTCCGTCGCGATCTTGGTGGCCTTCGTCTGCTACATGCTTGCAGAAAGGATCGAGTTCAACCTACCGATCTTCCGAAAGCTGTTCAACTTCCGCGCGAAGAACAGGGTGGTGTTTTTCTCGGGCCAAACAGTGAAGATGAGTGGTCTCGCCAATAAAAACCACAACTGGGCCCAGAAGTTCATCTTCGTTTCTGGGAACTTCGGCAACGTTCCCCTCGCGCCAGTCCAATACAATGAAGCGACCTACAAGCCTCCTGCCCTGGGGGGGGGGGGGGGGGGCGGGAGGGCGCCCTCCTTGAGTTTTTCGGGATGACCTTCGACGTCCCGTTCCTCCGTCGAGACCTGTACTCTCTTCTCCCAGTCCTTCCCGACGAAGGTACCTTTTCGGCACGTTTCTGTGGCTTTTTATCGAAACAAAGAGTAACCATTAGAGCTTTCGTAGGTGAACGAGAGATTCCCCTCCACCAGCCCTTCGATGAGACTAGGGGTTTCGCCAGTACCCTAGCTCTCACCAAATCTGCCGCCCTGGCCTGCCGAAAGGAGCCCGGCTCTACCTCCACACCGAGTGGCCGGAAGCGGAAACCCAGCTCTCCCTGCACAACTCCTCCCAAGAAATTGGACGCGGCGGACAAGGGCAAGGCCCCTGCCGAGACCCTAACCGGGCCTCTGACCGAAACCCCGACCATGCTCCCGGCCTCTGCAGGGGGAGCTAGCGTCTCTGCCGAGATCTTGGCGGCCGCGAAGGAGATTTCCGCCAAGCCCGTGCCGAAAGGGCACCACAACTTCGACATGGGCGGGAAGCATCTCGACGAAGAGGACCGGCCCCTCTTGTAGTGGGATCCGGAAGCCAATCAGGTCATCCTCTTGTCGCTCCTCCCCTCCTGTCTGGAACAAGAAACTACCAGCAACGAGGCCTACGCGGTAGGCTTCGGGCTTTACAGCAGGGAGGACGCGAGCGTCTACGACCAGGAGACCACGACAGGTCTCCCTCATGATGTTGTGCGAGCCCAGATGGGCGCGCTTGAGCTCTCGCACATGTGCGCGCGCCGCGCCCTTCGTATAGAGCGGAACTTGGTCGACGTGAAGAAGTCGCGGGATCGATCCGCGACCGAGGTGGCCGCGCTGAAGGTGGACCTGGCGAGCTCGCAGAAGCTTCTCGCCCTCCGCCCGTCAATTGAGGTACATGACCCTTCCGCTACCTTCTTACTTTTCATTTGCCGCAACTAAAAGGATTTTTCCCAGGATTCCGCCCAAGCTTAGCTGGCGCGCGCGAGGGAGGCCGACCTTGCCTGCGAGATAAAACTCTTGAAGGCCGAGCTCAAGCTCGCGCAAGAAGCTAGGGCGCCGGCTCTGCCATCTATGGACGAGAGGCTCAAGAGTCGTCACTTCTCGGAGTACGAGATAGAGGTGATGATGCAAGAGAATGCGCAGAAGGCGAGCGCAATGGTGATCAAAGTGTTGCGGGAGTCTGGTCTTTTGAACGAAGGCGACAAGACCCTTGCCGTGCGGGGGGTCCTCCCCTGGCTTTTCGAGCCCATCCCCAACCCCGCGGAAGAGGGAGGCCCTCTTGGTGAAGGCGTACCAGAGTTTGGCCAGGGAGACGAGTTCGACAGCGGTTCCAACGAAAGCTCCAGCGAGACCTCCGACGACTCTGCCTGATAGCCTCCCGCCTGCTTTTTTCTTGTTTCACTTAAACTTGTAATATTTTTCCTCTTTGATTTTTCATGCAATTGGCGAGATGCCTAGGGACATGTAACATTCTGGTGTATATATAAAGAATTGCTTCTCTGCTTCTTGCCGAAAGGCCATTATAGCTGTTCATCTTTGTTTCACTCATTGTCGTTCGCAAACGCTTCTGCGACCACACTTGGACCTTAGGCTCTTAGGCGACGACCGCAGGTCGTTTATTGCATAAATTAAGTAAATCTCGCCGAGAGGGGTGTGTCGAGTGGACGTGCCGAGAAACCTTTGTCGAGACGCCATGTGCCGAAAGGCCATTAATTCCCCCCTCTCAACTTATAACAGGTGTTGGCTATTAGTAAGCCTGGTAGTGAGGTTCTTTGCAATGTTCGTCCCGGGTCCAGTTGTCCCGTCAACTAGGTGAGAGCCTGACGGCCGAAGTGGACCTTAATTTAGTCATTCTTCCTTTTCGTTTCGTTACCGGGTAAGCCTTCGGCCCAGCCGGCTGAATGGGAGCCCGGTCAGCGGGCTTACCTGGTGCCATCAGAAACCACAAATTGAATCCCTTTCCCCCCAAGCGAGCCTATGACCCTGTCAGCTAGTGAGAGCCTGACAGCGGGTCTACTCGGGGTCGAGTGCTCCTTCCAGCCCTGCCAGCTAATGGAAGCCTGACAGCGGGATCCTCTCGGGGTCTTGCAAACTACCACAAACCTTTTTTCCTTCCCCCCAAGCGAGCCTACGACCCTGCCAGCTAGTGAGAGCCCAACAACGGGTCTACTCGGGGCCGAGTGCGCCTTCCAGCACTTCCAGCTAATGGAAGCCTGACAGCGGGATCCTCTCGGGATCTTCCCTTACCCCCCAAGCGAGCCTACGACCCTGCCAGCTAGTGAGAGCCTGACAGCGGGCCTACTCGGGGCCGAGTGCGCCTTCCAGCCCTGCCAGCTAATGGAAGCCTGACAACGGGATCCTCTCGGGGTCTTACAAACTACCACAAACCTTTCTTCCTTTCCCCCCAAGCGAGCCTACGGCTCTGCCAGCTTGTGATAGCCTGACAACGGGCCTACTCGGGGCCGAGTGCGCCTTCCAGCCCTGCCAGCTAATGGAAGCTGGCAGTGGGATCCTCTCGGGGTCTTCCCTTACCCCCAAGCGAGCCTACGACCCTGCCAGCTAGTGAGAGCCTGACAGCGGGTCTACTCGGGGACGAGTGCGCCTTCCAGCCCTGCTAGCTAATGGAAGCCTGACAGCGGGATCCTCTCGAGGTCTTGCAAACTACCACAAACCTTTCTTCCCTTCCCCGTAAGCAAGCCTACGGCCCTGCCAGCTAGTGAGAGCCTGACAGCGGGTCTACTCGGGGCCGAGTGCGCCTTCCAGCCCTGCCAGCTAATGGAAGCCTGACAGCTGGATCCTCTCGGGGTCTTCCCTTACCCCCCCCCCCCCCCTCAAGCGAGCTTATGACCCTGCCAGCTAGTGAGAGCCTGACAGCGGGTCTACTCGGGGCTGAATGCGCCTTCCATCCCTACCAACTAATGGAAGCCTGACAGCGGGATCCTCTCGGGGTCTTTCCTTACCCACCAAGCGAGCCTACGACCCTGACAGCTAGTGAGACCCTGACAGCTGGTCTACTCGGGGTCGAGTGCGCCATCCAGTCCTGCCAGCTAATTTAAGCCTTACAGCGGGATCCTCTCAGGGTCTTTCAATACCACAAACTCTTTGCATGCTTCGAGAAGAAAACAACAAATTTGCAATAACTCAATGGATTCATCATGATAGAAAGTACAATCTTACCTCCAACTAAGGGTAAAAACGCTTCAGATCGTCTCCGCTCCAAGCATGACTCATGGTTACCCCTTCCACATTCTGGAGGTTCTATCCACCTGACCCCAGGGCCTTTTCAACTATGTAGGGACCTTTCCAGTTTGGATTGAGCTTCCCAACTGCTGCCGACCTTCCTACGACATCGATTTTCTTCAGGACTAGATCCCCCTCTTTAAACTGCTTTATTCTGACATGCTTATCGAAGTACTTGGCCATCCTTCGTTTAATCTCCTCCTGCCTGACGGCGGCCACGTCGTGGAGCTCCTCTAATATGTCTAGCGAGAGCCGTAGCTCCCCTTCATTTTCTTCCCTCCATTCCTCGTCTCCCCTGCTAGCGACCACGACTTGCAGCGACTAAACCTCAAACTCCACGGGCAAGACCGCTTCACACCCATGAGAAAGTTTGAAGGGGGTCTCTCCGGTGGCTGTGTTGGGGGTCGTCCGCAGAGCCCACAACACCGAGGTGAGTTGTTCCACCCAACTCCCCCTCAAGTTCCCTACCTTCTTCTTAAGCAGGTTGACGATGATTTTGTTTGCCTCCTCCACCTGACCGTTGCTCCTTGGGTGGTGGACGGAGGCAAATCTGAGGTCAATCCCTAGCTGGGTGCAGAAGTTGATGAATTCTTCGCTGGAAAACTGCGGCCCATTGTCCGTGACGATGACCTGAGGCAACCGCGCGGTGCGATTTGAAAAGCGGTGCGGTGCGGTGCGGTTTGTCAGTTTGGTGCGGTTTTCGGTTTTCCTGCAGATGTCTAATGCCTGGAAGGCCTCCTCGCATTCCTTTGTCCATTCAAACTTTTGATTTCCCCGAAACACTTTAAAGAATGGTGAACACTTCTCTCCGGCTCGGGAGAGAAATCGACTCAACCCAGCGAGTTTGCCTGTCAAACGCCGGACCTCTTTGGCATTGCGTGGTGATTCCAAGTCCATGATGCCCTTTGCCTTATCCGGGTTAGGTTCTACCCCCGCTGGGGTCAGAAGATGCCCATGGAACTTGCCTCGGCTTGCCCCGAAGACACACTTCTGGGGGTTCAGCCTCATCTTGAACTTCTGCAGGATTGCGAATGTCTCCTCCAGGTCGAGTAGGTGCGAACCCACATCCCCACTCTTCACCATGAGATCATTAACCTAGACCTCCAGGTTCCTCCCCCTCTGACTTTTGAACACCCGATCCATCATATGCTGGTAGGTAGCTCCTGCGTTCTTTAGCCCGAAGAGCATCATTTTATAGCTGAAGCACCCCTCCCTTGTGATGAAGGAGACATCCTTGACGTCGGGAGGATGCATTCGGATCTGATGGTAACCTGAAAATGCATTCACGGAGTAGCAATCTTTAGGGCATGTTTTATTCAGTAAGGAAAATTCTACACAAATACGCCACCTTTCATCCCTCTTTTTTACCATTATCACATTGAAGACCCATCCTGGATACTGGATCTCTGAGATAAAACCTGCGTCGAGAAGCTTCTTGACCTCCTCTCGGATGGGCTCCTCTAGCTTGGTGGCGATGGTCCTCATCTTTTGGCGGATGAGACGTGTCTTGGGGTCCAGGTTCAGGCGGTGGCACGCCACATCCGCATCAATGCTCGACATGTCTGCCACGCTCCAGGCGAAGATGTCGACGTTCTTCTGGATGCACTCCCGCATCCTCGCCTGGTCTTCAGGGCTCGGGCCGCCGCTGATCCTTACCCTCTCCGCCATCCCTGCCTTCATGAAGACCTCCATCTCCACGACCTCCTCTGCCGGCTCCAGCCTAGACTGCTCCCTGCTGGCTCTCTCCTCCTCCTGCCTAAACTCTTCCTCTCCTCCTATCTCCTCAACCTCCATCGCCTCCAACAGGCTTTCCCCCGACAACTCCACTTCTTCACCCCCCTGGGCCTCACCCCCAGCTTCTCCCCTACCCTCTGCTCCTCCGTTGCCTTCTCTCCAGCCTCCCCTTGGCTCGCTCCTTCTCCACAACCTTCTCTGCAGTCTCCTCTCCAGCCTCACCCAGGCTCACCTCCCCCTCCTTTCTAACCTCATGCATCGCCATCTCCTTCTCCAGCTCCGCTGCTCTGCCATCCAGGAAATTGTGTTGACGGCGGTCACATAGCACTGCCTCGCCACCTTCGGATCCCCCCTGATCCGGACCTCCACTCCTCCACTATTGAACTTGAGACACTGGTGAAACGAGGAGGGGACGCATCAAAAGGTGCTGATGAGAGGACGCCCAAAGATTGTGTTATAGCTGCTCGGAGTGTCGACGATGACGAACCGACAGTTCCTTGAACCCCCCCCCCCCCAACGTTACATGCAGTCCCACCCCTCCTTCAACTTCCTTCAGCTCCGCCGAGAACCCGAACAACGGTCCATCCGAGGATAGAACCCTCCGAGTCTCCACCTTCATCTCATCAAAAGATTTTTTGAAGATCACATTCACGGAGCTCCCATTGTCTACCAGAATCTTGGAGACCGTGAAATTCTCTACTGTCGTCTGGATCACCAAGGCGTCACAGAACGGGTGTTCGTAGTCGGACATGTCTCTCACTGAGAAAATGATTTTTTCCTCCTGGGGGGAGTCTGGGAGGTCAAAGCGACGCTCCTCCGGTACATGGTCTGCAAGCTCCCCTTGGGTGGCCTCTATCCCTACTCCCCCGTGAATCACTCTGATACCTCCTCGAGCTCCCACATCCGCCTGGTCCTCACACCTATCTTCTCCTCCCCCTGGTAGAACCTCCTCAATCCTCACGGGCGGCTGCTGCTGAACTTGCCCCCTGGCCCCTCTCATCTCCAAAAACTCCTGGAAGGTGGCCGTTGCGTGACCCTCTTCCCGGTGGAAGTCACAAATGGGTAACGCCACCTTTCCTTCTCTTCTCCTTACTCCTCGAGCTCCTCTCCTTCCTACTCTTCCTCTGACGATCTCCATAGCCTCCTGTTGCGCCGGGAGGGGGGCCCTATGTCCCTGCCTCCTGGTCGGCTGATTGAACCTCCTTTGCTCGCGGTTGTTGTCCCTTCCCTGGAAGCCTCCACCTTGCCTCTGAGGATGACCTTCCTGGGGCCTCCAGCCCAACCTGTTGTTCGGCTCGCGCTGCCCCCAACCTTGGTACTGCCCCTGTCCTCGGGGTTCCTCCCTTCTCTCCTCTCTGCTCCCTCTGCCTCCTTGCTCCTGACTCTTTCACATCATCCTCCGCCAACTTGGCTAGCTTCTTGGCAAACGCCGGATTGGCCGCCTCGATCTCGATCTCCTTCTCCATCTCCATCAGCTCTTCGAAGGAGGGGGGAACTCTATTCATCTCCATGCTAAAGAAGCTTGACCTCAACTCAAGGGTGAAGGCAAGCATCACGATGTACCTCGGCATCTCCTGAACGTGCAGAATCTCCTCCTGGAACCTATAAACATAGCGTCCCATCGTCTCCTCCGGCTTCTGCTCGATGACAGGCAAGCACTCCGCCGACTTTTTTCTCTTCTTTGACGTCGAGAACCTCAACAAAAACCCTCGGCGCAAATCCTCAAAGCAGTAAATAGAGCTCACAGGGAGTTGATGAAACCAGTCCCTTGCCTTCCCCTTCAGAGTGATGGCAAAGAGCCGACACTTGAAGACATCTGACATCTGCCTTATGGAAACGACATTCTCGAACCATTGCACATGCTGCAAGGTGTCGTCCCTGCCCGTATAGTAGGACATGTCTGGCTCCCGGAACCCATATGGAACCGGAGCCGAGATGATAAGCTCACTAAAAGGGCTCCCGCCCACAATCTGCCAAGAGGGCACGTCCCGCGACCTTGGCTCGCTAGCCCTGTCCGTACTGCCCTGCCCGGGAAAGAGCTCCCGCCCGGCGACATCCCTCTCGGCAACCTCCGCCGGAACCTCCTTCTCGGGACGCTGCCCGGGAGCATTTTCGCCCAGT
Organism: Platanthera guangdongensis; assembly: GCA_039583875.1. Lineage (NCBI taxonomy): Eukaryota > Viridiplantae > Streptophyta > Magnoliopsida > Asparagales > Orchidaceae > Platanthera > Platanthera guangdongensis. Next base: position 77,057,620 of record CM077150.1, on the reverse strand, counting down.
GACGGAGCTGCAACCACTGGAACCTGAGGCGTCGCTCACTCGCTTCTTGCCGAGAAGGCCAAGTGGATGGTCCGCAGGACTTCCCGCCTGAAGTCCTCCAACATTCCCAATGTCACCCTACTTCCCCGAGAGGTAGAATCTCCCGAGCCTGCTTCTTCTCCTTCATCTCCAGCCATGAGACTTAACTTGAGATTTTCCTGTATTAGCTACGGTCCACGCTCACCGCACCAGAAAATGTTGAAGCCAAAAACTGGCCTCAACGTGAGTTCGGACCTTGGGGTTTAGCTAACACCTATGTCTCCCATACCTTGACCCCTAACTTGTGACAAAGAACCTGGAACTGACCCTAAGCCTCAGCTGGGAGGTCCCTCCACTAACCCGGAAGATCTCTGAGCGCTTCCCCTTCAAAGCCAATTACTGGGCTAGGAGTACCTCATAAAGCACTAGAAGAACTTAGGAAAATATGAAAGCTTGCCTTCTGAGGTACCCTGTGGGTCTTATTTATAGATTTTTTGCATCTGGTCTGCCAACAACGTAACTTCGTTGTTCTAAAGGGATATTTGCAACTCAAAGTGGACTGCCAACAGCCAAACTCCGCTGTTCTGAGGAGCTAAATGCAGGCCAAAGTGCATTCAGTTAATTTCTTCTCTGTATCACACAGGGCGGGAGCCCTTCCGCCACTAGCTTTCCGCCTGCCCTATGCGAAACCGATGGGCAAGCCGCAAAGCGCTGAGAGAGCTGAGTGGCTGAACCGGACTTGACGTCAACCCTGAGGGCAACCCGCTTACCCAAGCGCAAGCCATCTCGCATGCCCCGGGCGGGAACCCTCTCGGCTATCTAACTGTTGAATTCGTCTTCTAGCCTAAAGCTACCCCAAGGCTAGCCTGGCCCTGGTCCTTAGGGTGTCCAGGACTCACCCAGCTAATACGGGGTTGTACATGACCCATCTTTGAGTTCCTTGACATCCCTTCGAAAGATCGTAATGTCTATGATGAATTTTCTATCGGTCACTTGATGAACCTCTCGATGATTTGCGTCCCATATGAGACATTTTGTATGCCATAATATTACAGCTCAGTGCCAATATCCTAGGTAGTCATTTTGGTGTTCGCACACTCGACAAATGTTTTTACACCCCACCTGAAGAATTTCTAGATAAACCACCCATCTAGAGAAACGCTCATCACTACATGAAATCTACGTTTTGTCAATGTGAGATCGATTATTGTTCATTTCCATCGTTGCATGTTTCGAATGACATACTCCTATATAAAGTTATATTAAATAATAAGACCTTTAAAACTTGTGCCAGAAATCATCTGAGAAAGCAGATGTTCAATGATGGTGATCAGGTGATGATTTGCACATTATTGAGAGGTTCCCATTGGAGATAAGTTTGATTGTGAATGTTAGGCGAATAGGTCCATACACTATCATGAGAGAGTTCGACTCAAATTTCTTCAAATTTAATATTAGTAAGAATTTGAACGTTCATCATGTACTTAATGTAGAGGATTTGATTCTAGATATGGAGCCACCCAGTTTTGGACCATCAACCTTCCCTTTTTAGCTTCAGTGTACACCATGACTACATCCTCTACCGCACCTTCATCCACTGCAGCCATACAATTCACCTCTGCATCATTTTGTTTTGTGTGTGGAGCCCTCGGTTTATTAGTGGCACGATAAGCTCTTATAGAGATACTTCCTTCTTGGAGCGACAGTGACCATTGCATGGTTTGCATCAGGAACTTGTAGTCTCTATTCATCGGAAATGAATGTTCTTGAGCCGGGGAGGTTGTTGAAGATTGTTTGCGTGAACTTCGCTGTTGGTGCGGCCCCGAGACCCACCTGTGGTGCGATGTCGTGGGTTCCCACCGGTGGTGCGATGTCGTGGGTTCCCGCCTCTGGAGGTGTCGACGCCCCCGTCCTCCACCTTCCACTGCTCTTACGACTGTCGACGATCCCTCTCAGCCGTCCGGCAGCGCCATCGAGGCTGTCTGCCTCGATAGAACTTTTGCCAGCCGTCGCCCTTCACTTTCTCCCTCTCCAGCATCCCCAGTTCCACCCACAACAACCTCACCCCCTCACTGACCACGGCCGAGCCCCTTGACGCTGGTGTTCCCTTTCCAACCACGAGATTCCTCTCCACAACATGCAACTATCCTCCCTAGTTCTGCTTACCTCTTTCCAGCTGTCTTGACCATCATCGACATCGAGTACTCGGTGAGCTTGCATCGTAGTTTTAATTCCTTTGCAATATATGGGTGCACTTTATTTCTTGAATTATTTGAGTTGTCTTGATTTGATTTGTGGCTCTCTTAGTCGTGTGTTACTTATTCACTTGCATTTACTTTCAACACAATCTCAATTTGTAATTTTTGTTTGCTTACTTATATTGCAGCATTTGCGATCAATTGCAACACTTGCACATGATTTTAAATTAATTTTGTTTAATTAATTGCACACCGAAAATATTTTCATGATTGAATCGCTCACGAGCATCACATTAGAGTTTAGGGTTAACCATCATATGTTCATTGGATTGCGAGCGTGCATTTGTCCTTGTCTAGGCTTGTCGTGGTTCCATTGCATTCACTATGGATGCTTGCATTACGTCTAGAGTTATGGCATCGCGCGTCTGTCAACTCTAGATTCATATTGTGTCACAATCCCTATCCATAATGCGAGGCTCATGCATTGGTTTTGTACCGGTACTGAAGGAATCCCTAACATTCCCCATTTTCTTTAATTTCCCATTCCTGATAAGTAGCTAGCATGCGGTGGTCATCTGGAATCTCCTTGAATGTTTGTTTCTTTTTTCCTTAGAATTAAATACCATCTTCGATCCTCTCGCTATCCTTGGATTCCGAGAATTTTGTAACCGCGTGTTCTGTGAGAGTGGAAGAGGAAGAGAGGTACCACAAATCTTGTATTTATGCATGAGAGAAATAGAATTTGTCGGCAGAAATGAGGCTGGATTAGGAGGAATAATGAGATTGATTCAATTTGATTTGAACCTTTTGTATGTGTGTTTAGAAGCAAAAATGCATTAAAAAAATCATTCTAGTTGGAATTTTAAAGAAAGATGATTAATTCAGAGGGATGATTACTATCTAGTAATTGATCATTACAATGAAAAATAATTGTAATATATGCAATTTCTGACTTAATTCGATCTCAGTTTAATGTCTGAACAGCAATCTTCTCATGAATTTGAATTTGTTTGATGTGGATGATTACTATCTAGTAATTGATCCTACTCTACATGTTGCCACGACACATGCTAATCATCGAGAACCACCACTTTTAGCCAAGCACGTCGCAAAATCACGTTGTGAGAAATTGCTTGCTCGTAGGAACACTATTGTTTTCTTCATGTCCGCCCAAATCTCTACGGCGTAAAAAACCGCATTTCTATGCGGGTTTAAAGAATGTTTGTGAACTAAGTCACCACTTGCAATTCATAATTTGATGTGATTTGAATTTGGATTTGCTGCACTAAAATTTTGATCCTGCTTTAATTTCATTTTTGCAGGGTGTTGAGTCCGGCCGAGATCGCCGATTACTTGGCTGAGGTGGAGTAGCAGATCTTCTTTTAGTTTTTTCCATCCATGGATTTGATCGCATTTTGCTTATGAGTGGAAAACCAATAATTTAAAATATGTTGGAACTGGCCTTGATCCTTTCATTTATGCTGCATCACGGATTTTCGCAGGGGGCCATTGGGATTTTTCTTGTATTCAATTGGACGGTTATTATGAGTTTAGGTTTATATGACTTTTAGTTAACATTTGTGTTATTTTTCCTTTTTATTTGTTGGTTCTTGAAATTGGTTATCAGCACCCCAAAAACCTTAAAAATCAAGAGTTTTTCCCGCCGGCTTCCTTTAACCGCAACCCAAACCTTGCGGTCTCTTTCCTTCGTTAATCCACGAAGCCTGCCAGAAAATGCTTTATGTATAAACGTGCGATGATTTTATGACTTAGTTAACACGTGTTATTTTGTTTCCTTTTTATTCTTACTAAATTCTCATCATTGGTTATCGTATATTGGATAGTTGGAATTTGCCTCGTGAATCTTCATTCTCTAGGAGTTTTTAAGGTCCGTTTGTTTGGATGGAATTGAAGGTTTGAAATTAAAATTTGAGGTTATTTTCAATTGAATTTATCTTTTAATTCTAATTTTTAAAGCTTCAATTCTACCCAACGGGATGGAGCATTGGTTGTTGAAATATTTTTGCACATAGCTCAACCATTACAAAGGCGTGTGTTGATGAAAATATAATCAATTTGGTTTTCTATGAGGATCAATATTAATTTAGGGTTTGAGCATGTTATCAAATCCCATAAAATTCAAGATCTATATGATATCACCGATTATTTCCATGTGATTCATATGCTGCCTTTATACATTGAAGGAGAGTGCGGCCTACTCATCCTCTTTGAAAATAGGAGGATATAGACCCCTTCTCCTTGTGTCTCTTAGATGATTTTTTTTGTCTAGCACACTAGTTAGGTCAGCCTTATCTTGATTGGGTGTTACACTCAAATCTTGATTGGGTTAGCACTTGGCCTTCACACTAGTTAGGTCAGCCTTATCTTCACTCTTGAACTAGAAACACACATACACACTTGCAACTCGATGCTTGTGTTCACTATTACAACTTCAACTTTGAGTTAAAGTGTCACCGTGTGTAGCTTTTAGCAATAGTTTGAGTGTTGTCGAGCTCTAGTATTAAGCCTTTCCACCATCACATTTGGGTGTGCAATTCTGTGTATATTTATCTTTAATATATAAAATAATACTCATATTTGAAAGCACTCCAAAACTCTAATCTGAAGCGTCTATCAAACAGTTGAAACATGGAAGCCATCGGATTCTTCCCACTTTTAGGTGGTGAACTGCCAATAGCTGAAACAGGAAATCCATGCACAACCTGAGTGAAAGAAATCCTGATACCCAATTTTAGATACTGCAGATTTTCAATTTCTCCACTCCGCCCGCTCGAAGCCACTGCCGGCCAACGAAAACTCTCCCCTCCGCCTCCCTTACATTCGATGGCCACCCACTGCACGGATCGAAGCTGCCTCTGTCTGCGACCAAAGCAAAAAAAAACCTCAAAACTCAAAACAACTGAATGCCACTCGAGAACATTGAGCACGAGCGTAGCCACAATTCCATTCACTGCACTTGTAATCTTCAGGATATAATACAAACTGAATGTCAAACTATCTTATTATCATCGCATTATTGTCCTTTTTGGTGATTTGTAGAATTCTCATCATATTATGAAGTTTTTATTACTTAGATATAGATTAAGTCACTTGAATCACAGTTTTCGCTACATCGAGTGTGAGATTTGATGTCGTCAATCTCGCCAGACGAATGTCGCCGCCCTCCAACATTGTTGCCGCCCCCAAATAATGTTGCTCCCCACGAACAATGTCGACGACCACGAACAATGTCGCCGCCCATGAACAATATCGTTGCCCACGACCAATGTCGCCACTCACGACCAATATCGCCGCCCGCCTACGACAAATGTTGCCGTCCACGACTAATGTCTTTGGTTTGCGGGCGAAGCCCGTTTGGATGCGGGCATAGCCGTAATGCCGCATCGAGAACGGGCACTCCCGGCGAATGTCGCCGCCCCTGAACAATGGTGCCCCTCCAGAATAATGTCGCTGCCCATGAACATTGTCGCCGCCTCCGAACAATGTCGCCGCACACGAACAATATCCCCGCCCACGACCAATGTTCTCACCCACGACCAATGTCGCCACTCCCGACCAATGTCACTTCCACGACCAATATCGCCGCCTACAACACATGTTGTCATCCACGACCAATGTCGTTGCCAAGCGGGCGAAGCCCGCATATGCTAGTACACATACAGACATTGACTGTCTCATGTGCGCAGCGCACGACAATTGTTGTTCCTTTATTTCTGTTCGATGTAGTAATTTGGGTACGATGTTGACGCACATTGTGCATAAGATAAATCCCACTAATAATGCACTAGTGTTAGTCCTTTCATTGTCAAGTCCTTGAGTCCTATAAATCAAGTGTGCTGTTACTAGCAAATCCAATTTGGTTTCTAGCAAATCATTACTATTAGCAAACCCTTATTTTTCAAAATGGATATTTGAAAACCATTTTGTTACTAGCAAACCAATATAAAATTTTTCGCGTTTCTTTGAACTGCGTTTTATACGTACATTTTCATGAGAAGTGTTCAACATGAAAGTCATAGATCTTGACGAGATCTACAATTTTCATGTTGAACATTTTTTGATTTGAAGCAATTTAGACCACCGATTTGACCCCTGAAAAAGTCACGCCGAACATATGTACCGACACCCGGGATCGGCGTGATCTTTTTCGGAGGCCAAACTGAGGGCTTAAACGGATTCAAAATTAAAAGTGTTCAACATGAAAGTTGCAGATCTCGACAAGGTCTATAACTTTCATGTTGAACATTTTTTGATTTGAAGCCGTTTAGATCTCTGATTTGGGCCCCGAAAAAAGTCACACTGAAAATCTGTACAGATGACTCGTTCCGTGCGTGTCTTTTTTCGGGCCCCAATTGGAAGCCTAAACGGCTTCAAATCAAAACATGGTCAACATGAAAGTTGTATATCTCGATGAGATCTACAACTTTCATGTTTATCACTTTTTCAAATGAGAAACATTTGAGACTCAAAATTAAAAAATTCAAAAATTGCAAAAAAACAAGATTGATTTGCTAGTAGTAATTTTTGAGAAGAGAAAGAAATGCAAAAAATAGCCGAATCTGTTTTTTCTGGTTTACTAGAAACGAAAGTGGGTTTGCTAATAACATCATTCTAAATCAAATGTCAACACTGTCAAACAATATCGTCCCATCCACAGGATCTATCAGACAAAACAGAGCACTTATATGAGTTGTTTTTCCGCTTCCAGTTCTAACCACTACAATCTAATTTCCAGCCAAAAAAGTGAAGTGCATTCTTTTAGGAAAAATGGAACAGTAGGCTTATATTTTATTTGTTCCAATAATTATATTGGAACAAGTAAATGGAAGACCAAACATCAATAGGAAGTGAGACTTAACCTTGAGAATTTCAAAGCCAATTTGTCCTTTGATTGGATTCTCCAATCATGGGTTTGGCCGAAACAGAGATTTTTCACCGCGACCTCAACCGACTTGTTGATACAATTCAAGCAAGCTCATTCTCGTGCAATTTCACGTCTGTTTGGTCTTTTAAATGGATACCGGAATGCTCCATTTAGTGTGAATAGTAAAATCCCCCACTATGAGATGTGAATAGTAAAATTCCCATCATGAAAGTGCAAATAATAAACTCCTCTATCATGGTTTTGCCAATAGTAAAATCCCCACCATGTTGCGTGAATAACAAAATACTCAACATGCGGTGTGATAGTAAAATCTCATATCATAAGGGTGTGCATAGTAAAATCTTCCATTATGGGTATGTGCATAGTAAAAGCCCTCACAATTGGGTGCGAATAATAAAATTCTCATCATGGGGTGTGAATAGTAAATACCCCATCATGAGGTGCAAATAGTAAAACCCCCAACGATAGAGTGTGAATAGTAAAATCTCATCATGGAGGTGCGAATACTAAAATCACTCATCATGTGCGTGCGCATAGTAAAATACGACAACATAAAGGTGCACATAATAAAACCCTCTACACAGGGGCACTTATAGTAAAATCCCCTCAAAAGCTATAAACGAGACTCATAGTCCTCATTGAAAGGACTTTGTCTTCTACGCTTGAAAGAGCTCCAGAGTCTTCCTTCAAAAATTTTCATGAGGACTCTTTCGGCGCTTGAATATCCCTTCGCAGATCTCCTTCGGGGCTTGAAGATCCCTTCAAAGATTTTCTTCGACTCAAAAATTCTCTTTCGACGCTCGAAGATCTCCTTCGGAGCTTGAAAGTCCATTCGAAGATCTCCTTTGGCGCTCGAAGATTTCCTTCGACGCTCGGAGATCTCTTTCGGCGCTCGAAGATCTCCTTCGACACTCAAAGATCTCCTTCGACGCTCGAAGATCTCCTTCAGAGTTCAAAGATCCCTTGAAGATTACTCGAAGACCTCCATCATAGTTTGAATATCCTTTGAAGTATGCTTGGAGATCCCTCCGAATATCTCTTGTGGCGCTCAAAGATCTCCTCTAGAGCTCAAAGATTTCTTTGAAGTTCTCATTCGGCGCTTATAAGTCTCCTTTAGAGCTTGAAGATCTCCTTTAGCTCTCGAAGATCTCCTTCAGAGCTTAAAAATCTTCTTGGCACTTGAAGATCTCCTTCGGAGTTCAAGGGTCCCTTGAAGATTGCTTGAAGACCTGATGGAGTTGGCCCAGTGCGACTTGGTGAACTGGATTCGTTTGAACGTTCAAGTCGCGACAATCTTCGCCCTCAGACCTGTAAGAATAATTAGTTTCATTTTATTTAATGGTTAAATAGTTCAAAATTTTGTTCTTGCTTATTATGATAAGACAATCTCTCAAGTAAAAGATAGTTCTTTTTGGTCTGGATTGAAATCTTTTGTCAAAAAAATAGTTAATAGTTGTAGGACGTGCCAACTTGCCTAAGACAGTAAAACAAATATAGGTTTATACACATCTGTTCCTATTCTGTCCATTTTATGGGACGATGTAAGTATGAATTTTATTCTAGGACTTCCGCCAACCATTCGTAAGCATGATTCCATCTAAGTCGTTGTGGTTAGATTTTCTAAAATGTCTTTATTCCATGTAGTAAGACTAATGATGCATCTCACATTGCCAAAATTTATTTTAAAGATGTTGTTAGACACCGTGGTGTGTCAAAAACAATTGTTTTAGATAGGTATGTTAAATTTACAAGTTATTTTTGAAAAACACTTTGAAAATGTTGGATACTGAACTTCTATTCTCGGTAGCTTACCACCCCCAAACAAATTGACAAACCGAAGTTGTTAATAGAAGTTTAGGCGATCTTTTGCGGCGCCTTGTGGGAGACCACAATGGTACTTGAGATTTACTACTTCCTCATGCCCGATTTTCTTATAATAATTTAAAAAAATAGGTCTACTGTCTTTCTCCCAATGAAATTGTTCATGGCTACAAAGCACTTGTGTCTCTTGACTTGATTCCATTACCGTCATTATACAATTCAAGTCAATTTGCACGAGATTTTACTCAACATATTCATGATTTACAAAAAAACATTCAAATAAAGTTAGTTTCTACATATGATCTTTATCAATCAAATGCTAACTTGCATAGAAGAGCTTATATTTTCAATGTTTGAGATTTGTCTTTAGTGCGCTTAATCCCTAAACGGATGTCTTCCGGCACCATAACGAAGTTAGCCAATAAGAGGGTAGAACCCTTTAAAATTCTAAAAAATGGGTAATAATGCTTATGTTTTAGAATTGCCAGTTGATTGTGGAATTTATCCTATTTTCAATGCTTCAGATATAATACCTTATTTATCACAACCACCTGAATTACTTTGTCCCACTTTTTCTTCTTCTACAAAAACTACATCTCTTGGGGTGAGAATTGAGTTTATTTCCGTGCATACACCTTGTAACACCCCAAATCCCAGATTGGGCTCAAGTGGGGTGACACGGCCTAGGACACGGCCGTGTCCCAGGGCGTGTCCTGCTCGGTATAGATGTGCAGTTTGTCGTGTGGTCGACGAACTGCACTCGACGAGTTCTCGAGAGGGAACACGCCCTGCGACACAGGCGTGTCAGAGGATGTGTCCTCCTCTGGTCGACAAACTTCGCTCGACGAAAAACCCGGCAGAGGCGTGTCTGCAGCCGTGTAAGGGAACGCGGCCTGTGACACGGGCGTGTCACAGGCCGTGTCCTTTTCTGGATTTGGCCAGGGCAGTGCAGCCTGGTGAACACGGGCAGGACACGGGTGTGTCTCTGGGCACACGGCCTGTGACACAGGCGTGTCACATGGTCGTGTCCCGCTCAGGTTGTTTTGATTGAGGTACATAGCCACAGACACAGGAGTGTCTGAAGGTGTGTCAGGTCGCACGTCCTATGACACGGGCGTGTCACAGGGCCGTGTACTGGTCTGGATGAGTCGGTTGTGTACCGCTTAAGGTACAGTGCCTGTGACACGGACGTGTCACAGGCCGTGTCAGCCAAAATTCAGACTTTTGTGGCAAAATCGTGACCGACCATTTTTTTCAGATAGGATCTGAGGGCCCAAGCTTCTCTTTAAGGCCGAGAATTAAGATGGGATTCTCATTTTGGCCTAAGTTATCCTCTTTCTAAGAAGCTAGAGAGAGAGGAAGGAGGAGGAGGAGAGGGGAGCCGGCCACCAGTGGAGCTGTGGAGTTCCGATTTGAGATCCGAGGCTAGCGTCGTGGAGGCAAGGCCACCGCGGTGCTTTCCAGCCGGCTAGAAGCCCATGGCTCCGAAGAGATCTTCAAGGGTAACGATCTTCCTTCTTAGCCATGTGAAGGCTTCCTTTTTGGCATGTGCATGAGATTTCCCCCACCAGAGGTTGGATTGTGAAGGGATTCCCTTGGGTTGATTCTTGGAATCCACACTTATCTTGCATATAGATCCGAAAATGGAGTACGGAATAGACATGCTGTGTGAAACCCATCTGGACAGGTTAGTCTGGATTGGTGATATTGCATATACACATCGGAGAAGACTCCGTGATTAAACATGCAGTTTATGGAGTCAAATGGGTTGTGCCTGTGAAGGCGAGTAGCAGGAAGTACTGGAGTGGTAGTCCAGGAAAAGACCCTTGTAATGCTTGTTATGCTCGATGAGTTGGACCTGTAAAGGGCAGTAGCAGGAAGTACTGGTGCGGGAGTCCAGGAAAAGACCCTCTGATGCTTGTAATGCTTATGACGCTTGATGGGTTGTGCCTGTGAAGGGTAGTAGCAGGAAGTACTGGCTTAGCAGTCCAGGAAAATACCCTCAAGTGTATGTTATGAATGTACGGTTAAGCCTAGGGACTGAGTTCTGTCGCTAACGCAAGGTGTGACTCCTAGCTAACCAATAAATGTAAAGCCAGTCCCGTGAGGACGGTCTGGCTATGTGTGAGCTTGATGAGCTCTTACGGCTTTATGCTAAACAGGTAAGGTGAAACCGACCCGCGCCTTTTTCTTAGCCGCGAGTACACTGTGCTCGGTGATGGAAAGACGATTTGAGCAACGAGGGGGTGGTTGATCCGACCTGCGTTATGTCCGTCCGACTTGAAGACCTGAAAGTGCGGTATGTTGGAGCGCATAATGAGAGTCTCAGGCCTGCTCGTCACAACACCATGGGGGGCTACGGGCCAATCCCGGGTCATTAAGACTAAAGTCTTCGGCTGCACGCCATGGAGCAAAATGCTCAAGTTTGTCGTTGGGTTTCGGGCCTTGAACGGTGGTGGGCAACTAGTTTATCCGGTATACCAAGAATGTGCCATGAGTGCACGGATCGTCGGGCCGCGTGGTTGACGGTTGTGATGGATTGCTTGTGCGCGAGAGCACAATGTGTGAGATATATGTCTATGCATATGATTTCCTATGCCTGCAGGGAAGGAATACCACTGCCCCGGGTAAGGGGTAGGGTCGTTATAAAATGGTCAGCTGAATGCTGATCGTTGCCTAGTTTGCCACCTTTGGGTGGACTATCCTTGTATAGGTGCTGGAGAACCGAGCGAGTCGTTTAAAGGCTGAAATCCATGTTGTTGCTGTTGCTGCTATTATTGCTGTTGCTGCTAGCCCTTGAAGGCTAAAAGAAAAATATTATGTTTTGTTCATGTGTGCTCGACCTGCACGCCGATATTTGAAAGCCACTTTTGTAAAGAGCAACTGTAAGACCCTAAGGCCAAATGACATTGTATTTGATACGTTCATATATAAATGTGGGTGTTTATATTCGTGGACATTCATGGTTGGAGTTCAGTTTTATGTTAACAGCTTCCGCTAGAATGCTATGAGTTAGGATGCGCAACTCTGATATCAACCCGTGACCTCCCCGCCTGTTTTGTAGCATATGGTGTGGGGCCCAGGCCGGACCTTCTATCATATGTTATACGAACGGATGGAGTCGTTACACACCTATTGTGGATCCTTCAGTTGTTACACATGGACACATTATACATGATGATATTTCATATATTGCTAAAGCTTTTTCAAAACCTCTTTTGTGTTTGACAGGATTTTAGATGAAGAAATTAATAGTACTGTTGATGGTGACATTCATCGGTACCTTGTTCGTTGAAGAGATCGACCCATCTCAGATGATTTATGGATTGCTGCAACAGAGTTAGAAAGGTTGGATGATGCTCTACTTCAACAATACTACATGACCACTCGAGTGCTTTTAAGCGGGGGGAGGATTGATGAAGCCGACCCAGTGCTACTTGGTGAACCAGATTCGTTTAAAGATTCTAGCCGCTACAATCATCACCCTCGGACCCGGAAGAATAATTAGTTTCAATTTATTTAATGGTTAAATAGTTCAAAACTATGTTCTTGCTTATTATGTTAAGTCAATATCTTATTTGGGTTGAACCAATTTGGACAAGTAATAACTCCTCTTGGTTCATATTGGTTTGAGTTTTTATTTTAATTTATTTAAATTCCTGCACTTTATATTTGACCAATGATGTTGGATGACCAATATTTTATCTTTAAGATGAACAATAGTGAGAGAATATTGTAACACTATATATCCTTTTAGAGATGAAAGCCTAATGAAATATTCTTGGGGAACTTCAATTTCAGCCTCCTTTTGGATGTGCTGCCTCTTCCCTCTCTCCTAGTGGAAGAATTTCATCCTCTCTCCTTTGGTTGAGTGGTTGTCCTCTTCGATGTGACTCCGGCAGGATCCGTGGTAGTGTGATGCTCCACAATCCCTTTGTGAGATGCATTGGATAACTTGTTTCTATCTCTTTTTCTTGATGTGAAACTCTTCTACAACTTTTCTATGCTAGTAATTTCGGTAGAAAAATAAGTTTGGTGTGATTTATGAAACTTTTGAATTGGTCGCTGGCAAATCCTACATGTGATTATTCTCTTTACTTTTAGGGTCCGTTCGGCGCGCATGTATTGACTTTTTGGAATTGGCTTTGGTCAGAAAACAAATATCTGCAGGAATTAGTTTTGTGCAGAAAACCAATTCTGTTGTTCGGCTGCAGGAAGGTATTCAGTGAACAGAATTGACATTGATACTTAAATGTTGTTCGGCTGCGAAAAGGAATTGGTTTTCTGGAATTGTAAATTTTAGAAATTAATTTTTATAAAATTTAAGCATTGTCCACAAAATCATCAAAGTACTAAAAATACTTGAAATGAAAGTACTAATAATCTTAAAGCATCGTCCACAGAATAAAAGTTCCGAAATAGCAACACAACTAGATAAAAAGTCAATGACTCATAAACAGAAACACTAAACTAGCGATCAAACTGTGATAAGTTACCTTCAAATATTGGGCCCAAACTTACTCGCTGTCAACCTTGACCATGTTACTTTCCCAATCTCATCCAAATCCTGATGTGTCTAACATTGCGCTGACCTCGACGTAATACTTGTTCCAAGTTTTGAGACGAGTCATCAACTTTTCCTTGCTTGTCTCAATGCCGCAAATGTCTTTTAGCGCGGTCATAGCAGCCGTGAAAGCCACACTCTTCCACCTGTTTGGTGTTTTATGAACCAAATTGTGTTGTTCCAACAAAGCGTTCAAAAGAGTAATGTCCATTTCGGTTGGTCAAAGGTGCATCTCAAGGATGAAGCTAAGTAGTATCTGGATGAAACGAAGTTGAGTGATGTCCAAACCCAGAAAAAAAATCCATATTCATATTTTATCAATCTCTATTAACCTAGAAATAAAGAAAAACTCAAAAAAAAAGGGGATGAGACAGATCGGGCAAGGTAACGTCCAAAAAAAAGTGAATGAGGGAGTGAAAGTGGAAGAGGAAGAAGATGAAAGAACAACACATGAACAAAACTCAGATCTTCAACTCGTAAACACATGAAAAATCAAGAAAATAAAAGGAGAAAAACCTAGATCCCATGCGAGAAGAAGGCTTCGTCGTAGACTCGTAAAAATCCCATGTGATTACTTTACAGAGGAGGAAAAAGATCGGGATGGAGGAGGGGAGTTACCGGCACGTGAGCGGGAGCTGGGTCGTGGCCTGAAATCGCGCAGGAGGTGGAAGAAGAACAATTTTACGGAGGCAGAAGCTTGAAATCGCGACGGAGGCGGAAGCGTGACGACGCGCAAGAGGCGAAATCGCGGAAGCGTGAAAATCATGAAAAACCGATGCAGGGAGATAAGTTTTGGGGGACTGGCTTTTTAGGCTTGGGGGAAAACCCGTGGGTTTTACCCTGAAAACCAATGCCTGTCTAATTCTGGCGCACCGAACAGGAGAATTGGCTTTCTGGAAGGCAAAGCCAATTCCAGAAAGTCGATTTGAATCTTTTGATTCTCTTCTTGTTAGGATTACTCTTACTAGATCGGAATCTTACATTTCAAATCACATTCTTCTCTTGCAAGTTTTCATGTTATTACAGATTGTAGTGGCTTGAACCTTCAAACGAATCTGGTTCACCAAGTGGCACTAGGCCGGCTTCATCAAGTTCGAAGATCCTTTGAAGTTTGTTCAAAGAACTCCTTTGGGCTTTTGAAGACTCCTTCGAAGCCTCGAAGATCACCTTCGGTCCTCGAAGGTCCCCCTCGAAGACAGCTCGAAGACCTCATCCAGCTCCGTCCTTCGATCCCAGAGCCCCTTTGCCGCATTCATCATTCTGGATTGCATCTGAGCATGCTCAACATCACTCCACTCGAAGCGACCTTCGCGGTCCAAAAGAATAATTATAACGAGCGATGACATGTTACCTACAGAGATAACTTTTGTAACCCTTTAAAGAATAGTGGAACTTGGTCGACAGAGATAACGAGCGATGACATGTTGGTCTTATCTGTGATTGTTTGCACGCTCAGCTCACTCTAAAGTTGAGACGGTTCAATTTAGTCGGTCCGTAAGAGCATCGAGCGACCCGCCTTCAAGCGGCCATGAAGTCGGCAACCTGCTTCCGTCAATCATCTCCAGTGGAGAAACTTGGGGCAAAAACCTGCTGTGAAACATGCTGCGAAACCTGTGATTTGGTTTAGGAACCGACAACACCTTAGGGAAAACCTTTAAGGTAATGGAACTGGCAAAATATCTGCCAAAATGGAGGTGATCAGCACCGCGCCACTAGTGGGAGGAGTCCACCTGGAAATCGCGAATGGGGAGAGGCGAGTGGCATGCATGGGTCGGTGAGGAGTGAGCACGGGTAGGGTATTTACAAAGCCCTAAAATGTATAATATTTAAGTGCTAATAACCAAATAATAAGTTGCTAATAACATTCCTCTTTATAAAATTGAGATTCCATAATGAAATGGCAGGTGAGGATTAGTAGAGCTGTCAAAATTGGCGTGGCTAAAATACTGCGGCTAAGGTTGCCACATTAAGTTTTTCTTGTTATCATGTAGGAAAAATATTCGAAACAGTTAAGTTTATACCTCATTTTAAGTTGATCCTTTTAAGTTTTTTGTTCACATTAGTCCCCTATCTTCATGTTTCATTTCAAATTAGTTCTTTAAGTTTATTTTGTTTGAAATCAGTCCCTAAATTTTTATTTATGTTTCATTTAAGTTCTTTCTTCATTCATTTTTATTCGGTCACGTTTCAATGCAAAAATAACATTTTTATTTTTTAGATTACGTCTCCTGACTATTAAGCCGTGCAGACCAAATACATCACCGGAATGTCTAACCAAACCAGAGAATTGAAAGAAAAATAACCCATGTGACACAGATCATGACTTGAAATCCGCACAATCGAACCGTAGTTGGATTTTGATGATAAAAATCCAAAAAAACATACAGAGCAGTGAGGCTTACCTTCCCAGGACTTTGATTAAATAACAGATTTTTTATCAAGAATTTATCCAGTTTTATAGTTGTTCGAGGCTTGTCTTTGTCATTCGTATATAAAAAAGGGAATTGTTAAGAGCACCGCAGTTGTGGTTAGGCGCACCGTACTTTTTTCGAATTTTTCGCGCCTTTTAAAAATACGCATTGTACATGCATTTTTAGGAAAAGTATTCAACTTTTGTGCTGAACACTTTTCCTAAAAATGCATGTACAAGACGTACTTTGAAAATATGACCAAGTTTCGGGCCTTTTAGAAATACGCTTTGTACACGCATTTTTAGGAAAAATATTCAACACTAGAGTTGTAGATCTCGTCGGGATCTACAACTTTTGTGTTGAAGACTTTTCTAAAAATGCATGAACAAGACATATTTCTAAAATGCGCAAAAAAATTAAGAGAAAGTACGGCGCGCCTAGCCAAAACTGCAATGCCCTTAACAACTCCCTAAATTGAGCTTCTCGCATGAAATCATATCCTCCTACCTGTTGGAAAATGATTATCATGCCAACAACAAAAGGAAAAGAATAAAAATTATAGATTATTAATAGGGTTTCCCTTGAAAGTTCTGAGCCAAAACGAAAGAGCCTCGGACCAAGAACGTGTGGGAAAAATCAACCCGACCGGACAAGTCGGGCGCAAAAAGCCACGCTCCCCCCCCCCGAAGGCTAGCACGCGCACACCACACTCATCTCTAGCACGAGCCAGCTCGGAGCGTGCTAGCACGCGCGCGGCGGCAGCGGTCTCCACCGCCAACTGTCTCCACCGCCTCCGTTGGTCAGATTGCCCGAATCGCCGGGGGGGGGGGGGGGGGGGTGGGGGTGTAGGACCCCCCCAACCCTTGCCCCAGGTCGGGCCGGAGGGGATCTTACTGCCCAAGGCGTCCATCCAGTGCTACTTAAGGGGTAACGACCCACTATGCTAAGCACTAGTTGGTTGCCATGCTCGGCTTGAATCGCAACATTCACATCACATCACAGAGTATTGCAAAAGCATTAACAAAAAACCACAATAAATATATATATCATTATATATTTAACAAAACCGCAAAAGGCCGTAGCCATTGTTTATACATAGAGCCCGTAGACTATATATAGTACTATGACTAACAACTTCTCTCTCACTCAACTTTGCTTGCTAGTATTCACGTATCGAAACTCTAGAGACGACGGGGGTGTCTCTGCTCGAGTAGTCCTATTAGTTGGTGTACCGTCCTGCAACAACTGGTCCCTACGGTGCACCATTTCCTGTGAATGGTTATTTAAATAACCGTTAGTCACAGAGCTAAGTGGAAACAAATATCCTCCTCGGATCCATATTCTGGGGACGAGCTCACGCACCCAACAAAAGTAGATAGCTGAAGCATGAGAGGGTTAGTACAACATTTCATGATTAAGCAAGGAGCAACCAAAAAGAGGCGCATCATGATATAACTAGACTAGCAGCAGTAATATACGTCAGTTATAATTTAGGCTCCACAAGCACAACAACATAACAGGTATTCAAAACCCGTACAAACAACACATGCATTCACAGCCGCTTACACATCACAGACATTCACAACCGCGTACACATCGTAGGCATTCACATTCGCGTACACATCGCAGGCATTCACAGTCGTGTACACATCGCAGGAATTCACAGTCGCGTACACATCGCAGGCATTCACAACCGCGTACACATCACAGGAATTCACAACCGCGTACACATCGCATGCATTCACAGCCGCGTACACATCACAGACATTCACAACCATGCACATATCGCAAGCATTCATAGCCACGCACACAACCCTCTGTCGACATAATATGGACTGCTTCTGTTACAGCAGGGTAGTGAGCCTCGCGGGCCTCACCGATGTGGCCGTCGGTGATAGTTGCCGGTCCTGCCACTTCTGGGGGTGGTCGTACCGCACAGCCCCAGGCCCCAACATACATCTCTGTGTACTCTTAGATGTGAGCGACATCTGGTGAGTCGATATTTTTGGCTGACCAGCGGAGGAAAACCTGACGGGGAAAATATAACGGCCGGACACCCGTGGCACACATCTAACTGTAGCCTTGAGTCATCAACCTTCCAGCACTGGTACAAATGATCTGCGAAAGGGACTGACCCGCCATAATTTACCGCAAGCAATTCACAAGTGATCAATCAAACACTCATGCTAATATGCACCGAGTCTGCGGCGGCCTGCCCTACTATACGTTAACCTTTAGGCAGCGACGCTCAGCTCAACTTTCGATAAGGAGCGTGAGAGTGCTTTATTTGAGGCTAAACCCTGAGGAACATCTCAACTCCAGTTATCCCCAACTAAGGCTCAACCTTAACAAACAACTACTCGTCTAAGCAGGACCAATGCTTATAATAGTAAATTACAGTAATGAGAATGCAGTAATTTAAGCTGCTAGTAATAAACGCTGTATAATGAGATATGACCAGTACGAAACTGGAGTAGTACTGAAACATAAGTATTGAACTGAAATGAACTTGACTAGTACGAGACTTGAGTAATACTGAATTGAAAGTACTGAAGTGAAATGAATTTGACCAGTACGAGACTGGAGTAATACTGAATTAAAAGTACTGAACTGAAATGAACTTGACCTGTACGTGACTGGAGTAGTACTGAATTAAAAGTACTGAACTGAAATGAACTTGACCAGTACGAGACTGGAGTCGAGCTGAATTGAAAGTACTGAACTAAAATGAACCTGACCAGTACGTGACTGGTGTAGTACTGAATTAAAAGTACTGAACTGAAATGAACTTTACCAGTACGAGACTAGAGTAGAGTTGAATTGAAAGTACTGAACTGAAATGAATTTTACCAGTACGTGACTAGTGTAGTACTGAATTAAAAGTACTGAACTGAAATAAATAAAGGAACTGGACCAGTGCAAGACTGGAATAATCATAAAGAAAATGGTTAGTAGTCTAATCATTCCTTTCAGGATGCTTCAGTTCCATCTCCGTTCTCAGTAGGTATTTTCAATTTCTTCTCCACTCTCAGGAGGCATACACAATTTCTTCTCTGTTCTCAAGAGGTGTATTCAATCCCTTTTCAGTTTTCAAGATTTGCTTGGGTTACACCCATTATTAAGATCCAATATCAATTCAGTTGCGTGCTTTTTAATCATGGCTTAATCGGATGAGCAGAAGCTTATCATGAGTTATATTTTTATTATTCATCCGATAATAAATATCAATTCAATTTCTTGCGGCAGATCGAATCCGAGAATCTCGTCAGAGTGCACATTCTTCCTTGAATTTCAACCTCAAAAAACGTTTCCAAAACATGAGGGAAATTCTTAACTCTGAACGAGGTTGTGGATTATTTTTCTCGAAGCTCGTACTTTCATCTTCTGAGTCTACCCAAATGCTCGAGAGTTATTTGAAAATGAGACGCTCGGTGGTTTTGCGAAAACCTCGAAATTTTCAGAGCTGGAATCTTGCCTCGACAACTATCGTTGATTTATCAATTGAGCTTAATATTCAATATATAAGGTGGTCCCGCTCTTCAATTTTCATTTTCGAAGAATTTGAGCGCATAAATTTCCGAGCGCGACCCAAGGTTCCAAGAAATTGGAAAATCTTCAATTTTTATCGCACGGTTCCCAAATTTTAATACAATCTTTAAGAGGGCCTAAAAAGAGCCTAGTAATTTATTTAAAATTTTCCGAGTAATTTTGAGCCTCCTAATTTGCCAAATAATCCTTATTTAAGCTTTTAAAAATATCAAATCAATTCCAAAAATTTCAAAAAAAATTTTGTACACTGCCCTCATTAAGGGGAACCATTTTCATGTTCAAAACTTTTTTCCTAGGATCCTAGATTAGTCTCCAAAAATAAATACCAAATTTAATTATAATATTTATAATATTATAATAATTATATATATATATATATATATATATATATATATATATATATATATATATATATATATATATAAACATCTACTCCCCCCCACCCCATTGTACCAAAACCTGCCGGTCGTGACTCCGCCCCCGGCCGACTGCCCGGGGGTGGGCGCTCCCTCCGACGGTGGTCCAGCGGTCTGCCGCCGCTGGCCATCGTCGAAGCTATTTTTATTTTTTTGAAACGGTGGGGAGGGGGTGACGGCGGCGGCGCTCGGGCCTCCGGAGCTTGCATGCACTACATCAGAAAGGTAGGGAGGGAGGAGAGGAGAAGGATTCTACCTGATTTCGGGACCTTTGACGCTTCCGGTGAGATCCGCCATGGGAGGTCGTGGAGGTGGCGGTGGAGAAGCTTCGGGTTAGCTTTCCCGGTGAGGTAAGGCTACGACCAGGTGGGGGAAGCTCGTTCTGAGCTGGTGTGAGGAAGGGCTGAGGGGTCAAGGCATTATATAGGCAAGGGGGAGGTGTCATTTGGCTTGGGGGGGGGGGGGGGTGGGATTAATCCCACTCAAGGGAGGAGGGCTCTTCTCCCCTCCAGCTGGTTGGAACACATGACACCCATCCAGGGGCCATAGTACATGCCACATGGATCCATCCAAGGAGAGTGTTTGATGGGTTGGGACTTGGTTGGCTTTTGGGCTCAGGAAAGAGAAAAGGAGAGAGAAAGAGAGGAAGTTTTCCCTTAGCTTGGCCCAAGGCCCCTTCCTTTTGGCTGCCTACATGAAAATCAGAGCCCATAAGGGGGCTATGATGGCCTTGGGGTGATGGCCTCAAGTGGAGGCATTTGAAAATAAATTTCCTTAAGAGAATTTTGGTTTTTAGAGAAGTTTGACCAAGTCAACCATGGGGTCAGTCGCCATGGTGGTCAAAGTCAAAAGAGGTCCATGACATCGGGTTTCAGGTCAAAGTTGGGGTGTCATGACACAACTGATGTGCGCACGCTTTTTAGTGCACAATTATGCTTGATTTGACCACGGTTTGACTACCCGTCATTGAAACTGACTTTGACCAACTTTGTTGACTTTGTATTGGCCATACAAATCCAATGCCACTGACTGTGCTCGAATCAGAGTTCGTTTGCTAAGTATTCAAAATTTGTGCATCGCGGCGCGCTAAAATGATCAATACGCTCATAATCATCGTTATGCTTCGAATTGCGACGCAATGAGTTCCGATACGTTCGTATCGACTATACAAAGTCATAGGAACAGACAGAACTCAAATCAGAGTTCTCTAGGTCAATATTCAAAAATCTCGTTTTCGCGACGTTCTGCGAGGAACGACCATATCCACCATATGACCTCAAAATTCAACGGAACGAATTCCAACTCACTCGTATTGACTATATGAGGCCACAGGAACTTACAGAACTCAAATCAGAGTTCTCTAGTTCAATATCCAAATTTCTCGTATTTGCGACGTCGTACGAGGAACGATCATATTCACCATATGACCACGAAACTCAACGGAACAAGTTCTAATGCACTCGTATTGACTATACGAGGTCATAGAAACTGACGGAACTCAAATCGGAGTTCACTAGCTCAATATCCAAATTTCTCGTATTTGCGATGTCATATAAGGAACGATCATATTCACCATATGACCACGGAACTCAACAGAATAAGTTCTAACGCACTCGTATTGACTATACGAGTCATAGAAATTGACAGAACTCAAATCGGAGTTCACTAGCTCAATATCCAAATTTCTCGTATTTACGACGTTCCACGAGAAAAAGTCATATTCACCGTATAACTTCGGTTTGCAACAAAGCGAGTTTGGTTGCACCCGTACCGATTATAAGAGTCCAAAGCAACAAACAAAACTCTAATTAGAGCTCATTAGCTCAAAATCCCCAAAATAAGCTCATCTCCTACCCATTATGTGTCTTGGGTAGAGGTTCGGGTCACTTTTATTGGGTCCACTAGAGTTCTAGTGACCCAATAAAAGTCGGGATGTTTCCATCCAATAAAAATAAAATGATTTTCGTCCCCAAAAATTTACTTAAAGTAGGGGGTAAGCACAACATACCTGGGGAGAGAGCTCTGGGTGCTTTTCTCGGACGAGTGCTTCAGGTTCCCACGTATACTTGTCTCGTCCGCAATTCGATTGCAAAATCTTGAACATCGGAATGGTCTTGTTGCATAGATTCTTTACTTTATAATCTACTATGCTGACCGGTTCAAGCAGGACAAATTTATCTGACTGTAGTTGCACTGGTGGAATAGGTAGATGTTGCTCTGGTTGCCGGAGGACTCGTCTCAAGGATGAGACATGAAACATATTATATAGATTTCCTAAATCTGGGGGCAGGGATAATCGATAGGCAACAGGGTCAATAAGCTCTATTAGCTGATAGCCCAAGTAGCGGGGATCTAGCTTTTTTTGCTTCCTCAACCGGGAGAATCATGCATGAGCTTGATTTTTAAGAACACCATTTCTTCCACGCCAAATTCTACCGGTCGATGTCGTGTATCATAATATTTGGCCTGTCGGATCTGTGCTTCCCGCATTCGCTCTTAGATTAGTCGTACTACTGTCGTAGTATCATCAATATAAGCCACTCCCAAGGCTTCCAGCTCCTCATCTTGAGCCTATATTAATGGAGTTCTACAACGCCTTCCATACAATGCGTCATACGGTGTCATCTTAATGCTGGTATGATAGCTGTTATTATAAGAAAACTCGACTAAAGACAACAGTTATTCTCATGACTTGTTGTGCTTTACTATGCATTGTCGGAGTAGAACCTCCATCGTCCGGTTCGTCCCTTCCGTCAGCCCATCTGTCTGAGGGTGGAAGACGGGGCTATAGGACAACTTGGTCCCCAAGTATGCATGCACCCGCCTCCACTCCTTGGATGTGAAACGTCCATCACGATCCGACACAATGGACTTCGGCACTCCGTGGAACTGGACCACTTGTTCTATGAATAACCTGACAAGAACGTCAACTTCATTACCAAGTCGGCTTGAAATGAACCGCGCTACCTTGGTAAGTCGATCCAAGACAACCCATATAGAGTCGTTTCTAACACAAGGTCGAGGTAAGCCGTGAATAAAGTCCATGGAAATATTCTCAAATTTCCATCCTTGTATCGGTAGGGGCTGCAACAGGCCTCCTGGATTATGACATTATGCTTTAACCTTTTTTTTGACATGCCTGATGCTAAACCACGAAGTTGGTGATGTCTCTTTTCATTCTGGGCCAGAAAATGGTCCTGTGTAGATCAACATACATCTTAACCAAACCAAGGTGAATAAAATACCTCGACTAGTGCGCTTCTCAAAGAATCTCATCTCAGATTCCTTCGGTGGAGGGAATAAAAATGCGGTGCCTGAACTGCAAGATTCCATCATGCAAGTTGAACTCCTCTTGCGCTCCATCTTGTAGGGACTGGATGATCGGGACCACTTCCTGATCGCCTTCTCGGTCTCTTTTATTCGATTTTGTATGTCACACTGTATTTCCATCTATTATAACTAGGACTAACATTCTTTCAGATCCCTACAAGTAACAAGAGTCATCTCCAAGTCTATCAAAGATTGAAACCATTCCCTTGGAATCTACTCCATCCAGCTACCGGCTATCGAGGGTTGTTGGCTCAACACGTCGACAACTTTATTAGCCTCCTCGGGGTGGTATTGGAGAGCGAAATTATAATCACACCGAAATTCTAACAATCAGCGCTCCCGAAGGTTCAATTCTTTTTGAGGCTCTTATGGTCGGAGAAGATCTCGCATCGTTACTTTGTATAAGTAATGTCTCCAGATCTTGAGGGCAAAAACATCGGCACATAACTCTAGATCGTGGGTTGCGTAATTCAGCTCGTGCGACTTTAGCTGGCATGACAAACATGCTACTACCTTGTCTTGCTGCATCAGAACGACTCCCAATCCCTTCAGGGATGTATCCGTATTAATTTGGAACCCTTCGGCTCCCGAGGGGATCGCAAGGATTGGGGCAGAAGTTAGCCGCTTCTTTAACTCAATGAACGCAGTCTCACATTTCGGCATCCATCTAAATGCAACGTCCCTTCTCGTAAGAGATGTACGTGGTAAAAATTTCTACGAATTTCCTGTAATAACTAGCAAGACCAAGAAAACTTCGTATATCTGCTGTCGTTTTAAGCGGCGGCCAACCATGAACTGCCTGGATTTTGGCCAGATCCATTGCTACTTCACTTTTATCGATAGTGTGGCCAAAAAATCTGACCTCTTCTAACCAGAATTCACACTTGCTGAATTTGGTGAAGAGAGAGTGTTCTCGGAGTTTAAGTATCTCCAACTGCAGATGTCTAGAATGATCTGTCTTGGTCTTCGAGTAGATCAAAATTTCGTCGATAAAGATAATGACAAAGTGATCCCGAAAGGGCTAAAATACCCAATTCATCAGAGCCATAGCAAGAGATAAAGGCAGTCTTGGGGAAATCATCCTCCCGAACCCGAAGCTGATAGTAGTTGGATCTTAGGTCCATCTTGGAGAATACGTGTGCACCTTGCAATTGATCAATCAACTCATCAATCCTAGGAAGTAGATACGTATTTCGTATAGTGAGTTTGTTTAGTTCCCCGTAGTCTATGTACACACGTAGTGTCTCGTCTTTCTTCTTTACCAATAGTACAGAGGCTCCCTAGGGCGAGGAAATTGGGCGGATGAATCCAGCATCTACCAGTTCCTGAAGCTGAATCTTCAACTCAGCCAATTACTTTGGGTCCATTTGGTAGGGTGCTCGGGATACTGGTTGAGCTACATACACAAGCTTAATCTGAAGGTCAACCTCTCACTATGGTGGCAAACCCGGGAGGGACTTAGGGAAAACATCTGGAAAGTCTCGTACTTCCAGAACTTTGGTGAGCACTCGAACTTTATTCTTAATCTTGAAGTAGATGAGGAGTATATACATATCTTACAACAAAACCCGTATCCGATGTAGGTATACATATGCATATAATATATAACATAGGTATAAATATCTGACGTAGCTCTAGCGTCTAAGATATATACTTATCACTACATCGGGGGTCGGTTCATGCTGACCTCTCTTGTAAACTCTACCCCTTCGACCTCTCTGGCCATATCCATGCGCTGCCTGCCCTCCTTGAAATGCTCCTTATACCGGCCTTCTTGCTGTCTGTGGGAAGAAATCTCTAATGTGTCCCAACTACTGGCACAGAAGTAGTTCCATGCAATGAGAATGTATCGTGTTATTACTGGCGCGAGCTGTTGTGTTGGAGCTGGCCTGGGCTCCTGCTGCGGTGTTGGGGTGCTGGTGGATGCCTACAAGGCTTTTTGTGCTGCCTCCGTCTGTGCCCTCTCTCGTGTTGGCGGGGAGCGGCTCCTCTATCTCGTCCCTGACCTCTGTGGACCTCGACCTGTCCCCGACATTACTGGGCCACCATCCTCTGGTCTAACTCCAACACATCAGCGTGAGTTGCTATAGTGTGAAAGGTGGACTGAGAGATCATGATCAAGACCTGTCTCAAGTCACCTTGCAAGCCTCGTAGAAGCGAGCAGCTCTATCTTTATTTGTGGCTGCTAGGTTCCCAACAAAACATGCTAAGTGGTTAAACTTTCTCTCGTAGTCTGGCATCATCCGGTCACCATGACGGTTGCACAGGAACCTCTCCTGTAGTGTCGCTTGGTCATCATCCGAGATAAGGTGCTCTAGAAAAGTCTCCGAAAACTCCCCCCTCAGGGTAGTGCTAAATGGTCGTCCTCTGAACGTCGAGCGGATGGCAGCTCTCCGCTAATTTCTACCATATCCCTCTAATAAGGTTACAACTAGCGACACTGCAGCTACTGCCGGGCACATCATTCCTGCCAATAGCTCCTCTACGCACTCAATCCACTCTTTTGTCTGTATGACAGTCTCCATACCTCTGAAGGTGGGAGGCCTCAGCCCCCGAAAGGTCGTCAGTAGGTCAGCGAGTACCAATGACTGATGTGGTGGCTATGCCAAAGATGTCCGGAAGGTCGCCAGGATAGCTGTCAATGTTTGCCCCAAGTCAGTGTCGGCAAACGGTACAACTGCAAAGGTAACTGGGTCTGGAGGTGGGGTGGCAAGGACATATCCTCTGGAGGAGGATCTCCCGTTACTAGACTCCGGTATGTATCGAGAAGTAACAAGAAAACTAGTGTCAGTATTTTGTAAAAGTATGGGATATTTGCAAAAGACTAATAAAGTGGAAACAAGGTGTGTGCGCATGCTGTCACATAGTATAGAATCCCTAAGACTCCACACTAGGGTCTACCAGGCTTCCCCTGCATGGTTCGTCCCGAACCAAAGAACGAAGCGAGGGATGGAGGGATCCCGAGACTACTCCATAAGGACAGATCGTGATTGTTCTGATCCATTTGTAGGACCCTCCACCCAACCATTGCCCCAGATCGGGCCGGAGGGGATCTTACTGCACAAGGCGTCCATCCAGTGCTACTTAAGGGGTAACGACCCACTCTGCTAAGCATTAGTTGGTTGCCTTGCTCGGCTTGAATCACAACATTCACATCACATCACAGAGTATTGCAGAAGCATTATTTAGAAACCATAACAAATATATATAACATTATATATTTAACAAAATCGCAAAAGGCCGCAGCCACTTTTTATACATAGAGCCCGTATATTATATATAGTACTATGATTAACAACTTCTCTCTCACTTAACTCTGCTTGCTAGTATTCACGTCTCGAAACTCTAGAGATGACGGGGGTGCCTCTGCTCGAGTAGTCCTATTAGCTGGCGTACCGTCCTGCAACAACTGGTCTCTACGGTGCACCATCTCCAATGAATGGTTATTTAAATAACTGTTAGTCATAAAGCTAAGTGGAAACAAATCTCCTCCCCGGATCCATATCCTGGGGATGAGCTCACGCACCCAACAAAAGTAGATAGCCGAAGCATGAGAGGGTTAGTACAATATTTCATGATTAAGCTAGGAGCAAACAAAAAGAGGCGCAACATGATATAACTAGACTAGCATCAGTAATATACGTCAGTTATAATTTAGGCTCCACTAAAACAACAG
Source organism: Platanthera guangdongensis (assembly GCA_039583875.1). Classification (NCBI taxonomy): domain Eukaryota; kingdom Viridiplantae; phylum Streptophyta; class Magnoliopsida; order Asparagales; family Orchidaceae; genus Platanthera; species Platanthera guangdongensis. Next base: position 77,030,731 of record CM077150.1, on the reverse strand, counting down.
TATAACAAGTATTTATAATCCGCACAAACAACACAGGCATTCACATCCGCTTACACATCGCAGGCATTCACAGCCATGTACACATCGCAGGCATTCACAGCCGCGTACAGATCATAGGCATTCACAGTCGCGTACACATCGCAAGCATTAACAGCCACGTACACATCGCAGGCATTGACGGCCGCGCACACAACCCTATGTCGACATAGTATGCATCGGTTCTGTTCCAGTAGGGTAGCGAGCCCCGCGGGCCTCACCAATGTGGTCGTCGGTGACAGTGACCGGTCCTGCCACTTCTGGGGGGTGGTCATACCGCATAGCCTCAGGCCCCAACGTACATCTCTGTGTACTCCTAGATGTGAGCGACATCCGATGATTCAATATTTTTGGCTGACCAGCGGAGGAAAACCTGACTGGGAAAATATAATGGTCGGACACCTGTAGTACACATCTCCCTGTAGCCTTGAGTCGTCAAACTTCCCGCACCGGTACAAATGGTCTCCAAAAGGGACTGACCTGCCACATTTTACCGCAAGCAATTCACAAGCGATTAATCAAACAATCATGCTAATATGCACCGGGTCTGCGGCGGCCTGCCCTACTATACGTTAGCCTTCAGGCAACGACGCTCAGCTCAACTTTCGACAAGGAGCGTGAGACTGCTTTATTTAAGGCTAAACTCAGAGGAACACCTCAACTCCAATTATCCCTAACTAAGGCTCAACCTTAACAAACAACTACTCGTCAAAGCAGGACTCGTGCTTATAATAGTAAATTGCAGTAATAAGAATGCAGTAATTTAAGCTGATAATAATAAATGCCGCATAATGAGATATGACCAGCACGAAACTGGAGTAGTACTTAAACAGAAGTACTGAACTGAAATGAACTTGACCAGTACGAGACTGGAGTAGTACTGCATTGAAAGTACTGAACTAAAATGAATTTGACCAGCACGAGACTGGAGTAGTCCTGAATTGAAAGTACTGAACTGAAATGAACTTGACCAGTACGTGACTGGAGTAGTAATGAATTAAAAGTACGGAACTGAAATGAACTTGAACAGTACGAGACTGGAGTAGAGCTGAATTGAAAGTACTAAACTGAAATAAACTTGACCAATACGTGATTGGTGTAGTACTGAATTAAAAGTATTGAACTGAAATGAACTTGACCAGTACGAGACTGGAGTAGAGCTGAATTGAAAGTACTGAACTGAAATGAACTTGACCAGTACGTGACTGGTGTAGTACTGAATTTAAAGTACTGAACTGAAATAAATAAAGGAACTGGACCAATGTAAGACTGTAATAATCATAAACAAAATGGTTAGTAGTCCAATCACTCCTTTCAGGAGGATTTAGTTCCATCTCCGTTCTCAGGAGATATTTTCAGTTTCTTCTTCGTTCTCAGGAGGCATACACAATTTGTTCTCCGTTCTCAGGAGGTGTATTCAATCCCTTTTCATTTTTCAAGATTTTCTTGGGTTACACCCATTATTAAGATCCGATATCAATTCAGTTGCGTTCTTTTTAATCACGGCTTAATCGGATGAGCAGAAGCTTATTATGAGTTATATTTTTATTATTCATCAGAGAATAAATATCAATTCAATTTCTTGTGCCAGATTGAATCCGAAAATCTCTCCAGAGGGCACATTCTTCCTCGAATTTCAACCTCGAAAATCGTTTCCAAAACATGAGGGAAATTCTTAACTCGGAACGAGGTTGTGGATTATTTTTCTCGAAGCTCGTACTTTCATCTTCCGAGTCTACCCAAATGCTCAAGAGTTATTTGAAAATGGGGCGCTTGGTGGTTTTGCGAAAACTCTGAAATTCTCAGAGCTGGAATCTTGCCTCGACAACTCTCGTCAATTAATCAATTGAACTTAATATTCAATATATAAGCTGGTCGCACGTTTTGATTTTCATTTTTAAAGAATTTGAGCGTATAAATTTCAGAGCACGACCTTTAAGAGGGCCTGAAAAGAGCATAGTAATTTTTTTAAAATTTTCCGAGCAATTTTGGGCCTCCTAATTGGCCAAATAATCATTGTTTAAGCTTTTAAAAATACCAAATCAATTTCAAAAATTCCCAAAATTTTTGTGTACACTGCTCTCATTAAGGGGAACAATTTTCATGTTCAAAACGTTTTTCCTAGGGGACTAGATTAGTCTCCAAAAATAAATACTAATTTTAATTATAATATTTATAATATTATAATATATATATATATATATATATATATATATATATATATATATATATATTAACATCTTCTCCCCCTCCCCCGATGTACCAAAACCCGCCGCACTTACGGGCCTTCCTTGTCGCCGGCCGGCCGTGACTCCGCCCCCGACCGACTGCACGGGGGTGGGCGCTCCCTCCGGCGGTGGTCCGGCGGCGTACTACCGCCGGCCATCGCCGGAGCCATTTTTATTTTTTTGAAAAGGTGGGGAGGCGGTGACGGCGGCGGCGCTCCGGCCTCCAGAGTTTGCATGCACTACGTCAGAAAGGTAGGGACGGAAGAGAGGAGAAGGTTTCTACTTGATTTCTGGGCCTTCGACGCTTCCTGTGAGATTCGCCATGGGAGGTGGGGGAGGTGGCGATGGAGAAGCTTTAGGTTGGCTTTCCCGGCGAGCTAGGGCTCCGGCCAGGTGGGGGAAGCTCTTTCTGAGCTGGTGTGAGGAAGGGCTGAGGGGTCTGTTGAAAATCATGAAGTGAAAGTGAGTGATGGGGCAGACTGTGCGGTCTGAGTGGTCTGAGTCCGCGGCCTGGGCGGACTGATGTTGCGGCCTGGGTGGACTGGCCAGGTTGGTCTTGGTGGCTTGGTTGTTCTAATGGAGCGACCTGCGCGGCCTGACTCTAGTAGTCTGGTGGTGGTGCTCAGCTTGGCCTGCGGTTCTGCAGATAGGCCGATAATGGAGTAATCGCGCAGATTGGAGGATAAGTCCGCGGAGTGTGGCTGACTTGGTTAGAGTCCGCAGAGTTTGCTATTGCGGACTGTCTTTGGAGATCGGCTTTGGTCCTTACCGAGTTCTCCGGTGTTTTGGGGACTGTTAGCCGCATTCATGTAGCGAATTGAGCATGGCGTTGGTAATCTGTCTTGGGAGCTGACTAACTAGGGCGGTGTCCGCCGAGCTCGCGCCGGACTCTTGGTGGTTTGCTGGACTTGGTCACACTATATGGCAAGTCCAGAGTATCCACAGTGTCCACGAAGTCCGCTGTTGACTGGGCGGTCTGCCTGTTGATCGTGGACTCATGTGGCGGGCTGAGGTGTTGCTCTCGAGTTTTGCTCACTGTCACTATGTCTGCATATGGCGTGCGGACTGATGTAGTTGGGCTGTGGTTGTTCGTATTATAGTGTGGCAGACTGGTGCTATGTTGAGGGTTATGCGGGTTGTTGCCTTGTCCACATAGTATGTGTGGACTACGGCGGAGTCCGCCTGGTGGTGGACACCTTGCCTTGATTCCTGGCGGGTTGTTTGAAGTCCGGCTAAGTCCTTGCAGACTTGGCAGACTGGGCTTTGCTAGCTGCGAGCTGGAGTGGTGACTCTATTCTTTAGGGCGGTGACCACACTCCTCACCCCGCCTATAAATAGACCCCCCAGCACATCTACAGTAACTGAGGGAAAAGTAAGTTGAGACTTGGTTAAGTGCTGCGACCTCGATTTTCTTGTCCACGCGGTTTGATCAGAGTTAACTGGTTTCTGTTTGCAGGTTGAGTGACTAGCACTGTGGAGCTAGGAGTTTGGCTTTGACTTCGGTCAGGATCAGTGAAGTTTGCGGTTACAATAGGTGGTCTCAGCAGGTCGCTTCTGCGGCTTATCAGTTTTCTCTTCTTCATCTTTTCCAAGTTCAATAACATGTCCGCCGGACTCGGGCGATTAGGCGGTCTGTTCTTCAGTTCGGCAACAGTCAATGAATAATGGCGTGTCCGCGCAACCTCGCAGTCTCTGCAGACTCCGTGTTCTATTCATCTTATAGCAGCAGTTCAGGCGGTGTCGGCGACTTCGGCGGACTGGGCGGTCTCGACGGTCTCCAGTTCTGTCCGCCTGGGTTGATTTGTTTATTTATGTTTTTTCTTGTGTACAAGCGAAATCATGTCTCGCCACGTATACCTCGCCATGTAAAGAAGTTTATAAATATATGATCTGCTTGTTCCTTCGTCTTGCAATTGGTGTTTGAGCTTGCTTTCCTAATTGCGCTTGATCAAGGTGTGATCTTGATAGCTCTGAGAATATTAATTTGGCGTTAGACTATCTCGTTGATCATCTTGAGAATTTTTAACATGGTATCCGAGCGAGGTTCAGTTGCTTGAGCGGTGATCAACTTGTGTTGTGCTCTGTGCTTCTGAAAGCTTAACCAAGGTTGTTGCAATGGAAGTGAGTTATACAAGAGGTTTGGGTATTGAACTCTTAACGCCGATTAACTTTAAAAAGTGGAAGTCGTGCATGAACAGTTATCTTCTGAGCTAGGAGCTATGGGAGATCGTCGGTGGTGACGACAGGCAGGAAGTTACAGCTGTATTTGGGACTGCAGAGCAGGTGAAGGTCTGGAGGAAAACAAATGCGAAGGCGGAGTTTATCCTCAAGAGGGCTGTTTCACCGGAGTTGTTTGATCACATCATTTGATGTGAGTCAGCTGCTGATATTTGGACAACCATTAATGAGTTATTCAGCAGGAAGAATGTGGCTAGACTACAGTTCCTGGAGAATGAGTTGGCTAGGACAACTCAATGAGACATGACCATCTCTAAGTTCTTTCTGAAGATGAAGAGTCTGTGTGCTGAGTTATCAACGCTTGATCCTGATGAGCCGATCTCTGAGGCTAAGATGAAAAGGCACATAATCTGCGGCTTACGGAAGGAGTATGTGGCCTTTGTTACCTCTGTTCAAGGCTGGGCTACTCATCCTTCTCTGCTGGAACATGAGAACCTGCTTGATTTGCAGGAATGCTTGGCCAGACAGATGGCTGGAGTCACTGTCTCTGAGGAAGGTAGTGAAGTGCTCTTCACAGGCAAGAAGAAGAAGAGATGGGAAGGGAAGAAGAAGAAGACCGCTATTGAAAATGAGCCTTCAACCTCTTATCAGTTAGAGAGGTGCGCTGCTCTTAAGAAGGATTGGAAGAAGAATTTGAAGTGCTACATGTGTCATCAACCAGGTCACTTCAAGTGTGACTGCAAGGTCAATCTGTAGCCTGGGCATGCTGCAGGCAAGGAGGAAACTTGCTCTAGTACTGAGGAAGCTAGCTATGGCGGAGCTTTCATGATGGGCACTTGTGTCCGTACCTTATCAGCCATCAACTTTGAAGATGACTGGATCGTGGACTCCGGGTGTGGTGATCACCTCACCGGAGACAAGTCAAAGTTCTCCTCGCTGCAAACTTACTCAGGTAACGAAGCTATTATTACTGCTGATAATACTGTTCATGAAGTAGAGAAGGAGGGGGTTGTGTCCTTGGGTAGTGATAAGGGGCCACTCACGTTAAGGAGTGTGTATCATGTACCGGGCATGAAGAAGAACCTCTTCTCTGTGACCAATGCGGTAGACGCAGGTTATCACGTTATGTTTGGGCCATCAGAAGTGAAGTTTCTTTGCAACATATCGGCAGTAAAGGCTGATGTTGCTCGCGTTGGGTGGAGAGTAAAGAACTTGTTTGTTCTTGCAACCAACTCTTATGTTGATCGGATGAGGGCAAACGATAGCGCTGTTATTTGGCATGAGAGGTTGGGGCATGTAGGGATGGATAAGCTGAAAGCTATGGCAAACAGGAGCCTTGTGAAAGGCTTGCCTAAGCTATCATCCTTTGGCGATGGTCACGATTGCGCAGGATGTCAATACGGTAAGGCTCATTGCCTTCCTTTTGATAAGTCATAAACGAGGAGAAAGAGACCATTAGAGTGTATCCATGGTGACTTAATGGGGCCAACTGCTACTGCTAGTCTTGGAGGCAGCAAATACATGCTTGTGTTGATTGATGATTACTTAAGATACACTTGGGTGTATTTCATGAAGGAGAAGTCGGCAGCTTTTCAACTATTTGTGGAGTTCAAGGAGCTGGTGGAGGGCCGACTTGGCCTGTGGATCAAGAAGTTTAGATCAGACAACAGTGGTGAGTTTGTCTCCTCCGAATTTTCTAACTTCTGCAGGAAGCACGGGATACAGAGAGAGCTTACTTGTGCTCATACTCCACAACAAAATGGAGTAGCGGTGCGGAAGATTCGTCATTTGACGGAAACCTACAAGTGCTGGCTTCATGCAAAAGACATTCCCAGGTCCTTTTGGGTAGAAGGAATGGCTTACGCAACCTATGTCATCAATCAGATGCCTCTAAGTCCGATCAATATGAAGTCTCCCTTCGAGATGTTGCTGAAGGAGAAGCCAAGCGTGCAACACCTTCGGGTGTTTGGATCAACTTGCTATGTGCATGTCCCGGATGCTTCAATGACAAAGCTTGATGCAAAGGCAAGGAAGCTTGTCTTTGTAGGCTATGATGAGCGGAAGAAGGGATGAAAGTGCATGGATCCTGCGACAAAGAAGTTTGTTGTATCAAGATACGTGGTCTTTGATGAATTGACGTCGTATGGAGGAGGCTCAATTGAGCTATCAGAGAGCAAGGTTGATGAAGAGCAGAAGGTGGTTGCTGAAGTCCTTCAAGAGGAGCTTGATGTTTCACCAACAGCTCATGTTGCTTCAAGCTCTAGGGCAGAGGCTTCTAGCTCAGGAAGCAGGGGGAGCATTGCTCAAAATTTGCCCGGAAATGGAGCTGAGCCTGAAGAAGCAACGGAGGTGGTGAGCAAGGAGCAGACCCTTCGGAGATCAAAGAGGACTATTAAGCCACCAGCTCGATACTGTGATGGCAATGCTTTGAGCTTTGTCTCATGCTTCTTTACATGTCCTCTGGATGAGCGAGAGCCTGCAAACTTCAATGAGGCCACTGGAGTTAAGGAGTGGGAAGATGCCATGAAAGAGGAAATTACTGCTCTCAAGAAGAGTGAAACCTGGGACCTTGTACCCAAGGTTGTTGGCATTACTCCAGTGACTTGCAAGTGGGTGTACAAGTTGAAGAAGAAGGCTGATGAGAGCATCAAACGATACAAGGATAGCCTTGTTACTCGATGATTCTCACAACAGTATGGAGAGGACTATGAGGAGACATTTAGTCCAGTTTCAAAGATGAATTCGGTTCGGGTGGTGATCGCTTTGGCTGCTTGCCAAGGATGGAGGTTGTGTCACCTTGACGTAAAGAATGCCTTTCTTTATGGAGAGATTGATAAGGACATTTTCACGGATTAGCCACTTGGTTTTGTTTCTGATGTTCATCTGGACTATGTCTGCAAGCTCATGAAGGCTCTCTACGGGTTGAAGCAGGCTCCAAGAGCTTGGTATGGGAAGATAGCAGAATACCTCCAATTCTGTGGATACCTTGTTTCCAACTCAGATTCAAGCTTGTTCATTAAGAAGAAGGGGGAGCTTCAAGTCTTGGTCCTGCTGTATGTTGATGATATGATCATCACAGGAAATTCAGAGGAGGAGGTAGCTAGGCTCAGGGCCGAGCTAGCTATTTCCTTCGAGATTAAAGACTTGGGAGAGCTTCATCACTTTCTCGGTCTCAAAGTGGAGAGCAAGGAGTGTGAGATACTCATTTTCCAGAAAGGATATGCGGATCGCATTGTGAATCGATTCATCATAAAGGAAATGAAGAGTTGCTCTACTCCTCTAGATCATTGGCTGAAGCTTCGATGAGATGAAGGAAGGATTCTTCCTGATCCCTTGGTGTTTCAGAGCTCTAGTGGGGAGGTTGATCTACCGAACGATTACAAGGCCAGACATTGCTTACGCTGTTGGCCGAGTAAGTCGGTTTATGGCAGAGCCAAGGAAGTCTCATCTAGTGGCGGCAAAGAATATCTTGAAGTATATCAAGTCTACTTCTGATATGGGGCTCCTTTATAGGAGGGACACAGACTTCTCTTTGCTAGGATACACAGATGCTGATTATGGAGGTGACTCAGATGATCGAAGATCAATATCGGATTTTGGTTTCACTTGCAGACCTGCTAGTATCTCGTGGAGTAGCAAGAAGCAGGACTCGGTGTCCGTCTCGACTATGGAAGTAGAGTACAAGGCTTCAGCTTTGGCTGCTCGAGAAGCCATTTGGCTAAGGAGGCTAGTTGAGGACATCGATGAGGAAGTGCAAGGTCCAACTCTGCTCCGAGGTGGCAATGAAAGTGCTCTCAAATTGGTGAACAATCCAGTTTGTCATGCATGGACGGAGCATATAGAGATCGAGCACCACTTCATAAGGGAGAAGGTGTTTGAGGGATCTCTTATGATCGGGCATGTTTGGAGTGAACACAACCTTGCTGACAGCTTCACGAATCCGTTGTTGAAGGGGCCATTTCAGTGGCTAGGAGGTTTGCTGGGCTTGATCACCACTTCTCACTTCAAGGGGGAGTGTTGAAAATCATGAAGTGAAAGTGGATGATGGGGCAGACCGTGTAGTCTGAGCGGTCTGAGTCTGCGACCTGGGGTGACTGATGTTGTGGCTTGGGTGGACTGGCCAGGTTGGTCTTGGTGGCTTGGCTGTTCTAGTGGAGCGGCCTGCGCGGCCTGACTATAGCGGTCTGGTGGAGGTGCTCATCTCGGCCCGCGGTTCTGCAAATTGCCTGGTAATGGAGTAATCGCGCGGATTGGAGGATAAGTCCACGGAGTGTGGCGGACTTGGTTAGAGTCCACAGAGTTCGCTATTGTGGACTGTCTTTGGAGATCGGCTTTGGTCCTTGCTGAGTTCTCCGGTGTTGCGGGGAGTGTTAGCCGCATTCATGGGGCGGACTGAGCATGGCGTTGGTGATCTATCTTGGGAGCTGGCAGACTGGGGCCATGTCCGTCAAGCTCGCGCCGGAATCTTGGTGGTTTGCTGGACTTGGTCACACTCTGTGGCAAGTCCAGGGTATCTGCAGTGTCTGCGGAGTCCACTGTTGATCGGGTGGTCTGCCTGTTGGTCGTAGACTCATATGGCGGGCTGAGGTGTTGCTCTCAAGTTTTGCGGACTGGCGTCATGTCCGCATATGGCGTGCATACTGATGCAGTTGGGCTGTGGTTGTCTATGTTGTAGTGTGGCGAACTGGTGATGTGCTGCGGGCTTTGGGGGCTGTTGCCTTGTTTGCATAGTGTGTGCGGACTGCGATGGAGTCCGCTTGGTGGTGGACACCTTACCTTTATTCCTGTCAGGTTGTTTTAAGTTCGGCTAAGTCCTTGCGGACTTGGCGGACTGGGCTTTGCTAGCTGCGAGCTGGGGTGGTGACTCTATTCTTTAGGGCGGTGACCACACTCCTCACCCTGCCTATAAATAGACCCCCCCCCGACACATCTACAACAACTGAGGGAATAGTAAGTTGAGACTTCGTTAAGTGCTGCGGCCTCGGTTTTCTTATCCGCGCGGTTTGATCTGAGTTAACTGGTTGTTGTTTGCAGGTTGCGCGACTAGCACTATGGAGCCAGGAGTTTGGCTTTGACTTCGGTCAGGATCAATGAAGTTTGCGGTTACAATCGGCGTTCTCAGCAGGTCGCTTCTGCGGCTTGTCAGTTTTCTCTGCTTCAGCTTTTCTAAGTTCAATAACATGTCTGCCGGACTCGGGCAGTTAGGCGGTCTGTTCTTCAGTTCGGCAGCAGTCAGTGAATAACAGTGTGTCCGCTCGACCTCGCAGTCTCGACGGACTCCGTGTTCTATTCGTCTTCTAGCAGCAGCAGTTTGGGCGGTCTCGGCGACTTCGGCGGACTGGGCGGTCTCGGCGGTCTCTAGTTCTGTCCACCCGAATTGATTTGTTTCTTTCTGTTTTTCCTTGTGTACTGGAGAAATCATGTCTCTCCACGTATACCTCACCCAGTAAAGAATTTTATAAATATATGATCTGCTTGTTCCTTTTTATTGCAATTGGTGTTTGAGCTTGCTTTCCTAGTTCTGCTTGATCAATGTGTGATCTTGATAGCTCTGAGAATATTAATTTGGCGTCAAACTATCTCGTTGATCATCTTGAGAAATTTCAATAGGGTTAAGGCCTTATATAGGTAAGGGGGTGGAGTCATTTGGCTTGGGGGAGGTGTGGGATTAATCCCACTTGAGGGAGGAGGGCTCTTCTCCCCTCCAACTAGCTGGAACACATGACAACCATCTTGGGGACATAGTACAGGCCACATGGATCCATCCAAGGAGAGTGTTTGGTGGGTTCGGCCTTGGTGGTCTTTTGGGATTAGGAAAGAGAAAAAGAGAGAGAAAGAGAGGGAGTTCTCCCTTAGCTTGGCCCAAGGCCCTTTCCTTCTGGCTGCCTACATGAAAATCAGAGCCCATAAGGCGGCTATGATGGTCTTGGAGTGATGGCCTCAAGTAGAGGCATTTGAAAATAAATTTCCTTAAGAGATTTTTGGTTTTTAGAGAGGTTTGACCAAGTCAACCATGGGGTAGGTCCCCATGGTGGTCAAAGTCAAAAGAGGTCCATGACATCAGGGGGTCGGGTCAAAGTTGGGGTGTCGTGATACAACTGATGTGCGCACGCTTTTTGGTGCACAATTATGCTTGATTTGACCACGGTTTGACCACCCGTCATCGAAACTGACTGGGACCAACTTTGTTGACTTTGTATTGGCCATACAAATCCAATGCCACTGACCGAGGTCGAATCGGAGTTCGTTTGTTAAGTATTCAAAATTTGCGCGTCGCGGCGCGCTAAAATGGTCAAAATGCTCATAATCATTGTTATGCTTCAAATCACAACGCAATGAGTTCTGCTGCGTTCGTATTGACTATACAAAGTCATAGGAACTGATAGAACTCAAATCAGAGTTCTGTAGGTCAATATTCAAAAATCTAGTTTTCTCGACGTTCTGCGAGGAACAGCCATATCCACCATATGACCTTATAATTCAACGGAACGAGTTCCAACTCACTCGTATTGACTATACGAGGCCACATGAACTGACAGAACTCAAATCAGAGTTCTGTAGTTCAATATCCAAATTTCTCATATTTGCGACGTCGTACGAGGAATGGTCATATTCACCATATGACCACGGAACTCAATGGAACAAGTTCTAATGCACTCGTATTGACTATACGAGGTTATAGAAAATGACGTAACTCAAATTAGAGTTCACTAGCTCAATATCCAAATTTCTCGTATTTGCGATGTCGTACGAGGAACAGTCATATTTACCATATGACCACGAAACTCAACGGAACAAATTCTAATGCACTCGTATTGACTATACGAGGTCATAAAAACTGACAAAACTCAAATCAGAGTTCACTATCTCAATATCCAAATTTCTTGTATTTGCGACGTGATGCGTTGGACGACAAGTGTACCGGTCGCACAAGTAATATAAAATGGGTGAATTTCCCCAAGTATCGATCTATTCAAGGAACACAGTAAGGTGGAGTTAATTTCGAGGAGGACTTGACATTGAAGTCCTTAGGTCTGAGTTAACTAAGGGGGTTTTGTTGGTTGCAGAAACAGAAAGTAAAACACTAACAGCTACTCCTATGCAACGCCGCTATGCGATGCTTCGCCAAGCGGGATGGAAGACTACATGGGCCACTATGCACCGAATTGCTAGGCGGATGGACGAGTAGGCTTGCAGATGAGGTGGTTAGAATGACAGAATGAGGGTCGAGAGCACCTCTTCGCTACGCACGCCACTAGCAATTGCTAGTGCGGCACAACCGAACATGGTGGAGGATGGAAAAGAAAGGCGCATCTCAAGCAAATAACATAAATATGAAATCACATAGACAAGATTGTATGCATATGTTTACCAAAATAAGAATAACTTCATCATATACAAGAGATCAACTAAACTATCAACAACGTGAGAAGAAAAGTGTGCGAAATCGACCAAATCCGAAGTCTTGCGGAGGATTCACGGAAGGAATCGCTGGGTTGTCAATCCGCATCCTAGCTCGGTCCTCAACTGCGTCCGGGGTAGAGAAGGCTGTCAATCACTCCCAATGGATCCGTCTTCAGCTTCCTGTCACGATCCGGTGGAGGATGGCACAAACTTCTCCTAGCTTGATGGAGAAAGCTAGATCTAGCTCTTCTTGAAGCTCAAGGATGAAGGAGGAGGTCGAGAGGAAGCTCTGGCTTTGATTTGGCATTGAAAGCTTGCCCGGAGGCCTCTCAAAGGTGTAAAACGACGGAACTTTGCCCTAAAATGGCGGGAAGAACAGCAGGCAAAAAGTCCTCATCGGAAGAAGAAATCTGCGCTTTAAATAGAAGCAGGTCAGAAAAATAGGCACACACGGTTTGGCACACGACCGTGCACTAACCGTGCGTTATTAATTTCCAGCCCAAGCTTGCAGGTGAAGATGCGTTGACCCGTGCTTTTTACTCGCGCACGGGCGCTTTCGCCCCCTGCAACAATCACTCAGGCCAATCAGAAAAAGGCGGAGGCGGAGGTGGAGTACGGGCACGAGAAGTCGAAGATCGAGCAGGGGCAGCAGGGGGCACCTGAAGAAAGTCAATAATGCGCGTTGTCATGCCATGCTACTCACGCAACAGCTCGTCCATCTGCATATACCGCGCATAGAAGTCGGGATAATCCTCCGCGATACTCTTACCAAGGCATGGGCAAAAGAAGGCGTTGGGCCCAACGACACGGTATGGATCTATAAGACCCCTCCCCCTTACCAAGGAGGCCCCTGGTCTTATACCCAGAACCACCGTCTTACGGTGACACTAACTCACGGGTTAGTCGGCACCGCAACATGCCGATCCTGCCGGCTAGTACGATCATATAACATGTTCGACCAAATGAGAGAAAGAAGTAAAAGCAGTATATAGAAACAACTTGTCCACAAGTCACAACACTATCAAATTATAATGAAAGCACACAAATCCAGAATGAGTACATCAAAAGTGAGAAAAAGGGCTTATGATCAGTACATAATGACAAATCTCTCTCTCACAAATGTCAACATGCGGAAGCTATGCTATCACCAGAAGTTTCGTCCCACCTGACGATGGACTGTAGTAATAGTAGTAGGTAGTGGTGGTATCAGCTCCTCACGTCCTACCACCTCGTCCTGCTAGTACTTCCTCTCCTCGAGCTCCTAAAATGATTGGTCACACCGACCATTATTCAAAAAGACTAAGTCGTTTTCTCCACACCTCGCCCCCGCAACTCCTAGACATCGGGCGGGAGGACGAAGCGGAGGACAACAAGAGGTATAACAAAGGAAACAGGTGACAGTGAACTATACTAACAAGTACATATATGTCAGTTATTTCTACTCTAGCAGTTCTATATATAAGGTATATGAAAGGTATGAAGAACTGAACAAAAATAAGTAAAGTATTGTAAGTAAACAAGTACTGAAAGTAAGTAGAGTAAAGACAACAAGTAAAATAAGCTACTACTACCATCACAGAAGTACCTTAACTTATATGAATGCCCATACAAACTTATAGGTTAAGGTTTTCAGAAATATAACTTATCATATAAAAGAGCCCATACTAATTTATATGATAAGGATCTATGATGCGTATGACCTATTTATGAATGTATGATATGCATGCGTTTTATGGCGCATGCAAGTGCAACTCACGCACCGGATTCTGTGATCACAGAACTTTAGTTCCCACTTTTCGGAGCTAGCATCACTCTCTGGTACCACCGTTGTGGCTACGACAGCAGTGGAGCGGGCGTCTCCACTCCTAGGCGGGTATACACACTACAGGGCCTAGACCTCCCATAACCCTCTGTACACGTCCTAGGTGCACTCTAGAGTCTTTGCGTACTATTTGTTGGCTACCTACCAGTCTTTTTGGTCGAGTGTGCATTCTTGGGGATCGTCCTCCAGACCGTAGTGTAAAACAACCCACTGGCCCCTCAAACCCTCACACCTCGCCAGAGTCACCGTACTGCCATCGGTGCGACGATTAGTCCAGTACCGCATGACCCGCCATAGATTTATGCACATGCAAGATATTCCAACCCAAGCCTCCAGCTCGCAGGACCAACCCGTCCTGAATCCCTCCAACTCATCACGGGTGAGATTGCACATTAGTGCCTTTATTCTAAATCCCTCCAACCCATCACAGATGAGATTACACATTAGTGCGTTTATTGTGAATCCCTCCAACCCATCACATGTGAGAATGAACATCAATATCTTAGCCTGTTAAACTACTCTTGTCTAGTGTTCGTTATACCTAGCAGTTTAGGGTTAATCCCAGGACTGCCCAGGGCATGCCCGATGATGGGCTCTCGAGGGCACTAGGAGCTATGATGGGTTGAAATCCCAAGGCTCCCTTTCACAAGGATATTTATTTTTATTAATGTCTACCTATGATCCATTCCCAGCTCTCGTTGTTACTTTGGAACGAACCTAATGAATTTGGTTATTATTGGGGAATCGACGGTCTTCCGCTAGTCTCCGTTCTAACTACTGTCGTTGAGGTCTTGCACTCTATCGCTCAATATTATAAAGTGATCTACTAGACACCAATCAGGGTTTGTCTTCCCAATATAGTCACCAACTCAACCCTCTATCGTATCCCTTGTGGGTCCCAGTGACATGAACTATATTTTTGCTAAGCGCACCCATGACCTAATGTTGACCCGTATGACGTGTCATCCAAACTCTTCGGTCAAATGTTCCTAATTACATATCATGGTTGTTATGATGTATGATAATGATTGAATTAAGTTTCATTATTTTTCCAAGGGGTTAAATGACCTAAATTAATTCTTTTAATTGTGCGACCGGGTCACCTTGAACCTGAAGTACTACATGAAATGGTTCAATCTGCCTAAGGTTTTCACTAGGTGTTCCATAAGGTTAATTAATGCTGCCTACCAAGTTTCATAATATTTCCATTCAAATTTCTATTTATTTCCCATTTAACAATAAAATTCCAATTCAACCACTTTACAAATAAAGTACCTCAAAAACTCAACCAAAAATTCTGAGAAAATTAGAGGGTGTTTATGTTGATATAATAAGGCTAATTACATAATTTCCAAATCTTAAACAATGATCTGGCCTATCTTTTACCCATTTAATCAATATTACCAAAATGACATTATTAGGGTTTTTAACATATAGGTGCATCCAAAAATTCTCAAATAATTTATGTGAAACCAAAACACAATAATAAACCACTGTAAAATTTTTCATAATTTTAATACATGAATTTTCCATATTCTTAATTTATTTCCAAAAGGGGCAAAATGGTAAATTCTACATAAAATCCAAGGGAACATTATTAAACAGTGCCATAAATTTTTCTAGAGGTGAACTTTGCCCTACCAGAGCTTGTGGCAAAAATCCATAAATTAATGAATTTACTTGCCCTATTTTCCAAATTTATTTCCTAACTAGACACATTTTCAAATAAATTCAAATAATGAGATTTTTGATCCCAAAAATCCCAAATATTTCATGGAAGGTGTATTCCATTCTTATAAGTCTCTATCCAGAGTTTCGTGGACTTACAATGACCAAATTTGGCTAAATTCACATTTCCCGTTTTTGCTATTGACACCCCAAATTTGAATATGCCAACCTTATGCATGTGAGAATTCCCAAATATGTAGAGGTCAAAATGAACTGAAATATTTACCATGGATTTGTCTTGACCTAAAGATCCTTCCACCCAAATTTGGGGGCATTTGGAGTCATATGTCTCCAAAAATATGCTTAATTTATCTTCTAGTGTTTCATCAAATACTATAGGAAAATTTCTGACCAAAAATTCTCATTTTTGGTCAGACACTAGTTTCACACAAAACACAAGCCTGACCAATATTTGAAGTCATGGTGACTTATGATTTGGCTTGGGCATTTTTTAAATCTACCCTAGTTTAGGACCAGTCTTGGTAGATTGGACCTACAGGGAGCCGTACTACTCCAAACTTCAAGTTTAGGGTGTCAAAACAAAGTAAAATATAGATCTACAAATTTTATGTTTGTGCCTAGCTCTGAAGTTGCCTCTAAGGGACCTATATTTAACATGCAAAGTCACTGTAAATGTGTGACAGAAATAATACTGTTCATATTAATCAATATAATTAATCGGTCTGGAATTAAATGGACGACATCCGTTTATTGTCCCAAACAACCAACGATTGAGATTGAACCATCCGGGGAAGATTTGTTGGCCATTTTTCGGCCACATAGGCCGGCACCACCGCCGATGATTATTGCCACCACCTCCGTTGAGGTGGTGGCTAGCGTTTCCCGACGGTGAGGCTGCCGGAGGCGGCTCCTCCGGTGATCCCGAGCAAGAAGAAAAACTCAAGAAAATTCACACATTCTCTCATGGTATCGGGCTCAATTGAGCCCGATGTCTCGCCTAATTGAGCTAGAAAGCTAGCACGAGGTGAGGTGAGGTAAAACGGACCTGCAGTAGGGATTGGTGGCGCGTGCGGTGGCGGTGCTCCATGGCCGAAGCTTGCTCCGGCGAACTAGCTTGATTCTCCGTTTCTTCAGCAAAAGCCTTGCTCCAGCAGTCGAATTCCACTTGTTTCCTCCTCCTGAAGCTGATGGTGGGCTCAGATTTGGCTGGGAGTGGCCGTGGGAGAAGTTGGAGTTAAGGGGGGTGGTCAGCCATGGCTTTTGAATTTCCTCCTGGCCATTAGGTGTCCCCAGACCCCTCCACCTTGCTAGAATAACCCTTGTAAGCTCAACCAACAGCTTGGGCCGAGGGAAGGAGGGCCACATGGACTCCATCTCCTTTCTTCCTCTCTTCTCTCTCCTCTTTTCCTCCAAAATGTCTAAATTGCCCCTATGCATGTATTCTCTCTCAAATTTCTGGAGGGTAGGGGTTGTCATTAACCCTTTAGGCAGGTCATGGGCCTTGACTCATGGGCTTAGCCCATGAGGGGCGGGCTTGGTTCCTTCTTCTCTCTTTTAGGCCACTTTGTTGACTTGTTGACTTTTAGGTTGACTTGGTCAATATGGTGAGTGGAATGACCTCCCTTAGAGGGTCATATACCCTATGTCACCACCCAACTTGGGTTGGGCCATGGTGATGCCCTACTTGGGTTAATTGGGCCTTTAGGTGTGGGTTTGACCAAATTATGGTTTAGAGTTGACTTGGGTCAACTTGGGTCAATAGATGACCCAATGATGTATCTTGTGGTTCCCTTTGGTTGTTATTAGGGTTAGGGGTGCAGTGGTGGGACCAATGTGTGGCTAAGACCCCAATTTGGGCTAGTTTGACTTGGGTTAACTTGGGCCCTCTAGTGGGTCCCATGTGACTACACCCTAAGTCCATAGTTCAATCCTAGCCTAAACCCATTCCACCACCACATGTCCTAACTCAAACCAAGTAGGGGGGGGGGGTCTAACAGGAAATGGGATGTTACAGGATCGGCGCGGCATCGTCGGTCTAGCGGGACTCCGAAGAGGATCCCGCATCCGCGGAAGAAGCCCTAGCTAGCTGCTCACGCTCCACAATATGAATAACGTAATGCCACGTACCGCCAGAAGAAACACGATGCACCAACCTGAAGGATGTCATCATGGTTGCAGAAATGAAATTGCTGCGGGAAATGGGAGTCATTGTAACGCCCCCGAATTTTTTCGGCAATTATTTAAACCCTCGTTTGGCATTACGTTGGCGCATTCCCGGCTCGTGCCATTGTTAGAGTACCTCGTTAGGTGTTCTTAGAGGTTATAGCCTGTTGTATGGTTTCCCCAGCTAGCCGGTGTCTGTTTTGGAGGCCCGGCTGAGCCTCTTAGGGAATCCCTGTACTTTGGCTTCGGGCGAGGTTTGCCCAAGTGTGTGGTCGTCGGAGGTTGTGTCCGACTTCGCCGATGTTTTCGTAGCCCGAGTGTTTAGCTACGGTGCGGATTTGTTCGGAATCCGAGAGCGTTAGTTTTCGCGCCTTTTCGACGGTCGCTAGTTAGCGAGTCGTCATATGTGCGATCATATTTTCATGTTTGCGCATTTAGGGCATAGCGCGTGTTGTAGACATGCAAGGTCTTAATAAATTGCGTGTGCGTGCCTGCGATCATGTGTTAATGTGTATGTATAAATATATATATATGTGTGTTAATGTGTATGTATAAATATATATGTATGTGTGTGGTGTGTATATATATAAATATAGGAATATAAATGAATAAGTATATATATATATATATATATATATATATATATATATATATATATATATATATATATATATATATATATATATATATATATAAACGTTAGGTTTAGAAAATCCCCTCCCAAAAAAAAAGAAGTCGGCTGCCTCGAACCCGAGCGGAAGAAGGATCCAGGCGGAAGTGCCCCGCAGCGCTGCGGCCGCTCGTTCGCCGCCGTTTTCAGCCCGGATCTCCAGTTCGATGCCGGATTCGGACTCCTCTAGGCTAGATCTGCGTTCCGAGGTAACTAATTTGGGATTTCACCGTTTTTTTTCCCGATCGGTGTTGGAGTTCTCGTTTTTCCATGCTTGACCGCCCAGTTTTCTTTGTCTAGTGTTTTCATAGGATTGTTGGCTGTGATCTTGTCCTATTGGGAGGAGGATTGCTGGCCAAATTTCTTCAAAAAAAACTAGGCAAGTGCACCCTTTGCCCTTGCCAAAGATATGCTAGGTTGTGTTCTTGGTTTGCTCAAATTTGGATCTATCTCGTTTAAGGATTTAGTCATGATATAAAAAAAAAATTTGTTCAAAACCTCTTTGTTGCTGAATTGGTGGCCGGAAGGTTACTTTAGTTTGCGGTTCTTCTTTTTTTTTGGACTTGAGTCATGCCCAAATCTGTTAAGGATTGTAGCTTTGTTCTTGTTCAAATCCCTTGGTGGTTAAAATTGCGACCGGAAGGAGTTTAGATTGTTGTTCCTTTTTTTGGCTTTGAATCCTGCCTAAACCGAGTATATGGCATGAAGCATTGTTCTTTTTAATAGGTTTGCTGTAGCTTTAAATCATGTACAGTACGATTCATTTCCTGCATAAGTTTAGATTCTAACCACGCAAATTAATTATTTATGTTTGGTAACAAATTAATCGTATATGTTTGGTATTGAATTAATTATACAGGTTTTGGTGTCCAATTAATTGTTTATGTTTTGTGGTCAAACTAATTGTATCGGTATAGTTGAGATCAAATTACCCGTCTACGTTTAAGATCAAGCTATTGGTTAGGGTTTAGTATCAAGATGTCTGCTGATTTTTTTTCTCTTTTTATTTTGAGTGGAACCACTCGATTGGACAAATTTGGATGTTTAGTCCACTGGTTTAAAACGGGCTCTTAGGTGGGTGACTCTAAATTGGTTAGGGTTCAGTGTGACTTTCTTGGTGGATCATGGCACCTCTAGTAAGGGTTTTTTTCCCGGGTCGCGTAGTGCTGGAGTAGGATTTGATTTTGAGGTGGGTCGGACCGATGCCGCCACCCTTGTTTTACTTCTTGTCTTATTAAGACAATGTGAGCTGTTTGGTTGAGTTGGACCGATGCCACCACCACAGCACCTTGAGATGTTTAGGCCTGTTAGACGTGGGTGGACCGTTGCCACCAGTCTAGGACCTTATTTCTGATTTTTGTCCATCTCCAGTACTAGGTGACTCTTCCTGCTCTAGCTTTATACCTGGATTTATTATTTTGCTAATCCTTCCTGCAGAGATGTGAGAGGCTTGACCTCACCCATGCACTTGGTGCACCCCCTTTTTACTCACTCATGACGAGTATTTTCCTGCACTCGTTTACTTTAGCTCTTACCTATTTCACTTCTTTCTTATGCTATTGTTTCATTTCCATATTTATATATTGCTTTGCTGAGGCGTTCTCTTTTTGAATGCCTCAGGTTCAGGTTTATAGCCGACTGAGCGGCTAGGGTTCTTCTGGAGTTTGCTAGTATTGTAGCTGCTGCTGAGTTTCTTTTCCTCACTCTTGGGAGGTAGTTTATTTAGACTTGTAGTACAGTTATACCTACTCACCAGTGGGTTCGTGTCAGTTGTTGGCACCCACTGGTGGTTTCTCTTTTTATATGCTTTGTACTTTGTTTATACTGCTAGATTTCCTGTTTTGGAGTTTATTCAACTTGTTCTGGGATGATTTATGTTAGGTTGCTAGTTACTTTAAAACTTATAAAAGAAAATAATTATTATATCAAAAATATAGTCATCATGTTCTCCTTTCTAAAAAGCTTAATCACTATTTTCAAACCACGTAAAAAGGGTATTTCCTATATATAATATATAAATTAAATCTAGGGTTTTGCATAGCCTTAGGCGTCCCCTGGGGACGCATAAACATTCTCTTAGGATGTTAAAAAAATGAATAAAGTATTTTCCGCTACGTATAAGTATAATTTTGAAGGGTGGACTAGTTGATCCATGAAGCCGAGGGATACAGCCTCAAAAATATAATTGGTTTTCACATCATTAAAGTTTTGAACTTTCTTAGTCTTAGCAGTTAGTGGTTGCCTGAGCGTCGACAGTTATCCCCTGTCCGACGTGGCATCACAACGCGCGTTTTCTTCTACTCTGATACTTCTTAAATTTCGGAGAAAATGCGGGTTGTGACAGTTGGTATCAGAGAGAGGTTGCTTGACAATTTGTCGGGCAACCTTTCCTTGTAGGTATTAGAAGTTTAGCATCATGTCATACACACACCGATATGTCATCGGCACGTCTTGGCTGAAGCATGAACACCACACTCATAGCATAACATGAAGTATACGGGGCATATTATGTAGTATGGGATGCATAATATGTGTTAGTATATGGATCCACCATAGGAGGCAACATGTGAGGGTTATGTAGTATGAGATGCATAACCTCACCACATGAATGCGACTAGCACGTTTTCTTTTTCGTTGCATGAAAATGTTATGTAGTATGGGATGAATAACATTTTCATGTGTACGCCGCTCATAACATGCATTAGGGCTTTTTTTAGAATGCATAGCACAATCATGCATAACATAACATTGCATAAGCACAACGTGCCAAGCTAAAGACGTGCAGGATGACGTATATACACACATGGTTTTGAGTCAAAAAAAAAAGATTATAAATTCATGCATGCTCGACTTAGGCACAAGAGTTAGTGTGATGGTGGTGAACCATCTTAGGTTAAGCATGACCTTATTTCCCCTGTATAAATATATATATACATATATAAAAAAAAACCCCCCAGAGCAAGTTGGCAGTGAAAGTAAGTACTTATGTAGGTTTGTCTGTACCTGTTGTTTTGTCCTAGTAGTTGAACTAGGTTCGGATGTTTGTTTGTTGATCCTTTTTAGGATGGCGCCTAAGCGTAGAGTGGCGAGATCGACTCCCCAATCTGAGGGCGGGTCTTCTGGTACTCAAAGCGGTACAGTTATGGAAAGTCCGAGGCAGAGCAATGAGGCTCTATCGAGGCAGATGGTGGACGTTCAGTCTCAGATCTAGTCCCTGTTATCTGTGGTGGCAGGACTAGCCCCGAGAGCGCAGGACCCTGCTGCAGGTTTAGCTATTCCAGCACCTCCTGCACCTCCAGCCCCTTTGGTGCCTCCAGTGGTGGTGCCCCCGGAGATGGCTTTCATCACTCAGTTCCAGCGACTGCAACCCCCTACCTACGACGGTAAGGAGGACTTCATGATATTGGATGACTGGTTGATTACCATAGAAGAGATGTTTCACTACTCTGGAGTGTCTGATGATCAGAAGGTGATGCTGGCCACCTATCAGCTGAAGGGATTAGCGAAGAGCTGGTGGATGAGGGAGAAGGAGGGAATGGTAGGAGGAAGCACTTGGGCTTCCTTCAAGGAGATCTTGATGCGGAAATTCCTACCGTCAGTGGAGCGAGACAGGCTGATGAATGATTTCTTACATCTGAAGCAGAGACAGCTCTCAGTCAGCGAGTATGAGATTGAGTTCAGCAAACTCAGTCGCTTTGCCCCTAGTTTGGTGAGCTCAGAGGAGGATAGAGCAAAGCGATTCCTCGGTGGCCTACGGAGCGATGTACAGCAGCTAGCGGTGGCTCATGGAGCAGTGAGTTATGCTGGGGCAGTGGAAGCCGCCTTGAAGGTGGAGGCCATCGAAAACGCGAAGCATAGAGGTCAGCAGGCGAGGAATGAGAAGAGGAAAGCTGTTGAAGCGAAGAGTCCCCTTGTGCCCTGTGCTCCTTCGGGGAAGAGGAGCAAGGAGGTTTGTAGTTTTTGTGGCCGGTCGGGCCATCCTGCTGAGAGGTGTTTCAAGAGGGCGGCGGCGCAGAAGGAGCATGTGCATGCTATTCAGGGAGCTCCCAGGCAGAATGTGGTGTGTACTTTGTGCAAGAAAGAGGGGCACGATGTTGCTCGTTGCTGGTTGAAGGACAAGGTCTGCTATTAGTGCGGACAGAAAGGTCATACCAAGGCCCGATGCCCACAGCTTCAGTCTGTGCACCGACCGGTTCCTCTTCACGCGTTGCCACCGCCTCAGTCTATGGATAGAGGCAAAGGGAAGCTGAACGTGATATCTTCAGCGGAGGCTCAAACTTCGACGCAAGTCATTTCAAGTAAACCTTCTCGCTAGTCTTTTACTTTCTTTGCAGTTTAGTTTGGCTTTTGTTTTCTGTATTGACTGTGCAATTTCCCCGTTGATATTTATATAGGGAGTTTTAAGGTAAAGAACCACTGGGCGCGCGTTCTCTTTGACTCAGGTGCTACCCACTCATTTGTGGCTAGGGCCTTTGTAGAGCGGTGCCAGCTGGTTCTTGATCGTGTCAGTGATGCCTTTTGCGTCAAATTCCCCTCGGGTGATTCCCTGATATCAGATCAGGGCATTCTGGATTATCCCATTATGTTGGGGGATTTCCCAACCAAGGCAGATATGAAGGTTATAGACTTGGAAGATTTCGACGTCATCCTGGGTATGGATTGGTTGTCCAGATACGATGCAGTGATCCAGTGCAGGGGTAAGCGCTTGGATTTCAAGAAGGACAACGGTCAGCCTGGGAGTATTTATGGCGATCCGCGCCAGGCCTCTCCGGCGATTTCTGCGGTATGTGCTCAGAGGTTATTCAGTTCTGATTGTTTTGCTTGCTTAGTCTCGGTGCTGGGGACTGTTAGCAGTGTGCCGTTGTTGGATGAGATTCTTGTGGTCCGTGAGTTTTCTGATGTGTTTCCTAGAGACCTTCCCGGTCTTCCCCCGGCCAGAGATGTCGAGTTCGTGATTGATTTGGAGCCGGGTACGCGTCCTATTGCTAAGGCGCCGTACCGGATGGCCCTGCGAGAGCTGGAGGAGCTGCGTACCCAGCTGGATGAGTTATTGGAGAAGGGTTTCATAAGGCAGAGCTCGTCGCCCTGGGGTGCACCCGTTCTTTTTGTGAAGAAGAAAGATGGTTCGATGCGCCTTTGCATCGACTATAGGGAGTTGAACAAAGTCACCATCAAGAACAGGTACCCCCTGCCCAGAATCGACGACTTATTCGATCAGTTACGTGGCAGTTCTGTGTTCTCCAAGATTGACCTTCGATCAGGATATCATCAGCTCAGAATCCGGGAGTCGGACATTCCACGGACGGCGTTTCGATCGAGGCATGGACATTTCGAATTCCTAGTTATGTCTTTTGGGTTGACCAACGCGCCATCAGCATTCATGGACATGATGAACCGGGTGTTCAAAGATTTTCTGGACAAGTTTGTGGTCGTATTCATAGACGACGTTCTGATTTACTCACGGAATGCTGCGGAGCATGATCAGCACTTGCGGTTGGTGTTATCTGCCTTGAGAGATCATCAGTTGTACGCCAAGTTGAGCAAATGTGAGTTCTGGTTGCCGCAGGTGTCCTTCCTGGGTCATGTGGTGAACAAGGATGGCATTTCAGTGGACCCAGTGAAGATTTCTGCAGTGATGGATTGGCATAGGCCGAGCACACCCAAGGAGATCAGGAGCTTCTTGGGGTTGGTCGGCTATTATCGAAGGTTTGTTGAGGGCTTTTCTACCTTGGCAGTGCCCTTGACTAAGTTGACGCAGAAGCATGCAGCGTTCATCTGGAGCGAGCAGTGCGAGGAGGCCTTTCTGGAGCTAAAGAGGAGATTGTGCACTGCTCCTGTTTTGACATTGCCTACGGAGGGCAAGGACTATGATGTTTATGTGGATGCCTCGCATGTTGGGCTCGGAGGCGTGTTGATGCAAGAGGGGAAGGTGATCGCGTATGGGTCGCGGCAGTTGAAAACTCATGAGCGGAATTATCCTACGCATGACCTCGAGTTTGCGGCGGTGATTTTTGCGTTGAAGCTGTGGAGGCATCTACTCTATGGGGCCCAGTGCAAGATTTTCACCAATCATAAGAGCCTGAAGTACGTGTTTACTCAGAAGGAGCTGAATCTGCGCCAGCGGCGGTGGCTAGATTTTGTGGCCGATTATGACGTGGAGATCTAGTACCATCCAGGCAAGGCCAATGTGGTGGCCGACGCCCTGAGCCGCAAGACAGGGAAGATCTTCAACCTCACGGCGGACCGTCTAGTGGAAGAGTTCTTGTTGATGGACATCTCTGTGGGATGCTGTGATTTGCAAAGTAGTTTGGCAGTGGCAGAGCCATCTTGGATTTCGCTCACCAGGTTGCACCAGAAGGACGATCCAGATTTGTTACACCTGTACCTCAGGGCTGAGAGAGGGGAGTTGCCGGATTTCTCCATCGATAATTCGGGTACCCTGAAGTACCGCGGCAGGTTTTGCATCCCCGCGGTTGGAGACATCAGGAGTATGGTATGCAAAGAGGCTCATGGATCCAGTGTTGCTTACCACCCAGGATCCACGAAAATGTATCATGATTTGAAGCAGATCGCCTGGTGGCAAGGTATGAAAGGGGATATAGCTCGGTATGTTTCTGAATGTTTCACTTGCAAGCGGGTGAAGGCCGATCATGGGAGGCCTGGTGGAAAGCTGAATCCTTTGGAAATCCCGACTTGGAAGTGGGAAAGTATCTCCATGGATTTCATTACGAGCTTACCAAGATCTCCAAGGGGATTTGACTCAGTTTGGGTGATCGTGGACCGATTGACGAAGTGTGCGCACTTCGTACCTTATAAGATCGACTACCCGATGAAGAAGATAGCAGAGCTGTATTTGAGCGAGGTCATCCGATTGCATGGAGTTCCCGTGAACATCATTTCAGACCGAGACTCCAGATTTACTTCCCGTTTCTGGAAGAGTTTGCAGGAGGGTTTGGGCACAGACTTGAGATATTCTACCGCTTACCACCCTCAGACAAATGGGCAGACCGAGCAGGTGAACCGAATTGTGGAGGATATGATCAGGTGCTACATTCTAGATCACGGTGGAGCATGGGATGAGCGTTTGCGGCTCATGGAGTTTGCCTACAATAACAGTTACCAAGAGAGCTTGCAAATGGCTCCCTTCGAGGCATTGTATGGGAGGCGCTGCAGAACCCCGTTGTTTTGGACTGAGGCCGGGGAGAGGCCTTTGTTGGGTCATGATGCTCTAGAGGAAATGGAGATTGCTGTGAAGCTCATTCGGGAAAAGCTTCGGTTAGCTCAGGAGAGATATGAGAAAAACGCCAACCGGCGTTGGTCTGATTTGGAATTTTCGGTAGAGGATTTGGTTTTCTTGAAGGTGTCTCCGATGGTTGGAGTGAAGAGGTTCGGCAAGAACCATAAGCTGGATCCGAGGTATGTGGGCCCATTCAGAATTTTGGAACGTATTGGTGTGGCAGCATATAGGTTGGATCTACCCGCCAACTTCCCAGGCGTGCATAATGTCTTTCACGTGAGCCAGCTGTGGAAGTGTGTGCGGAGCAGTGGGCAAGTCTTGGATGTCGTGCCCCAGTTGGAGCCTAACCTCTCTTATGTTGAGGTGTCGGTCCGCATCTTGGATACTCAGGACCGGGTGCTGCGATCAAAGTCTATCCCGATGGTGAAGGTTCTTTGGAAGAATCAAGATTTGGAAAGTGCGACTTGGGAGCTAGAGTCGACTATGAGGGAGGCTTACCCTCGCCTGTTCTCCTGATTTGTTGGGTATGCTTTATTTCTAGTAACTTTTATTTTGATTACTTTCCTTCTTTAGTAGAGGTAGTGTACGTAAAGTTTCGGGACGAAACTTTCTTTTAGGGGGAGTGACTGTAACGCCCCCGAATTTTTTCGGCAATTATTTAAACCCTCGTTTGGCGTTACGTTGGCGCATTCCCGGCTCGTGCCGTTGTTAGAGTGCCTCGTTAGGTGTTCTTAGAGGTTATAGCCTGTTGTATGGTTTCCCCAGCTAGCCGGTGTCTGTTTTGGAGGTCCGGCTGAGCCTCTTAGGGAATCCCTGTACTTTGGCTTCGGGCGAGGTTTGCCCAAGTGTGTGGTCGTCGGAGGTGTGTCCGACTTCGCCGATGTTTTCGTAGCCCGAGTGTTTAGCTACGGTGCGGATTTGTTCGGAATCCGAGAGCGTTAGTTTTCGCGCCTTTTCGACGGTCGCTAGTTAGCGAGTCGTCATATGTGCGATCATATTTTCATGTTTGCGCATTTAGGGCATAGCGCGTGTTGTAGACATGCAAGGTCTTAATAAATTGCGTGTGCGTGCCTGCGATCATGTGTTAATGTGTATGTATAAATATATATATATGTGTGTTAATGTGTATGTATAAATATATATGTATGTGTGTGGTGTGTATATATATAAATATAGGAATATAAATGAATAAGTATATATATATATATATATATATATATATATATATATATATATATATATATATATATATATATATATATATATATATATATATATATATAACGTTAGGTTTAGAAAATCCCCTCCAAAAAAAAAGAAGTCGGCTGCCTGGAACCCGAGCGGAAGAAGGATCCAGGCGGAAGTGCCCCGCAGCGCTCCGGCCCGCTCGTTCGCCGCCGTTTTCAGCCCGGATCTCCAGTTCGAGGCCGGATTCGGACTCCTCTAGGCTAGATCTGCGTTCCGAGGTAACTAATTTGGGATTTCACTGTTTTTTTCCCGATCGGTGTTGGAGTTCTCATTTTTCCATGCTTGACCGCCCAGTTTTCTTTGTCCAGTGTTTTCATAGGATTGTTGGCTGTGATCTTGTCCTATTGGGAGGAGGATTGCTGGCCAAATTTCTTCAAAAAAAACTAGGCAAGTGCACCCTTTGCCCTTGCCAAAGATATGCTAGGTTGTGTTCTTGGTTTGCTCAAATTTGGATCTATCTCGTTTAAGGATTTAGTCATGATATAAAAAAAAAAAATTGTTCAAAACCTCTTTGTTGCTGAATTGGTGGCCGGAAGGTTACTTTAGTTTGCGGTTCTTCTTTTTTTTTGGACTTGAGTCATGCCCAAATCTGTTAAGGATTGTAGCTTTGTTCTTGTTCAAATCCCTTGGTGGTTAAAATTGCGACCGGAAGGAGTTTAGATTGTTGTTCCTTTTTTTTTTGGCTTTGAATCCTGCCTAAACCGAGTATATGGCATGAAGCATTGTTCTTTTTAATAGGTTTGCTGTAGCTTTAAATCATGTACAGTACGATTCATTTCCTGCATAAGTTTAGATTCTAACCACGCAAATTAATTATTTATGTTTGGTAACAAATTAATCGTATATGTTTGGTATTGAATTAATTATACAGGTTTTGGTGTCCAATTAATTGTTTATGTTTTGTGGTCAAACTAATTGTATCGGTATAGTTGAGATCAAATTACCCGTCTACGTTTAAGATCAAGCTATTGGTTAGGGTTTAGTATCAAGATGTCTGCTGATTTTTTTTTTCTCTTTTTATTTTGAGTGGAACCACTCGATTGGACAAATTTGGATGTTTAGTCCATTGGTTTAAAACGGGCTCTTAGGTGGGTGACTCTAAATTGGTTAGGGTTCATTGTGACTTTCTTGGTGGATCATGACACCTCTAGTAAGGGTTTTTTTCCCGGGTCGCGTAGTGCTGGAGTAGGATGTGATTTTGAGGTGGGTCGGACCGATGCCGCCACCCTTGTTTTACTTCTTGTCTTATTAAGACAATGTGAGCTGTTTGGTTGAGTTGGACCGATGCCACCACCACAGCACCTTGAGATGTTTAGGCCTGTTAGACGTGGGTGGACCGTTGCCACCAGTCTAGGCCCTTATTTCTGATTTTTGTCCATCTCTAGTACTAGGTGACTCTTCCTGCTCTAGCTTTATACCTGGATTTATTATTTTGCTAATCCTTCCTGCAGAGATGTGAGAGGCTTGACCTCACCCGTGCACTTGGTGCACCCCCTTTTTACTCACTCATGGCGAGTATTTTTCTGCACTCGTTTACTTTAGCTCTTACCTGTTTCACTTCTTTCTTATGCTATTGTTTCATTTCCATATTTATATATTGCTTTGCTGAGGCGTTCTCTTCTTTGAATGCCTCAGGTTTAGGTTTATAGCCGACTGAGCGGCTAGGGTTCTTCTGGAGTTTGCTAGTATTGTAGCTGCTGCTGAGTTTCTTTTCCTCACTCCTGGGAGGTAGTTTCTTTAGACTTGTAGTACAGTTATACCTACTCACCAGTGGGTTCGTGTCAGTTGTTGGCGCCCACTGGTGGATTCTCTTTTTAGATGCTTTGTACTTTGTTTATACTGCTAGATTTCCTGTTTTGGAGTTTATTCAACTTGTTCTGGGATGATTTTTGTTAGGTTGCTAGTTACTTTAAAACTTATAAAAGAAAATAATTATTATATCAAAAATATAGTCATCATGTTCTCCTTTCTAAAAAGCTTAATCACTATTTTCAAACCACGTAAAAAGGGTATTTCCTATATATAATATATAAATTAAATCTAGGGTTTTGCATAGCCTTAGGCGTCCCCTGGGGACGCATAAGCATTCTCTTAGGATGTTAAAAAAATGAATAAAGTATTTTCCGCTACGTATAAGTATAATTTTGAAGGGTGAACTAGTTGATCCACGAAGCCGAGGGATACGGCCTCAAAAATATAATTGGTTTTCACATCATTAAAGTTTTGAACTTTCTTAGTCTTAGCAGTTAGTGGTTGCCTGAGCGTCGACAGTTATCCCCTGTCCGACGTGGCATCACAACGCGCGTTTTCTTCTACTCTGATACTTCTTAAATTTCGGAGAAAATGCGGGTTGTGACAGTCATGGCGGGCAAAGTGTCAAAGACTCCTAATCCCTTGGTGATTCGCGTGATAAAATACGAACCACCGATGGCCTTCAGGGGCACGTACGTGGCATGGTGAAGTAAGTAATCAGCAAGAACGTGACCTAGGTGGAGCGGTATTTTATGATGCATGTTGTAAAGGTAGAGCAGATCCGTCCACCCTGCTACGTTCTGACTCATTGAGCGGGCGTTAATGCTGTGCCCGATCAAGTGCTGAACATAGCGGAGCGCGGGATAAATGATCTGGGATGACTTGGCAGAACGTGCTTCGTACTGCTGTGGCAATCTGGTGATCTCCTGCCAGAATGCACGGGGAGAAGCGCCGGTTGGGAACTCAAAGGGTCGGGCTAGAACGTCTGATTTTGTGAGTCCATCAACCGCGTATATCCCCGCATAAACGGCAAGCAGGTCCACACTAAAAGTGTACTGGGGCAAGTTCATTGGAAATGCCACCACAGTGGACTCGCCAGTAGCTGCGTCACGTCGCTCTAAAATGTGGAAGGTGGAGAGGAATTCGAGCGTGAGCTCGCAAAATCCAGTCTCCACAATGTAGAATAGATGACGCCATGAACCCATGTTGAGTAATCGGTCCACCTCAACCTTTAGACCAACGATCGCAAGCTCTTCGTCCGAAACAAAATGGAAATCCAAAAATGGTTTTTGGACCAAGCGTTCATACAGAGTGACCATTTCAGGTCTCCCAAAATGGAGGATCCGCTCTGCGTCTACAGTGTTCATCGATGCAATCAGACCATCTTTCGGCTCCGCCGGAACCGAAGCTCGCGAAGAAGAGGAACCACCAAAGCTACCCAGCTTGCTAATCACTTTCTTATAACCCAAGGCGATGATGAGGAGAGAAAGTGGAATAGAAAGAGAGGAGGAATGGGGGAAGATTTGGAAGAGGAGGACGAGATCTCGCCGGAGAAGGAGTTGAGGCAGACGATTGCATCAGACGCACGAGCATTAGGGCCAGCGTGCGTCAAAAAACGCTCGGCCTGCATTTTTACAAATAAAAATGCACGATCGTGCATTTTCTCCGCACACGTTTTCCCCAACCGTGCGTTTTGCAAAAATAGCCCGATTCACATCATTTTCTCCGGGAAGTCTCGTCCTCCCACAACAGAGAGAAAAACAAAAACAAATGGAACAAATAACCTCCTGAGTGACTTGGCAATCTTCCCAAATTAGGCGCAAGCACGCAAAAATCTCGCAAGCAAGCATTAAAGCAAAAATAAATAAAACGATAAGCAAAGCTATTTTTAA
The DNA here is from genome assembly GCA_039583875.1 of Platanthera guangdongensis. NCBI lineage: Eukaryota > Viridiplantae > Streptophyta > Magnoliopsida > Asparagales > Orchidaceae > Platanthera > Platanthera guangdongensis. The sequence continues at coordinate 77,000,412 of CM077150.1, read as the reverse complement.
AACAGGAAAAAAAAACTAACTAACTAATCCTACTCCTAGATAAGTACTGGGGTTACTATCACCCCAGTATGACTTATTCGAAAAACGAAAAGTACTAGCTAATTGGTCTATGAAAAGAAAAAAAATGCACTGTCAACTGTTCCATTATCCGTTGTGGTAACGGGTACCTATACGGAGATAAAATAGTTACCCCCTACCTAAATAATAATACCTGCCCAACACAGGTAGAGGAAATAAGAAGAAGAGGAGCGTTGGTCCTCTCTCATCTTATCACAAAATAAATCCTTGCCTAGCAAGGCGTCGTCAACCACATATGTGTAGGGAGCGATGACAACGACATGAACACCAGGCTCATCATCATCCCAGCGTACCCATGGGGACTCAACCTACATATGCTTAAATAAAGAAGGGGGATAAAGTAATAAAAGAGAAGAAGAACTAAAATAATTAGAATAAGGGATAGTGATCCCGGTATCACTCTCAGCAGGATCCAGGCAGAGATCATTGTCGGTATCATACGAGTCGTACCATGGGAAATCCGAGAACTCGAGGTCCATGGTGGTAATGGTAACAACCTCGTCCAATAAGGAGGTGCTAACCTCCGCATCAAAAAGAGAACATTCCCCATCCCACTGAGGTGCGTAAAAGCATTCCAAAGATCCACATTATCCGTCAGAGATAGTAGAGTCCTCATCCCACCTCGGTGCAACCTCAAGAACCAAATCATCCAAAAATACAGCTTCATCAGCCGACTCACAAGAAAAAGGAGGAGCAAACTCAGGCAAAAATTGTTGAGGGGCATAACTGCTCTCGAAAGAAGGCATAGAATGAGCAGGCCCCATCGCAAAATTAGTCGCAGGCGCCACCCCGTCGACAGGAACAATCTCTGCGTCCCATACAGGAGCGCCCATGAATTCCTGATCCTCTTTTTGCTGGCTACCACAAGAGTGATCGTCATCACTCCAGGGAAGCTCGTAAAAATGGAGCGAGGGACCCATGAAGGATCTGTATGCAGCAAGAGATTCTTCCGTAATCTCAACGGGTAAAGAATGAGCAAGATGCGCTATGTCAGTATATGGGCCAGGCAACAACCTGGCAGGCCTGTCCACAACAGTCATCCGCGAATGGGAGGCTGCTATGCACACGCCCTTAGAGGGAGAAACCTCGCACAAGCGAGGGCAATCCTTCACCATGTGGCCTACACCTTGACATAGCAAACATCGAATACAATGCTCGACATTCATAACAGTCATGACGTCGATGTATCGGCGTAAAGTGTCATAGAGACGACACTCGGCTACGGAATACATCGCAAACAAAAATATATACCAAAAAGGATGCTACACGACTAGAATGAAAATAGCACGGATCTGCTATCCAAACCAAAAAATCAGAAAAGGGCAAAAGGAAATAAGCAAAAGAAAAATTCTAACAACAAAAGCAAAGAAGAACAATGCAATGTACAAATGGAAAAGGACTTCTATCTCCTATCTCCCTCTCTAAAAACTCACACGACTGTGTTCCCCGGCAACAACGCCAAAAACTTGATGTGTTAGACGACAAGTGTACAGGTCGCACAAGTAATATAAAATGAGTGAATTTCCCCAAGTATCGATCTCTTCAAGGAACACAGTAAGGTGAAGTTAATTTCGAGTAGGACTTGAGTTTGAAGTCTTTAGGTTGGAGTTAACTAAGGGGGTTTTGATGGTTGTGAAAACACAAAGTAAAACACTAACATCTACTCCTATACAACGCCACTATGCGATGCTTCACCAGGAGGGATGGAAGACTACACAGGCAGCTATGCACCGAATCGCTAGGCGGATGGACGAGTAGGCTTCGGATGAGGTGGTTAGAACGACAGAATGAGGGTCGAGAGAATCTTTTCTCTACGCACGCCACTAGCAATTGCTAGTGCGGCACAACCAGACGTGGTGGAGGATGGAAAAGAAAGGCGCATCTCAAGCAAATAACATAAATATGAAATCACATAGATATGATTGTATACATATGTTTTCCAAAATAAGAATAATTTCTTCATATACGAGAGATCAACTTAACTATCAACAACAAGAGAAGAAAAGTGTGTGAAATCGACCAAATCCAAAGTCTTGCGGAGGATTCACGGAAGGAATCGCTGGGTTGTCAATCCGCGTCCTAGCTCGGTCCTCAACAGCGTCCGGGGTAGAGAAGGTTGTCACTCACTCCCAATGGACACGTCTTCTTCGTGTCAGATCTGGTGGAGGATGGCACAAACTTCTCCTAGCTTGATGGAGAAAGCTAGATCTAGCTCTTCTTGAAGCTCAAGGATGAAGGAGGAGGCCGAGAGGAAGATCCGTCTTTGATTTGGCGTTGAAAGCTTGCCAGGAGGCCTCTCAAAGGTGTAAAATGACGGAACTTTGCCCTAAAATGGCGGGAAGAACAACATGTAAAAAGTCTTCATCGGAAGAAGAAATCTGCGCTTTAAATAGAAGCAGGTCAGAAAAATAGGCACGCACGGTTTGGCGCACGACCGTGCGCTAACCGTGCATTATTAATTTCAGCCCAAGCTTGCGGGTGAAGATGCGTTGACCCGTGCGTTTTACTCGCGCACGGGAACTTCCGCCCGTGCGCGAAGGAAATCGTACGGGCACTTCCGCCCGTGCGCGAAGGAAATCGCATGGATAAACACAGAGCGCAGGAAATCAAGAAAATACAGTGGAACCGTGCGTTTTACTCGCGCACGGGCGTTCTGCCCGTGCGTGAACAAATCGCACGACTAACCACAGAATGCAATAAACAAGAAGCTACAGGAAAACCGTGTGTTTCCTTCTCGCACAGTTCCGAAGAAACCGTGCATTAACAGTGAGTTAAGATCATCGAGCTCAGTTCGTCGAGCTCAGTTCGACGTCTCTCCTGCCAAAACAAAACGCACAATCACAAAGAACCGTGTGCTAAGAAAACGCACGACCGTGCGTTTTCCTCAAACCTGCATTCCAACCTTGGGGAAAATGCACCACCTGCATACAAACAAATAAATCCAAAGAGAACCCTCCAGCGTCACAAAAATGCAATGAAAATAGCCGGAAAAGGCCATAGGGAGCACCATGTGCTTACCCCAAAAACAGAATGTGCAATTACACAACACAAGGGCCAAAACAATGCACTTAACGTGAAAAACTATATAAATGAAATATCAACGATAACATACTAAAAGTGAAGTGCAAGTGCGTGAAAACTAGCCCAGATGAGTCCGAAAAATCCTATATAAATTGGACTCATCATGACATTCTACGAGGAATAGTCATATTCATCATATAACTTCGGTTTGCAACAAAGCGAGTTTGGTTGCACCCGTACTAGTTATACGAGTCCAAAACAACAAATAGAACTTGAATCAGAGCTCATTAGCTCAAAATCCCCAAAATAGGGCCATCTCCTACCGATTATGCGTCTTGGGTAGAGGTTCGGGTCACTTTTATTGGGTCCACTAGGGTTCTAGTGACCCAATAAAAGTCGGGATGTTATAGGGGGTACTTTCATCTTTTCAATAAACCAAAACCGCACTGCATGGTTTCGGTGTGGTGAAGTTTTGGTTGGTTCCATGTGACAGGAATGATGTGATGTTATTCACAAACACAAATTCGCCCCGACGCAATTATCAATGTGACCTTCTAGAAAATTATAAAAATGCCCGCATGCCTTCATTTGAAAAGAAGCAACTTCAGAGACAAGAAAGAGCCCTGAGGTTTTCTGATGAGATTTTAAGACTTGGTCCAATCTTCCGCTCTGCACACGCTCTGTTATTATGATGCTCCAACCGAACCGGTCCAGCTGGACCAGTTCAGTTTTGCCTTTTGCTATATAGTGGTTTGCCCAGGAAGCTAAAGACCCCCCGATCAATAAGAAAAAAACCTAACCTAAACTTTCGGGAGAGGCGGCAACTGGAAATCCCGATCGAGCAGCGATTGAGCGTGGGCAGAGGGCTTCTTTTCTCCATCGACATCTAGGAGGAAGAGGTGCTGTGGCGTCGGTGGTTCTCCTGGCGGCAGCATCAACCTAGCAGTGGCGGGCGAAGGAGGAGCGGCGGCTTCGGGAGCAGCGATCGGTTCGGGGGTTTCTTCTCCGGCCAAGATCGAGCGACGGCGGGCTCTTCTTCTCCGGAGACAGCGGCGCAGCGGCAAGCCCGATCTAAGGCTATGTAGGTCAGGCGATCCTTGGGATCCGGCGGTGGCATGATTGGGCAGGGGCGCTTCTTCTCCGGCGACGATCGGCGGGCATAGGGCCGTTCTTGGGCTGGCTCTTCTTCTCCAGCGGGCATAGGGCCCAATCTTGGTCTGGCGGTTCTTCTTCGGTAAGGATCGGGATACCGATCAAGGCGTTCAACTCCGGCGGCTCCGGCGATCCAGCGGCGGCGACAACTCCAGCGGTGAAAGAGGGCATAAGGCTGCGGTTCCTTCATCTTGAAGAGGGCAGCAACTTTCTTGGCCGGAGGGCAGCGGCGTGTGGCGGAGGAATAATCGGGTTACCCGATTTTGGGCAAAAGCGGCGCATCGAGTTCATCTCCAGCGTGTGACAGCGACTTGGCCGACTGTATCCAGGGAGGAGAGGGGGCTCACGGAGGTGGCTGGGTGCAGATTCCTTCAGCGGCGATCAGATTCAGATCTAGGCCCCGATTGGCCAGTTTTACGGCCGACATAGGGGAGTTTTTCTTCCCTCTCTCTTGATTTCTTGTTGTTCTTTATTTCCTATTTTAGGTTAGTGTCGATCCGCTGAGGATCATTGAGTGGCTGTGTTGTAATCAGATATTTTTCGATTAGTGGATCCGGCGCGCTCTCCCCGTGGATGTAGGAGCTTAACTCCGAACCACGTATATCTCTTGTCGTCTGTGTGTTTTTTCTGTGTTTTGGAAACTCGAACTATTGGATTGGTGCGCGCCATTATTTGCTCAAATATTTTGCTTCTGTTGCTATTGTCCGCGACAAGTTCCGTACCTGCGGGCAGGTGCCAATTGCACAACAATTGGTATCAGAGGGAGGTTCGACCTTCGGACCAGTGAGCAAATTCAATGGCGGCCAAATTCGAGGTTCCAAAATACGATCGGCAGATCGATTTCAGTCTTTGGCAAAAGCGCATAAATGCCGTACTCGTTCAGCAGGGTCTTCACAAGGCACTCCTTGGAAAGGAGAAGGCTAAGGTGAAAGACGACGACGAGTGGGATGAGCTGGACCTCAAGGCCATCAGCACCATACAGCTGTGTTTGGCAGACGAGGTCATGTACAACTTTATCGAGGCAAAAACTACGGTGGACTTGTGGAGGAAGCTCGAGGAGCTCTACATATCCAGGTCTCTCACAAACAAGCTGTACGTGAAGAAGCAGTTGTACATCTTGAGGATGTCCGAGGGAACACAGTTGTTGGACCATATGAATGTGTTCAACAAGCTGGTATCCCAGCTGCAGAGTATGAATGTGAAGGTCGAGGAGGAAGACCAGGCTCTTCTCCTCTTGTCCTCACTCCCGAGGTCGTTCGATCATTTAGTCACCACCATGTTGTATGGAAAGGATACCCTTAAGATGGAGGAAGTGGTGACGATGCTTCTCTCTAATGAGAACAGGAGCAGTTCTGGATCGAGTGCGAGCGAGGGTCTGCTCATGAAGAACAGAGACCCATCCCGAGGAAGATCGAGAGGGGGAGGCAAGGAGGATGATCGACCTAGGTCCAGGGGTAGATGTTATTACTGCAAAGAGGAGGGGCATTGGAAGACCAACTGCCCAGTGAGGGAACTCAAGGGCAAAGGATCTGTGCCTCAGCAGGCTGCAGTGGCATCCGAGTGCGTGAGTGATGATGACGTTCTGCACGTTTCACAAAGCCGCGACATGGTAGTCGGGACCACAGATTCCTGGATCATGGATACATGATGTTCGTTCCACATGTGCCCGAACATTGAATGGTTCTCCAGTATTAGACACTGTGGAGGTGGTCATGTTCGGATGGGGAACCGGTCAGAGTGCGAGATATCTAGAGTCTGGAACATCAGGATTAGGATGTTCGATGGAGTGGTAAGGACCCTCACTGACATTCGGTTTGTGCCCGAGTTGACGAAGAGCTTGCTTTCTCTAGGCACTCTGGAGGCTGCCGGGTATTCTTATACTAGTAGCAGCGGGTATTTGGAGGTCAAGAGAGGCGCACAGACAGTCTTGAGAGGAGAGCATTCCGGATCGCTCTATAGACTGATTGACACCACGATTACCAGGGGAGATGCGAGGAGAGGGGTCAGACCGTCTCTCGAGCTACAGGATACGGTAGCATATGTATTTCAGGCGATCTCCTCAGATCGCGATTCATTCGATAGAGCTTTAGAGAGAAGATACCGTTCTCAGCGAAAAGCTAGGAAGGACCAGCAGAGGAGCGGGGCAGGATTCGTGGCAAGGTCGTGTGCACGGAGAGAGGACCTTGGCGGAGGTAGAATCGTCGCAGCCGTAGAGGAGACGGGTAGAGAGTCATCTCAGGAGTACCCAGACACCGTGAGAGGAGCCATCAGGCTCAGAGGTCTCACCGAGGAACTTAGGATCACTCAGGATAAGGTGGAGTTGCACAGTGAGAGTTTGAGTGCGATTCGTCTTGCAGTAGACCCGGTCTATCATGCAAGGACGAAGCACGTCGACGTGCGTCACCGGGAGTTCAGGGAGTTCGCTCGAGGTGGAGGCGTGATGTTGCGGGAGATTCCTACGGAGGAATGCGTTGCGAGCATGCGAGAGAAATCAGTGAGGCGAGTCAAGTTTGACTTGACTCAAACTGTTGCACGTTGATCGTGCCGGCCCCAGGGAGAGGGGGCTTGTAGTCGCCAGTAGGGGTCTGTGTGTTATAGGCGGTTTTAGCGTTCGTGGAGCATCAAGGTGGAGATTATTATTATGATGCTCCAACCGAACCGGTCCAGCTGGACCAGTTCAGTTTTGCCTATTGCTATATAATGGTTTGCCCAAGAAGCTAAAGACCCCGGATCAATCAGAAAAAAACCTAACCTAAACTATCGGGAGAGGCGGCGGCTGGAAATCCCGATCGAGCAGCAATTGAGCGCGGGCAAAGGGCTTCTCTTCTCCGGTGACATCTAGGAGGAAGAGGTGCGGCGACGTAGGTGGTTCTCCTGGCGGCGGCATAAACTTAGCAGCGGTGGGCGAAGGAGGAGCGGCGGCTTCGGGAGCAGCGATCGGTTCGGGGGTTTCTTCTCCGGTGTTGGGTACATTGGTCAAATGTACCTGATTTGAAGAAGCCTCACCCAACTCAATGATATACATCATAATGTATTTGATGAATGTTGAGTTTACTTGTGCAGGTTAAGAAATCACTGGACTGAAACAAAAAGTTTCTAAGTCCATGTGTCGACACCTAGAGAGAAAGTGTCGACACTTAAGAAGACTTGTGTCGACACCCAGACAAGCAGTGTCGACACTTGGAGTCATTGTGTCGACACCTGGGATGCAGAGTCGACACCAGACAGAAAGTGTCGACACTCAGTGAAGAAAAGTGCAGATAGGAAGTGTCGACACAAGGAGCTGTGTCGACACCCAGTGAAGCTGTGTCTACACCAGAAAGTGTCGACACTTGGAGCTGTGTCGACACTCAGCAAAAGTCTGCAGAGACTAAGTTAAAGTGTCGACACTCAGAACAATGTGTTGACACTCAATAGAAGAGCCAGCACTTGAAGTATGTGTCGACACCCAGCACAATGTGTCGACACACAACCAGAAGAGTCAACACATGAAGTAAGTGTCGACACCCAGCACAATGTGTCGACACTCAGCTAAAGACTCTACACTTGAAGAAAGTGTCGACACAAGGAGCTGTGTCGACACTTAGCAAAGATCAGAAAGATCAACAAAAATATTCTAAGTACAAGTGTCGACACTAAGGGAATGTGTCGACACTCAGCTGAAGTCTCAATAAGAAGAAGGTGTGTCGACACAAGGAGCTGTGTCGACACTCAGCAAGTATCGACATTGAAGACTATGTGTCGACACCAAGAAGCAGTGTCGACACTTGACAGATTCAACACAAGAAGTTGTGTCGACACAAAGGAGATGTGTCGACACTTAGAAGAATTCAGCAAAAGCTAGAAGAACAAGTACTTGTGTCGACACTCAATTTCAGTGTCGACACATGCAGAAGAATCTGTGTCGAGACATACAAGGAGTTGTGTCGACACCTTGTAGACTTGTGTCGACACTTACACAACATCTGTCGACACTTGGACTATAAGTGTCGACACTTAAAGACAGAAAGTCTCGACACTTACATACAGTTAGAGATTTTCAAGAAGTGACTGGATGACTTGACAGCTGCCGTTCCAGCCGGTCTACAACACCTATCAGAGATATCAGAAGTTAGTTATGGACCGGACCAGCCGGTTACCATGAAGAAGGCCTATAAATAGGCACCTACAGTTTACAGAAACTGTGGTTCAAAAAGAGTTATCATTATTGAAGAACAAGTTATTAAAGTGGTACCAAGAGTATCAACACAAGAAGATCTTGCAGTCCAAGTGCAGATCTAAGAAGTTGGAGAGAGAGGGCTCCATCCAAGAAATCAGCCTCTGGAACTAGGCTGAGAAGAAGGATTCAGATACATTCTGGATCTTAAGTGGCAGAGGTCAAGGAACAACTGCAGGAGGATTCAATCTTATTCAGTTCTACTCAAGAAGCTTTGAAGAAAGCTAAGTCAGAGTGAATCCAGCTGAGTTCTTCCAAGAACTCATCAAGAAACTCTCAACTCCCCTCTTTTATTTCTGAGTTGTAGAGTTAACATCTGTAATACATTTTTAACTTGTATTATCCTTTGGATCTGAGAGAATTGTAAGCCTATAATTATAAAGGCCGAGGGTAGGGCTTGAGAGCCTGAGTGTAGGAGATTGAGATCTCTGAGTGTAGGCCTTGGTTGGCTGAGTGTAGGCCTTAGTTGGCTAAGTGTAGGCCTTGATTGGCTGAGTGTAGGCTTTGGGATAAAGCTGAGTTGTAAGGCCTTGGGCCTGAGGTGTAGGAACCAATTTGGGTTCTGAGACAGTGGAGGAGTTTGACCGAATCTAGTACACTGCTAGATAGGCGAAGGGGGAAAGTGGATGTACCCAAAGATTGGGGAACCACTATAAAACCTTGTGTATGCTGTGCTGTGATTGTGCTGTGACTGTGTATGCTGTGTTATTGCTGTGCAAAAGTAAAGTAGATTTTGTGATAGAACTGTTTGCTGCCATTAAAGTGTAAAAAGGATTAGGTCACCTATTCACCCCCCCTCTAGGTGTTTAGGTACCATATCTTTCAAGTGGTATCAAAGCGAGGTTCCTCAAAAAAGGACTAACAGTCTGAGGAGATCCTGTTTGGCAGATTCAGTGTAAGGCAAAACACAGTTTCAAGAAATTCAAGAAAATAAAGAAACATGGGTTCCTCTGAGAATCACAAGGAATTGGGTTCCATGAAATTACCCATATGCAGGAAAGAGATCTTTGAGATCTGGAAGGAAAGGGTAAGACTGTTTATGGAGGCCTCAGACCCTAGAATCTACATCACAGTAAAGGAAGGGCCTTATGTGCCCATGAAGATTTCAGTTTTGGATGCAAATCAGAGAACTCCAAAGGATTTCTCTGAGATGACTAAGGATGAGATTGTCCTAGCCACTATGGACAAGAGGGCACAGAACATAATAGTGAGTGTCATTGATGATGCAACTTTTCAGAATCTTATACACTGCAAGACAGCTAAAGAGATGTGGGACACTCTTATAGTGTATATGGAAGGATCTGAAGAAGTTAGGCAAGATAAAAAATCCTTGCTAAATCAGGAGTATGAGAGTTTTAGACAAGGTAAAAGTGATAGCATAACTGAGTGCTACAAAAAGGTCTACAAAATAGTTAATGAACTTATGTCTTATGGAAGAGAGTTCAGTAACTATGAACTAAATGATAAGTTCTTAAGGTCCCTAACCAAAGATTGGGACACAAAGATCTGTGCCATAAGAGAAATGACTAAGTTGGGGGAAATTCCTCCTCCTACACTGTTTGGCAAGTTATTGTCATATGAGATGCAGTTGACAGTGAGGAAAGAGGAGGAGAAGTCAACAAGAATTGAACACAAAGAAAGATCAGTTGCTTTCAAGACAGAAGTTCCCAGAAAGTGCAGGAATAAGTCATCAACTCCACCTCCAGAGGTAGTTGATTCAGAGTCTGATGAGTCAGTCAGCACAAAGAGTGAGAGCAGTGAAAGTGATGAAGACTTTACTGCCTTCACTAGACACTTTCAGAAATTTTGAAGAAGAAACAGTGGAGGTCAAGACCTTCTTCTTCAAAGGGAAAGGAAGTCTTTTATCAGGAGAAAAAGCCTTCAAAGAAAGACAGGAAGAGGACAAAGTCAAGCAAGGCAACTGGATCAAAGATAGTGTGCTATTGCTGCAATAGACAGGGCCATGTTGTTGCAGATTGTCCTGAGAAGAGAAAGGAATCTGGTGACAGGAAAAAGACTCACTTCAAAGGCAAGAAAGAGAAGTCTTTTGTAGCCAAGAAAGAGAAGACTCTATCAGATATCTCTTTTTCAGAAACTGAGTCTGAGGCTGAAGCCTACATAGGGCTGTTTGCTGAAGAAGAAGAGGAAGAATTCATGCAGTTAATGGAGTCTATTTATGAACAAGAAGACAGTCAATGCCAAGGGCTAATGGCTTTGACAGAGAGTGCCAAAATCCTGGAGCAGCCAGGACCCAGTTAGGTACAAGGTTCAAGTTCAAGTTCAGTTTCTTGTTCTAGTTCAGATTCAGATTCTTTTTCATCAAGTGATGAGAATGTATCTGAGTCTGAGGATGATATTCATCAGCTTATAGATGAATATAAGGTGCTGTTGCAAGCTTACAAGAAAAGCAAGTCCCTAGCCAAAAGTCAGGCAAAGGAAATTGCTGATCTTAAAGCTGCTGCAACAAATTTTGAGAAGCAATTTGATCAAAAATTGAATGAGATAGCTAGGCTGAAACACATAACAGTGATTCAGATGGGTACTATATCATTTAAGAATGATCAAATTAAGAGTCTGGAGATCAATCTTCAGAAGGAGAAGGACTTAGTTGTTAGGTTTTCTAAACCTAAGTCAGTGTTACCTTTAATTGATGATTTTGTTCATCATAAAGGCAAGGCTGGACTGGGCTTTATTAGACCTGTAAGGACTGAGTAGTCCAAGTCCAAGGGCAAAGCCCCAGCATTCAACAAGTCTGCTGTAGATAAGACAGCAAAGGTTGTACCTAAGCAAAGGTACAACAAGTTTGAATGTTGGTGCTGTGGCAAGGTTGGCCACTTTGCAGTGGACTGTTGGCACAATGTTAGTGCCAAAGTGAGTAGCAAGCTACCTGGTGGAAAGCCAGTAGGTAGTTTTGTCAAGTTACAGACTAACAAGTACCAAGGACCCAAGAATTCTTTGGGTTCTAAGGTTAATTAATCTGTTTTGCAGGTGAGTCCAAGTGGCCATACCCCAACATGGTACTTGGACAGTGGATGTTCGAGACATATGACTGGAACAAGAGGATTACTAAAGGACTACATTCCAGTAAAAGATGGTCCAAAAGTAACCTTTGGTGGTTCTAAAAAAGGAATCATCAAAGGATTTGGTAACATTTCTACAAACTTAGTTACCATTACTTAAGTGGCTTATGTAAAAGGGTTGAAACACAACCTAATAAGTATAAGTCAATTAAGTGATGTAGGGTATGACATCTCATTTGTTAAGAATGGTTGTCATATCAAGAGGTCAAGTGATCAAGAGATCATTTTGACAGGTTATAGGAAGAGGAATGTCTACTGCCTAGACATTATGGTTGAGAACAATGGTTCTCCAGTTTGTCTTGTAGCTGATGAGACAGTCTCTCATTGTGTCAAATGGCACAAGAGGCTTGCCCATCTTAACTACAAGACTATTAGCAAACTTTTTAGCAAAGAGTTAGTGAGGAATGGTCCTCAAGTTAAGTGTGTTAAAGATGGTATTTGCTCAGCTTGTCAAAAGGGCAAGCAGACTAAATCCACCTTTAGAAGCATAGAAAACAAAGATGCTGTGAGGTGTTTATACCTCTTGCATATGGATCTCTTTGGTCCAATGCCAGTTCACAGCTTAGGTAGGAAGGTCTATACTTTTGTAGTTGTAGATGACTACTCAAGGTTTTCCTGGGTGTTCTTCTTAAGACAGAAATCTGAAACACCTAGTGTCTTCCACAACTTTGTCAAGAAAATTCAGAATGAACTAAATAGTACAGTGGTCAAAATTAGAAGTGACCATGGTACTGAATTTCAGTCTGATAGCATGACAAAACTGTGTGAAGACTTTGGGATATTTCAAGAATTCTCTTCACCTAGAACACCTCAGCAAAATGACATTGCTGAGAGGAAGAATAGAACCTTGATAGAGGCTGGTAGGACCCTACTAAGTGATACATCACTGCCAGAATATTTCTGGGCTGAAGCAGTTAATACTGCATGCCATGTTATAAATAGGGCTACCATCACTAAAAGGCTTAACAAGACCCCCTATGAAGTTGTGAAAGGCAGGAAACCAAACCTATCCTATTTTAGGATCTTTGGTTGCAAATGCTTCATACTTAACAATGGGAAGTCTTACTTAACTAAGTTTGCTGCCAAGTCCCAAGAGGGAATTTTTGTTGGGTACAACAATAATAGTAAGGCTTATAGATTCTACAACTTGACTACACAAGTTGTAGAAGAATCAGTGCATGTAGTTTTTGATGAGACTAAACTTATTAACAATGAGTTGTCTAGTAGTGTATGCAGCCCCACAGGTTTAACAAAGAAAATGGACAAGCTTACTATAGAAGAGGTGCCTGCTGCAAGACAGCAAGTAGAAGACAGTAGCTGTTGTCCAGGGGGAGAACTACATGTGCCAATTGCTGAAGAAATACAAGGAATACAGCATGATGCAGATGCTGAAGTGGTTCAACCAGAAGTTAGGATGCCTCCAGCCAATAGGCATCTTAGAGATCATCCAGTAGAGCTGATTATTGGAGATCCAAGACAAGGAGTACAAACCAGGAGTAGAAACATGAATGCAGCAATCTATTCCAGCTTTCTGTCACAAGTTGAACCTAAGAAGTTTGAAGAAGCAATACAAGATCCACAATGGACTGAAGCAATGCAAGAAGAGCTTAATCAGTTCAAGAGGTGCAAGGTCTGGGAATTGGTTCCTAAACCTAAAGACCACAATGTAATAGGAACTAAGTGGATCTACAGGAATAAGATGGATGAACAAGGGGTCATCATTAAGAATAAGGCTAGACTGGTTGCTAAAGGATATAGGCAAGAAGAAGGTATTGATTTTGATCAAACCTTTGCTCCAGTAGCCAGACTGGAAGCCATAAGGATGTTCTTGGCCTATGCAACCTATCAAGGATTCAAGGTTTACCAAATGGATGTCAAGTCAGCATTCCTAAATGGTAATCTTAAAGAAGAAGTGTATGTGGAGCAGCCTTCAGGTTTTGTTGATCCAACTCTACCTCATCATGTCTATAGACTTAGGAAAGCTTTATATGGGTTAAAGCAAGCCCCTAGGGCTTGGTATGAAACCCTATCTAGTTTCCTCATTGAGAACAAGTTCTCAAGGGGGAAAATAGATAAGACTCTATTCCTTAGGGAATCTAGAGGCAAAGTAATACAGTCCAAATATATGTAGATGACATTATATTTGGGTCTACTGAAAGCAGCCTTTGCAAAAAGTTTGCAAAACTTATGCAAGGTCAGTTTGAGATGAGTAGTATGGGAGAGCTGAAGTTTTTCTTGGGTCTCCAAGTTAAACAGACTGAAAGTGGTTTATCCATATGTCAGTCCAAGTTCACCCTAGAACTCATAAGGAAGTATGGTATGGATTCATCCAGTATCATGAAGACTCCTATGGGGTCAAGTATGTCTCTTAGCAAGGATGATGCAGGGAAACCTGTAGATGAAACCTTGTATAGAGGGATAGTTGGCTCCCTATTATACTTGACTGCTAGTAGACCTGACATCATGTATGCTACATGTGTTTGTGCCAGGTATCAAGCCTGCCCTAAAGAGTCTCATTTGACAGCAGTCAAAAGAATATTGAGATATCTAAAGGACACTCCCTATCTAGGCCTCTGGTACCCTAGGAATGGAGATTTTGAACTAACAGGTTATTCAGATGCAGACTTTACAGGATGCAAAGAGGATAGAAAAAACACTACTGGAACCTATCAATTCCTAGGTGGGAGACTAATTTCATGGAGTAGCAAGAAGCAAACCAGTGTGGCTATCTCCACTACAGAGTCAGAATATGTGGCTGCAGGAAGTTGCTGTGCTCAACTTCTGTGGATACAACATCAGCTAGAGGACTATGGATTTCAGGTAAGTAGAACTCCACTTTTCTGTGATTCTACAAGTGCTATTTCAATAGCTAATAACCCTGTATCTCATAGTAGAACTAAACATATTGAAATTAAATATCATTTTCTTAGGGAGCATGTAGAAAGAGAAGATATTTTACTTGAATATGTTAAAACTGATAATCAGATAGCTGATATGTTTATTAAGCCCCTAAAAGAAGCTAAGTTCAATAGATTTAAAATTGAACTAGAAATGTTAAACTTAGAATAAGTTTACAGAATTAAAATTGGCTAAGTAAAAAGGTGTCGACACATAGACAAGTCTATGTCGACACAGAATAGTGGTGTCGACACTTCAGGAAAAAGGTGTCGACACATCTAGGATGTTGGTGTCGACACTTCAGAATGTTAGTGTCGACACATGTCCAGTAGGTGTCGACACATCCAAAGTAGTGTCGACACTTATGTTTTACTCAGAATTTTCTAAGTAAAGTCTCGACAATGTGTCGAGATATGTTGTGTCGACACATAAACAAGTGTCGACACATAAAATCTGTTGACTAAACTTGTGTCGACACATGTGTGTCGAGACATTATAAGTCAGTGTCGACACTTATTGCCAGTGTCGACACATTTTAAGATAGCTGTCCCGCCTGTTCATCTTCAAAATCAGAAAGGTATAAATAGGGTTCTGTCTTTGTTTGTCGACACGCTTTCAAAGTTTCGAGACCAAAACTACTGTATCGACACCTCTCTTTTCTAAAGACAAATTCTACAACCCTAATGGCTCCTAAGCTTGAGGAGAACGTTAACGAGGGTTATGAGCTTGTGCGCGGCGCGTTCGACGATGCAGATGCAGAAATCAAGGCGGTTGTAACCCTAGTCGCCGATTCAGGACTAGAATATCTAGTGTCAGAACCTACAAAGATTTGGAATGTTAGAAAGTAGCGAAAATAAGCGAAAAGTAGAGAACAAGCCGAATAAACTTTTGAATAATCGAAATTTTATTATCCAAAAATGATAACTATTACAAAGGTATGCCCTCCCTTATATAGAATGGAGGAGAGAAGAGAGAATACAAATAAGAGATGTGAGACTAAAAATATACAAGCTAAGCGGACTGTACAAAGTAAACCGCACAGGCCGCGCGGTTAGACAGAAGGACTAACCGCACGGCTTACAATAAGAGAAGCAGAGAGGTCGCCTGTGAAGAATGCCAGACCGCCCGGTTTACTAGTCGCCGAGTCAAACCGACAGACCGCGCGGTCTCCAACCTGCCAAGACAGACCGCCCGGTCTCCAACTTCAACACTCCCCCTCAAGCTGGAGCATATATATCAATCATGCCCAGCTTGTCGCAAACATGCAGAAACGAGGCGGAGACTGGCTTGGTGAAGATGTCAGCTAGCTCTTTATCAGATGTGACAAACAGAGTGCAAATTTGTTCTTTTAAAATCTCTTCACGAATGAAATGGCAGTCAACCTCAATGTGCTTTGTTCTTTCATGGAATACCGGATTTTTGGAGATGTATATGGCGGCCTTGTTATCACAGAACATAGGTAGAGGATGGTTGTACACCTCTCCTAAATCTAGCATGAGAGCCCGCAACCATTTCAACTCACAAGTGGTTGACGCCATACTGCGATACTCAGCTTCTGCACTGGACCTGGAGACAACAGACTGCTTTTTACTCTTCCAGCTCACCAGATTTCCCCCAACAAAGGTGCAAAAACCTGAGGTAGACTTGCGATCCCCTTTGTCATCAGCATAACTTGCATCTGAGTAGGCTTCAATCCTCAGATGACCATTCTTCTGAAACAGTAATCCTTTCCCAGGCGCTGCTTTGACATATTCCAAGATCCGCAAGGCGGACTGTAGATGACATTCCCTAGGCGCTTGCATGAATTGACTCACCTTGCCCACAGCATAGGAAATGTCGGGTCTGGTCACTGTGAGATATATGAGCTTACCAACCAGACGCCTGTACCGCGAACTATCTGAAAGAAGAGGCGAATCATCTGTCCAGGTTTTGTCCTCCCCAATAGCCATGGGGCATCGGGCAGGTTTAGCTCCAGTCAATCCTGCCTCTTTTAAAAGATCAAGGGCATACTTACGCTGAGAGAGAACTAAGGAGTCGGGCTTCCGAGAGAGTTCGATCCCCAAAAAGTACTTTGGAGAGCCCATATCTTTAGTGATCAGATGCTGGCGAAGATGTCGCTTTGTCAGGGCTACCCCTTCCTGGTCATCGCCAGTGAGAAGAATATCATCAACGTACACAGCAAGAACAACCAGCCCAGAAGGAGTTTTGCGAATAAAGAGAGAGTGATCAGCAGAGCTTCGCACAAAACCAACAGCCGCCACAATACCACTGAACTTGTCAAACCAAGCTCGAGGACTCTGCTTGAGGCCATAAATTGCCTTCTGCAGCCGGCATACTCGTGTCTCCCCCTGAGCAACATACCCAGGAGGTTGCTCCATGTAAACGGCCTCGTGAAGATCACCATAAAGGAAGGCATTCTTGACGTCCAGCTGAGAAATTGGCCAATCCCGATTGACGGCCACAGAGAGAAGAACCCGGATTGTGCTGAGACGAGCAACAGGGGAGAAGGTGTCAAGGTAATCAACCCCATAGGTCTGAGTAAAGCCCTTAGCCACAAGGCGAGCCTTATACCGATCCACAGTGCCGTCTGGGCTAAATTTGACCACAAAGACCCAGCGACAGCCAACAACATCAGTACCAAAGGGAGGAGGAACAAGAGTCCAGGTACCCCGCTCAGTGAGGGTCGCCATTTCCTCATCCATGGCCATCTTCCAGTGAGGAATAGCAAGGGCCTCCTGATAGGAGCGGGGTGTGGCAGTGGCAGAGATAGCCAGTGCAAATGCCCTGCGAGAAGGAGTAAGACGATCATAGGAAACAACAGCAGCAAGGGGGTGTAAGGTGCACGTCCGCACCCCTTTGCGAAGAGCTATAGGAAGATCCAGGTCAGCCGGGCCCGCGGCATCCGGAGCATCCGTGGTAGAGAAAGCTGGCCCGGGAGAAGAGAGCGACGGCAGCGGAGAGGGTGGTGGAGAAGAGAGAGAGAGAGGTTGAGGAAGAGGAGGGGGGGGGAGATGGTGTAATGGTGGAGAGGGTAGGAGGAGGCGAGGGAACGAAGGGAACGGCAGGAGAATCAGAAACTGGGAGAAGAGGAGAAGAGTCATCCGAGAAGTAGGAGGTATTCTCGAAGAAGGTGACGTCAGCAGAGACGAACTGCTTACGAAGGACGGGATCAAAGCAACAGTAGCCTTTCTGAGTGGTGGAGTACCCCAGAAAGACACATTTGGTGGAGCGAGGGGAGAGCTTATCACGGGTGGCAGAAGGGGTATGCACAAAGGCAGTGCATCCAAAGATTTGGAGAGGGAGAGGAAACGGCTCCTTTCCCGGATACAAAATGGAGAACGGGGTTTGGCCATGGAGAACCGTGGAGGGAATGCGATTGATGAGGTAGCAGGCAAGGAGAACAGCATAGCCCCAATAGGAGCGAGGAACATGCATCTGGGTCATCAAGGTGCGAGCGACATCGAGCAGGTGTCGGTTTTTGCGTTCGGCCACACCATTTTGTTGTGAAGTATAGACACAACTAGTTTGATGAAGAATCCCATTTTGCATGCAGAATGTAGAGAAGTCACGACTGAGATATTCTTGGGCATTATCAGATCGAAAAACTTGGATAGAAACACCAAACTGAGTTTTGATCATGAGATAGAAGGATGTCCATACAGAGAATAATTCGGAGCGATCTTTTAACAGATACACCCACGTACAGCGAGAGAAATCATCAATGAACGTGACAAAATAGGAACTACCCCGACCAATGGTAAGAGTAGGAGAAGGACCCCAGATATCGGAGTGGATAAGATCAAACAGACGGGTAGAGCTACGAACGTGCTTTGGAGGGAAGGAGGAGCGGTGATGCTTGCCAAGCTGACAGGCCTCACAGTTGAGCGGAGGACTTTGAGGAGGAAGGTGGGGCAGAAGTTGACAAAGAAGGCGGGGAGGAGCATGACCAAGGCGGAGATGCCATTGGATTAGATCTGTGGAGGTGGAGGAGAAGGTGGAAAAAGCAGAAATGTTGTCTAGGAAGTATAAGCCGCCACTCTCAGTCCCAGTAGCAATCGTCCGTTGGGAGTCCGGATCCTGAAAAGAGCAAGAAGTAGATGTAATTGTGACGGAACATTGTAATTGCTTGCAAAGAGATGTAACAGATAATAAGTTGCACGGGAACTGGGGCACGTATAGAGTATCCGCCAAGTGAAGAGACGGGGTGACATGAACTATCCCTGTGCCATGAACTGATGATGAAGAGCCGTCAGCGAGAGTAACTGGGGGCAAGCGAGCATGTTTTTCTAGGAGAGAGAAACACGGGAGATGGCCGGTCATATGATTCGTAGCACCAGTGTCGATCAGCCATTTGCCCTGAGTAACAACGTGTGCACGACCAGAAGACGTGACAACCGAGGCGAATGACGTGGAGGAGGATATGAAAGCCATGAAGGGAGGAAGAAGAAACTGCAGTGGTCTCGGTGACAGCACACCAGCGGCACGAAGGGCCACGACCAAAGTGCAGAGCACAAGCCGCGCGACTAAACCAGGAGGTCGCGGCGACTAACAAGCAGGAGCGGCTAAAGGAGGAAGGGCAGAGAGGCCGCTCAAACAAGGAAGAATCCGCGAGAAACCGCGGTGGGAACAAAAGGGAAGAGGCCGCGTGAACACGAGCGGCTAGGATGCAGATCAAGGCACAGCAGGGGAAGAAGTCGCGCGGACTGAAAAAGGCCGAGCGAACAGAAGAGAGGAGAGAAGCAGGTGACCGCGACCAAGATGCGGGTAAGAAAGGGACAACCCGCACGGTCAGGCAGATCACAGCAGTTGCGAGAATGCGGGCAAGGGCACAGCGGGGAAGAGGTCGCGCGGACTGAAAAGGCCGAGCGAACAGAAGAGAGGAGAAGAGCAGGTGACCGCGACCAAGATGCGGGGAAGAAAGGAACAACCCGCACGGTCAGGCAGATCACAGCAGCAAACCGCGAGTTCAGAGACAACACACGCGGACAGAGACAGACCGCATCGACTAGGAAGTCGTAGCGGCAGGAAAGAACAAGGAGCGCGGCGACACGGAAATAGGTCGCTGCGACAAGGAGCAGAAGGAGAAGAGAATCAAGAAGAAGCAAGCCGCGCGAACAGGCAGCGGACAGAAACAAGCCGCGCGGATAGAAACAAGCCGCGCGGACAGAAGACAAGGCAAGCCGCGAACAAGCCGCAGAACGCGGAAGACAAGCCGCGAACAACAGAGAGCGCACAGAATCAGGAGGAAATGACCGTGTCCTCTGATACCATGTTAGAAAGTAGCGAAAAGAAGCGAAAAGTAGAGAACAAGCCGAATAAACTTTTGAATAATCGAAATTTTATTATCCAAAAATGATAACTATTACAAAGGTATGCCCTCCCTTATATAGAATGGAGGAGAGAAGAGAGAATACAAATAAGAGATGTGGGACTAAAAATATACAAGCTAAGCGGACTGTACAAAGTAAACCGCACAGGCCGCGCGGTTAGACAGAAGGACTAACCGCACGGCTTACAATAAGAGAAGCAGAGAGGTCGCCTGTGAAGAATGCCAGACCGCCCGGTTTACTAGTCGCCGAGTCAAACCGACAGACCGCGCGGTCTCCAACCCGCCAAGACAGACCGCCCGGTCTCCAACTTCAACATGGAAGAAGGAAGTACTTGAATTCCTTAATGGAGCTGCAGTAGATGAATCTGGATTCAGAATCAAATCCAGAGTTCATGGAACTAAGGTCAAGGTTTCACCTAAGAGTCTGAGGAAGGTGCTTCAGCTACCAAAAATTCAAGATGAAGAAGAAATTACTGCATCCAAGACCAGGGAAGCTTTAACCTGGTGTGGTCTTGATCCTAAGATGAAGATAGGATCTGTATTCAACAGGAAAGGCATGAATAATCAAGGAAAGTTCATGTCTGAGATTGTGGGAAAAGTCTTACTCAGCAAGCCTGGAGGGCATGACAGAGTGTCTGCCCATATGTTTGGCATCATGACAAGGATAATCTTCACTCTGAAAACAGATTGGTCTATGGTGGTTTATGAGAAGATCAAGGAGAGCTTGAAGAAGCCCAATCTGGGCAGGATCATTAGTCTCTACCTAGCTGGTACCATACCAGAGGTAATGAATACTGTTGTAGGCAGCAAGATAAATCACATGAGGAAAATGGATCTAAGGATCTTTTCAAGATGAGACAGGGTGTTGTCCAAGGACTTACCAACCCCAGAGAAGACAATTACTGAGAAAGATACTCCTCTCAAGAAGAAAAGGAAAACAGCTCCCGTGGCACAGGAGTCCTCCAGCAGTTCTAGGAGTGAAGAACATGTTGTCTTCACTCCTGATGATCATGAGGAAGAGGCTGTAGAGAAGACCCCTGCTGCTCAAGAAATTACTGAGATCCAGGGGGAGCTACCTCAAGCTAGCCCCATCCACAAGGATCAAAGCCAGGGGGAGCCTCCAGTTGTAGAAGAACCATCTACACTGGACAGTGAGCAAGACACCATCATCATCCAAGAGGTACTCACTGACCTAAATACTTTAGAATATCTTATAGAAGATGCTGATTTGTCTGATGTTCCTCAGCAAACTCAGCTGCATAGTCAAGAACCAGATGTTGTTATCAAAGATACATCTGCTGTTCCAGAAATTCCTGATCCAGAAGTTGAAGAGCAAAGAATGTCTCCAGCTCAATCACCTCAAGAGTTCACCATGGAAGATTTATTTCTAAATCTAGATCAAGCTGATTTTGACATGGACAAAGAAGCTGCTGGAAGAGATACTGCTGCTGCTGAGGGGGAGCAAGTACAAGATCTGGAAGAGCCTATTAGGCTGGAAACTAAGAAAGCACCTGCTGTGCAAACTGAGAAGCCTCAAAGCCCTAAGGATAGGGTTGACATAGCCAGCACTTCTGCCTCTGAAGATGAGGAGAGTGCTAGGGCTAAGAAGAAGAAACTGTATGTCTTCAAAAGGAGAAGTCAAAGTTATAAGAAAGCTCTGCAATCTATAGCCCCACAGCCTATAGTTCAACAAGCTCCAACAGTTGATTATAGTGCTTTACTGATTGCAATGCAGATAAAACTAGATGAACAGAGAAAAGCTATTGAAGCTTATGTAGATGAAGGGCACAAAGCTTTACAGTTTGATCTGGCCCAAGATATAAAGTCTATAAGGTTTGAAATGAACCTTAACAAGAAGGAGATGAATGAATGCTTCCACAAAGGTGGAAATGCAGTGGTGTATCTGGCAACACACTAGGAGAAAATCAAAGCCCAGGTGGATGATATAGCATTGAAACAAGGATATGTTCTTGAGAATTAATTAAGAATGAATGACAATTTGACTGCCTCCCATAATGCTATAGTCACTGAGCTGAAGAACAAGGCTGCTGAACCTTCTACATCAACTGCTGCTGCTAAAGCTAACTTTGACAAAGCCTTTCAAGAGGTAATTTCTGCTATAAAGACTGCAATCCAAGCCTCCTAGAAAGCTATCTCTGAACAACTTCAAAAGCTGAAACGGAATCAGATATTTGGATAGTCAAATCAGGTTTCAAAAGGATGATGTCAGAGATCACATGGCTAGAGAAGTCATAAAGGGGGAGAGAGTATTAGTCAAAGCTAGCTCTGACCATGCTAAATGGATATCTAATTCCATCAGAGCTACACTGGGCTATCCTCCACTCTGTGATGATGATAATGTTGCTGAATCTGGGATTCAAACTGCATATCTTGGAGGTGAGCAACCAGAAGTAGCTCAGGTCATTTATCCACCTCCAGACTTTGAAATGATTCAAGCAGATGTGAGCACCATATATAGCCCACCTGAGGGCAAGGACCATGTCCATATTGAAAAGGTTGTTCAACCTATTACTGAAGCCATGCAAGAGGCATTGCAGAAGGAGGAAGAGACAAGGTTGTCCAAAAAGAGGTTTAGGGAACAAGCAGAACAAAAGCCAGATTTTGAACAGTGGAGCCCTACCTCTAGGAATATAATTTTAACTGCCTGGAAAGCTGCCAAGGACAATACTCATGACAGGAACAAATGGTTTTCTGAAGCTGAATGGAGAAAGCATGAGATCAGGCAGGAAGCAATAGTTCAATTCAGAAGGAAGGCTAAGATGGGAAAGCTACCTCCTACTGCAGTGGAGCCTAGCAAGTACTTCCCTAAGCCATATCATTATTTTGAGAGGCAGAAGATCAAGGCAGAAGAACTCAAAAAGAAAGATCTAAAAGGCAAGAAGCCTGCTGATGCTGAAACTGTTGAAGCCCCTGTCAAAGCTAAAGTCCAACCTGGCAAAGGCATAGTTATCAAGGAACCAGACCAGAAATAGATTAAGATTTTACTTGAAGATTATTTTGTGATCTTTTAAATGTAACACATTTTTGTAAACTACTGAAAATGTATAAGAAAAATGTTAGAACAATATATGATAAATTTATTTCATGATTGTTCTGTGAATGTATCTATTTCTTGTTTGTTCTGGAATGATGAATGTGTATACATGTGTGAATTTATACATGTTTATGTTTACCCTGCTGAATATTACCTGTTTTACATCACTTTGTAATCTTTAATTATGAATGGTGTATATCATTGACTAAGGGTTATGACTTCTCCAAATAGGGGGAGATTGTTGGGTACATTGGTCAAATGTACCTTATTTGAAGAAGCCTCACCCAACTCAATGATATACATCATAATGTATTTGATGAATGTTGAGTTTACTTGTGCAGGTTAAGAAATCACTGGACTAAAGCAAAAAGTTTCTAAGTCCATGTGTCGACACCTAGAGAGAAAGTGTCGACACTTAAGAAGACTTGTGTCGACACCCAGACAAGCAGTGTCGACACTTGGAGTCATTGTGTCGACACCTGGGATGCAGAGTCGACACCAGACAGAAAGTGTCGACACTTGGAGCTGTGTCGACACTCAGTGAAGAAAAGTGCAGACAGGAAGTGTCGACACAAGGAGCTGTGTCGACACCCAGTGAAGCTGTGTCTACACCAGAAAGTGTCGACACTTGGAGCTGTGTCGACACTCAGCAAAAGTCTGCAGAGACTAAGTTAAAGTGTCGACACTCAGAACAATGTGTCGACACTCAATAGAAGAGCCAGCACTTGAAGTATGTGTCGACACCCAGCACAATGTGTCGACACACAACCAGAAGAGTCAACACATGAAGTAAGTGTCGACACCCAACACAATGTGTCGACACTCAGCTAAAGACTCTACACTTGAAGAAAGTGTCGACACAAGGAGCTGTGTCGACACTTAGCAAAGATCAGAAAGATCAACAAAAATATTCTAAGTACAAGTGTCGACACTAAGGGAATGTGTCGACACTCAGCTGAAGTCTCAACAATAAGAAGGTGTGTCGACACAAGGAGCTGTGTCGACACTCAGCAAGTATCGACATTGAAGACTATGTGTCGACACCAAGAAGCAGTGTCGACACTTGACAGATTCAACACAAGAAGTTGTGTTGACAAAAAGGAGATGTGTCGACACTTAGAAGAATTCAGCAAAAGCTAGAAGAACAAGTACTTGTGTCGACACTCAATTTCAGTGTCGACACATGCAGAAGAATCTGTGTCGAGACATACAAGGAGTTGTGTCGACACCTTGTAGACTTGTGTCGACACTTACACAACATCTGTCGACACTTGGACTATAAGTGTCGACACTTAAAGACAGAAAGTCTCGACACTTACAGACAGTTAGAGATTTTCAAGAAGTGACTGGATGACTTGACAGCTGCCGTTCCAGCCGGTCTACAGCACCTGTCAGAGATATCAGAAGTCAGTTATGGACCGGACCAGCCGGTTACCATGAAGAAGGCCTATAAATAGGCACCTACAGTTTACAGAAACTGTGGTTCAAAAAGAGTTATCATTATTGAAGAACAAGTTATTAAAGTGGTACCAAGAGTATCAACACAAGAAGATCTTGCAGTCCAAGTGCAGATCTAAGAAGTTGGAGAGAGAGGGCTCCATCCAAGAAATCAGCCTCTGGAACTAGGCTGAGAAGAAGGATTCAGATACATTCTGGATCTTAAGTGGCAGAGGTCAAGGAACAACTGCAGGAGGATTCAGTCTTATTCAGTTCTACTCAAGAAGCTTTGAAGAAAGCTAAGTCAGAGTGAATCCAGCTGAGTTCTTCCAAGAACTCATCAAGAAACTCTCAACTCCCCTCTTTTATTTCTGAGTTGTAGAGTTAACATCTGTAATACATTTTTAACTTGTAGGATCCTTTGGATCTGAGAGAATTATAAGCCTATAATTATAAAGGCTGAGGGTAGGGCTTGAGAGCCTGAGTTTAGGAGATTGAGATCTCTGAGTGTAGGCCTTGGTTGGCTGAGTGTAGGCCTTGGTTGGCTGAGTGTAGGCCTTGATTGGCTGAGTGTAGGCTTTGGGATAAAGCTGAGTTGTAAGGCCTTGGGCCTGAGGTGTAGGAACCAATTTGGGTTCTGAGACAGTGGAGGAGTTTGGCCGAATCTAGTACACTGCTAGATAGGCGAAGGGAGAAAGTGGATGTACCCAAAGATTGGGGAACCACTATAAAACCTTGTGTATGCTGTGCTGTGATTGTGCTGTGACTGTGTATGCTGTGTTATTGCTGTGCAAAAGTAAAGTAGATTTTGTGATAGAACTGTTTGCTGCCATTAAAGTGTAAAAAGGATTAGGTCACCTATTCACCCCCCTCTAGGTGTTTAGGTACCATATCTTTCATCCGGCCAAGATCGAGCGACGGCGGGCTCTTCTTCTCCGGCGACAGTGGCGCAGCGGCAAACCCGATCTAGGGCTACGTAGGTCCGACGATCCTTGGGATCCGGCGGTGGCAAGATCGTGCAGGGTGTAACACCTCCCCTGTAATGGACGTATAATATGGGTCCGGCCGGGGCCCCACAACATACGAACACCACAGCTTGAGTATTAAAAGTTGATATAGCTACCCAAACTCAAAACACTTGCACAACACAGCGGAAAACCAAGCACAACTAGAAGTTATCCACTAATCCAAAAGAGTAAACAAATGGCCTTAAGGCCTTACATCAAATGTCCAAAGGGGATACAGTACAATCAAACATGAATGTGCTCAGCACTCCTAGTCTACCTCGGCATGCAAGCCGGACAAAAATAGTCTCAAACATACATCATCAAAAGTAGTGCTACAAAAGAGAAAACACTTCATGGGCTTAGGCCTTTTTGGCCGGCGTGCTAGCTCCTGCGTGCGATCCTTGCCCTGTAAAAATTATTAGTAACGTGGGTCAGCAAAGGCTGACCTCAAACTGTGTAACAACACATCTCCTCCCGGCCGCCCCTAACGGACCCCGGGGAACCCTCCAACCTGCAAGTCAGCACTTCATATGCAATATAAATTTCTATAAATAGAAATACATTAAAACAGGCTTGGATGTCTCAATCAACAAACATGTTCTCTACTGGTTGAGCATATAAAGAAAGGGCCTACTATGCAACATGAATGCAACACCCGGGCTTCACCCAAGGTACCCTACACCGTATGCATCTAGCACAACATCACATCAGTTGGGTACTCACACTTCCCCAATTGGCATAAAGCCGCAAACATTGAGGGAGACACAACTCCCTCGCACGGCGCACAGGCCGCCACATGGAATTCTTGCCAAGGCCCCACCCGCTTATGGGCTTAGCCCCGGGCTTGCCTGCAAGCTCTGACGTCTCATGTCAGGATTCCAACAACCACAGACTGACCGATTCTAAGAAGCCTTGCTGGACCCCACCCGCTCATGGCCTCTTTGCCCGGGCTTGCCCCAAGCTTGGCACTCTCGTCAGTCTCACAGAAGGGGACTAGTCTCGCCGGGACACTCTCCACACATGACGCACATGTCACGGGATAGCCAGTCGACCACGGAGACATAGCCACGCCTTGGCACAACACAACCAAGACTAAACACATCGTAATCCCTCTTTGTACCGCAGCGTTCCCGCGCACCAAGGAAAACATCTCCAACTCGTGCGGAGCTAACCTTGTCCACCAAGGAAACCATCTCCATTCTCATTTGGAGCTAACCTTGTCAAGGAAACCATCTACCACCACGAGGAGCTAACCTTGTCCGGGTTCGACTACATGTACTCTTTTCAAGCAAACGGGACAATCACCACCACAACACAAACGGCATCTTGCCGCATCGGAAACCTCTACGAATCCCTAAGTTCGTATGCAACATCACCGTGTCGGACTAACGGTCGCGACTACGGCTTCACCCACCATGCCTAATCCACTAGCGAAGCGGATCTCTAATGCAAAATATGCCGGGGACGGACTCAATCGACCCGGAAGTTCCTCTTGAAACTTGGCAAGCCAAAACCCCTCTCATTTGAGAGTTTGGTGCCCAAAAATTAGAGAAAAGAAAACTAGATGATGCTAAAACGTGCATCCTAAAGACCGAGAGGAGAGATGTCGTTACCTTCCGACTCCTCTTCCTTGCCATGGCAAACTAGCCGGATGGAAAACTTCGCAGCGGTCTAAGCTCCACGGATCCGGACTCGGCTCGCGATTCGGAGCTCCGACACCCTTCCTACAGCCCAAGAGTTCTTCTTCTTCCTCCTTGCTCTAGGTTTTCTCAAGATCTTAGAAAGAGAGAACTTGGAAACGAATGAGGGTTTCCAACCCTGAATTCGGTCTTAACTCCCCAGGAGATGGCCTGAACCGTTAGATCCCAAAACCAGAAAAAGACTGGCTGCGATTCGCCTGGAAAATAAAAGATCTGGGCCGAACACGGCCTGGCACACGCCCGTGTCCAGGGCCGTGTGCCTCATTCGCCGTCTCAAATCGACGCGCCTGGAATCAGACACGGGCATCCGACACGCCCGTGTTCAATCCGACACGCCCGTGTCCCCAGTGACACGGCCGTGTGGCCTGCCGTGTAGCTCCAACGACACGGCCCCAACACCAACCCGAGAGGTGACACGGCCTGGGACACGCCCGTGTCCCAAGCCGTGTGCCCCAGTCTCGACACACTGTCGAGCAAAAGTGTCGACACTTGGGCCGAGTGTCGACACGGCCTCGACACGCCCTGCGACACGCCCGTGTCGCAGGCCGTGTGCCCCACTCTCGACACTCTGTCGAGCACAAAGTGTCGACACTTGGGCCGAGTGTCGACACGGCCTCGACACGCCCTGCGACACGCCCGTGTCGCAGGCCGTGTGCCTCACTCTCGACACTTTGTCGAGCACAAAGTGTCGACACTTGGGCCGAGTGTCGACACGGCCTCGACACGCCCTGCGACACGCCCGTGTCGCAGGCCGTGTGCCTCACTCTCGACACTTTGTCGAGCACAAAGTGTCGACACTTGGGCCGAGTGTCGACACGGCCTCGACACGCCCTGCGACACGCCCGTGTCGCAGGCCGTGTGCCTCCTGCCAGAACCCAAAAATTTCCAGAACAGCAGACTGAACCTCTTGCAAAAACTGGGGTGTTACAACTCTCCCCCACTTAACTGAATTTCGTCCCGAAATTACAAAACAAAAGGGTACAAAACTTAAATTGTACCTGACAACAATAGTTCTAGATAGTCCTCTAGCATGGCCTGTTCTCGCTCCCACGAGAACTCCTCACGACCGCAGTTGTCCCAACGAACTTTCACAAGTTTAACTTCTTTATTCCGCAACTGCCGAATCTCCGAATCTTCTATAGCGATTGGAAGGACTCGCGTCCTCAAGTCTTCCTCAATCGGCACCGATGCCGGCTCAATCACCACGCTAGACTCCACCAAGGCTTTCCTCAACACGGAGACGTGGAAGATGTCATGTAATCCACTCAAATCTGCGGACAATGCCAACCGATAGGCTGCTTCTCCTATCCGCTCAACAATTTCAAAAGGCCCCAAAAACCTTGGACTCAACTTCTTGAGTCGGCGAATCCGCGAGACGCCTTTGAACGGCTTGACCTTCAGATAAACCCAATCACCAACTGCAAATTCTAACTTCCGGTGACGAGCATTAAAATATTTCGCTTGCCTGTCTTGTGCCACCTTCATACGCTCTTGGATGGTCCGTACCATCTCACAAGCGTCAACTACCGCATCCTTTCCCAGAAGTTTGGTGTCTCCCGCCTCTGCCCAAGACATTGGCGTTCGACACCGCCTCCCATACAAAGCTTCGTATGGCGCCATCTTTATACTAGCTTGAAAACTGTTGTTGTACGCAAATTCTACCATGAAGAGGTGATCCTCCCACCTCTTGCCAAAATCAAGAACGCACATCCTCAACATATCCTCCATAGTACGGTTCGTTCTCTCCGTTTGCCCATCAGTTTGAGGATGGAACGCCGTACTAAACTTTAGCTTCGTGCCCAAGTTCTTCTGAACCAGTCTCCAGTCCTTGGACGTAAACCGTCCATCGCGATCACTGACTATGCTCTTAGGAATTCCGTGCAGTCGCACAATGTTGCGAACATACAACTCCACCAGCTTCTCCACGCTGTCCTCTTTCCGGTTCGGGATGAAGTGAGCCACCTTGGTTAGGCGATCCACGATCACCCAAATAGCATCATTCCCATGCTGCGATCTAGGCAAACCATGCACAAAGTCCATGGAGATGTCCTCAAATTTCCATTCAGGAATTGGAAGGGGCTTCAGGAACCCGCCCGGTTTCTGACATTCGGCCTTCACCAAGGCACATGTTTGGCAACGACTCACATACAAAGCCACATCTCGCTTCAACCCCGGCCACCAAAAGGATTTCTTCATATCCAAGTACATCTTTGTACTGCCTGGGTGAATGGAGTACTTTGAGAAGTGAGCCTCAAACATCAACTCCTCACGGAGATTGCCAAACTGCGGTACACAAACCCTTCCATCCTTTCTCAAGATTCCCCCGATCATCTCCCAGGTGCTGCTCTCGCCCATTTGAGCCTCCAACACAAAAGGTTGAAACTCCACATCTAATCGAGTCGCTTCCCGAATACGATCGGACAAGTCGTTTTGCACTTCAATCCAGTTCAACCGAGCCACGCTAGACTCGCCTCTCGCAACACATTCCAATCCAAGGGACTCCCATTCCCGTACCAACCGCTCATCATGAGCTTCGATCCAATTTCCTAGCCCCGAGTACTTTCTACTCAACGCATCCGCCACCACATTGGCTTTACCCGGCGTGTACTGAATCGCCACTTCGTAGTCTCCAAGAAACTCAACCCATCTGCGTTGCCGCATATTCAAGTCCTTTTGATCTAAGAGATACTTCAGGCTTTTATGGTCCGTGAAGATCTCCACTCTTGCGCCATAAACATAATGCCGCCAAATTTTCAGCGCGAAGATTACCGCCGCCAACTCCAAGTCATGGACGGGGTAATTCCTCTCATGAGGTTTCAGCTGTCTAGACCCAAAGGCTATCACCTTCCCATGTTGCACCAAAACGCAACCCAAACCGCATCCCGATGCGTCACTGAAAATTTGAAATCCATCTGTCCCTTGCGGTAAACTCAAGATCAGAGCCATCATAAGCCTCTCCTTTAGTGCCTCGAATGCTTGGCCGCACTCTTGGGTCCACACAAATTTATGGTCTTTGCGAGTGAGAGAGGTGAGGGGTAGAGCTATCTTCGAGAAATTCTCCACGAATCTCCTATAATACCCGGCTAGTCCAAGAAAACTTCGGACTTCCGCCACGGTCCTCAACACCGGCCAATCTCTGATGGCCTCCACTTTCGCTGGATCCACTGCCACCCCATCACCACTAATCACGTGGCCCAAAAATGCCACCTTCTCTAACCAGAACTCGCATTTGGAGAATTTTGCATACAACTCATTCTCCCTCAACACTTGCAAAACTATTCTCAAGTGGGTCTCATGCTCCACTTCCGATTTGGAATACACCAAAATGTCATCAATGAAAACAACCACAAAAGAATCCAAGTATTCCCGGAATACCCGATTCATCAGATCCATGAACACCGATGGTGCGTTCGTCAGCCCGAACGGCATCACCGTAAACTCAAAGTGTCCATACCTTGTCCCAAAAGCAGTTTTGGGTATGTCCTCATCCCGAATTCGTAGCTGATAGTAGCCTGACTTCAAGTCCAACTTCGAATATACCATCGACCCCACCAATTGGTCAAATAAATCATCTATCCGAGGAATCGGATACTTATTCTTGACGGTCAACTTATTAAGCTCTCGGTAGTCTATGCACAGGCGCATGCTACCGTCTTTCTTCTTCACAAACAACACCGGTGCGCTCCACGGTGAAGAACTGGGTCTAATATACCCTTGCTCCAACAGTTCCTGTAACTGAACCTTAAGTTCCGCTAACTCCTTTGGTGCCATCCTAAATGGAGGACGTGACACCGGTCTAGCCTCCGGCACTAACTCGATCGAGAAGTCGATCTCCCGCCGAGGAGGCGCTCCAGGAAGTTCATCCGGAAACACATCCTTGAACTCTGCCACCACAGGCACTTCCTCAATCGACAGTTGGGAGAGACGAACCTCCAATAACGCTACAAGCGCTACACCACCCTGGTTAACCGCCCGCACCAACTGCATGGCCGATATCAGGGAACAGGCCACTCCACCAAGGCCCTCAAACTTGACTTCTGTTTGCCCTTTACTCCTTAAGGTCACCACCTTAGAAAGGCAGTCAATACTGGCGCGCTGCTCTGCAAGCCAGTCCATACCCAAAATGACATCGAACTCTACTAATGGTAACACTGCCGCTTCCAGAGCGAAGACAACTCCGTCTAGCTCCCAACAAATGCGCCCTTTAGCCTCGGTGGTCATAGATGACCCATTGGGCATGCGCACTTTCAGCTCTGCTCCCGACGAGAAAGACTCAACTCCTATTCTCCGGATGAAGCTCTCCGCAAGAAAGGAGTGCGATGCTCCTGTATCAAACAATACCCTAGCGGGGTATCCGGAAACTAACACGAAGCCTACAACATAGACATTACACAAAAGTCTAAAAGGATGAAGCACAAAATTTAAACTTAAATTCTCTTCATACCTGTCACCACATCCATCTGGCGGATCGCTTCTTGCTGTCCAAGGTTGTAGGCCCTTGGTTGCACCGGTTGGAACCGAGAAGCGCTCGACTCCGCCATCTTTCCTTTCTCTGCAGCACTGGGGCCCGAGCGCACAGACTGCTCCTGCTTTGACTCTTGCCCCGCTCCCCCTTGCTGACAAGCACGGGCTATGTGCCCAACCTTCCCGCAGTTGTAGCACGTCGGCGGTCCCCTAGAGTGGGAACCCCCAGGCGTCCAGTTGCTCCTCTCACCAGATCTGGAAGTGGAAGGCTTCTTCCTCCACCTACTCCCATCAGACTTTCCATGAGATTGGGAAGGCTTCCCTTCCCCTTGCTTGGGAGTAAAACCCTTACGGCGTTGGGTTCGCTCCAAATCATTCTCCAAACTCCTGGCGGCTTCAACTAACTCATTAAATCCCGCCCTCTTTATGGAGATGAGGGGCTGCCTCAGATTCTCCCTCAAACCTTGGTAGAAGAGGTTATCCCTCTCTACATCATCAGCCATTGTCGTTCCCGCATAACGACCCAAACGGGTGAACTCTTGCACGTACTCGTCCACCGTCTTTTCTCGCTGCATTAGATGCAAAAACTGTCTCTGCAGGGCCAACCGAGTTGAAACGGGGATATACCTCTTAAGAAAAGCGTCCCCGAACTCTTCCACTGACGGGGTGCGTCCCGGAAACTGGCGGCCGCTATGGCTCACCCACCACAACTTGGCGTCTCCTTCCAACATGAACGCCGCATACTCAGCTTTCTTTTCCTCTGGCGTCTCTGCCGCCCTTAACAGTTCTTGAATGCGAACCCACCAGTCTTCCGCATCCGTTGGCGTTCCGACACCCTTGAAAGACGGGGGATGGAAACTCAGGAAATACTTCATGTGTCGGTCTCCATGTCCAACAACTACTCTCTCCGCCAAAGGCTCCACTCGCCTGGCTTCTGTTCCTGGCACGGCCGTTGCCGTATCTGGTGTGGCAGGGGCTGCCACCTGAGCCGCTGTTGCAGCCTGAGCTGCCACCATCGCTTCTGCAAGCATGCGGCAGAAGTCGGCCGGGTCTACACCCGTGCCCAAAAGACCTGGAGCAGTAGCACTGCTCGCCGAGAGATCATCCCTTGCTCTTGAAGTGCCCGCCTCGTTGCTTGCACTCTTCAGGAAGACAAGAAATAAGGGATTAGTCTCCAATCTCAAGACTAAAACATAAGGACACTCATGGTCCCGCGTTACTCTTATGTGGATAACTTCTCTACGCACTGACCTTGAATCTAACCTCCCTCTGATACCAAATTGTAACACCTCCCCTGTAATGGACGTATAATATGGGTCCGGCCGGGGCCCCACAACATACGAACACCACAGCTTGAGTATTAAAAGTTGATATAGCTACCCAAACTCAAAACACTTGCACAACACAGCGGAAAACCAAGCACAACTAGAAGTTATCCACTAATCCAAAAGAGTAAACAAATGGCCTTAAGGCCTTACATCAAATGTCCAAAGGGGATACAGTACAATCAAACATGAATGTGCTCAGCACTCCTAGTCTACCTCGGCATGCAAGCCGGACAAAAATAGTCTCAAACATACATCATCAAAAGTAGTGCTACAAAAGAGAAAACACTTCATGGGCTTAGGCCTTTTTGGCCGGCGTGCTAGCTCCTGCGTGCGATCCTTGCCCTGTAAAAATTATTAGTAACGTGGGTCAGCAAAGGCTGACCTCAAACTGTGTAACAACACATCTCCTCCCGGCCGCCCCTAACGGACCCCGGGGAACCCTCCAACCTGCAAGTCAGCACTTCATATGCAATATAAATTTCTATAAATAGAAATACATTAAAACAGGCTTGGATGTCTCAATCAACAAACATGTTCTCTACTGGTTGAGCATATAAAGAAAGGGCCTACTATGCAACATGAATGCAACACCCGGGCTTCACCCAAGGTACCCTACACCGTATGCATCTAGCACAACATCACATCAGTTGGGTACTCACACTTCCCCAATTGGCATAAAGCCGCAAACATTGAGGGAGACACAACTCCCTCGCACGGCGCACAGGCCGCCACATGGAATTCTTGCCAAGGCCCCACCCGCTTATGGGCTTAGCCCCGGGCTTGCCTGCAAGCTCTGACGTCTCATGTCAGGATTCCAACAACCACAGACTGACCGATTCTAAGAAGCCTTGCTGGACCCCACCCGCTCATGGCCTCTTTGCCCGGGCTTGCCCCAAGCTTGGCACTCTCGTCAGTCTCACAGAAGGGGACTAGTCTCGCCGGGACACTCTCCACACATGACGCACATGTCACGGGATAGCCAGTCGACCACGGAGACATAGCCACGCCTTGGCACAACACAACCAAGACTAAACACATCGTAATCCCTCTTTGTACCGCAGCGTTCCCGCGCACCAAGGAAAACATCTCCAACTCGTGCGGAGCTAACCTTGTCCACCAAGGAAACCATCTCCATTCTCATTTGGAGCTAACCTTGTCAAGGAAACCATCTACCACCACGAGGAGCTAACCTTGTCCGGGTTCGACTACATGTACTCTTTTCAAGCAAACGGGACAATCACCACCACAACACAAACGGCATCTTGCCGCATCGGAAACCTCTACGAATCCCTAAGTTCGTATGCAACATCACCGTGTCGGACTAACGGTCGCGACTACGGCTTCACCCACCATGCCTAATCCACTAGCGAAGCGGATCTCTAATGCAAAATATGCCGGGGACGGACTCAATCGACCCGGAAGTTCCTCTTGAAACTTGGCAAGCCAAAACCCCTCTCATTTGAGAGTTTGGTGCCCAAAAATTAGAGAAAAGAAAACTAGATGATGCTAAAACGTGCATCCTAAAGACCGAGAGGAGAGATGTCGTTACCTTCCGACTCCTCTTCCTTGCCATGGCAAACTAGCCGGATGGAAAACTTCGCAGCGGTCTAAGCTCCACGGATCCGGACTCGGCTCGCGATTCGGAGCTCCGACACCCTTCCTACAGCCCAAGAGTTCTTCTTCTTCCTCCTTGCTCTAGGTTTTCTCAAGATCTTAGAAAGAGAGAACTTGGAAACGAATGAGGGTTTCCAACCCTGAATTCGGTCTTAACTCCCCAGGAGATGGCCTGAACCGTTAGATCCCAAAACCAGAAAAAGACTGGCTGCGATTCGCCTGGAAAATAAAAGATCTGGGCCGAACACGGCCTGGCACACGCCCGTGTCCAGGGCCGTGTGCCTCATTCGCCGTCTCAAATCGACGCGCCTGGAATCAGACACGGGCATCCGACACGCCCGTGTTCAATCCGACACGCCCGTGTCCCCAGTGACACGGCCGTGTGGCCTGCCGTGTAGCTCCAACGACACGGCCCCAACACCAACCCGAGAGGTGACACGGCCTGGGACACGCCCGTGTCCCAAGCCGTGTGCCCCAGTCTCGACACACTGTCGAGCAAAAGTGTCGACACTTGGGCCGAGTGTCGACACGGCCTCGACACGCCCTGCGACACGCCCGTGTCGCAGGCCGTGTGCCCCACTCTCGACACTCTGTCGAGCACAAAGTGTCGACACTTGGGCCGAGTGTCGACACGGCCTCGACACGCCCTGCGACACGCCCGTGTCGCAGGCCGTGTGCCTCACTCTCGACACTTTGTCGAGCACAAAGTGTCGACACTTGGGCCGAGTGTCGACACGGCCTCGACACACCCTGCGACACGCCCGTGTCGCAGGCCGTGTGCCTCACTCTCGACACTTTGTCGAGCACAAAGTGTCGACACTTGGGCCGAGTGTCGACACGGCCTCGACACGCCCTGCGACACGCCCGTGTCGCAGGCCGTGTGCCTCCTGCCAGAACCCAAAAATTTCCAGAACAGCAGACTGAACCTCTTGCAAAAACTGGGGTGTTACACAGGGGTGCTTCTTCTCCGGTGACGATCGACGGGCATAGGGCCGATCTTGGGCCGGCTCTTCTTCTCCAGCGGGCATAGGACCCATTCTTGGGCCGGCGGTTCTTCTTCGTCAAGGATCGGGATACCGATCAAGGCGTGCAACTCCGGCGGCTCCAGCGATCCAGCGGCGGCGACAACTCCGGCGGTGAAAGAGGGCATAAGGCTGCGGTTCCTTCATCTTGAAGAGGGAAGCAGCTTTCTTAGCCGGAGGGCAGCGGCGTGTGGCAGAGGAATAATCGGGTTACCCGATTTTGGGCAACAACGGCGCATCGAGTTCATCTCCAGCGTGTGACAGCGGCTTGGCTGGCTGTATCCAGGGAGGAGAGGGGGCTCACGGCGGTGGCTGGGTGCTGATTCCTTCGGCGGCGATCAGATTCAGATCCAGGCTCCGATTGGCCAGTTTTGCGGCCGACATAGGGGAGTTTTTCTTCCCTCTCTCTTGATTTCTTGTTGTTCTTTATTTCATATTTTAGGTTAGTGTCGATCCGCTGAGGATCGTTGAGTGGCTGTGTTGTAATCGGATATTTTTCGATTAGTGGATCCGACGCGCTCTCCCCGTGGATGTAGGAGCTTAACTCCGAACCACATATATCTCTTGTCGTCTGTGTGTTTTTCTGTGTTTTGGAAACTCGAACTGTTGGATTGGTGCGCGCCATTATTTGCTCAAATATTTTGCTTCAGCTGTTATTATCCGCGACGAGTTCCGTACTCGCGGGCAGGTGCCAATTGCACAACAACGCTCCGCTCCCTTTCTACCTTGGACGCCTAATGCAAGAGGATTCAAGGGACTTTGCCAAATTTTCAGGCTTGAATGCTTCCATCAAGCTTCCGTGGACTTTGCTGCCAAATTTCGAGATTGGAGCGCTTCCATCAAGGCTCCGGGGAGTCGTTGTACTTTCTTTTTCATACTTGTAACAGAGTGATGACCTGTCGACCTCCGATTCATTTGTCAAAGCTCTATAGCCTCCAGAGAAATAATGAATTTTGGCCCAACACAGATCCGACCATGTGATTTTTCAGTATTTTCGGGTTTTCCACGTAAAAAAAAGTGTTTTGTCATTTGCTGTAGTCTTTTGTCATTTGCTGTTGTTTTTCTTTGACTGTTTGCGCACCCAGTCCAATTGTGTGAAAACCACAGGACGATCATAGTCCAATCCGGAAAGCTTCCATTAAAACGTGTAAAAAACATGCAAAAAATTACAGATTTTTCCCTTTTCAATTCACAAAAGATCTCCTCCGCGTCGCTGCACAAATGATATATAATAAAATACAAGATACCAACATGAGCAAATAACGGATTTAGGAAATCCTCTTCGGTGAGTCTCCTTGATTTGTGTAGCGAGACCACGTCAACGTCATAGAATGTCGTCCGAAATTCCCAAGTAGCGGCGGTGGCGGCGGCTTCCCAACAACGGCGGCGACGGAGGCGTTTCAACAACGCGGCGGGGGAGGCGTTTCAATAACGCGGCGGTGGTGGCCTCCCAACACGACGACGACAACGACAACAACAACAATGAGGGAGCTGCAACCTCTTCTTTCATTGAATATTGCTCTTCTCCCGGTGCTTCTTCTTGGAGAGAGGATGATGATTTTTCTCACAAAAGATGATACAGTTAGAAACTACACGTTTAGGTGGACAAGATTCATCGAGACGTTCCGGTGAGGTCATATATGAATATTTGGTCTATTCAGACTCTCACGAGCGCGCGTTAATTTAGTCGCGCGAATGGTCGAAGCCTGTGATAGGTGGGCCCGACCGTCTCGTAAATTCAATTGCGAGCTCGGTCTCATCCGAAATTTTGGCATAATCATGAAATTTAATTGATTTCTTGGGGTTTCATAGTTTAATTGATTTTGGAGTTTTGATGAGATTTATTGACCCATTAAAGTTTTGGTAACTCCAAATGTTGAGCTTATCCTATTAAGGCTCATTTTGATAACCTAAATTTAATCCCAGCCAAACACTGTGAACAAGGGCTGAAAATCTCCCTAGCTATCTCTCCTTTTACACGATCAGAAACCGTCAGCGCTGGGTTTTTTCTTGCTTCAGTTTTTGGAGAATCATCATCTCGGCAGCAAGAACCTGGAGAATTTTCAACTCTTGTTGATCGTCGGTGCTCTCCTGGAGGTGTGAAGTACCCGTAGCCTGTAGATCTGCAACTGCCGGATAGGGCTTTAGATCTCCACCGCCGGCTAGTGTTTTCGGTCAATACATTTTGATGAAGGAAACTCCATCTAGTCGGCATCAGAAAATCGCCGGCAAAGCTATGGAGGAGGTCTACAGTCAGTGAGCTCTGATTTTAAGCCTGTTCAAATCTATTTTAAATCGTGGAGATATTGGGTAGAAAACTAAAGTACAGGTACTCTTTTCATCATTAACTATTTCTCGATTAATCCAATCACTATACAGTGCATTACTTGTTTTCATGCATTAGTCACCTCTGCACATACATACATATAGAGATTATCTGATAAATATATGCATTTGCCTGAGCACAGTTATTCAGATCCACTAGTGTAAATTAGAGATTCAAATCTGAATATAAAGTTTGTATTCAGATCTCCTAATTAATATATATGCATGTTCAGTGCTGATCTCATCTAAGTATAGATATTAGATTTTCAGACAATCTTATATGTTTGCGGATTCTGCTAACGCCACTGATTTCACAAGGGACAAGACGTCGCAATTGTTGCGCATTTCTGCGATCATGAAGAATGAGCAAGAATCCAAGAACGATATAAATTAATTTCGGCACTTCATTTACCGTTCGTTCAAGCTCACTTTATTTTTGTGTTCATAAGTTAAGAAAATAAATTTGTGTATTAACTCCAATTAGAGCCTATAGGTTTGTGCGTTACTGCATTCAGTAGAAGTTTTCGGTAATATTAAATTCGTCGTAGCGACACACACTCCTAATTTTGTTCACAGTTAGTATCAGAATCAGGTTAACCTAAACATATTAGTCTCCTTCATATTTTGGAGTTAATTATTTTTTACTTATTTCAATTAAAGAACACTATATTCAAAACCCATTAAGTATTTTGAGAGAAATAAAATTTGAGATTGAAACTCAAATTGCCTTCATTATTCTATCATTGGCAAAAGCCTCGTGTTTTCTTCATATGATTAAGAGCCCCTACGTCATTAAGGAAAAGAAACACAAAATTAATCTAGGGCAATATTCAGATACCCCGGTGCGAAAGGGTCTCATTGATTGATAAGAATTGCAGCCGCCAAAGTGGACTTTTCGAGTCAGTTTGTGAGATTACGGTTTCATATGTTTTAGGGAGTTCTCTGAGACCAATGTGCGATCATTCACCCAAAGGTGGTGCTTGCGCAATAGGTTCAGAGCGATACACACAGACTTTTGGACGGTAGTGTAGGGCTCTAGTAATATATTCGCCAAAAGGTGGCAGATCTGCGAAAAGCCAAAACATAACTATTGCTTGTTTTTGTGTGGAGAAGCACTGTAACACCTTTGGGCAGACTGCGTGCCACGCAATTAGAGATGACCATGAGCACCAACCAGTCTACGGCTCTCCTAGCTACCAGCACTCAAGCTGAGATGGATTCATATGGTGCATGAAAAAAGTCTAACAAGATATGCTTGTTGACTATGAAGTGTTCCATTCCGGAGCACCTGTTGAGTGGTCTTCCAAACACGACTGTCTCTAGGGATTTTCTGACTGCCGTTGAGCAGTGATATATGGTGTCTTCCAATGCATAGATTGGAACTCTGATTTAGGACCTCTTCTCCATGAGGTATTCCAGAGGAGGTGGAGTCTGTGATTATATATTGAAGATGGTCTATTACTAGACCAAGGTGCAGGAAATGGAGATTACTCTCCTAGAAGCCTTGATAGTGTATCAGACACTAAATACTCTTCATACGGAGTTCAAAATTACGAAGACTACATACAGTTCTAAGAATGAGGTGTGGAGGGTAAATGATCTCATCACTCACTGCGTTGCTGAGGAGGAGAAACTGAAGAAAGAGAAGACAAACAGTGCTTTGCTCGGAGTCAAATCCCCATTTAAGAAGAAGCTCAAATCTCCTTTTAAAGCTTATGATGAACAGACTTTAGGGAGCAAGGACGCTGGTAGAAAGAAACTTCTTAGTTGCTTCTTTTGCAAGAAGAAGGAGCATGTGAAGCACGAGTGCCTGAAGTTTAAGTCTTGGATAGAGAAGCGAGGATTTACACCTAAAGGTATTCATTTTGCTCTAGTCCTTGTGAATCCAATTTAATAGAAGCTCCATCAAGTTCTTGGTGTCTCGATAGTGAAGCAACTAATCATGTTGCTTACACACTACAAGAGTTCATCAAAAGGAGGAGGCCAAGCAAGGGTGAGTGCATGCTCATGGTTGGAAACAATGCTGAGGTGGAGGTGGAGTTCATCAGAGACATTTGTTTTGTCCTTGATTCATGATATGAACTTTTATTAAAAAACATATTTTATATTCCTTCGTTTAGAAGGAAATTGATTTCTGTTTCTGTATTAGATAGACTTAATTATGGTTTTAATATTTTTGGTGGTTTGATTAAGTTATTTAACGAATCATGTTTTCTTGGTCAATATTCTCTATCTAATGGTTTATATAGAATATGCCTTGCACATGTTAATTATTATGTCACCTCATGTAATACAGAAAATGTTGCTAGTAAAAGACCTTTCATTAAGGAACAGTCCTCCATGCTATCACATAAAAGGTTAGGTCATTTATTTAGGGAAAGAGTAGAAAGATTAATTAAGAAAAATATTCTTCCTACTCTAGACTTCAGTGACCTAGAGACATGTGTAGACTACTATAGAGGTAAGATGACCAAGATTAAGAAGAAAGGCTCAGCTTGTAGTTCAAGTTTGTTAGAGGTTATTCATACAGACATCAGTGGTCTTTATTCCACTACCCTCTGTCGGAACACCTATTTTATTACATTTATTGATGACTACTCCCATTTTGATTATTTGTACTTAATTATAGAGAAGTCTGAATCTCTTGAAAATTTTAATATTTTCGAGACTGAAGTTGAGAAACAAATAGGGAAAGTTTTCAAGATTGTTAGGTCTGACAGAGGTGGCGAGTATTTTGGTAGATATCATGCCTCCGGGCAACATAAAAGGTCTGTTTGCTAGATACTTGGAGAGTTGCGACATTATTGCCTAGTACTCCATGCCAGGTTGTCCTGAGCAAAATGGTGTTGCTGAAAGGCGTAATCACACCCTTAAGGTGATGATGAGCATGATGAGTAGGACAAATCTTTTTGAATTTTTCTTGGGTAAGACGCTTAAGACTGCAGTATACATCCTTAATAGAGTCCCGTCCAAGTCAGTAGCTAAAACTCCATGTGAGTTATGGACTGGTAAATGACCTAGCCTTAATCATTTGCGTGTCTGGGGTTGTCCTGCATAAGTCCGTTTATACAACCCATCAAAGAGTAAGATAGCCCCAAGTTCTTGTCGTTGTTATTCCATAGGCTACCCAGATCACTCCAAGAGATTTAAATTCTATTCCCCTTTTGGAGGACCCAGAATTGTGGAGTCACAAACAACCAAATTTTTAGAATAGGATGTCGCTGATGAACCTAGTTGCTCTCTTCCTATTAGTGAAGATGAGGAAGTTGTGAACATTTGTTGGAACTCCTTATTACTAATTTGGGCTATGATTACTATTCTTTATTTAGGATGTTTATTTTGACCCAACTTGTATAGACTCGGGTCATAAATTATTTCCAGGGTTGTTACATTAGATGGAATTCCAGAGAAGCTCAGTTCGACGAATGCAGAGCTCAGTTCGACAAACACATAGCTCAGTTAGACGAACACAGAGCTCAGTTCGACGAACTTCGATCTCCAACTCTAAAGAACAGTTCGACGAACGAAGAATTCAGTTCGACGAACTCAGACCTCTTCTCTGAGCTCAGTTCGACGAACATAGAGCTCAGATCGATGAAAGAGAAAATTCAGTTCGACGAACTCCAGGCTCAGTTCAACGAAATATTTACTGAGCTCGACGATCAGGTAGTTCTCTATACAGAAGGCAAAATGATTTCAAAAGCTTGGTAACAAACAGTTACAACTCTGATATTTAATGCTAAATATTCTAAACGAATATAGTCGTTTAAGGCAGCATTAAATATGGATTTATCACAGAGTTATTAATCTAATTAATTAGTAAGGCAGTTACAAATTCTCAAGGAATTCAGACGTTTCAGAATTTATTTATTTCAAACATTGAAATCTTCCTGACAGCATATATATATCTTTATTATATAATACAATATACATATTTGGATCACACCATGAAACAGATTTGGACCGTCCGATCTCCAGTAAATTGGATCTGGCCGTTGGATTCTTAAAGATGGGCCTGCAATCACAAAAATCTCAACAACAGTTACTGTTCATCCAGCGCAGAAACCCGATACCTGCTCCTTACGCCTGCCTGTCCAGTGCAGCTCCTCTATCGCCGGCGGCGGAGCCGCCGACGGCCTGCCCGGCGCCCACCGGCGGGTTCGCCGGCCTCCGGCGAACCCGCCGGGGGTTGTCCCGCGGCGAGCGGGCAGGGCCACCGCCGGCGGTGGCCCTGCCCGCTCGCCGCGGGACAACCCCCGGCGGGTTCGCCGGAGGCCGGCGAACCCGTCGGTGGGCGCCGGGCAGGCCGCCGGCGGCTCCGCCGCCGGCGGCAGAGTAGGGCGGCCTGCTTCAGCAGGCCGAAGTAGGGGGGGCCTCCATTTTGGGTATTTTTTTCATTTCTTTTAAAAATAATATGTTATTATATAATGATTTGTTAAATAATAATTATTTATTAAATTATATAAATTTTTAAATTTTGCCGGAGGCATGCGAAGCCCGCCGGGGGTGGGTGGGTGGGGGGCGAAGCGCGCTGGGGGGCGGACGAAGCCTGTCGGGGGGTCAAGCGGGCGAAGCCCGCTTGATTGTGGGCGAAGCCCGCAGCGACGCATCGAGATCGGGCGGAGCCCGTTCGAAATGCTAGGAGGTCAAGCGGGGGAAACCCGCTTGATTGCGGGGCGAACGAAGCCCGCTTCGCCCGCCGGGGGCGGGCGAAGCCCGCCAGGAGATCAAGCGGGCGAAGCCCGCTTGATTGCGGGCAAAGCCCGCAGCGACGCATCGAGAACGGGCGGAGCCCGTTCGAAGATGCTAGTATATATATATACA
Organism: Platanthera guangdongensis; assembly: GCA_039583875.1. Taxonomy (NCBI): domain Eukaryota; kingdom Viridiplantae; phylum Streptophyta; class Magnoliopsida; order Asparagales; family Orchidaceae; genus Platanthera; species Platanthera guangdongensis. The sequence goes on along the minus strand of CM077150.1, from coordinate 76,957,862 downwards.
TACATACATATACATATATATAAGATTGCTGTAGAGTTGGCTGATACATAGAGTAGTTAGAGACACAGAGATACAAAGATATACTTTCATTCTGCTTCAGACTCTCTAAGAGACATTCCAATTCATATCTGTCTGAAATATCTTCTGGAGAGGAACAACATACAAGAAGGTCTACACCATGAAGAAAAGTCTCCTCCCTTGATCACAAATTCTATTCAAATTAGGGGGAGCTTTTTGCAACATCATCCACTAAAGTCTTCTCAAAGATTCTTGAAAGAGAAGACAACATCTAACACATTTAGTTTACTCTTTAAACTGTATACATAATTATAACTCCCTTCAAAAGTTAACTCTTGTTTCATAAGTCAGCTGATCAAAAGACTTAGATTTGGTTTTTGGGTACCTGATCAAAAGCCCAAAGGGTTGTTAGATCTCTCTTAGAAAGTAGATCTTCTGGTGACAGGGCACCTGATCAAAAACCTATAGTGGATTCCTACCTTTGTGGTAGAAGAGTAGACGTACCAAGATTTATTGGGGAACTACTATAAATTCATTGTGTCGTCTGTGATTGTTTTTCTTTTTATTTGTGTGTTGTGATTATTATCTATCTATATATATCACTATTTTGAAAACTGCTATAAAGATAAAATTAAAGTTTTTAATATATACTATTCACCCCCTCTAGTGTAAAGTCAGATCTATCCCTTCAATTTTAATTGGTATCAGAGCCATGTTGGTTGTTTTACAGGCTAACACCTGAACCAATAGATCTTGATAGATCTTATTTTACTTAGAGTTTGATTTTATCATGACACAAAATAAGGAGTATGCAAGCACTAGACCTCCTATTTGTAATCTTAATAAGTTTGCATTATGGAAAGCAAGGATTAGATTATATATGAATTCTATTGATGAGGATATCTACAATTTTATTTTGATAGGTCCACCTCTACCACTAGCAACAACAAGCACCATTGCTACACCACCTCCAAAATGGATAGAAACTCAGAAAAAGGCAAAAATTGCTGATGCAAAGGCTATGGATATATTAGCCCAAACATTGTCTGATGACATTTTTCAGAACGTTGCTGAATGCACTTCAGCAAAAGATATCTGGGACTCCCTCACTGCAATGGTAGTTGGATCAGCAGATGAGAGAAAAGATAGAAGATCTCAGCTAATTTTTCAATATGAGAATTTCAAAAAGGGTGAAATTGAATTTGTTACTGATATGTACACAAGACTCAGTCTCATATTTAATGAACTGAAAACCTTGGAGAAGGATATTACTTTAGCAGAAGTCAATGACAAAATTCTAATGTGTTTCCCTAGCACATGAGATTAAAGAATTTAGCCAATTAGAGAAGCCAAAAGTGTAAATGATATTTCAACAGAAATCTTGTTGGACAAGCTCAAATCCTATGAGCAGCTCATCAAAACAAGGGAAGCTGAACAAATGACCCTATCTTCAGTAAAGGACAAGAGTATTTCCTTCCAAGCAATTGAAGAGGAAGAACAACTTCTAGAGAATGAAGAACTCATGATTCTTTTGTCCAAAAGATTTTACAAAATGGCCAAAAAGGACTTAAGGAAAAGATTTTCCAAAAACAAGGATAAGACAAGGTATGATAAAACATGTTGGGTCCATTGATCCCAATATCGTAGATTTGTAAGAAGTCAAACATGTCAATGATATACACATATTTGTATTTGATGTATGTTTAAGTTCATGCATACAAGTTAGTCTTTGTCACAATGATTGGACATATAGTCAAGAGACAATGATAGGTGGACTCAAAGTGATAGGCTGGAAATTCAGAAAAATGCCTAAGTACAGAAGCGTTGAGTGCAGCAAGCTCACTCAATGCCATGCAACTAATAGCGCTGAGAGAAGGCTAGCAGTCAAAGCTTACAATATTGAAAAGGTAGAAATGTGGCTAAGTCCACAGGCGTTGAGTGAGCTTAACTCACTCAATACCGTATGGCCAGAATTGTTGAGTCAAGGATATTATGTCAACGCCAAAGTATAAGGAGACAGAAAATTGGACTAAGTACAGAAACGTTGAGTGAAGCTCATTCACTAAACTCCAAGTCAAAATGCTTTGAGTCTAATCTTCCTATGAAAAAACAAGGATTCGACTAAGTCCATAATCGTTAAGTGAAGCCAGTTCACTCGACGCACTCAACGCCAAACTTTAGCAAGAAGACAAGAGTGCAGAAAATCAGGCTAAGTATAAATGCGTTGAGTGAAGCTTATACACTCAATGCTCTCAATGCTTTTAAGCAGAAAGGGGAGAAGAATATAGCTAAGGCAAAAAATGTTGAGTAAGACATATACAGTCAACGCTCTCAACAGAGCTTAAGAAAATTCTAAGTCCGGAATCGTTAAGTATTACTTATCCACTTTTCATCGAGCTAAACTCTGAGTTCGTCGAACTGAGTTCAGAGTTCATCGAACTCAGCTTTTACTTTTTCGTCGACCTGAGCTCTGAGTTCGTCAAACTGAGTTCAGAGTTCGTCGTACTCAGCTTTCACTTTTTCGTCGAGTTGAGCTCTGGGTTCGTCGAACTGAGTTTTGAGTTCGTCGAACTGAGGATTTCTGGAATGATGCTTGATTTTGCTAAGTCCAGAATGATGCTGACGTCAGCAAAGTCAACAAGGTCAACGAATTTTAGTTTCGTTATTTAAATTGCTGCAATTCGACATTAACGTCGTCGTCAGTCTATAAGTGAATCTCAATTTGATTAAGCTGAGGTTTTAACCACCGTTAAAACTAGGACACATGTCAATCATCCCGCAACTCGACGGGATTATAAATAACAGCTGCGATCGAGATCAAACAACCTTTCTGATTAACATTAATTCATTATGAAGACGAGAAGCGGGAGTTCGTCGTCTTCATCTGCCATTGTTACAGAGCCAAGAACTTCAAATTAATAAATCTGAAGGGTTTCTGAGTTCGCTGGTGCAATCAACATCTACTACAACAAGTACAGAGGATATCTCTGAGGAAGACGAATCAGTCTAAGCAAGCCATAGCTGAAATTGCTTCACGATTCAATCTCAGCCAAATCTGAAGATCATTTTCTGAATCAAGGAAGAAGAAGATATCCGTGCCAGATTCTGACTGGACAGAAGAATAAGGTAGTGGAATTGCAATCTGCCTTACTGGTTAGCTGTTTAAAGATCGTCTTCTCCTCTTTCATCAGCAAGTACAAAATCAAGATTCTGAGTAATTTCTAGCACAAGCCACAGACCATTGAAGATCAATTTTCTTGTTGCTGGGAAGTAAACAAGGCTGAGATTTTCTTAGCCTAGGAAGAAATCGGCTCAGGGAGAAATTTCTCTTGAGTTGAATCAACATTCCTCTTTCAAAACCTGTGGATCTGTGATAGATCTGTGTTGAGGCCTAGATTGATTAGATTGTGTGAGAGATCTGTGTGATCTTATTGTAAAGCCTAAATTATAAAGACTGTGAGGATCTGTGAGATATGTGTTAGGGCTGTGTTGGGTATTGTATCTACAGTAACTCAGATTTGATGAAGTCACCCTTGAACTAAGATGAATTAAGTTGTATTTGATGCTTTGTTTAAGTTATGTGTGTGCATGACTATATCGCAGAGTGTAGACCAATGTCAGTCTATAATGGGTCACCAAACACAGGACCATACAATGTAATCCCTCATTGTGTGATCCATGGTGTTGACTCATGTGTAGCCTCTCTATTAGGATACACTTCATATTCAAGCACTAGGATTAATTGGAGAAAGGCTTGTTGCTGAACTCACTAAATAAGAGAATATTTTGTTGAACAAAATTTTCTAAGTATTTGACTCGAGTAGTCACTTTCATACTCGAGTGAAATACTTGGTCAATACTCGAGTGAGACTATCTGTACTCGAGTAAAGGAATTTGTTCTCGAGTAGCCAAATTATAGCTCTCGAGTAGCTAAGTCAACTACTCGAGTAGATCCTCTCTCATTCCCGAGTTAACAGAATTTCTTCTCCAGAAAGTTTTCTAAGTAAATTACTCGAGTAGTCATATAAGTACTGGAGCAGTTTAGTCTTTTGTCTCCAGTTACAGAAGACTGGACTTCGTGTTATTTTTCCTCACTCGAGTAGTCAAATTCATGTACTCGAGTAGTCCATATACTACTCGAGTAGTCCAGAGTAAATACTCGAGTAACAAAATTTTCTTCCATCAACATTTTTTTCTAAGTCCATTACTCGAGTAGCTATATCTACATAGTCGAGTAGATTATATCCTCTCGAGTAGTTCAGTTTCACTACTCGAGTAACCCAGATTTCTCTTCCAGAAAACATTCCAAGTACTTGACTCGAGTAGTTCAACTTCACATCTCGAGTAACTATTTTAGCACTCGAGTAAGTCTCTTTATACTCGAGTAGCTGCTCATCATCTTTAGATTTTCTCCAAGTCATCCACTCGAGTAGTTCTCTTCCATTCACTCGAGTAATCTCATTAAGTACTCGAGTATGTCAGTCATCCTTTTTAGAAAATTCGTTAAGTCCAGATTTGACAGAAATTTCAAACAACCTTGACGTGATTGGTCCACGTGTACGTCATTAAGACTAATTATGACCGTTAGGAAAGATCCTATATAAAGTCTTGTCTGAAACCGACAAACCCTAATAAAGGATGTCAAATATTATTCTAAGTATTCTTCTGAATCACACACTCTCTCTCCAAAAATCGAAAGCCATGGCTGCCGACCTTCATCGCGCTCTTCCGGCTAGAGTTTTCGATTCCAAAGGATTCAGATCAAGTAGATTCACAGATCGACATTGTCGTTCAATTCTTCATCATCAATCTGATCGTATGAAGCCAAGAAATTTCAGATCTACTTTTGCCGAGACTCTTCTTCAATCTTTCTGATAAAGCCGCAAAGATCCAAGAAGAAGATCCAGGCCGGCTGTTTGCAGATCTGATAAAGTTGTACTATTTGTATTTCTATATACTTTCAATTTCATTCTTGTAGGAGAATTCTCTCCGAGTGTAGGAGCTTTTGTCTCCGAGTTGTAGGAAGTTTTATCTTCTAAGTGTAGATCCGTTTTGTGGATCGAGATTGTTGGAACTTTGTTCTGGGGCATAGGATTGGTTTTTCAATCCAATATAGTGGCGTAGCCGAGTATAGTGGATTGCTAGATCAGTGAGGGAAAGTGGATGTACCCAAGGTTGAGGAACCACTATAAATCTTTTGTCGTTTGTGAGTTCTTGATAGATAATCGTGTGCATAGATCTTAATTTTTTATTCCGCAAAAAGGCGCACAACCCACCTATTCACCCCCCTCTAGGTGATTTAGGGAGACAACTGAACATTTTCAATTGGTATCAGAGTCAGGTTGATCAATAAAGGTTAACACCTTGATCAGAGCTGACTAGTTGTCTTTTGAGATCTACCAAGCATGGACAAGGCTAAAGATTTTGCCAAGCTTCCTTGTGCACCAAAAATAATTTCCCATGTGGAAAAAAAGAATCAGATTTTTCATGGAAGCTGTGGATCCAAGGATCTTCATGATCGTTGAAGAAGGTCCTTACATTCCTATGACCATCTCCACAATAGATCCAATGAAGAAAGTTCCAAAGAAATTAATGGATCTAGACAAAGACGAGATTGCACTTGTATCTTTATATAAGAAGGCCAAGAACATAATAGCAAGTGCAGTCGATGACTCCATGTTGCAGATTTATGGTCTGAAGCAAGCTTCTAGATAGTGGTATTTGAAATTTGATGAGGTGGTTACTTCTTTTGGTTTTGTAGAAAATAAGACAGACCATTGCATGTATCTCAAGATTAGTGAGAGTAGATTAATCTTATTAATTATGTATGTAGATGATATCCTTCTTGGTAGTAGTGATTTGGGACTATTGCATGAATATAAGCAATTTCTGTCAAAATACTTTGATATGAAAGATCTTGGAGAAACATCATTCATTCTATGAATTGAGATCATTAGGGACTGATCTCATCATATATTGACATTCTCTCAGAAAGCCTACATCGAGCGTGTACTTGTGAGATTTAGCATGTTTGGTTGTAAGCCTGGTGACGTACATGTGCTTAAGGTGATAAGCTCAGCATATCACAATGCCCCAGGAACGATATAGAGAGAGCGGATGAAGGATATACCTTATGCTAGGGCGGTTGGCAGCTTAATGTATGCTCTCTATACCAGACCAGACATTGCCTTCATAGTAGGACTTTTAGGTAGATATCAGTCAAACCCATGACCTGATCATTGGGTGACTGCCATGAAAGTCTTGAGGTATCTGAAAGGGACTAAATATACAAAGTTTGTTTACCATAGAGTCCAAAATCTTGAGTTAGTGGGGTATATAGATTCTGATTTTCCCGGGTGTGAGGATGATAGGAAGTCTACTTCAGGTTATATCTTTAAGTTTGCTGGTGAGGCCATTTCATAGAAGAGTGTCAAGCAAACACTCATTACTTCAACCATAATGCATACAGAGTTTGTAGCTCTTTTTGGTGCTTCTACTCACGCAGTGTGGCTTAAGAATTTCATTACGGAGTTGAAGGTCGTTGATTCTATAGCTGGACCCATCCAGATGTACTATGATAACATCTCTGCAGTTATTTTCTCAATGAACAATAAAAGTATCACAAGGTCCAAGCATATGGAAATTAAATTCTTGATCATTAAGGAATTGGTCAAAAGAGTGACATTTTAGTGGAACATTTATAGACAGATGACATGTTGACCGATCCACTTACTAAAGGACTTCGCCCTAACATCTTTCAAAATATGTTATTAATATGGGGCTTAAAGAGTTGATCGATGTGCTAGATTAGTGGGAGGCTACATAAAGCTCTAATTCAGTAATCTATCATTTGTATTGCACTTTGTGCAATTCATTAAAATTGAAGAATATTCATTCATGAATATCATTATGTTTCGATATTCGTTGAATTTCTGTGACACGCCACACTACATTAAAAGTTTCATGACTTGTGTTAGTCAGAGCATAAGGCTTAGAACACTTCATTTAGATTATGACATGTGGTATGTCTTTTGACACATGAATTTTAGAACCTTAAGGTTAAACATACTTGTTCTTTTGAACACTTAAAAACTTCTCACAGCATGGTATAGTGCATTCATTTGAGAAATTTGATTGACCACCAAATTAGAACAACCTTCAAGCACATTTTTCCAATATGTTTTTCTATTTTTAAATAATCGAGCTTTGTCTATGTCGATAGAGTCTGTAAGACCATGGAAGGTCCCGTGTCGCATAATGATGTGGTTGCCGCCATGATTTAGAGTGAAAGATTTGGTTGGACCGGATTGACGTGTGAGTGGACTCAATATCACGCTCGCTAATTGGTACCCTTAAGTTTAGTGGAGATTTTATCGAAACGTCATAAATTACGATGAATATAAGTCCAAATGGGAGAATGTTGGAAATTACACGTTTAGGTGGACACGATTCATTGAGACATCCCAACGAGGTCATACATGAATATTTGGTCTATTCGGACTCTCACGAGCGCGCGTTAATTAAGTCACGCGAATGGTCCAAACCTGTGATAGGTGGGCCCGACTGTCTCATAAATTCAGTTGCGAGCTCGGTCTCACCCTTGACATGAAATTTTGGCATAATCATGAAATTTAATTGATTTGATGGGGTTTCATATTCTAATTGATTTTGGAGTTTTAATGAGATTTATTGCCCCATTAAAATTTTGGTAACTCCAAATATTGAGCCTGCCTATCCTATTAAGGCTCGTTTTGATAACCTAAATTTAATCCCAGCCAAACACGGTGAACAAGGGCTGAAAAATCTCCCGATCTCTCTCTCCTTTTCTACGATCTAAAACCGTCGGCGCTGGGTTTTTTCTTGCTTCGGTGTTTGGAGAATCTTCATCTCGACAGCAAGAACCTAGAGAATCTTCAACTCTTGTTGATTGCCGGTGCTCTCCTGGCGGTGTGAACTACCTGTTGCCTATAGATCTGCAACTGCCGGATAGGGCTTTGGATCTCCACCACCGGCTAGTGTTTTCGTCCACTAAATTTTGAGGGAGGCAACTCCATCCAGTCGGCATCAGGAAATCGTCGGCAAAGCCATGGAGGAGGTCTACCGTCAGTGAGCTCTGTTTTTAAGCCTATTCAAATCTATTTTAAGGTTCTGTTTGAGAAAACTTATGATGATTAATAAGTCGCTAATTGAAAATTGATTCTTGCATAAAAATTTTATAAAATCAATGATGAATAAGTAATTTGCTGTTTGGATAGTTTGTTCATAAGTATTTATCTAAAATTCCATTCATTCATTCATAAGAGTCTGTTCGTTTGGACGCATTTTTTTCGCCTAGACGCGATTTATTCGTACAAACACGTTTTGTTCGCGTGGTCGCGGTATTTTTCGTCCGGTCGCGATTTTTTTTGCCCGAGCTCGATTTTTTTTCGCCCGAGCTCGATTTTTCGCCCAGACGACTTTTTTTTTCGTCCGGGCATGATTTTTCACCCGGACAAATTTTTTCGCCCGATCGCGGTTTTTTCGTCCGGTCACGGTTTTTTTTTGCCCGAGCGGTTTTTTTGCTCGGACGTGTTTTTTTTCGCCCAGTAGCGCTTTTTTGCCAGGTCGCGGTTTTTTCGCCCGAGAGCGATTTTTTTCACCTGGTCACATTTTTTTCGTCTGGGCGCGTTTTTTTCTCCCGAACGCGTTTTTTCGCCCGGGCGCGTATTTTTCGTCTGGGCACGTTTTTTTCGCCTGAACATGTTTTTTTCGCTCGGGTGCGTATTTTTCTCCCGTGTGCGAATTTTTCGCCCGGGCGCGTATTTTTCCTGGACGCGAATTTCGCCCGGGCGCATTTTTTTAACCCGGGAGCTTTTTTCGCTCAGGCGCATTTTTTTCGCTCGGGCGCGTTTTTTTTCGTCCGAACGAGTTTTTTTTCACCCTTGTGTTTTTTTTGAAAGGGCGTGCTTTTTCTCTCGGACATGATTTTTTCACGTCGGTGCAATTTTTTCTTCCCAACACAATTTTTTCGTCGCGGTGCATTTTTTTCACCCGGGCGCGGTTATTTCGCCCAGGTGTGATTTTTTGTACGAAAGCATTTTTTTCGCCCGGAAATGAATTTTTCGCCTCAGAGCGAATGTTTCGCCCGGACGCGAATGTTCCGCCCGGGCGCGAATGTTCCGCCCAGGCGTGAATTTTCCGCCCGGGCTCGAATTTTCCGCACGGGAGCGAATTTTCCGCCCGGGCTCGAATTTTCCGCACGGGAGCGAATTTTCCGCCCGGGCGCGAATTTACCTCCCGGGCGCGAATTTACCGCCCGGGCGCGAATTTACCGCCCGGGAGCGAATGTTCCGCCCGGGCGCGAATGTTCCGCCCGGGCGCGAATTTTCCTCCCCGGCGCGAATTTTCCGCCCGGCCGCGAATATTCCGCCCTGCCGCGAATTTTCCGCCCGTCCGCGATATTTTCCGCCCGGGCGCGATTGTTCTGCCCGCGCGCGAATTTTCCGTCAGGGCGCGAATTTCCCGCTCGGGAGCGAATTTCCCTCCAGGGAGCGAATATTCCGCCCGGGCGCGAATCCCCCCACCCCTCCCCTAATTTTCTGCCCGGGGGTGATATTTTTGCTCGGACGCGATATTTTTACTCGCACGCGATATTTTTGCACGGAAGCGAAAAAATGCATTCTGCAGAAAAAAATCGCGTCCGACCAAAAAATCGCTTGCGGGCGAAAAATTCGTGTCCGGCGAAAGAAATCATTTTCAGGCAAAAAAACACTATCGGGCGAAAAAATCGCGTCAGGGCGAAAAAACAGCTCCCGTGCGAAAAAATCGCGTCTGGGCGGATAAATTTCCCCGGGCGGAAAAATCACGTTGGGGCGAAAAAATTCTTGCCCCAGCGAAAAATTCGCGTATGCGCGTCAAATTCATGTCCGAGCGAAAAATTCGCGCCCGGGCGAAATACCCGCTCTCTGGCAAATAAATCATGCCCGGACGAAAAAATGCGCCCGGACGGAAAAAACGTGCCAGAGCGGAAAATTCGCGGTCGGACGGAAAATTCTCGCTCGGGCGGAAGATTCGCATTTGGGCGAAATAATCATGCCCGGGCGAAAAATACGCGCCCGGACGTAAAAATCGCGCTCTGACGAAAAATCGCACCAAAACGAAAAAATCACGTCCGTGCGAAAAAATCTACTTTGATTTTTCTTAATCGATAAGCTCTTATGAGAAGCCATAAGCTGACCCCGGATATCTTATGAAAAATCAGCTTATCATCAATTTTAAAACAAGTGATTTTCTATAAGGTGCACAAACAAACAACTGAAAAATAACGTTTGCGTTTTGAATGGAGATTATTCATCAACATAAGCTGTCACAAACAGAGCCTAAATCGTGGAGATATTGGGTAGAAAACTAAAGTACAGGTACTCTTTTCATCATTAGCCATTTCTTGATTAGTCGAATCACTATTCAGTGCATTACTTGTTTTCATGCATTAGCCACCTCTGCACATATATACATATCTGATAAATATACGCATTTACCTGAGCACAGTTATTCAGATCCACTAATATAAATTAGAGATTCAAATCTGAATATAAAGTTTGTATTCAGATCTCCTAATTAATATATATGCATGTTTAGTGCTGATCTCATCTAAGTGCTAATATTAGATTTTCAAACAATCTTGTATGTTTGCGGATTCCACTAACGCTGCTGATTCCAAAAGTGGCAAGACGTCGCAATTGTTGTGAATTTTTGCGATCACAAAGAACGAGCAAAAATCCAAGAACGATATAAATTAATTTCCGCATGCAGTTCATTTACCGTTCGTTCAAGCTCACTTTATTTTTGTATTCATAAGTTAGGAAAATAAATTTGTATATTAACTCCAATTAGAAACTAATAGAGTTTAATTAAATCAATCCGTAGGAGCTTCATTAGTTGCCACATTCATATAAGATTTCGATAATATAAATTTCTGTAGCAACACAAACTCCTAAAAAATTACTAACAGATGATGCATACCATGATATATATATATATATATTGTGTGATTGGCAGGGCCACCTTCTTTCTCTCCCTTTCTGTCTCTTTATTTTTCTCCCTTGACGTGAGCTGCCAACTTAGTATTAGTTTTATTTTTTTTTATTATATCATTATATCTTTATTATATAAAACAATATAGATATCTTGGAAGCACACCAAAAATTTACTTTCAGCCGTTGGATCTCCAAAAAAATTATTTGCTGTCGTTAGATCTTATGCTTTTCAATATATCTCTAATTTCTCCTCTCTCAACCCATATAGAAGCCGTGGCAAGCGGGCATCGCGTGCCTCTTCTCCAAGCCTCTCCACAAGGACATCACTTGCCTCTTCTTCGTCGCCCTTTCAATCTGCTCGTTTATAGGATGCCTCCCGCAAAGGTTTCTCCCTCAGCCACCAACCAACCCCTATCGTTGACGCCTGCAGCACGCCGACGACTGCAACCCACTTCGTGATGTCCTCTTGCAGGTGCCGCTTCACTGCTTCCTCTCATCTTCACGGCGCTGCTTCGCTACAAAAGAGCAGCGGCAAGCCACCCCCATGCCCTATCCCTTTAATTTGAATCCTGCAAGCTCGCTTCATTTCCATTTCACCGCATATGTCTCTTGCATGACATTTCTTCTAGTGCCCTTCTAACTCTAACACTCTCTCACGCCTAGCATTCTCCAACGCCGAAGCCGACAGCCACATCTCTATAATCGACGAAGCCCGCAACCACACCTCTATCAACGCTGAAGTCCACATCCACGGTCGACTCCACCACCATGCTCACTGATATTTGTTTTTGGGGCTTTTGAATCTCATCTTCTTAATAGGTATTTCTAAACCCCTCTCCTCCTATTTCCTCTCTTATTTTATGTAGCTCAACCTAAGAATAATCTAAAACCCTTCCTCCTCTCACTTATTTTAGGTAGCTCAACCTCAGATTTTCGCCGCACCCTTCGCCTCACCCTTCACATGTCAGCTCTTTCTTTCCTTGCTGGTAACTCAACCTCAACCCTAATTCCTTCTAAGCATAAATTTTGTTTACCATTTTCTTTCTTCTTTCTCAACCATTAATTTCGAGAACCACCATTTCGAGAACTATCATTTCGAGAGCAACCATTCCTATTTACCGTTTTTTAAAGGCGAGGTTTGTCCTATGCAAGCTTTGGGCAACAATAACCAGGTGTACATCCCCTTGGGAGCCATCCCGATATGTTATCAAGTCTGTAGTGGTTCTGGTATTGAAACTTTATTAGATTTGTTGGCTTAGGCATGCAGTTATAGGATCACAAAGAAATTGATTTGTAATTTTACTGAACTCTTTCTATTTTTGGCTTAGGCATGCGGTTATAGGATCACGGAGTTGGATGGTTCTCTTATTCTTGTTTTCTTCCCCTACTCATTTAGCACAAAATCAATTACTAAAACTCTCATTCCACTAATAAGAGCTATGGATTTTTAAATTTACATTTCCTCATGATTAATGGCATTTATTGGTTCAACGTCCGAATGTCAATTTTCTTCTTGGTTTGCATTCATTAAACATTGAGGTATATTTATATAATTACTATCAGAAAAACAATTTAACAATCAATTGTTTCAGATTTGCTGTGAGAAAAAAATAATAAAATATAACCATTCTCAAGCAATCAAATTTCTCTTTCTCCTATTTATTTATGTTAAAACTTTTATGATATCTAATGCAGGAGCCAAAAAACCATTTCAAGCTATTTTTGTACCAAACCCGAGTTCTCAATCAAAGAAGACATGTCGCGAGAATTAAAAAGGGTATCCTCAGTTCAATAATTTTAATTCTACAATGTTGTGTAATTTGTTGTCATCTTCTTCAGCCCTGTCCGTCCACTCCAGGGTTAGCTCAAACTTTTTATATTGTAGTTTACTTTTAGAGCAGCCTGCTTCTTCATGAAGATTTTGTCTCAACTCTGTCGTTTTACGAATGTGATATCTTTGATTTTAGAGATTTCTCAATTTTTTTCGATTTTTTATTTGTATATAGGTGCAATCTGTCATAAGAAAAAAAGACTAAGCATGCTTAGATCCAATACAAAGGCTGATTACCCTTTACTCTTTATGGTTTTGTATATTTTAAACCTAAGTATCGCCTATAATATTCAACGCAGTTGGAAATTCATTGACAATAGGAGAGTTCTCAGTGATTTTTGTTTTTGGCCATGAAATATGATCTCATGGCATTGTAATCTGATCAAGTTTTTTCTTTTTATGATTCCTTTTGCTTCTACTATTTCCTCTTTGCTATGTCTAATTTTTTAACTTCTCCTATGTTTTAATTTCTTTGCTGTGTTTCCCATTTCCATTTCTGCTATGTTTTAATTTTCTATCTTCCACCTGAAGTGCATTGCATGAAGAATTTAATTTTCCCTCTTCCGCCTATAGTGCACCACATATAGAATCAACCCAGCACTAAACGCCATACTAAACACCCACATCTTTCCATTATTGGGTAGAATCATTATTTCTTATACATAATAAGCGTAACTACAAAAAACAATATTTTGGGTCATACCATGAAAGCACACTACTTCAGATTTGCTGTGAATATTTGCAATCAACCCAACATTATTTGCATTGTTATTTCCTACAGTTTCATCTATAATATAGTCACAATGAGGATAAATGAACACCATACCATGGATCATGATTTTCCGGAGAGGCAATACAAATGAAAATGAGATATATTTATTATTTTTTGTTTAATTTTTCTTTAATTAATTTTGTTTTATTAATTTTGCCCGCATTTAATTAATTGTCCGAATTGTATGGTTTAATTAATTTCATTAATTAAATAGTTAATAAAGAATAATAAAAAACAAATGATTAAAATAAAAAACGGAGGGTCGAGATTGATTTGAAGGGTCTCAGATGTTACAATGTGCAATCACAACGGTCAATGATATTTTTTTGTATATATGTATATATATATGTATATATATATATGTATGTATGTGTGTATGTATATTATAAAGTGATATAGATATCTCAAGGCACACCAATCTTTAGATTTGAACAGTTTGATCAAAATGCTACAAAGAATGTCCACCGTCGGATTTGCAACCCTAACTCCTTATCAATCATCCATCAAATGTTTTAATTTTACCCACCTTCAACGCATGCCGCCAGCTGTACCTGCGCCCCCATCAATGTGTTTATTCCGCCGAAAGTGCAGCAGCATAGCTCTCCATCACGTCTACTCCCACTGTCCACGCAGGCCAAAAGATGCAGGAAACCTCCTCCCGGATGGCAGCAAGCCTCCATCTATTGCGCTGAGAGCTAAAGCAGCGGCAGAGCCTCTAATCTCCCGCACTGTCACCCCGTCCACGCTCAGGCTCGCTCTGCTCTTCCTCACCAAATATGCTTCCATTTCTCTCTACAGATCTTGCAAGCCATATTTTTCATGCTCGATTGCTTCTTCATCTTCCAAATCATCTTCTTTCCCCAGAGAATATTAATCTCACGCTTACGGTCCAAATCCATCGCCTGTTCCGCCTCTGGTTTGGCACGAAAGCTCAGCCTCTTATCGGTCGCTGTCCGGCCTCCGATTTCGCTCCATTCTAAACTCCACGCCGCCGACTCTATTCCCGATCCTTCTCGACTTGCAGCTCTCCCATTTACGCTTTGGTTGCGATTATAAGACAATACACCATGGTATTTACTTCCAGATGTATTTATGATTAAAAGTTAATATCTTGCATTATTTATGATTTCAAAGTCTCCCTTTTACAAATAAGGCCGGTGATGGAAGCTGTTATAATAAGCCCCAACAAATTATGCCCTCCAATATAAACAATGCTTCTCCAAGTTACGAGTAAGTCAACTATAACTTTTATTCTAATTAATGCAGATGAATCATTGAGCAAGAAGGATCCAATTTTATGAGTTAATTATCTTTTCCAATATATTTGTTTGCCCCTGAGAAAGTGATTTGCAATGAAATTTTACATTCCATAATCCATCTAACGGCAAAAAAAAAAAACTCAGGCTGTAAACATGTCTGCATTTGTATGCATTTGAATGGGTATTTTTTGTTGTTGTAAAGATAGCATGTTATCCATTTTCAACATCCAAGTATTGTTGGTAGAAATCATATAGCAAAAATATTTGGATATTAATACATTTACATGAGAATTTTCAATAACTATACCTTTGATTATAAATTTTTTGGTGCGTCAAAATCATAGTTGCTTAGATTAGTGAAGAAGTATTGTTATTAGAAGTTGCATGTTGTTCCAATTTAGCTGCCTATTTTGTGCATGCTTTGATTATAGGAGTCAAAATACATTTATATGCCTCTACAACCTATGTTTGGGGCTTTACATTTTTTTTAATTTACATATATACAACATATGTTAATGGCTTAAAGTTGTTTTAGTTTACTTTACATAGCTTAGATTTTTTGAGTTGTTATGTTTAAGAGGCGAAGTGAACATTCAAAGGTGGTTGGCCTTTACATTTGAAGCTTCCATTGCTCCACTTGACAAAATACATTTACTGGTATTTATACCTTATATTGTTTTGATCATTTGATTTTTTTTCCCTTTAATTTGCATATTTACAGCTTGCCAAAATACATTTACTGCTATTTATACCTTATATTGTCTTTAATTAAAATACTTTCTTTTTATATAATGGCTTATATTAAGAAGTATTCAGTAGTTCTCTTGCTTTCTTTCTTGCATCAATGAATGTTTGATGACCAAAATTTTCACTGTAGGTTAGTGTTTATGGTTCCATTGTAAGATTGTGAATGTTAATGTTGACATTAGCAAGAAAAACACATAAGATAACCCATAAATAAATGAACTTGTGTTAATACCCATGGAAATCCATGTCTATTGGATTCGAACACGTCAAATGTCCCCATGTGCTCCGCCCTTGCGAAAAATGTCATGTACTGCATAATGTCGCCCGCACAACAAATGCCGCTCCCATGACAAATGTCTCTCACACGATTAATGTCTTTGGTTTGCGGGCGCAGCCCGTAACGCCTCATCGAGAACGGGCACTCCCAACAAATGTCACTCCCCCAAACAATGTCCCCGCCCACGAACAATGTCGAGTCCCACGAACAATGTCGCCGCCCACGAACAATATTGCCACCCATGACCAATGTCGCCATCCATAACCAATGTCGCTCCCACGACCAATATCGCCGCCCACGACACATGTTGCCACCCACGACTAATGTCGTAGCCAAGTGGGTGTAGCCCGCAGTAACACATCGAGAACAAGCTAAGCCCGTTCGAAGATTCTACCATATATATGTCACAACCCACATTTTTCACCGCCCTTAAAGATATATCAGAGTAAGGGAAAATGCGCGTCATGATGACACGTCAGCAGGGGATAACTGCGGATGCTCAGACAAAACTCTTACATAACACATAAAGAAAGATCTTTAAGTTATTTATGGACAAATCTAGTTTAAGTGAAGCAGTTAGCCATATCACTCGGCTTAGTGGCTCATCTAGTCCACGAGAAAAAAATAATTATATGCTGCGGAAAATACTTCTTTTACAAGGTTAGACATCCTACGTGTGTTTAAAGATCCTCAGAGGACAACTCATGGTATGCAAGACTCTAGGTTTATAATAATAATAAAAGTAGCTTTTACGGTCGTTAAATATAGTGATTTAACATTTTAAAACATGTAATGCATGAGGTAATAATAGTAGTTTTGTACTTGAAAATATTTATCATTTAATCCTAGCATAAAATATCCCAGAGAACAAGTAATCCAAACAATTAGAAAAAAAAACAAGTAGCAGCTAGCAAGGTGTCCAAAAGAAAACAAAAACCTCGTGGGCGTCAACAACCTGATACGAACCCACATAAAACAAAAGTATGTCTGAACTATGTAAAGTAAACTAAAACAACAAACTACCTTGCAACGGCGAGGTCAAAACCACAGCCAATACTGCTACTCAGGAACTTCAAAACCAGCTCCACTACCTGCTACAGCTCTGAACCTGAGGCATTTCAAAGGCAGAACACCTCTGCAAGAAAGTACAACTGATGGCAGAAATTTAAACCAAGAAAAGCACGGGTCATAAGAGGTACCAACCCAAGACCAAAAGTACTGAAGTAAAGTACAGAAGTAAGGTACAAAAATTCGGAAAGGAACACTTACATAAATCGTCATGTACAACAAAAGTACTCCAGATGTATAAGACTATAAGGGGGGGGGGGGAAATCACAATTAAATCATCAGGAAGAATTTGCGAAGATGCTCGTATATATATCTATATGTGTATATGTACATATATCTATATGTATATGATATATATATGTATATGTACATATATCTATATGTATATGATATATATATGTATATGTACATATATCTATATGTATATGATATATATATGTATATGTACAATATATATACATATATATATACATATATATATATATATACATATATATATATACATATATATATATATACATATATATATATACATATATATATATATATATATACATGTACATATACACGTATATATACATGTACATATACACGTATATATACATGTACATATACATGTACATATACATATATATACAGAGCTGTACATACCTGTACATACATGTACATATATATATATATATATATATATATATATATATATATATATATATATATATATATATATATATATATATATATACATATATATGTACATATCTGTACATGTATGTACATATCTGTATGTACATGTATATATGTATGTATGTGTGCATATATATATATATATATAGGGGGGGGGGGGGGTGCTCTTATACGAACCCTTTATATGCGCAGAGTGTGAACTTCAACTCCTAGCCGCTTAATCATCATCTTTCGCCTATGCATCCGACGGCCAAGCAAAATTCAACTCCGCAGCCGACTATCGGGGGCTCCTTGGCCGCCGCCAGCCCGACATTCGTCGGTGTGGTAGTTGACAGACGTTGGGCGGCCGGTAGCCAGCGAGCCCATGGTCGGCGGCGGCTGCGCTTGATTTAGGAACTCAACAAAACCAGTGCCGCCGCCGCCGGCCTTGGGCTTGCCGGGCACCGACCGCCTGGGGTTCGTCGGCGCGGCGCGCACAGTTTGCATTCTAATGGGTTCGTATAATAGCAATTCCCATATACGAAATGTGCACACTAGGCAAAACCAGCGCCACCGCCGCCATCCTTGGGCTCGCTGGCCACCGACCGTCCGGGGTTCGTCGGACGGCTGCCCCGCCAACGAATGCCAGGCAGCCGGCGGCCAGCGAGCCCCCGATCGGAGGAGGCGGAGTTGAATTTCTCTTGGCCTTCAAATGCATAGACGGAAGATGATGATCGAGCTGCCAGGAGTTGAAGTTCGCACTGTGCGTGTGTATTAATATATATATATATACATAGATATATATATATATATATAGATAAATTGATATAGTATTAGTTATATATATATATATATATATATATATATATATATATATATATATATATATATATATATATATTCGCCACTTTTCTTCACGTTTTCTTCAAAAGTCATGCCGCAATTTATATACGAGGAGAGTAACGTTGTTGAAACCGAGAAATTGGTCTCTATTGAGTTCGGGGTCACTAAAAAGGGGTGACCTCGCACTTACTGCACTTAGGCAAATGTCACAGACCAAAGGCTCAGGAAAGTAGCAACAGACCCTCGGCTCTAGCGTGAAGGTCCCAGCTCACACCCGAAAGACCTTGGAGATCTCCCCCTCCCTAGCCAATGCTGAGCTAGGTGCCTTGGAGGATGAAGAAAAGATGATGAAGAAGTGATTAAGAAGTCATGCCCTCCAATGCACCATCAAGGGTCTATTTATAGTTTTCTGAGAACGACATGCAAATAGCCAACCTCCGCTGCTCTGAAATTACCGAAAACACCGCGAGGCTAGTCTGACGAGCTGGGCAAGCTGGACTGACGAGCTGGCCTGACAAGCTGGGTGAGATGGCCTGACGAGTTGGCCTGACGAGCTGGGCGAGCTGGGCGAGCTGGGCGAGCTGGCCTGACGAGCTGCGCGAGCTGGCCTGACGAGCTGGACTGACGAGCTGGACGAGCTGGCCTGACGAGCTGGGCGAGCTGGCCTGGCGAGCTGGGCGAGCTGGCATGACAAGCTGGCCTGATGAGTTGGGCGAGCTGGCCTAACGAGCTGGGAGAGCTGGCCTAACGAGCTAGGCGAGCTGGCCCGACGAGCTGGGCGAGCTGGCCTAACGAGCAGGGCGAGCTGGCCTAACGAGCTGGGCGTGCTGGCCTAACGAGCGGGGCGAGCTGGCCTAACGAGCTGGGCGATCTGGCCTGACGAGCTGGCCTGACGAGCTGGCCTGACGAGCTGGCCTGACGAGTTGGGCGAGCTGGGCGGCCTGCACATCTAGGCGAGCTGGGCGGCCTGGCCGGGATCCTTGAGTAGGCCTCTAACCGCACTTGCCCCCTGACAACAGGGTAGGGGGGAGGCAAATATTGCATCCCCTACTAGTATATTCTGAAGGTCAATCCTAAATTGGCCCCCAAGAGTGCAAAACTCTCAAAAAGCTTAAAACCGTGTAGCAAGCCTTCTGCCTTGCTAGGGAGCCCCTTTTCGTGAATACGGGGTTGTTCACAATCCCCGCTCTTTTCGGGCGAGTTTCACGCTCGGAAAGAAATATCCAACCCAACGTATTCGCTGTGTAGACTTCTTGGAGCCGAAAACACTTGGCCTCCCGGGGGGTCAACCTGTCCAGTCAGCTAATGGGAGCGTGGGTGACGAGACGACCTCGGGGTAGAAAACACTTGGCCTCCCCAAGGGGTCAACCTGTGAAGCCAGCTAATGGGAGTCTGGATGACGAGACGACCTCAGGGTAAAAAACACTTGGGCTCCACGAGGGGTCAACCTATCAAGCCAGCTAATGGGAGCCTGGATGACGAGACGACCTCGGGGGTAAAAACACTTGGCGTCCCCGAGCGGTCAACCTGCCACGCCAGCTAATGGGAGCCTGGGTGACGAGACGGCCTCAGGGTAAAAATACTTGGCCTCCTCGAGTGGTCAACCTGTCAAGCCAGTTAATGGGAGCCTGGATGACGAGACGGCCTCAGGGTAAAAAACACTTGGCCTCCCTGAGGGTCAACCTGTCAAGCCAGTTAATGGGAGCCTGGATGACGAGATGACCTCGGGGTAAAAAAAACACTTGGCCTCCCCGAGGGGTCAACCTGTCACGCTAGCTAATGGTAGCCTGGGAGACGAGACGGCCTCGGGGTAGAAAACACTTGGCCTCCCCGAGCGGTCAACCTGTCACGCTAGCTAATGGGAGCATGAGTGACGAGACGGCCTCGGGGTAGAAAATACTTGGCCTACCCGAGGGGTCAACCTGTCAAGCCAGCTAATGAGAGTCTGGATGATGAGATGGCCTCAGGGTAAGAATACTTGGCCTCCCCAAGGGGTCAACCTGTCAAGCTAGCTAATGGGAGCCTAGATGACGAGACAACCTCGGAGTAAAAAACACTTGGCCTCCCCGAGGGGTCAACCTGCCAAGCCAGCTAATGGGAGCCTGGATGACGAGACAGCCTCGGGGTAAAAAAGACTTGGCCTCCCCAAGGGGTCAACCTGTCAAGCCAGCTAATGAGAGCCTAGATGACGAGACGACCTCGGGGTAAAAAAACACTTGGCCTCCCCGAGGGGTCAACCTGTCACGCCAGCTAATGGGAGCCTGAGTGACGAGACGACCTCGGGGTAGAAAACAATTGGCCTCCCCGCGGGGTCAACCTGTCAAGCGAGCTAATGGGAGCCTGAATGACGAGACGACCTCGGGGTAAAAATAATTGGCCTCCCCGGGTCAACCTTTCAAGCCAGCTAATGGGAGCCTGGATGATGAGACGGCCTCGGGGTAAAAACACTTGGCCTCCCCGAGGGGTCAACCTGTCAAGTCAGCTAATGGGAGCCTGGATGACGAGATGACCTCGGGGTAAAAATACTTGTCCTCCCCGAGAGGTCAACCTGTCAAGACAGCTAATGAGAGTCTGGATGACGAGACGGTCTCGGGGTAAAAAACACTTGGCCTCCCCGAAAGGTCAACCTGTCAAGCCAACTATTGGGAGCCTGGATGACGAGATGACCTCAGGGTAAGAATACTTGGCCTCCCTGAGGGGTCAACCTGTCAAGCCAACTGATGGGAGCCTGAATGACGAGATGACCTCGGGATAAAAAACACTTGGCCTCCCCGAGGGGTCAACCTGTCAAGCCAGCTAATGGGAACCTGGATGATGCCACGGCCTCGGGGTAAAGGTACTTGGCCTCCCCGAGGGGTCAACCTATCAAGCCAGCTAATGGGAGTGTGGATGATGAGACGACCTCGGGGTAAAAAACACTTGGCCTCCCCGAGGGGTCAATCTGTCAAGCCAGCTAATGGGAGCCTGGATGACGAGACGACCTCAGGGGTAAAAAATACTTGGCCTCCCCGAGGGGTCAACCTATCAAGCCAGCTAATGGGAGCATGGATGACGAGAGGGCCTCAGGGTAAAAATACTTGGCCTCCCCGAGTGGTCAACCTATCAAGCCAGCTAATGGGAGTCTGGATGACGAGACGGCCTCGGGGTAAAAAACACTTGTCCTCCCTGATGGGTCAACCTGTCAAGCAAACTAATGGGAGCCTGGATGACGAGAAGGCATCATGGTAAAAATACTTGGCCTCCCCGAGGGGTCAACCTGTCAAGTCAGCTAATGAGAGCCTGGATGACGAGACGACCTTGGGGTAAAGTCTTTCTCACCCCTCCAAAAGATCAACCTACCCTGCTGTAACACCCCCATCCGTCGCATGGCATATAACAGAAGGTCCAGCTGGAACCCGACGCCATATACCACAGACAGTCGGAAGGGTTACTAAATGAATAAATCAAAACAACCAATTAATACTACACGTCCTAAACACAGAGCATTCTAGCGGAAGATTTTAAAGTTGAAGAACCCAAACTTAAATCCATCAAATATGAATGTCCACATTTACAACTACAAGAACGAACCCCAAATACACTGAAACAGGTACATGGCCTTACAAATGTTCATAAATATAACATGTCTTACATACATCGGCTCGCAGGCCGGCCACACATGAGAAATGTAAAAACAACTATTCTACGGCCTTCTAGGGCCAGCACAGCAACATGGGCTCCAGCCCGCTATTTGGCGCTCGGCTCCGCAGCACCTGCAAGCACATACCACCGCACGGTGGCAAATAAAGCAACGGTCAGCTAAAAGCCGACCAAATTATAACGACCCCGCCCCTTACTCGGGACGGCGGTGCTCTTTCCCTGCAAAACATTAGCACAACAATATATATATCGCAGTTATAATTCGCCACAGGTGTAGGCTCGCACGGCCAAACACCCCGTGCACTCAGGGCACATTCACGGTGAACCCTGACAAATCAGTGCATTCACCACCATCCCTAGGATGGCAACAACATGTGAGCATTTAGCCTTCCTGACCACCGTCTAAGGCTCCGACTATGCCAACGGCCAGTCCCCGTCTTCGGGTCTCTCGCACCGAACCACATAGCCTAGGTCCAATTCCACTTGCCCGTTGCTCACGCCGCATGTCCAATTTAAGGAACTTTGCGCGGGCCAAGCTTCTCTCGGATCCCAAATTTCCCAAAACAACCTCATAACCCAGTTATGATCAAGGCCGGTTCCCAGACCGCCAAGTTAGCAGAACACGTTTCCGCTCAGTTTTCCGGGTGCGCCTTGAAGCTAACCTTCAAGGATCCCTGCTGCAATCTACCGCGTAGAAACCCGAAAAATCCAAAGCACGGAGTCTTCTCCGGCAAAACCATATCAAATGCAACATCACCGATCCAGACAAAACACGTCCGGGTAGGCTTCACACACAATGCCTATGCCCGTACTTACGATTCCGGGCTCTACATGCAACACAAGGGGGACTATTCCCGTCAACCCCAAGGAACACCACGCACTCACCGCATACTCGCGGGAGCGGGATTCCTTATGCAGAAAGAAAGAGATTCAAGCGCTCGAGTTGAGAATCGTTACCCTTGTAGTCCGTTTTGGCGCCATGGAAAAACTACGCGGTTAGAACTCTTCGCAATGACCTTCCCTCCACGGATCCGCTCTCCGATTTCGAAACGGTGCTCCGATGCTCCGCCGGCGGCCGGAAACCTCCTTCTTCTTCCTCTCCTCTCTCACTTTGGAAGGGGAGAACTTTGGAGAGAAAAATGAGGGAATAACTCCCCATTCCCGGCCTTAACAGAGCAGAATCTCATCTGGGCCATTGGATCCTAATTAAAGAAAACGAATGGCTCGGATCTGCACAAAATTCCCTTGACCTGGGCCGCACACGGCTTGGCACACGGCCGTGTCCAAGGCCGTGTGCCTCGATCCAGGCACGATCGTCGAACTGAGAAACGCACACGGGCCAAGACACGCCCGTGTCTGACCTGACACGCCCGTGTCGGGTTCCTCGACACGCCCGTGTTCGAGGGCGTGTCACGCATAACCGCCATGGCAACGGACACGACCCCTCAGGACACGGGTCTGGACACGGGTTGGCACACGCCCGTGTCGGATGACACGCCCGTGTCATCCGGCCGTGTTTCTGGCCGTGTCCTTCTCGGGTTGGAAACGGCCAAAAAAATCACCAGCCAGACACGGCCTTGGACACGCCCGTGTCCTAGGCCGTGTACCCCTACAGGCACCAAAAACTCTTTTTCCGCGACCGACTCGCACACAAAATTCGGGGCGTTACAAATCTCCCCCACTTAAGGAATTTCGTCCCGAAATTAAGCAAAGGTACACAAAAGCTAAATGATACCTGAGTGGAATAACTCGGGGTATTCCTCCAACATAGCTTGCTCTCGCTCCCAAGAAAGCTCCTCACGTCCGCAATTATCCCAACGGACTTTAACCATTCTGACCTCCTTGTTGCGGAGTCGTTTGACTGCAACGTCTTCAATTCGTACTGGTCTGACCCTTGTTGTTAACTCATAATCAACTGGTACCTGATTGTCTTCAACGATCTGTGAAGGCTCTTGCACTGCCTTACGCAACACCGATACGTGGACTACGTCATGCAGCCCACTCAACTCCGTCGACAGCTTCAACCTATACGCCGCCTCGCCAACACGCTCCAGGATTTCAAATGGTCCAAGGTATCTCGGACTCAGCTTCTTCATGCGTCGAACCCGCGATACACCCTTGAACGGCTTGATTTTTAAATATACCATGTCGCCAACGTTGAACTCCACATTTTTATGTTTGGCATTGTAGTACTTTGACTGTCTATCCTGAGCTATCTTCAGCCTTTCTGGATTGTCCGTATCATTGAAGTGGCATCTTCCACCGCTTGACGTTTATACAACTTTGATTCGCCTGCCTCCAACCAAGACAACGACGTACGACACTTCCTCCCGTACAAAGCTTCGAAAGGCGCCATTCCAATGCTTGCCTGAAAGCTATTGTTGTACGCAAACTCCACCATGTACAGGTGATCCTCCCAATGCTTCCCGAAATCTAGGACGCACATGCGAAGCATGTCCTCCATAGTTCTGTTGACTCTCTCGGTTTGGCCACCTGTCTGTGGGTGAAAGGCTGTGCTGAACTTTAGCTTAGTACCCAACAGACCATGCACCAACCTCCAGTCATTTGACGTGAAGCGTCCATCACGATCACTAACAATACTGCGAGGCACACCATGCAGTCGTACAATATTATCCACGTAGAGTTTGGCTAACCTTTCTACTGGATCTTCCTTTCTCATTGGGATAAAGTGCGACACCTTTGTCAATCTATCTACGACCACCCAAATGGCATCATTTCCTTTCTGCGACTTCGGCAAACCGTGCACAAAATCCATAGATACATCGTCAAACTTCCATTCTGGGATAGGAAGTGATTTCAAGAAACCTCCGGGCTTCTGACATTCCGCCTTCACCAATGCACAAGTACGACACTTGGCCACATAAAGCGCCACATCCTTCTTCAAACCCGGCCACCAGAATAATTTCTTCATGTCTCTATACATCTTCGTGCTTTCCGGGTGGATTGAGTATTTGGTATGATGAGCCTCATACATCAACTCCTCCCGACTATTATCCGCACTAGGAACGCATAGACGACCGTCCTTCCTTAGCAACCCATCTTCAACCACAAACTGGGAATTTGACCCATCCGAAGATCCATCTAGGATTTGCTTCATGCTGCTATCCTGAACCAAAGCCCGCCGAACTCTATCCGCTAGGTCACACTGCACCTCTGTCCAAAACAGTTTCGCTTCGGCACTAGACTGCTTGTCAACACAAGTTATCTCCAATGCCTCCAACTCTTGGACCAATCTCTCATCATGCACTGATAACCAGTTGGCTCGTGCGGGAATCTTACGACTCAACGCATCCGCCACTACATTTCCCTTCCCAGGCACATAGTGCATCTTGAAGGTGTAGTCCCCTAAGAACTCCATCCACCTCCTCTGCCTCATGTTCAGATCCTTTTGATCCAATAGGTACT
The DNA here is from genome assembly GCA_039583875.1 of Platanthera guangdongensis. NCBI lineage: Eukaryota > Viridiplantae > Streptophyta > Magnoliopsida > Asparagales > Orchidaceae > Platanthera > Platanthera guangdongensis. Next base: position 76,932,304 of record CM077150.1, on the reverse strand, counting down.
TCAAACTCTTATGATCGGTGTAAATATCTACCTTCACACCGTACAGATAGTGCCTCCAAAGCTTTAGAGCAAAAATCACGGCCGCTAACTCTAAGTCGTGGACCGGATAATTCCTCTCGTGAACCTTAAGCTATCACTCTCCCATGCTGTAGCAGAACACAGCCCAAACCACTGCCTGAAGCATCACTATCAATCTCGAACCCTTCGGTACCACTTGGCGAACATAAAATAGGCGCCGTGGTCAACCGCCTCTTCAATTCTTCAAAAGCCTGTTCGCACTCCGGAGACCACACAAACTTCTGATCCTTTCTTGTCAACGTCGTGAGTGGTAGTGCTATCCGCGAGAAGTTCTTTACGAAGCGCCTGTAGTAGCCAGCAAGTCCCAGAAAACTCCGGACCTCTGCCACCGTAATCAAAGTAGGCCACTCCCGTATCGCCACTATCTTCGCCGGATCCACAGCTATTCCTTCTCCATTGACAACATGACCAAGGAACGCTATCGAGGATAACCAGAATTCACACTTGGAGAACTTTGCATATAACTGACTTTTCCTCAATGTTTCCAACACCATGTGTAAATGCTTGTAGTGATCCTCCTCGCACCGCGAATATACCAGGATATCATCAATAAATACTATCACGAACTGATCCAAGTATTCTCTGAACGTCCTATTCATCAGATCCATAAACACGGATGGAGCATTCGTCAACCCAAACGGCATAACCGTGAACTCGTAATGCCCAAACCGCGTACTGAATGCTGTCTTTGGAATGTCGCTCTCCCTTATCCTCAACTGATAGTAACCAGACTTCAAATCTAACTTCGAATATACAGTTGACCCAACCAACTGATCAAATAGATCGTCAATCCTCGGGATTGGATATTTGTTCTTCTCCGTAAGTTTGTTCAATTCCCGATAATCGATATAAATCTACAAGCTCCCATCTTTCTTCTTAACAAAGAGAACTGGTGCGCTCCAAGGCGACGAACTTGGACGCACATACCCTTGCTCTAGCAACTCCTGCAGTTGCACCTTCAACTCTGCCTTTTCTCTTGGGGCTATCCGATAGGGGGAGCATGACACCGGTTTGGCACCCGGTACCAGCTCTATAGTAAAGTCTATCTCCCACTGAGGAGGGGCTCCTGGGAGATCATCTGGAAACACATCAGGATATTCGGACACAACTGGGATGTTGCCCAAACTAGGTTTAGGCGTTGAAGTCTACACTAGAGTGACATACAGTTCTGCCCCAGACCGAACTGCCGGGAACACCTGAAGGGCTGACATCAAAATCTTACCCGACCCCTTCATGCCCGCGAAAGTCACCTCATGACTAGCTCTCAACTGACCCACTAGCAACTTCGATCAACGTATGTCTGCTGCTCCGAGAGCCTGACCATACTAAAGATCACGTTGAACTCTCCTAGCGGTAGAAACAACGCCTGCAAATCAAACTTTTGACTCACAATCCATACCTAAACGCAACAGATTCTATCTGCGCGCATCGAGCACTACTAGTCAACAACACATCCATTAAGACTTTTGCCATCGGAAGATATATTCCGACACGTAATACAATTCCTTTGGGCAAACGGAGACACAAAGCCCCCTTTAACGAACGGTGCTCGCGCCGGATAAACGAAATTCAGAACAACGCTTAGCACAAGCGGTTCTAGGTTAACATGCACAAAGACTACAAGTGTCTAAAGCTAAACGCTAGAATTTTAAACCTTACCTGTCACCGCGTCTGCTTGCTTTCTGTCCTCTTGCTGACCAAGCTTGTACTCTTCAGACTTCCTTTCGGACTTTGCACGTCCACTCCAACACTCACGTGCAAAATGTCCCACTTTTTCGCAGATATAGCAAGCTCTTGGGACTCGACTTGTAGTTGCTCCCGACGCACCAGAAGAAGGGGCTGAGTTCGAAGTCTTCAGCTTCTTATTCCAACTGCGGACATCAGACTTTCAACTTGGCCCTTTGAACTGTGGTTTCTTAGTACCAGAGTCCTCACCTGCTCCTGACATAGCTTCCTTAATCTTCTGAGCACCATCCCAACATTCTCGGGCACAGTGTCCTTTCTTTCCACAAGTATGACAGTTGTAAGCAACCTTGCTAGTCGATGATCTAACCTTCTTCTTCAGCATTTTGCAAGATGCACCCCTCATAGGAATTGCAGAGTTCGATACCCTACTCACTGGTATCTGGTGAATTTTTCCCATTTCCACTTCCAAAGATCTGGCCGACTCTACCAAGGCTCGGAATCCCATTAGTTTTGGTCCTAGAAGTGGAATTCGCAGTTCGTCACGTAGACCACTATAGAATCTATCGACTATAGACCTCTCGCTCTCCAACTCAAAGCATGGGTAGCGGCTTATCAAAAGGAATGCCTGCAAATACTCATCAACTGAGTGCGTACCCTGCACCAAGCACATATTCAACGGCTGACCTGATGGCCTCCTAAATGTCATTTGATTCAACACACCACCCGACATTGAAGTCATCTCGGGGACAAGAGGTTGCACATTGCTTCCTTGCTGTGCACTAGTCATAGCGAGCACCACTTCAACGATCCTTCTTATGGTTTCTAATGAAAGAGGGGTATCAAGCGCTCCACTGGGTGCACTATAATCCTCAGAAACCAGATGTTCTGTCGGCTCTACGCCACTCCCGGTCACCTATAGTCATACAAAACACCAATAAGTGACCAAACAAAATTGCAAAAAGCAATTATAGGAACGCGCAGGTTCCTCAACCACGAGTATTTTTCATTCCTAAGTGGACATTCATGGGTTCTTTTTAATGTTATAACGATGACGCACACATGTGCTCACCACCCCTTAAAAGAATTCGCCCACGAATTCATTTAAGCTTGATCGTAACCAGAAGTCTGATACCAAATTGTAACACCCCCATCCGTCGCATGGCATATAACAGAAGGTCCAGCTGGAACCCGACGCCATATACCACAGACAGTCGGAAGGGTTACTAAATGAATAAATCAAAACAACCAATTAATACTACACGTCCTAAACACAGAGCATTCTAGCGGAAGATTTTAAAGTTGAAGAACCCAAACTTAAATCCATCAAATATGAATGTCCACATTTACAACTACAAGAACGAACCCCAAATACACTGAAACAGGTACATGGCCTTATGGCCTTACAAATGTTCATAAATATAACATGTCTTACATACATCGGCTCGCAGGCCGGCCACACATGAGAAATGTAAAAACAACTATTCTACGGCCTTCTAGGGCCAGCACAGCAACATGGGCTCCAGCCCGCTATTTGGCGCTCGGCTCCGCAGCACCTGCAAGCACATACCACCGCACGGTGGCAAATAAAGCAACGGTCAGCTAAAAGCCGACCAAATTATAACGACCCCGCCCCTTACTCGGGACGGCGGTGCTCTTTCCCTGCAAAACATTAGCCCAACAATATATATATCGCAGTTATAATTCGCCACAGGTGTAGGCTCGCACGGCCAAACACCCCGTGCACTCAGGGCACATTCACGGTGAACCCTGACAAATCAGTGCATTCACCACCATCCCTAGGATGGCAACAACATGTGAGCATTTAGCCTTCCTGACCACCGTCTAAGGCTCCGACTATGCCAACGGCCAGTCCCCGTCTTCGGGTCTCTCGCACCGAACCACATAGCCTAGGTCCAATTCCACTTGCCCGTTGCTCACGCCGCATGTCCAATTTAAGGAACTTTGCGCGGGCCAAGCTTCTCTCGGATCCCAAATTTCCCAAAACAACCTCATAACCCAGTTATGATCAAGGCCGGTTCCCAGACCGCCAAGTTAGCAGAACACGTTTCCGCTCAGTTTTCCGGGTGCGCCTTGAAGCTAACCTTCAAGGATCCCTGCTGCAATCTACCGCGTAGAAACCCGAAAAATCCAAAGCACGGAGTCTTCTCCGGCAAAACCATATCAAATGCAACATCACCGATCCAGACAAAACATGTCCGGGTAGGCTTCACACACAATGCCTATGCCCGTACTTACGATTCCGGGCTCTACATGCAACACAAGGGGGACTATTCCCGTCAACCCCAAGGAACACCACGCACTCACCGCATACTCGCGGGAGCGGGATTCCTTATGCAGAAAGAAAGAGATTCAAGCGCTCGAGTTGAGAATCGTTACCCTTGTAGTCCGTTTTGGCGCCATGGAAAAACTACGCGGTTAGAACTCTTCGCAATGACCTTCCCTCCACGGATCCGCTCTCCGATTTCGAAACGGTGCTCCGATGCTCCGCCGGCGGCCGGAAACCTCCTTCTTCTTCCTCTCCTCTCTCACTTTGGAAGGGGAGAACTTTGGAGAGAAAAATGAGGGAATAACTCCCCATTCCCGGCCTTAACAGAGCAGAATCTCATCTGGGCCATTGGATCCTAATTAAAGAAAACGAATGGCTCGGATCTGCACAAAATTCCCTTGACCTGGGCCGCACACGGCTTGGCACACGGCCGTGTCCAAGGCCGTGTGCCTCGATCCAGGCACGATCGTCGAACTGAGAAACGCACACGGGCCAAGACACGCCCGTGTCTGACCTGACACGCCCGTGTCGGGTTCCTCGACACGCCCGTGTTCGAGGGCGTGTCACGCATAACCGCCATGGCAACGGACACGACCCCTCAGGACACGGGTCTGGACACGGGTTGGCACACGCCCGTGTCGGATGACACGCCCGTGTCATCCGGCCGTGTTTCTGGCCGTGTCCTTCTCGGGTTGGAAACGGCCAAAAAAATCACCAGCCAGACACGGCCTTGGACACGCCCGTGTCCTAGGCCGTGTACCCCTACAGGCACCAAAAACTCTTTTTCCGCGACCGACTCGCACACAAAATTCGGGGCGTTACACCTGCCAGCTAGTGGGAGCCTGACAGCGGAATTATCTTGTGACGTAGGGATTCGTCGGATTAAAATAGCGTACAGATTTTCTTACAACTCAAGCCCACGTAACACGTTCTAACGCGTCCTAACACAAACATTCTAGCCGCACGATTCACCGTCATCCCACACAAACACGCGGAGGAGAGTGGACTAAAAGCGACGATCTAATTAAAGTCCAATCCGTTCCCACCGAAGATCGAAAGCAAAGGTCGCCACACCTTTTTGAGAGGAAGATCAATAACTATATGCCAAGATCTTTCTCAAGCAAAAGGATCCACCCGATCCGGCTTCTTGCAAGGTTTCGAAAATAAACGCAAGAAGGTTTTTGATTAAATCCAAAAGATCGTATTCAAGATTGCGGATAAAAAGCCATTGCATCCATTCCAAATCTCACAAGAAATCACAAAGGAAAGATGTAGATATTACCCTCCCCAAGATGGGGTGAAGATCACACAAGGAAAGTGGAAGAGTCACACGTCCACGCACCACCGGCGTCACACCGAGCGGCAACCTTCTTCTTCGCCGGAGTCACACCGAGAAGCATCCGCCTCCGCGTTTCACAAGCCTTGGATCACCCAAGCGATTGGCTAACAAAGGAGGAGAAGGAGGATGATAGGGGGGCGGCAATCCCAAAGGGAGGTGGCCGAAATTCTCAAGAGAGGATTAATTTGGGTTTTCAAATAACATGCCTTCATTTCTCATCAAATAAGCCTATATATAGGCAAGTCCCAAAACAAGCAAAATAAATCTAGCCATCCAATTTATCATCTATTGGATGGCTATGAGCACACCAAAAATTAAACATGTCCAAAATAAAAGACAACATGAAATAATGATAACAGTAAACTAGGAAAATAAAGGTGCAAATAAGGAAAGGGCTTAGCCCGCCGCGAACGAAGATTGTAGCCACCAAGTCACGAGTCGCGGTAGAAGGTCGTCGAGCATCTTTATGTTGCGCCGCATCAACTTGATCACGAGCAACTTGATCATCATCCACAGCAACTTGATCACGAGCACTCTTAGCATCAACGGGCAAGGGGATGGGAGACGAGCCGACATCAATCCTCCCCCCCTTAAAGTCACTCAGCACCGATGAGTGGGCTGCAGGTAGCGGCGGAGGAGGTCCTCATCCAAGCGAAAGAGATCCGACTCAATAACCCAAGAGTCGTCGGAGGGCGGACGATCACGCCAACGAACGAGGAAGCGGCGATGGCCGCCATCAGCTGGAGAAGTGTAGCCATCTGCAAGTACCTGAGCTGGGACAAGAAATGTACAGGGAAATCTAGGAAACATATCAGCATGTGGAAGCAAAGTAGAAGACTTACCACCGGCGCTAGGCCTGTAGGTGCAATGGAAGAATGACTCACGGAACTACCACTCACCAACCCAGAAGAGACATTTGTGGAGGAAGAATATTGGGGGAAAAAAGAAGGCGTAGAAGTCAACTCAGTTGGAATGGAAACATACGACGTTAAATTCGAAACATTGAAAATGGGTGAAATACCCCAATCCGTCGGCAAATCCAAAACAAACGCGTTATCTCCTAGCCTCTTAATAATTCGAAACGGGCCGGCTCGCTTTGGTGCCAACTTCTTAACGGTGCCAGAAGGCAGCCGCGTGGGAATAAGGCGCACTAAAACAAGATCGCCAACTTGGAAGTTAGACTCCCTCCGATGTAAATTCGCTTGGGATCGATACGACTCATACGTGGTAGCTAAAGTTGTTCGTATTTGGGCGTGTAAGTCATGTATGTGCTCGACAAAAGATTGTGCAAATTGACTTGTATGATAAGATGGAGGTAACAGAATCAAGTCAATAGACACATTCGCAAGGTACCCGTGCACTACTTCATTTGGTGACATACCCGTAGACCGATGGTAGAGTTGTTGTAGGCTAATTGGGCTTGGGGGAGGAGCAAATCCAAGTGCCTTTGTGGTCACCCACAAGACAACGCAACAAGTTTCCCAAACTCCTATTTACCACTTCCGTCTGCCCATCAGTTTGTGGGTGATAGGCGGCGGAAAACAACAACTTCGTTCCCATTAATGTCCAAAGCGTCTTCCAAAAATAACTCGTGAATTTAACGTCGCGATCCGAGACAATGGTCTTAGGAACGCCGCGGTGACTCACCACCTCTTTAAAATATATTTTGCAATGTTAGACGCGTCATTAGTCTTACTACAGGGTATGAAATAAGCCATCTTAGAGAACTATCAACCACCACAAAAATGGAATCGTGTCGTCGCTGGGTTGGAGGAAGTCCCAAAATAAAGTCCATACTCACGTCCTCCCAAGGTCTAGATGGAATAGGACAACGGAGTGTATAGTCCCACATTAGTCTTTCCCCTTTGACACTTGACAAACCCGACAGCTACTCACGATTTTCCCAACTAAAACGCGAAGTTTAGGCCAATAGAATTTCTCCTCGACTAAGGCTATCGTTTTATCCGCCCAAAATGGCCGCTCAACCGGCCACTATGTAGTTCCCATACTATGTGATGGCGTAGGGAGGTACGGGGAATACATAGCTTAGCGTGCCGAAATAAATAACCGTCTCTCAATACATATGCTGACACTATCATTGGTGAGTCATCGTGTGCCGCTAGATACGCCTCTCCAAAATCAGGACACATGACATTATTCATCCTTTATTCTCTCAAATCCGACAACCTTTACTTCCATGATCGACAATAAAAGTGTCACTCTACTAAGCGCGTCGGTCCACACGATTTTCAGTGCCCTTAAGGTGTTTTAAGGTGAACGAAAACTCTTGCAGATAAGATACCCATTTTGCATGACGGGGGCTGATTTTAGATTGCCCATTAATGTGCCTAAGTGCATCATGGTCAGAGAGAATCACGAACTCCTTGGAAAGGAGGTAGTGTCTCCACTGGTGTAGGCATCTAATGATGGCATAGAACTCTCTATCGTAATTGGATAATTAAGTTTTGCACCCCCAATTTCTCGCTAAAATAACCTATTGGATGTCCCTCTTGGCTTAAGACACCTCCTACTCCTACTCCGGATGCGTCACATGTCAATTCAAATACTTTATTAAAATCTGGTAAGCGCAAAATAGGAGCCTCAGTCATCATCTTCTTAATGTGTAGGAATGCCTGGGTAGCTGCTGGCGTCCATTTAAACTCATCCCTTTTCATGCATTCCGTCACGGGAGCCATAATAGTACTAAAATCCCGAATAAATCATCTGTAAAATGAGGCTAACCCGTGGAAACTCCTAACGTCTCTCAAGCTTGTTGTGAGTTCGGGCCAATCCAGAATTGCTTTCACCTTACTGGGGTCTACCTTTATTCCCTCAGATCCAACCAGGTAGCCAAAAATTCCACTTCATTTACATAAAACATACACTTCTTTAAATTTAAATATAATTTTTCGTCATGAAGTGTAGATAGAATAATCCGTAGGTGAGACACATGTGAGTCAAAGTGGTGCTATAAATCAATATGTCATCAAGTACACACCACATCGTCCCATGTATGGTTGGAATACGTGGGTCATCATTCGTGAGAATGTGGTAGGAGCATTTGACAACCCAAATGGCATGACCAACCACTCGTAGAGCCCGTCCTAGATTTAAATGCAGTTTTCCATTCATCCCATCACGTATCTGAATCTGATGGTACCCATCCGCAAATCCAATTTCGTGAAGATCATCGGCACCATCAACACATCCCCAAACGTCCAATCTGTGGATGAAAAACCTATACTTGATAGATGATCTTTTTTAACTGTCTACTATACTCCACAACCTCCCACGTACCAACCTTTTTGGGCCCAACAAACTCCCTTCAAATCACTCATTGCATTGCTAACTCCCCACCCCCCTCCCAATTTAAATCCGAAATTTTTTTGATCCCATGCCCTTGGGTGCAACCTATAATGGGATGATTATGAATGATAACGCACAGCATAAAGTCAATGGCATTTGGATATCCACGTCGAGGAGGCAACGTAGGGGGCAACTCGTCCGGGTAGACATCCTTATACTCCTCCAGCAGTTTTTTTAATTCTTTGGGTAAATCTTCTAAAACCCCATTTTCTTATTATTATTCAAAAGAACCAATGCATAAATAATCCCATCCACAAAGGGGTCCCTCTCAAATTTTCTTCTACCCATTAGGCTTACTAATTCTTCTCGACTGGGATTGTGGTATCCGTACTCGGGCTATGGGTTCCTTTGGGGCCGTGGGTTTTAACGTGACTACCTTCCCATTATATTTGAACTCATAAGTGTTTGCCCTCCCGTAGTGGTGACATCATGGTCATAGAGCCAAGGGCGGCCTAACAACACATGACAAGCATCCATAGGGATGACATCACACCACACCTCATCCCCGTATATGACTTGATCGTAAGTGGAACTAGGCAACGCTTGGTGACCGGGATGGTTACCTTGTTGACCCAAGCCACTTGATAAGGGGTAGGATGAGGCTCGGTAGCCAAATGCATCCGCATAACGGCGTTCTCGGAAACGACATTCATGCAGCTGCCGCTATCAATGGTGAGCTTACAATATTTTCCCCCACTCTTAAAGATGAGGGAGAAAATAGTGCACTCTTTCCAATCGTCAAGCGGGCGAGGGGTCGTCAGAATACAACGCATAACGCTAAGTAGGTGCCATCTCCATATCACTAGGCACACCATCCGTCTCATAACCCTCATCTGCCTCAATCACTAAATCTGCAAAGTCACTAGTGGAATCGTCTAGAAGAGCTAAAGTAGCCTTGGCCTTGGTGGGGCACTCATAGGCATAGTGGCCTTGAATGCGCAAGAGTAACACGTGGTGTTAGCCTTGCTCACCTTGCCAATAGGGATTCTCTCACTATTAGGCTGCCTAGGGTTTCTCGCAGTCACGACAATTGGTTTGGACTCCCCAACCTTCTCCTTACCCTATATCATAATAAGTGGAGGAAAGGGCACCTATGGGGGCCTTTCCCTTTTGTTGGAGTAACGGGATTGGGTTTTCATGGCTAGATGTTTTTCAATGTCCCAAGGCGGTATTGAAAGTAGTATTAATATCAGTGTGGCCATATCGAAGAAGTTTCTCTGAATGTCCGGATTAAGTCCCTTACGGAACCTAGAAAGCGTAACGTCTGGCATCTCTTGGATCTCACACCGCACCATCTTATCCTTTAACTCACCATGTAATCAGCCACCGATTTTGGACCTTGCCGAAGGGTGGCAAGATCGTCGAACATTTGAGTTCGGTGGTAAGCGGGCACGTATTGGTCGGTGAGCAATTTTTCATAACCGTCCAACCAACTAGGGGTACACCAAGGACCGGTCCATAAACGTCGCTCCTCATTTAACCAAAAGGTCTTGGCCCTCCCGTTTAATTTCATACGAGCTACTTGAACCTTTTGCTCATCGGTAAGGTGATACCAATCCAAATAGCATTCTATGTCAAACCACCCATGTAAGGAAGACTTGGGGGTCTCCCATACCATCGTAAGAGGGGGCTTTCATACGAATCGCTTTGTTGTTATATCAAACTCTCTTTCCGGATTGGGAACTTGACGGGCTGCTCCGGGGAAGTACCCATCATGTTCGCAACATGCACCGGGGGTGGTCGGGGGACTTGTCCGTGTTAGGAGGTGGTGGTGTTTGAGCAGCTGGTAGGTTCGCCAAAAGTTGTTTAGCAAAAACCCTCAACTCTCCGAGTTCTTGTCTAAGCTCAGTGATAGCCGTAGGATTAGTTTCCTCATCAGGGTGTTCAGCCATAGTGGAGGTGAGGGTTCGTGTACTCCGTACCGTGCCGAGTACGCCATTAACACCCTAAAAACCAAGGCTAGAGCGCAGTTTTTCTCTTTGTTTTTGAATTTTGAAATTTGAAAATTTGAATTTTGAAATTTTGAAATTTGAAATTTGAAATTTGAAATTCGAAAATTGAAATTCGAAATTTGAAATTCGAAATTTGAAATTTGAAATTTGAATTTTTTTGAAATTTGAAATTTGAAATTTGAAAATTTTGAAATTTTGAATTTGAAATTTGAAATTCGAAATTTGAATTCTGAAATTTGAAATTTGAATTTTGAATTTTGAAATTTGAATTTAGAATTTGAAATTTGAAAATTTTGAAATTTGAAATTTGAAATTTTGAAATTTGAAATTTGAAATTTGAAATTTGAAATTCGAAATTTGAAATCGAAAATTTGAGTTTTGATTTTTGAAATTTGAAATTTAAAATTTGGAATTTGAAATTCGAAATTTGAATTCTGAAATTTGAAATTTGAATTCTGAAATTTGAAATTTGAATTTGAGCGGGGGAGGGTGCCAATTAGAAAACTGACGAGAACCTCCGCTCTGATACCAAATTGACGTAGGGATTCGTGGATTAAAATAGCGTACGGATTTTCTTACAACTCAAGACCACATAACACGTTCTACCGCGTCCTACACAAACATTCTAGCCGCACGATTCACCGTCATCCCGCACAAACACGCGGAGGGGAGTGACTAAAAGCGACGATCTAATAAAGTCCAATCCTATCCCACCGAAGATCGAAAGCAAAGGTGCCACACCTTTTTGAGAGGAAGATCAATAACTATATGCCAAGATCTTCCTCAAGCAAAAGGATCCACCCGATCCGGTTCTTGCAAGGTTTCGAAAATAAACGCAAGAAGGTTTTTGATTAAATCCAAAAGATCGTATTCAAGATCGCGGATAAAAAGTCATTGCATCCATCCAAATCTCACAAGAAATCACAAGGAAAGATGTAGATATACCCTCCCAAGATGGGGTGAAGATCACACAAGGAAAGTGGAAGAGTCACACGTCCACGCACCACCGGCGTCACACCGAGCGACAACCTTCTTCTTCGCCAGAGTCACACCGAGAAGCATCCGCCTCCGCGTTTCACAAGCCTTGGATCACCAAGCAATTGGCTAACAAAGGAGGAGAAGGAGGATGAGAGGGGGCGGCAATCACAAAGGGAGGTGGCCGAAATTCTCAAGAGAGGATTAATTTGGGTTTTCAAATAGCATGCCTTCATTTCTCATCAAATAAGCCTATATATAGGCAAGTCCCAAAACAAGCAAAATAAATCTAGCCATTCAATTTTATCATCTATTGGATGGCTATGAGCACACCAAAAATTAAACATGTCCAAAATAAAAGACAACATGAAATAATGATAACAGTAAACTAGGAAAATAAAGGTGCAAATAAGGAAAGAGCTTAAGCCCGCCGCGAACGAAGATTGTAGCCACCAAGGTCATGAGTCGCGGTTAGAAGGTCGTCGAGCATCTTTATGTTGCGCCGCATCAACTTGATCACGAGCAACTTGATCATCATCCACAGCAACTTGATCACGAGCACTCTTAGCATCAACGGGCAAGGGGATGGGAGACGAGCCGGCATCATCTTGAGGTGGACCTACTCCCCCCTCTGAGAGATCAACCTGCCCTGCGCAGCTAGTGGGAGTTGGGCAACCAGAATCATCTCAAGGGGAGACCTACTTCCCCCTTCGAGAGATTAACCTGCCCTGCCAGATAGTGGGAGCCTGACAGCGGAATCATCTCGAGGCGAGACCTACTCCCCCCTCCGAGAGATCAACCTACACTGCCACCTAGTGGGAGTCTGGTAGCGCGAATCATCTCGAGGCGAGACCTACTCCCCCTCCGAGAGATCAACCTGCCCTGCCAGCTAGTGGGAGCCTGGCAGCGGAATCATCTCGAGGTGAGGCCTACACACCCCTCTGAGATATCAACCTACCCTGGCAGCTAATGGGAGCCTGACAACAGAATCATCTCGAGGTGAGGCCTACTCACCCCTCCGAGAGATCAACCTGCCCTGCCAGCTAGTGGGATCCTGGCAGCGGAATGATCTCGAGGTGAGGCCTACTCTCCCCTCCGAGAGATCAACCTGCCCTGCAGCTAGTGGGATCCTGGCAGCGAAATCATCTCGAGGTGAAGCCTACTCATCCCTCCGAGAGATTAACCCACCCTGCCAGCTAGTGAGAGCCTGGCAGTGGAATCATCTCAAGGTGAGGCCTACTCACCCCTCTGAGAGATCCACATGCCCTGCCAGCTAGTGGGAGCCTGACAGCGAAATCATCTCGAGGTGAGCCATACTCTCCCCTCTGAGAGATCAACCTGCCCTGCCAGCTAGTGGGAGCCTGGCACCGGAATCATCTTGAGGTGAGGCCTACTCACCCCTCCGAGAGATCAACCTGCCCTACCAGGTAGTGGGAGCCTGACAGCGGAATCATCTCGAGGTGAGGCCTACTCCACCCCTAGAGAGATCAACCATGCCCTGCCAGTTAGTGGGAGCCTGACAGCGGAATCATCTTGAGGTGAGGCCTACTCACCCCTCGAGAGATCAACCTGCCCTACTAGCTAGTTGGAGCCTGACAGCAGAATCATCTCGAGGTGAGGCCTACTCACCTCTCCGAGAGATCAACCTGCCCTGCCAGCTAGTGGGAGTCTGGCAGCGAATCATCTCGAGGTGAGGCTACTCACCCCTCTGAGAGATCAACCTGCCCTGCCAGCTAGTTGGAGGCTTGCAACGGAATTATCTCAAGGTGAGGTCTACTCACCCCTTCGAGAGATCAACTGCCCCGCCAGCTAGTGGAAGCCTGGAAGCAGAATCATCTCGAGGTGAGGTCTTTCATGGATCACAAATATTTTTTGATGGTCCCCTGTCATCAATCATAGTTGATACAATGCAAGCAAAGTTCATTACAAGAGATGATCCA